>JAPDPM010000022.1:7212500-8412500 GCA_032173925.1 Heritiera fomes | reverse complement strand
CTAAGGAACAAAAATGACAAATAAACACATTAACAAATAAGTTAACTTTCAAAATGGATATCAATTATCACTTCGACCTTTATAAAATAGTATATGCCTAATATGTCAAAACCTTATCTAGTGATCATGAACTTAAAATGTATTTTGTTGAAACATCATGTCATTATAATTAGGAAAAAATTGATGTCTTTTATTTGATTCTTCAGTTAATCAGTGCATCAATATATTTATTAATCTTATTCATAATATAATTTATTAATCTAACTTAATTATGTTTTAAAAAAAGGCAAATACTAAGCCAAATAAATGTTGTAAAAGATTCTAATTCATTAAATAACATCATGTCAATATGTAATACAATGTCACTAATAATTTGTTAAATTTTAAGCTTCTGTCTTAACTTTATTTTGTTACATAATCTTTTTTTTTCTATTTTGATAAACAAATCCCTATAATAAAAATTATTTTAGACGGCAAATTGTCCACCAAAAATTCAATAGGCGGAAACCAAATTTTTAGATAGACTTTAGAAATAAAAGGAAACAAAAAAAATCAAAATAAAACATATCAGCCTAACCTAATATTTTATTATGTTCTTAAGTTATCAAGAAGCGTTGCTCTTCAACTTTATAGAGGTATTTTTTTTAAAAAATTTTGGTTCAGTACGAATACTAGATAATTTGTTATGAAATCCTAATTTATGATTTACTTGTATTTTGACATTTTACATTGCAAAACCTCACAAGATTGAAATAAAATATTTTTCAATTACATATTTATTTCATGCTTAATTAAAAAAATTACCTACAAAGCAAGACTTACAATACAAGGCATCGTAGATTGTTGGCTTCTGGGTTTAGATTGAGTCGTTTCTTGTTTTTCTTCGAATTTTCGATAAGATTAATGCCTGGGTTTAGTGTTACATCGAGAAGGTAAGGTGTTTTCAGATTGAGATTGAGGCGTTTTCATTCTATGGGGAAATGTTGCCTTCTGTCTTAAGAGAAATAGAAAAAATATTTCTTGTTTTCCATGAAAATGTTTAGCGAACTGAGTACATCACCTCGGTATTTTTGGTTTAGTGAAAAAGCAAACCATTAAGAAGGTAAAAGGGTCGACAATGGGAGGCATTTTGGGTTTATTGGACTGGTAACCGAGAAGGTAAAATGGGTTGTTCATGGGTATTTTTGTTTTTCTTAGGCATTTTCGTTGAGCCCATTGTTAGAAAGAGTTAGTAAAAGAATTTAACGGTAAAGAATTTAGTGGCCTAGTGACTAAACTGAGGTGAAAAGAATTTAAATTATTAAATTATGGAATTATTTACATTGAATTTTCATTATGTGATATATATGATGTATATTGTATTGTCAATGGTATATGATTTGTATTGAATTGTTTTATTTTTTATTTTATATGCTTTTTTAATTTTTAAGCTTTAAAAAAATAAATTCAATTTTAATGATTTTTTATATCATTTGCATTATTTAATTTTGAATATGATTATGCATTTTAATTGATATTTTAAATAGTTTTCAGGTATAAAATGGTAAATATTTTATGATGCAAGTCTTCAGTAAATTCAAGAGATATGCAACAAAATCCACCTCATATTCTAGATGAGTCTCAATCCGTTGATGTGCCCAATCAACAATCGAATGCTTTACCTGAGAATTCAAATGAGGAGATAAATACAAGTGAACAAGTTATTGCTTCTACAGGTTATATCATTTCGAAAAATATATTTAGTAATGCTTTAATTTGGGTGAGTGAAAAATGAATGCATATGATGCTATTTGTTTTTTAATTGTATTTTTTTTAACATGGAATGAAACTTCTAAAAAAAGAGGACGAAGACCAACTAAAAATACTAAGCTTGCCAAAAAGAAGGCCAAAGGTACAACGCTTGCTATCCATTTTCCTCCTCTGTACCATAAGGTATGTGGCAAGCATGCCAGTCTTTTCAAGGCAGAAGTAACAAATTGCATTCAACAATTTGCACCTCTTCGAGTCACTAGATGGCAAAAAAATTCCTCCAAATGATATCAAAATAATGTGGATCTTCTTAAAGGTATGATTACATATATATTTAAGTTTTTTCATGAATATAAAATTTAATATGATAAATAAATGGTTATTTTTTGTGTTCTTATTCTCAATATCATATTATTCTAATATTTTTATTTTCATTGTAGGACAAGTTGAACTTTACAGATGTTGTACACCCTCATTTGATGAAACAAGTGCAAGCTCAATACAAGAATCGCCATTATCATTTGCACCAAAGCTATCTCAAGAGAAAAGATTGTCCAAATGATGTGGACTCGGATGATTGGCAATGGTTAATTGACAATAAATGGTCCACAAATGAATTTAAGGTAATTTGCTTATTCAATAAATTTAATTATTTTTGTTAGTTATGTTACATAATTTTTTTTACCATAATGTAGGTTCAAAGTGAACAAAACACAGCTAATAGGGGAAATGAACAAAGGGGATCCATTGTTGGCAGAAAGTCAATTATTCAAAAGGCATATGCGATGATAAATTCGATTTTAATATATTATAAACAAATTTAAATCTATATTTTTTTAGAATGACTTTTTAATTATAAGTTTTATCCTTTGATTATTTAATTTTTATTTCAGAAAGATAAAGATTCTGAAGAATGGCTAGATGCTGTAAAAGTTTGGAAGGCAACATGAATGAGATCTAATAGAACTTGGTCTGTTCCAAATGGAGAATAAATAATGGTATAGAAATCGCTTTTGATTTGATATTCATATGTAAATGGAACTAGGAATGTGGGTAAAGAGAATGGACAAGGGAAGATGTAGGTAGGAGAAGGATGGCAATTGAGAAAGGAGTACGAGTGACGCAAGCTTTAAAACTTGTTTAGGAGGGTGAGCTCCATACTAAAGGCAATCAAACACTATGAGGGCTAAGTCAATATAGCGACCAACTATATTGAAAAGTGACCAGACATTATAAGTGCCTAGAAACAATAACAATTTAATATTATGGCTAGTCAACGCTATGTGCGAGCAGTGTTATGGCCAATCAATTGGTATGGTAACTAAGGAGAGTAACCTCTATACTTAAAGAAAGTAAACATTATGGGTTCCCTATAATGAGCCACTATACTAAAGGTGACAAGACATTATGGGTGCCCAGACACAATAAGCGAGGGGACCTTAAGGTTGAGAAGAAGGTAGCGACTAAGCAAGGAGATTGGGCTAGGCAAGCTTTAAGCTTTTCTTCTCAAAAAATTACATACGTAATTTTTTTATATGAGTCATATGTAAATAGAACCAGGAAGGTTGACGAGAAGGCAAGGAGAATGTAGGCAAGTGAGCAAAGAGAAGCGACGAGGAAAAAAGTAGGCAAACAAAATGCGGGTGAGCGAGCAAGGAGAATGGACGAGGGAAAATAGTAGGCAAGGAGAAAGTTGTGCGAATGAGCAATTCTTCAACATATACACTCGTTTTATTTTATCATATGCTGGGACTCCTAAACTAGTGTTATCATTTTTAATAGTATTTGTATTCTATGTATGGCTATGTTTCTTAAAAATTTATTGCTCTTTTTTATGCCGTCCTTCATCTTTTTTCTTTTTATTTTATAGATAGTTGGTTACTCAGACAATTTTGCAAGTATCTTTCACCTCTTTAGTGAAATTGGTTGCCTATAATGCCCTTTATTGTGATGCTGGCTGCCTATGATACTAGTTTCCTATAATACATGTTGGTCTCCAATGATCTAGGTCTCTCGTTATACATTCTCCCTTGATGTTGGCCGCCCATGATGTTGGTTGCCTAGTATGCTCATTTGTCACTCATAATGCATTCTAGCCTCCCATGATCTAAGTCCCCCCCATTATGTTTCCCATAATGCTTACTAGTCTCACATGATGTAGCTTGCCTACTATGCTTGTTGGTTGCCCATGATGCGTGTTGTTCTCCTATAAGGCAAATCGCCCATTATGCTTGCCCACATAGCGATTGCCACTCAACTGTCTTAGTAGCTTAACAACAAAATTGATATTAAGGTGATAAGCTGAAGCAACATTAACATTAAGATCCATAACTAAAAAACAATTATTTACTTCAAGCACACGCTTACAATAAGAAATGGGTAATGCGTGAGGGGCGAGTGAATGGGTTGAAGCAAAGTTGAGTTAGTTAATCAATATTGAGCTGAAGTCGAGTCAGTTGTATAAGCTCGAATTATGTAGTCAGTTTACTTTTTAACCTATTAGACCTAAAAAAATAAAACATATTTAAAACTAACACTATACCATGCCTTTGCTTAAAATCTATCTTATTCCAAATATAATATACTAATTATTCATATTATCATTCACATTGCAACTTTGCATGGGTTGAATTCTAGCAATTATATATACATAGAACCAAATGAATCATAACTTGGAAAAAGGTTCTAGATGGGGTATGCTCATAAATGGCCATGTTCCCCTACTATAGTTATCCAATCACGCCTCATCCATCCTTAGTGAAAAAATTTTATAAAATCATCAGCCATAAGTGAGCATGCTCTTTTAATTGCTAAGGAACTGTTTGGGAAAAAAAACATTTTTCTGTTTTGTAAAGAAAACAATAAGTTAGATATATACAATATAATATGTTGAGGTAAAATGAAGTGAGGTGTGATCACTTCTAGTATTGTTTGGTGAGTAGAATCTGTAAAAAGAAAAGTATGATCAAACTTATCAAACTTATCATACTTATAATTAAAATTAGATTCCACTTAAGTTCTACTAAAGTCATATCAAAATCTTAGCATTTCAAAGTCAACATATTACGTGAATCTCAAAAGACAAAACATCAGACATAAAAAGATTACGTTTAAAATCCTAAACCGTAGTTAAACTTATTCAAACAATAAATGCGTATCATAAATGACTAAAATCATTTCCAATGTACATTAATATTGGAAGAAGAAACATTAAGTTACAAAAAATTGCATTTAAACACAGTAATTGTAGTCTATTAATAAATAAAAATCGTAGTTAAATTTATTTAAACAACAAAATATTCTTTCATATATGATTTAGTAGCAGCCTTGCTCAAAAGTGAAATTATTTTCCAATGTACTTGAATCTTGGCAAATGAAATATTGAATCTTGATCCATAAAAGACTATGTTTGAAACAAACAATTGTAGTTTATTTTTATACTTTTAATACAATTGAATCTTAAAAGACAGAACATTGAGCATTGAGCTAAAAAAAATTATTTTTGGAACTAAAAATCGTAATTTATTTATATATTAATGTACTTGAATCTTGGAAGAGAAAACATTGAGTCTTGGCATTTGAAATCTAAGAAGTTATAAAATTTTAAAAATCATAGTTAAAGATAATAGACTGAGCATGTTTTTAGACTACATATAGTATATACTATGATTTAACATTACCATAGTCTTTAGGAAAAAATATATATATTCAAATAAAAATAAATGACAGTTAAAGACATAAACATGTTTATACACAATTAATTTGGTTTTAATGAAGGAAAATAAATATAAAATAAGATTACGTTTATATGTCTGAAAGCAGAAAACACTATTAATATTAAAAACTTAATTAAGAATATTAGATTACGCACGTTGCTTTTAGTAATCATAATTAATCGAGGTAAAATAAATATAAAGTAAGATTATGTTTATGTCACGCTTCGATTTTTGAAAATTGGAACTAACCTTTTTCTATTTTTAACTCAGTTGGTTGGGCTGGGCTCAATGTTCTCACTCAGACATTACTCCAAAAATTATTAACTAATTCAACATTTAATCATCCAAATCGGTTCCGGTATACTTAATTACAGTACTTATTTATTTTCCTATACAAATACCCAATAACAAGAACTATAATTTACACTCAAGTTCCTTTAATTTACTGTTTACAACCCTTTACGTACTAAAATACTATACAATAAATGTTTGAATACTATACCTGCAAGGTACAACATTGAGATCTCGTAGGCATCCAAACAAAACTTCTCTTAACATCCAATTATTGCTACTAATAATCTGTGAGGTGGAAAGGGGGTGAGCTTTGGGAAAGCCTAATAAGAAATATATATAAAAGAACCAATACTATGCATATCTATATACATGTGTCAAGAAAACATTTTCATAAATATGCCATCAACAGTAAAATGTATGAAGGGACTCTATCGAAAGGGATATTATAATTGATTAGGGGTACAAAACTGAGTATGAAAGGATGCTTTAAAGCACCTCACTTATCCCTGTCTCTAAATCTGATTATAAGAAATTTTCTGAAAACTTTACAGAGAAGGAATTCATGTGTAACAAATCAGTATTAAACCTTTCCAAATCTTTAGTAACCATACTTAACATTAAAGAATCGTTATCAAATTGTTCAATAAAATATTTGATAAATCATTTAGTTTATTGTTCAATAAATCGTTTTGTAGACAATTTGGTAAATAGTTCAGTAGCTCACTCGTTTAGAAAACCTCTTAACATATAAATTAGAAGTCACTTAATTCAAAACATAGTTCAGAAAATCAACTAGAAAATCAGACGTTCAGAAACCGTTCAAGAAATTGATTTGAAATTACTTCTTCAAAATTAGAATTCTAAAGATAAATCAGAATGTCACATGTTCAGAAAATTGTTTAGAAATCAATCGCATAGAAATCATTCAGAAATTGTTCAGTAAATCACATGGTAACAAATTTAGAAAATCTTTCAGATATCACAATATAAAGGGTTCAGAAATTGTTTAGTAAATCACTCAAAACGCTTTTCAGAAGCAGTTTAGAAAACACATCCTTTGAGAATAGTTTCTTAGATCAATCAGAGATCACATACAGAAAATAGTTTGATAACATTTCAGGAATCATGCATAAAAAAACTGTTAATAAATCACACAATTAGAAAACTGTTCAAAAATCACCCATTTAGCAAAACCAATCACATATTCAAAAAACTCTTTCGTGAGTTTATCAAAAAAACATATACTTAGAAATCGTTCCATAATTCGATTATAAATCATTCACTCAGAACATGGTTTAGAAAATAATTCAAATAACATTTCAAGAATCACACTCAGAAAGATTATTTAGAAACCTATTACATGCACGAAAAGTCATTCAAAGATTGATCACATAGAAAACCATTCAAAATTAGTTCTGAAGATAATTTAGTAAACATCTAGTAATCCATTAGTGAATTGATTTGATAAACAATTTCAAAAAATCAGTAAACGTTTTCATAGCCATTTGGTAAAACAGTTCAATGATATTTTCGCAACAAATCAACAGTCAGTTAGTAAATAGTAACCCTAACATTTCGGTTATAGAGTAGTAGATTATGAAATATATTAGAGAAGGAATTCTTATATTTCAAAATCAAAGTCCCAACTATGTAACTTTCACAACTTTGTTCCAAACCGAGTAATGCAAATGCCTTAAATTAATCTAGAAACCATACAGATTTCAAATGCTCAACTGACATTCAAATAATCCCAAAACAGTTAGAAAACATGCAGATTTTTCAGAGTTCAAATAACATTTGTATCATCTGAATAAAACCATTTTCAGATTTCAGAGTTCAAAATCATTTAGATGAATCATATTCATTTCAAAATTCAAAATCCAGATATGCAAGCTTCAGAAATCATATAGATTCAAATAATTAATTCCCAAAACTCTCCATAACCAAAACATAATCAATTTTCAGAATTCAGAGTTCATATATAAAAGTTCAGAAATCAAATGTATTCAAATAAATTAAAAGCAATGAAGACAAGGCATCATCCAATAGACTCTTGTAATGACAGTAATAGTGACATATGACCATAGTCAAAGGATCCACAGTGTACACTTGCCAGGTGACAACTGCATGAGATGAAGACTTAGCAGGTCTATCAGCACAGTAATCAGTCATACGGTCATACAGTAATAAGGGCATGTGCCTATAGGCAGCTATTGTGAGGACCATATTTTCCTACATTTTCCTAAATGACGTTATAGGTTAAAAGTTATGTGAATGAAAAGGTAAAGGTGAATCGTTAAGATTGGTAAATGTGGTTTGACTTATAGGAGTTAAAGTGATGAAAATTGAGTTGAGGATTACTATGTATAATTTCCATATTCTAATTAGTGATATGGAAATGAGTAATATCTCATTTAATGTATAACATGAAATTTAACCATAAAAAATCCATTTAATTGTACTCATGTAAGATAATTAAATTTCAACCATGTAAATTAAATTAAATTACAAGCAAGAAATTTAGATATAATTCTCACTAAGTAAAATATATATAAATCAAATAAATAAAATTAAGGACCAATAGGAATATATCTACGTGGAAATATATAGAGGCTTCATGAAGAAGTCTAAATGCATGGAAATTATGCATAAGAAGAAGGGGAACGATTTTCTTCAAAAATTGAGACAATGTCTCACCAAACTTTTTAAGGTTGGTTGGAAATTTTGACTAGGTGAAGAAGGATGACATTAGCCTATTTACTAAGCTTAGTATAGCTAAAATTAACAAGCAAAAGTCAAGCATGGAACATGCTTTAAGACCAAGTAACACAAGAGAAAAATGGAAATCAATGCAGCCCGCATTTTTAACTAAGAAAGAATGAGAAAATATCATAAGAACTAATAGGATTTCTTTTGAAAGAAAAGTCAATACCTTTCCACGTTTCTCATTGATTATTGAATATTCAAAGGCATGTATAAGATGAAGTAAACATGGGCTAATTTATACATGAAGCAATCGGTTGATGGCATAGAATTGACTAAACCGAAGGTTGCATGCAAATAAAATGGAAAAGCAAAAAATGTCAACTATTCAATGAGAAAATTAAGAAAAAAAAATTGATGTTTCTTTATGGTATTTAATTGGTAATTGAGGAGGACAAGTAGTATGGATAATATGAAGCAAAATTTGACCAAGAAATGTCAATAAAAGTGGCTGGACTTTGCTAGAAACTCAGTTAATTTTCAGCTAGGAAAACCGTGAGATATAAGCTAGGAATGGGTGAGATTTTTCAGCATTTTCTTAAAGAAATTCCTTGCCAATTGATTACATGATATTCTTTCATAAGTTAGCCTTGAAATGAAGTCAAAACATGTAAGAAAAAGGGGGCTAAAGACCAGACAAATAGCTGAAAAATTTCAGTAGCATAAACCATGTAGTAGGTGTAGAAAAAGGGGAGGAAATAGATAAATTTTTTTTGTAAGAATTGATACTTTCCAATAGCCATAATATAGTCAACTACTACAGACTAATTTAAGTAGTGAAATAGTTCAAGAAAGGTCAAAATATTCTGCTAGAATGAGGGAAATTATGGTGATCGAAATGAGGCAGAAATGGAAGCTTGAAGGAGGCTGAAAATCAGGACTAAGTAGGTAGCAAATACAAGGTATTTTATAAGATTTTTATAAGCCATTATTTGACTGTTGAGTACCCTACTTTCCTTAACAATTAAGGGTTAAAAATTAAGTAAAAAAATAAAAGAAAAAGGGCTGAACAGATTGGAAACAGAACAGAAAAATGAAACAGAAAATAAAGGCAGCAACGTGAGAAAGAAAGAAAGAAGAAAAGAGAGGAAATAAGAAGAAAAAGAAGGAGAAGGAAAGAGAGATTTAAACACTATATAGTTACCTACCAAATTGCTCTCTCAAACACCCCAATTAGCTGCTGGAAAAAGGAGCAAACAGCAGCTACAAGGCAGAACTGAAACAGGGTACCAAAAACAGGGAAGGTTTGATTTTTCAAGGGTAAGGTGGATCCAACCATTTCTATTAATTCCAAGCTTTAGGTATGTGTTAGAAGGATGGATTATAAGTGTAATTATGGTCTTTAAGTGCAGAATTGGTGGCTAGACAGTGAAGAAGAAATTGTCCTAGAAAAAGGTTCCAAAGGGTAAACTACTTATCCTTAGTTGATCTTAACATGTATAAGTGTTGTGACGTATTTAAGTGTAAAATTGATATCAATTCATGAAAATATAGAGATTAAGATGATGATACCATCAAGCTTACAAAGCCCAAGTCATGTTCGTGATGATCGTAATCCTTTGAGCATCCATGGAGATCCAATGACAAGAGCTAAAACAAAGATAATGCAACAAGTCTTGGCTAGTTTCATTGATATTGCTAGAGAGAATGCCCAACAAAGTTTGAGCATAGAGGATGACAAAGTCTTTTACAACATGATCCAAGCTCAAGTTCAACCTTCTTGAAGATTTAAAAATATTGGGCTGAAATGCAATTGGGCCAGATGTATAAATTGGGTCAAATGCTATACTTATTTTATTTAGTTATGTATTATTGGGCTGAACATTGTCTTAATTTAATTTAAGCCCAATTCCTTTTTATTTAATAGGTATTGTAGGATTTCTATTTCTTGTTCTGTAAGTTAGGAAAGTAGGATTCCTATTACTTGTTCTGTAAGTTTGCTATTACTTGTTCTGTAATTTTGCTATTACTTGTTTTGCAAGTTAGGAAAGTAGGATTTCTATTACTTGTTTTGCAAGTTTGCCCTATGCCTATAAATAACTATGTAACCCTTTGGGCAAAACATAATTGATTTGAGTAATAAAATTGATAAACTTCTTCTTTTTGGTTCTCTTGAGAACTCTTGAACTTAGCAAGGTCTTCCTTGTGGCGTTCTTCTATCTTCCACCAATTCATACCATAAGTTCTTGCTTTTCCAAGCAACGGGTATTGGTCCAATACCATAGGTTCTTGTGTTTCTACGCAACGGGTCTTGGTTTTTTTCTCTAATTTTTGTTTTCCTTTGTTGCGTTTTTAACTTATTCTTGTTTTTCTTCGAGTGTTCTTCGTGTTCTTCATTGACCCTCATCTTCTTTCGGTGAGGTTCATATCAGAAGGTTTGATTTTTCAAGGGTAAGGTGGATCTAACCATTTCTATTAATTTCAAGCTTTATGTATGTGTTAGAAGGATGGATTATAAGTGTAATTATGGTCTTTAAGTGCAGAATTGGTGGCTGGACAGTGAAGAAGAAATTGTCTTAGAAAAAGGTTCCAAAGGGTAAACTACATATCCTTAGTTGATCTTAACATGTATGAGTGTTGTGATGTGTTTAAGTGTAAAATTGATATCAATTCATGAAAATATGGAGATTAAGATGATGATAAGGTGCTACCTTAGTGGGGAACCTTACAAAAATAATTTAATTAAATTTGAACTATAAGGTTTTATTATTGTGTATAGTGAAAATTAGAAAAGAAATCATTATGTTTAAGTTATTAGCTTGAGGCATGATAATTGTTTATAAATGGAATGAATATGTACTGATTTATGAAAAATACTAAATTTATGGATATTATCAGAATTGAAAAGGAAGTGAAAGGAACACTAAGTTACCATTTCGATTTCAATAGATACTCAGGAAAATTATAGAATTTGATCAATTTAGAGACTGTTTGATATGTTTTGGAATGTGATAGGGTTTCAGCCAAGCATGGTAGTTCATGGTGATGGTGTTGTTTGATGTTAATTTTATGTTAGATTAATAGAAAATAATATTAGAAATCATATATCAAATAGAATTTAAATTAGTTAAATTAAATGGAAGAATATCAAGATGTAGGGATGAAAATGGTGATTCAGCCATGGCATGGAGGACCAAAATTTTATGTTAATTGATGTGGAAGTAATATAGAAAATTAATAGAATTAATTTGGAATCAAGAAAATAGTTAAATTTAGAAAATTTTCAAGTATGGAAGAAAAGAGACATTCGGCCAAGGTGAAGGGGAAGGAGAATTCTTGGCCATTTTAATCTCATTTTGGTCCTAAAATAATGTATAAATTATTTTAAGAATTCAGGCGCAACCGGAATCGAAATCGAAGTTATATAAAGAAAGTTATAATTTTCTTATTGGTAGAAATAGACCAAAAAATAAGATTGCAGTAGGCTATATAATTTATTTTACAATATTAAATATTTTTATAATGAAAATATAGAATATTGATTTTATCGATATGATAATTTGCGGCTAAGAAAACCGAGGAAGACACTGGTGCTCATTCGCAGCACGGTGATGAATTATCAAGTAAGGGATATATAAAATGAACATAGGAATACTATAATGCATATTTTGATATGAAATTAATTCTTTGAATTTGTTTTGGAATATATTGGATTGAAAATTGTGAACTGTGGTTGTGGTATTTTGGTTATTTCTGTGCAGGAGGGTTAGGATATAGAATATACCTAGCCGTTATGTTGCCGAAATTTTAAAATCTTATGAATTACTCTTTTTATATCTTTGAATATTAATGGCAAATAATTTATCAAGTAATTCCATCTATTTTGTCTAAGTTCATTATCTTTATATTATATTGAAAAACAATATTTAAAAATTCATGTTATTGAATTTTACGTACGTGAAGACATTGGCATGTTATTCTGACTTGTTTATAGATAAATAGATTATTTTTAGAATCAAATATTGATTTGTGAATATTTTATAAATTTTATTTTTGAATTGCATATATTTTCATATCATATCTTTAAGAACTGATTGAAGAATTAACCTTCAGAAATTATCTTCGTAAACCGTGGTAAAATGTTTTATATTATTTTTAGAGACTGTTGGCCCCATAGCTACCTACGGGCACATGCTATTATGAGTGTATGATCGTATGACTGACTAGTGGGCTGATTGACCTTGATCCCGTCATCAGTGTCCCGAATGGTGCCTGATCAGTACCATTGAGGACTTTATTCTGACTATGGCCATATGTCCTGTTGCATGAGTCTATTGGGTAATGCCTTGTCTCTACAAATTGTGATGATACTGATGATTTTAAATTGTGACTTTGCTATGCATTTGATGAATTAAAGCTTTATATATATTTGCGAAGTATTTTAGAATTCACTTCTTGAATGTAAACGTATGAACTTTATATTTAAATTTTATTTCACTTCCGAACTCCTTATAGTCGCATTTAGGAACTGGGACACGACAATTGTTTTAAAATACCTCTTATTCTCTATTCGGTTTCCTAGCCAACTATAGTATTATTTTTATATAATTCGTGCCTAATATATATTGCTTGCATTATCTATAAATTTTAATGCATGTTTTGGAAACTTGCATATTGTTTATATAGTATCAGTTTTATTATATATATTTCTTATCGGGCATTAGCTCATCTCATTTTTCCCTTCTCCCTGACTTCTTTCAGTAGATCTTTGCTTCTGCTCAGGAGGTTTGTGGCGAGGTATCCCTTAGGCGGAACTGTTTTACGGTTGAGGTATAATTACTTCTTTCATGTATTCAGATTTATGTTGTACAGTATTGATGCATGTAAAATACAATTAGGGGATGTAAATTAAGTATAATTTCTTAATATAAATAAATAAATAAATTTCTCTTTACATGTGGATTTTTCATGATTGTAAGGAAGGCACTGCGGACAGCCCGACCGTTATCTTGTGAAATTACTGAAAAATGCACAGTAAATATCTAAATTCAGAATGTGATAGTTATGGGGCCAACAGTCTCTAAAAACAATTATAAAACATTTCACAGTTGTTTACGGAGATAAATTCGGAAAGCTAAATCTTCAGTCAGTTTATTAATGCATATTTTAGAAGTATAAGTAGTTCAAAAATTAAAATTCATAAAATATTCACAGTTCAATATTCGGTTTTAAAAATATTCTATATATTTGTAGATAAGTTATAAAAACATGCAAGTACCCTCATGTGCACAAAATTTGATAACATGACTTTTTAAATATTGAATTACCAATTTCGGTATGCCTATGAGAAGTTTATAATAAAACATACCATTCATTCAAGCTCATTTCATACCATTCATTCAAGCTCATTTCATACTTTTTCAAAAACAAGCTTTCATTACTAGTTTAACTATATCTTATTAATTTTTAAACAATGTTTAATTAATATCATAAAACCTTATACATCATACCAACACTAAGGTCAAATCACATATCAAGTACTTTATACATATTTCAATTTCACATCATAATAATTTCACTAAGACCCTCACCGCTATCCATGAGTACTCTTAGCGTTCTAATATGATTGCGTCGTTGTCTTAACATCACCAAATTATAACTCTAACTACACAGTATAATTTCACTACCACCTAATAAGAATATCTTACCCGTTTTACTAACACTTTGCGCTTTAGCGACCTCTGATCTTAGCTAAACTTCGCTACTTGTCTCTTTACCATGTTACTACAATTTCACAATTCCACAATTTCATATACAATGTTAGAAAAATAATAAAAAATATATAAAAATTTATCATAAATTTTATTATTTTTCCTTACCCCTTTTTAAACAAAGAAATCCAAAAATATCACTAAGCTTCACTTCTTTTTTTCTTTCTTCTTTTTCTTCCCTTTTTTTCTTTTTCTTTTCATTTCTTTTTTTTTCTATTGAGTCGGTTCAGATCCGATTTAGCCCAAACTAGTCGGCCACTGCCTTCACCGACGATAACAAGAACGACGACAAGCGACGGCAGCACTTCTTTCTTTCCTCCTTCCCTTCCTCCCTTCGATCCTTCCCCTTTCTTCTCTGGTCGACTGTGATGCCATTTGTCTCTCTCTCTCTCACCGTCCGTGGCCATCCTTTCCACTTTTCCTTGGCCGGTGATGATCGGTTATGCTCTCTCTCTTTTCTTTTCCTCTTTCTTTTTTTTTCCGATCTGCTCCTTTTCTTCTCCCTTTCACTGTCGCCAACTAGCCTTTCCTCCCTTCCTTAGCTAATGACGACCTTAACCTCTCTCTCCAATTGGGTCGGGCCTCTTTCTCTTCTCTTTTATTTTATTTTTTTTTCATTTTAAATCTGCATATGAAGACTGTAGAGTCGGCAAGCTTCCAAACCTTCTTTTTTTATTTTATATATATATTATATATAAATACATTTTTATTAAATATGTATAACATATATACATATATTTTATATTTATATATATTATACATAAAATCCTTACAATATATATTTATAATCATTTAATTATTTATTTATTTTTATAATTTTTCCAATTTTATAATCTTTGTTGTGTATACACACACATCTACTCAAATAAATATATATACATGTATATATATATACACCTATTTTCTTGATATATATATCTTTAATTTTTAAATACTCCATTTTCAATTTGATTAAATTCTAAAATTCAATTATCGCTTAATTAAATTAATTTTCATAGCTCTAAGTACTCCATATTATTTGTAAGTCTAAATAAATAGACTTACTAAGTTCGAAAAAAAATTGCGATCATCACAGTTTATATTTATATCATAGTTAGATTTATAATGTCTAAAAGCTGAAAATGCTGTTAAGATTAAAAAAACATAATTAAATACGTTGCTTTTAGTAATCATTGTTAATTTCTTTACGTAACTATAATTTCTACATTTTTTTCTAGTAGTTTTTTTTTGTTATAAGAGAAATATATGATGATTGAATATAAGAGTGAGATCACTTGGATTCAAAGTCAAATATTAAAATATGACAAAACTTATTTCTAATAACTTAGTCAAAAGATTGCTGGTTTAGTAATGTATATTAAGATATAAGAAGAAAGAATAATGATACAACAACATGTTTAGTTGAGGGAGGAATTGCAATTCCATTCTCCCATATTCCACAAACCTAGAGGTGCTTATTGGGCCGGGTTGGCCCGATCCGATTCGCAACCGGATCGGATCAATTCGGCCAAAAATCCGAACCGGTACTGTACCGGTTCGGAACCGGCCCGGCCCGTTATGTTAACGGGCTGGGCCGGTTTTATTTATTTCAAACCGGGCCCGGTAAGGGCCCGGCCCGTTAAGAAACCGGACCGGTTCGAACCGGACCGAACCGGTCCGGTAAAAAAAAAATAAAAGCTGCAGTTGCACTGCAGCATGCAGACTCGCAAGGCTGCGAGTCTGCATTTGTTACTTTGATGGGCAACGGCCATTTGGCCGTTGCCCATCAATCTTTAATATTTTTTTTTATTTAATTAAAAAAAATTATAAAGAGGCTTGGCTGCCACTGCGCACGCAGTGGCAGCCTAGCCTCTTACTGTCTTGCATGCAGAGGCACAGAGCAGAGGCTTGCCTCTGCTCTGTGTTTGATGGGTTTTGGCCGTTGCCCATCAATCTTTTTTTTTTTTAATTTTTTTTATTTTTTTATTCTAATTTTTTTCCTATAAATACCTCTATAATCTTCTACTTTCATTTACATTTCTTCTATATTTTCTCTCAAATCTACTATCTATATTCATCTACTCTTATTCTCTTCACTCACACACATACTCTCTCAATATTCACTCAAACTCTCTCAATATTCCTTATTCCAAATTTATAATATCATCATTTTCTTTATAAATTTCATTTTTCTTTTTATTTTATATCATCATTTTCTTTATAAATTTCATTTTTCTTTTTATTTTATAATTTTACTTTTAATTTTCAAATTCTAATATATTATATATATTCCTTATTACAAATTTATAATATCATCATTTTCTTTATAAATTTCATTTTTCATTTTATTTTATAATTTTACTTTTAATTTTCAAATTCTAATATATTATATATATTCCTTATTACAAATTTATAATATCATCATTTCCTTTCTAAATTTCATTTTTCTTTTTATTTTATAATTTTGCAAATTTTACTTTTAATTTTCAAGTTTCAATTTTTAAATTTCAATATATTATCATACATCTATTTTTTAAATTTTTAACATATATTTATTTTCAAAAAAAATATAAAAATGTCAAATTTCTTTCGTCGTTCATGCTTTGTTTCTCGACCTTTTGGTTCCACTGAAATTCCTAATTTGGGTGACGAATCATTTAATGAAATCGAACCCGATATTCATCCGGAGGAGGAGCTTCCTTTGGCACCATCGTTTGGTCGTGGTCGTGGAGGAAGTCATGCTCAAACACAATCATCAGCTGCCACCACTGCTGCTACATCATCAAGACCGAAGTTTAGTCGAAAAAAAACAAGCAAGGTATGGGAGTATTTCGACATTGTAGCAAAAGAAGGTGAGACGAATAAATATTGTGCCATCTGTAAATTGTGCAAAGGCGTTTACTCTTATAACTCCGGTGGAGGTGGTGGCGGTACAGGTACGTATAAAAGGCATTTAATTACTATACATAAAATTAATCCTGATGCCGAAGAAAATGAAATTTTAGAAGGTAAACAATCTCAAATTAATACGCATGATGGTGGAAAAAATTTTAATTTTGATAATGTTCAAGCTAGACGTGGTTTAGTTAGATTTGTAGTTAGAACTGAACAACCATTCACAATTTGTGAAAAAACAGGATATTTAGAATTTGTTTGTAAATATTTACAACCCGCATATAAATCTGTTTCTAGACATACATTAAAAAGAGATTGCATGGATATGTTTAAAGAATATAGACAAGCTTTAATTGATAAACTTAGTAATATTTCATCTAGGGTTAGTTTAACTAGTGATATATGGACTAGTACTAATGGTATAAGTTATCTTGTTATAACTTGTCATTGGATAGATGAAGATTGGTCTATGCAAAAACGAATTTTATCTTTAGATGTAATAGAAGAAGCACATAATTCATATACTATTCATAAATATATTACTAAAGTTTGTAAATTATATGGACTAGAAAATAATAAAGTTTTTGCTATTACTTTTGATAATGCTTCAAGTAATACTGCAGCTATTCCTCATTTAATTAAAAGTTTAAACCCTGTTATGCAAGGCATATTTTTTCATGCAAGATGTGCATGTCATATTATAAATTTATGTGTTCAAAGTGGTTTTAGTTCTAGTGGTACTGGTAGTGGCATAGGTCCAATTGATAAAATTAAAATTTTAGCAAAATGGATTCGCACACCAAGTAATAAACGTGAATGGAAGCAAATTTGTATAACAAATAATATACCTGTTAAAGCATTTCCACTTCCCGTGGAAACAAGATGGAATTCACTTCATCGTTTGCTTTCTTCTATTTTACCTTATAAAGAACTTGTTACTCCTTTTTATAATAATTATACAAGTAGCACACATTTAGTACTTTTTGAAGAAGATTGGACTTTTATTGAATATTGTGTTGATTTATTATCTACTTTTAAAGATGCAACCGAAAGATTTTCAACTCAATTTTATCCAACTACACCGTATTTTGTTCCTATTATCTACACAATGTTTGACAAATTTGTAAAATTTAGGAATCATGAAACTTTAAGTTCTTTTGTATATGATATGGAGGAAAAATTTAAAAAATATTGGGAAATAATTCCTCCTATTTATTGTATTGCAACTTTATTAGATCCTAGTCAAGGTGAGGTAAATATAGAAATTTTTTTTGATTGTTATAAAGAATTTCTTGGTCTTGATTCTATTGAGGATCAAAAGTCCTCAATTAACAATCTTTTTCGAGAATTGTTTAATGTTTATGAAACAGAAAGGGAGCAATTCAACTTTAATCGAGAAGAAGAAGATTCATACGAAGAAACCGAAAGTAGCAAAAAAGGAAAAGGAATTTTAAACGCAATTAAGGAAGCAGCAAAGAAGAGAATGAAGCTAAAAGGAAAAGCGAGCGGATCGGGATCGGGATCAACAACTCGACGGAGTTCTAGCTTCAATGAGCTAGGATTTTTCTTAAGTCAAGATTTTTCTGTAGATGATAACTTTGATCTTCTCCAATGGTGGAAAGAAAACCAAAAACAATTTCCAGTTTTAGCTTCCATGGCCTGAGATGTTTTTGCGGTGCAAGTTTCTTCTGTTGCTTCGGAATCCGCATTCTCGACGTGTGGAAGAATTATAGGAGACCATCGAACCACTCTTAATCCGGATTCATTGTGCATGTTAACATGCCTTAAAGATTGGTTTGATGCGGAATCGCGCAATGTCGAACTTGGAATGGCCAATGAATTTGCTGATAATAATTCAGAAGAGGAGGAAGAAATTTCCAAGGCAATCCGTATAAATTATGAAGAGTAGAGAATAATTTTTTTTTTGTAAATTGTATGTAAAATTGTAAATAAGTTTAGTCATAGTGAATATTTTTATGGACTACGGTCCCGTGGTTTTTACCCTTCTAACTTTTGAAGGGGTTTTCCACGTAAAAAATCTTTGGTCTCCTACTCTCTCCTTTTTCTCCTTTGTTGTTGTTGTTATTATTATTATTATTATTACATACCAAATTAATTAATGTTATACTTATATATGTTTAAAATAAATAAATATTTAAAATACAAAATGAATTAATATTTTAAAAACATATTAAATAAATGAATAAATATTAAGTAAATGATATTTCAAATATAATAAATTATTTTAAATGCAAAATGAATATAAATAAAGATATGCAAAATGAATATAATAATAATATTCATAATATCATTATTTGTATTTTGAATCAAATATCATTTTATCATAATATTATATTCATAATATAACTTTAATTTATTCATTTTAATAATTTTATTAGATAATTTTATAATAGTTTGTTTTTACATTATTGTTACATTAATTAAATAAATTATAATATAACTTATATTCTTATAATAAATTATTGTTAAATTAAACTATTAAGATTATTTATTATAAAAATAAATTTACTACATTAAATTATTAAAATATATTAATATATATTAAAATAAATTAATATAATTTTTTTAAAAATAAAAATTTTAAAAAGAAAAAAAAACGGACCGAACCGGTTTAAACCGGTTCGGTCCGGTTTTGAGGCGAACCGGTCCAACGAACCGGGCCGGTTCGCCTCACATAATATGTAGAACCGGTCCGAACCGGACCGGTTCAATACCGGTTCGGACCGGTTCTGAGGTTGTTAGGGCCGGAACCGGTAAAAACCGGCCCGGTCCGGCCCGTAACCACCTCTACACAAACCCTTCCAATTCCATATCTTGGTTCAACTTTTGAGCAAAGAAAATGTATTTCATGAAATGACAATTCCTCTCGTTCTTTAAAGATTTGCAATTCCATGAAACAAGGAAAACAAATATTTTTTAAAATCCCATTATACCCTTAATATTATTTTTTATAATTTTTAATTAACTAATAATTAGTAATTAATAATGAATTAACTTGTGATAACCGTAAATTTTTCATTTATTGAAAATTATAAATATTGAAGATAAATATTGGAGAAAATAAATCAGAGGAAATAAATAAAATTGTGAGAACAGGATATTGGTGAAAATCCCGAGAATTGAGGAAGTGAAAGAATCGGGAAATTCGTGTAAAGGAAATTAAATTGGAAGTAAAAATAAAAATAATGGAGAGAGGAAAATTAATTTGGATAAATTAAAATCCAAATTAAATAAGGAAAATGAGAAATGAAAATAAAATATGTTTATATAATTACAAATTATATAAATGTATTTTATACTAATACATATGTATTTAAAATATTCTATAGTATATTTTAATATACGTTGGTATATATATGGAAATATGTGCTATTTCATAAATTTAAATAATACATATGTATATAAACATAATATTTTATGTGTATATATAATTATATATATACATATAGAAGAAAGGTAAATGTGATTTTATATTAAAGTTTATATGTATATATATTGTATCATAACATTTATATAATTGTATATATAAATGTTATTTATTTTAAAGTATATAAATATACCTATATATATATACTAGATATATATTAATATACAATATATATAATTTATATATAATATATATTGTATTACATTATATATGAAATAATATATGTATAATATATAGTATATATTATATGTATAAAATATAATTTATAGTGTATAATATATAGTATATTATATACTAAAAAGGGAAAGGAAATAAACCAAAAGAGGAAAGAAACAAAACAGAAGGAAAATCGGTGAAGGACCCGATCCTTCCCAGCTAAAGGGCCGACGACGGCGGAGCTGCCACCGCCGGCGAAAGAAAAAGGAAAAAGGTGAGACGCCATCGGCTAGAGAAAGGAAGGAAGCTGCCGGCGGCGGAAGAAAAGAGAGAAAATAGAAGCAAAAACCTGACGAAAGTCGAGAAGGAGAAGAGAAAAGAAAGTGGCGGTGCCGGCCAAATTGGTTGCTGCCACTGCAATCGAAGCTTTGCCGAAGGAAGAGGAAGATGTGGGAGGCCACTGGTCAGGCGGAGAATGGTCGGCGAAGAGGCAGAAGGAGGCCGACCTAAATAGAGTCGATCCACCGCCGTGTCGCCGATTCGAGATGAACGGATGCCAGATTCAGACTCACTGTGGTGCCGGCCAGCTGCTGAGCCACCGAACCGCCGGAGAACCGACCACCGAAGAAGAACCGACAGTGAGGGGAGGTGACCGGTCCGACTGGAAAGAAAGAAAAAGTAAAGAAAAAGGAAAAAGAAAAAGAAAAGAAAAAGAAAGAAGGAAGAAAAAGAAGGAAGAGAAAGAGAAAAGGAATTTCGGGAATTTGAAAAATTCTCGAGAATTCGAAAATTACGGGAAATCTCGAGAATTACCGGAATCGAAAATTCCCACGATGACCGAGCCGATGAAATCAGGCGAGATGAACACGGGCGCGACCTTCGAGAGTCAGTTGTTGACCCGAGACAGGTAAGGGATGCATGTGCAGCACTGTAAGGATATTCAGTCTGCATGTTTTAATTTCATAAAATATTTTATGGAAATATTTTATGAAATTATTATGATGAATGATTGGTTGGAAATTGGGAATGAAGTACTGGCTGGAAATTACAAATTGTATTTTCCGTGTAGGAGGCTAGCCAATCGGCAGTTGTTATACTGCCAAAAAATTATCGAAAAATTCTCGAAAATTACTAAAAATCATAATAAATGATTTTATGTCACGAGAAATGATTTTCAACCACGAAAATTGAGAAAATGAATATTTTCATAAAAACATGAATAAAATGAAAGTGATTTTAGAATATTCATGTTTTCAAGAATGGTGATAATGAAATCACCAAAAATTCTCTTTGAGAATGGTGATAATGAAATTACCGAAAATTCTCATGATATGTAAATTACACGTAATACGAGATGAAAAATGAAAAGAAATAAAGTGAATATTTTTATATATATTTCTTAAATATTCACTAAATGGTTTTATAACCTTTATGGTTTTAAATTATGAAATTATATTTTTATAAATTCCATAAAGGTTTATTGATGATGAAAAATACTGTTTTGAGACTAGTAGGCATCCTATCATGCTGATGTGAGATATGTGATATGTTTAGTCCCGGTCGACACTTGATCAGTGATCCACCGAGGACAATATAGATTATGGTCATAGATTTGACATGTTTATTTCTTTACCCTCCGGGGTCTACAACATGATATGATTGATGATTGTCTTAAACTCCATAAATGATAGGTGACATGTTAAAAGGAAAGTGTTTTACATGATATGTGATATGTTAAAAGGAAAATGTTTTATATGATGCGTGACATGTGAAAAGAATATGTTTTATATGATATGAGAAGAAAATCAATTGATTTATAGTATTTTTACAAAATGTTCATTACGGTACTGATTATAGTACTGTGAGATGATTTTCATAAGACATGTGATACGAACATGTAATATGTTTTTAAAAAGGAATAATTGATAAATCTAATATTCTTACCATGATTTTAAATGGAATATTAGATTATACGTGCTACACGGATATTGTTTGGATCGTGGG
Source organism: Heritiera fomes (assembly GCA_032173925.1). Taxonomy (NCBI): domain Eukaryota; kingdom Viridiplantae; phylum Streptophyta; class Magnoliopsida; order Malvales; family Malvaceae; genus Heritiera; species Heritiera fomes. The sequence continues at coordinate 8,389,785 of JAPDPM010000022.1, read as the reverse complement.
AGCCACCTCTAGAATCCTTTGAGAATTAAGTGCTACATGAGTTCTGATGAGATAGTGGAAAGTATATGGCATAAAGGCCAACCCGAGTAAAGACTCAATCTTTGTACCGTGTGAGCCACCTCTAGAATATTCAAAGAACCTAAGTGCTACATAGGTTCTTCGGAAAATATGGGGAGCCACCTCTAGAATCCTTTGAGAACTAAGTGCTACACGAGTTCTGATGAGATAGTGGAAACTATATGGCATAAAGGCCAACTCGAGTAAAGACTCGATCTTTGTACTGTGTGAGCCACCTCTAGAATACTCAAGGGACCTAAGTGCTACATAGATTCTTCGGAAACTATGGGGAGCTACCTCTAGAATCTTTTGAGAACTAAGTGCTACACGAGTTTTGATGAGATAGTGGAAAGTATATGGCATAAAGGCCAACCCGAGTAAAGACTCGATCTTTGTGCCGTGTGAGCCATCTCTAGAAAACTCAAGGGACCTAAGTGCTGCATAGGTTCTTCGGAAACTATGGGGAGCCACCTCTAGAATCCTTTGAGAACTAAGTGCTACACGAGTTTCTCGATACGACACTTAACTCCATTGCTAGTTAGGATGGATGTTGTAACTGAATCAGTGAACTGAGGCTTACACCTAAAGTGATTAAGTGATCGGTTATTTTGAAACTGTTTTCAGTGAGTTAAGCTATATGCTTAAAGTTTATTGATTTTCGTTTTGTGAATGGATTGATTTATTAACTTGCATAGTAACCGATTTATCGACGTGTATAGTGACTAATCTACCGAAATGCTTGCTGCTTTACTAATGTGATAAGTGGAATAGATTTTAATAGCTTACTTTGCTATTTAAAGAATTGTGCTAATTATGATTGTACATTAAAACATGAAATGAGTTTTAAAGGAAAATGATGATGATTTAATTAATATTCTTTTCAAAGAAAATATGAATATTAGTTATTTTATTTAAATGCTTTATTTCATAAAAGCATTATTTTGGAAAGAATATGGAAATGATATGGAATAAAAAGGAAAATGATTTAAATTTTACAAGAAATTTATTACTCCCTGCAGTTGCTTCTAGGTTATGGGACAGGATAGACATTTCAAAATACCTACCTTACTCCATCCGGATCCCTAGCCGACTGTAGTATCCTTCCTACATGTGTGCGTAGAGCTTCTAGGAAGATTTAAAAAAAATGAAAAAAAAGTTTTTCAGCATATAGATAGCTGAGTATCAAGTGAGGCATATAATTCCCTTACTGAGCCGTGGTTTGCTCACCCCTTAATTTTAAACATTTCAAGTTTTGATGATTGTGTGATCAGTTGATTGTGAATCACGGCTGTACACAAAGGACAATGTGACAGACCGACTGATTTATTTGAGGTACGATCATTTATTTTCTGTATTTAGATATGTCTACAGTACTACTTGTCTAATTAATTAAGATAGGGGATGTGTATAATATAAACAATGTTATGTAAAATTGTTTAACAGTTAGTACAAGTGAAGTATCACAGACAGTCCAACCGGTTAAGTTGTGTACAATAAGGTGAAAAAATGTGGTAACGGGTCGTTACATAACTAATAACTAACAATTATTCTTATTCAATAATGAAACAATATTAAATAAATTAATAACAAATCATTAATAGTTAGTAATTATTTATTAATCTATAAATGAATCAATGTTAATTAAACATTGATCATAAATTAATGTTGTTAACTTTATTATAATGATTATTAAATTAATAATTAATTCTTTATAATAAACTATAATTATGAATCTTTAATAATTAATTATTCATTAATAAGCATTACATAAAAATTAATTATTTATTTATCACAAAATTAATTAGTAATTTGTTTAATATTTATTAATAGTTAATTAATAATAATTGATAAATTAATTAATATTAATTTTTAATAATTAACATTAAATTAATATTTTATATTCATTATTAATATTACTAGTCAATAATTTACTAACTAATAAAATAATCTATACTATTAAAGTTGGAAAAAAAGCAGCAAATTCATGCCTCCATATTCATTAATTTTAATAATTATTAATGTATTTATTTATTAGTTATTAATTATTAATAACATTTAATCCATAAATTAATTAATATGAATATTTAATAATTGATGCTAAATTAATATTCCATTTCCATTAATATTAATTTATTAAATAATTAATTTTTAATTTTATTAAAGACAATATTCATTAATTTACTAATTAATAATATAAATAAATAAATTTATTATTTTATGAATTATTATTCAAGGATTGTTAAAATTATTTTATTATTTTCACTTACATAGGATATTTATTCTAATCTTCCTATATTCTATTTTGTAAATCAAATAAAATATTTTTAAAAATAAAAATTATTTAAAAAGAAATTTATTTGCACACGTAGTAACGCGCGGCAAAATTTTTACTGTGCTCAGTCTTTATTACCCAATCGCGCCGGCTTCGCCCCTCATTATCAAGAAAACCCTCGTTTCCGGCAGACAGTGACACTCTCCAACAAAACTGAGTCGTGAGAGAATGAGTCTTTTTCCTTTTCCAAAACACTCCTGAGTCCTGATTCGTTTCATTTTCCTGTTTATATTTCCACTTTCTTTTTTACCGTGAACTCTCTTCCCAAAGGCGACCATGGTTACTTCCACTGATGTTCAGGAGATCGTCTCCAAGCTCTCCTCCGATAAAGCCAAAGCCCGAGAAGTAAAACCCGTCTACTCTCTAACGTCTTCTCGTTTCGTTTCCTAAGAAAATGGTCAAAAATGAGTAAAATCGGACTGGAATTTTGTGTTTATTTCCTTTCTTTTTTGTCATTTGCTACGGTTTTGATCGATGAAAGTACCATTCATTTTCGAAGTTTCCGTTTTCGTGCCTCAAAAAAGAAATTACGATTTTAAGGTTTTGCAAGGTTTAACAACACAAGAAAGACAATGGTATTTTTGCTTTAGGATTTTTTTTCTTACTTTCTTACAGTTCCTAGGGAATTAAACAGAGTTTTCTTACTTTCTCACATTTTCTACGGGACCACCAAACAAAAGCTTCTTTGTGTACTTCTATTTTTATTTTGATACAGAAAAATGATAGAAACATTTGGATCGTGTTAAACAATGTGCGTATATTGTAATTTATGTTTTATTTAGTTCATTTAATTGATAACTAACTGAAATTATTTTGGTTGGTTTTGTTTATTTTTTCTTGCAATTTCAGGAAGGAATAAAGTTGTTGAATATATGGTTAGAGGGAGAAAGATCAATCGGATTTTGTAAATTTATTGGACAGAATACTGCAAAGCTTAAACCGAACGAGATTCCTCAGTGTAAGTTCTATGTCTGTCTGTTTGCATGTATTTTTTCACATACTTTCTTTAGGTGTTTTATTAAAATATTGTCCAAATGGAATTGACATTCTTCATATTGTTATCTGCAGCTGAAACATGGCCATTTATTATTAAATTGCTCACACAGTGTGTATCATTGGAGATATCAGCAAGCAAGCGGCGATCACCAAAGTTAGTTTTTGCAAAAACTTTCCGAATTGCCATTCAACGTGCAGAAGATTCTAAGTTTCCAGGTTAGTGACTGAGTAATTTGGTTCCATATGATTTATATAGGAATTAAACGTTTAGTTGCATCTTTGTATTATCAACAGCTGGGTAGTCTTGGATTCTTTTTCCTTAAGGGTTGCATTTTCAGTCAGGTATAAAGACTCTAGGAATTTCTTGGTGAGGGAAATCCTTCTTATTTATGCCAGCCATTAAAACTTGGCTGTTTCAACCGAAATTAGAAACTAGTAAGACTACCTTTTAAATAACTAATAGGCACTGAAAACAGAGTCCAAAAGTAATTTCTAAGACTTCAAGAGATTTCTATTAAGGCCATTTCTACTCTGTAATAATTTTGGAAGTCCACATTGGTAGACTAAGAAAAAAGTTTTCTGCAGGTTCCCAGCAATTTGTGCTTTCACCTTTTTTTAAAAGCTTATATATTGATATATCACACCATTTCCCTGTGTCAGGAAATATGCTTCCTTTGTTGTCTGTGGTTAAAACACTTTTTAATCACATACTGGATGTGTTAAACAAAGTCCCAAGCTTTCAATCTGAATATGGGATTATATTACGAAATCTTTTGGTGGTTAGAGGCTACCGATTTCATATGAGGAAGAACGTTTACTCTGGTGAGTTTTATGTTGTTTATACTGAAGGCACATATCTTTTCCTGTTTTTTTGTTGGCTATCCTTGTTTGGAGCTGTTTGGTCTCTCAATTTTATTTTTATACCTTTTGGCTAGGTTTTATGGTTTTCTACATGGAAAAGGTGGTAACAACCTTGACTGAGAAAAATAACACTCAATATAGTCAGAAAGAGGAGATCTTTCGCAGCATTCTAACCCTTCGGTCTCTTCTAGAAAACCCTCCTGGAGATTTCTCGGATAACCTTAGGGAAGACATTGTGAAGGGGTTTGTTAAGATATTTTCTAATATAAGGTATAAAGTTCATCGAATCTGCTTTCTGTCATTTTTATTTTGCTTTAATCTGCTGTTTTGAATCATCCTCTGCAGTGGTTGCTGATAGTGATCTAATATTTACTGCTTTCCCTTGCTGTAAATGTTCAGGGATGAGGGAAAAGTTTCACGCAAGCTAATTGAGTGTATTAATACATACTTGCTAAAGGATGGTCCTAACTTGAGTTGTCAGTCCTTAGAGATCCATAATGCAATACAACAATTTGTTTTTCGTTGTTGGCTGACGACACATGATAAGGGTCTTAAGGTTAAAACTTTTTTCCAATTTTGAACTAAACTTTAATTTATGTGTTGTATCTTATGAATTTTTTTCTTCTGTAGGATGCACTTGTTCTTTACGCTAGGTTACAGCTAAATTTAGTTAGAGGTGTAAGTGACGGGAGTTTCTTGTTTGAACAATTCTTGGATGTCATATGTAAGGAGCTAGATCAAAGCAATTTATCTCTTCCTGGTACTTCTTGGTGAGTAATTTTAATGTTTATTCTACTCTTTTTCTGGGCCAATTTTTTTTTCCTGCAAGTTGTTTTTGGTTGCCTGATGAATGGTATGTAAGAAACTTTAGGAGTGATGGAGCCAAGGATGATAAGTTTGGAACCTTGAGTAGTTCGCAACACAATTTGGTGGAGCTTGCAGCACTTGTATTATATCGGGTATTCTGCTCTCATGATTAGTTTTTACTATTAGAACTGATGCTGTGCTGCACTCTGAAGTATTTACGGTTTGGTATTTCCCTTTTATTTGGAACTTACATATTATTGCATCATATTTTTTTGTTGAATTTCGAAATTGAATTTTCAGTTTGGGTGTTGTTGATAGACATTTAAGTAATTATTTGCCAACTTTTTGTTATTACTTAGTGGATGAATTCTTTTAATGGCTTAGTCATTCTTAATGTAATATGACTCAGGTATGTACCAATACAAGCAGAGCAATATTGAATGAAAAACGGGTTAAAAGAGAGAGTACTGCTGCCCGTCTAAAAGAGGCACTTATGAAAGGAAAATGGTTATGGTATGTCTAAGTTTTAACCTGGAAAAATTACTTTTATACCATATATCCTTAAGTGATTTGCTATTCGATTACTTTTCCTTCATTATAGTTCCATATTAGACATCACATTTTTAAACAATTTTCACTATAGCATATGTTTTCACATTGATGCCAACTGATATGCCACTGATGCTTCTACTGCTATGATAATTTTGTCCAATGAAGCCATTCTGAGCTTGTTATTGACTGTTTTTTTTTTATTCGGTGCCATTTGTTTTTAGTCCCTCTTCCATAAATTATTGTGGGTTCCAGTTTTTTAAAAAAGTGAAAAGTAATTCTGTTGCAAATCTGGCAATCTATTTTTAGTTCTTTGTGTCTTTTTCATAATCGGGAGTGTTCTTGTTGCTTACTTTAAACGTTGAGAGGTGAATCTGCAATTTGACCACTATACCCCCAGTGACAACTTAATTCTACATTATCATTCTAGTTAGAAAACTGTCTGCAGTATTGTTGTAAAATCAGGGTTACAATCATATCTTTTTTTTGTGATGCATTTTTGCCTAAGTTCTTTTGGAGATGTCCTCTGTTATTATCGTGGAAGGTTTTATTCATTGTATGGTCAGTTTTTTGCTCTCAATTTCAATGAATTGCTAATGTATGCTTATCTTCTCAGTAGTGCTACTAGTTCCTCCTCTGTTTCCTATGTAAACAATTTTTTTATAATCTGAGCTGCATGGTTGTTACTGCAGGAATGTGGCATTTTGTTATCTCATTCGTAATTACTACACTCGCATCAGTAAGGATCTTTTTGTCTACTGGTTTGAAGGCATTTGTGCAAACTTTGAAAGGTATAATCCGAGATATCGTAAACATTGTCTTGATTAATTGGATTAAATTTTTTATTTTGGCTTCCCTTTCTTTATGGTAGCATATTGATACATGAAAAAGTCTTGCCTTCATATGGTTTCCTTGTCATCATTCTTAGTGAAGAAACCTTGAAAGCAGTATGGGAACATTTTTTTTTGGTACAAGCAGTGTGGGAAATTTTGCTTGTATTATTGTTTGTGCAAGTGTAATACAAGCATACATGCCTAAGCAAGTGCATGCTTGCAATTATGTATTCACATGTGTAGAGGTGTATGCTCTTGAAAATTTCTGAAACTTGGTGTATATCATTATGTATTATATTAATCATTGGATTTGCTTTCTTGAGTTACTGTGCCATTCTGCAAAACATTGCATGCTGTTTTGAAGGGCGTGCCCCATTGATTAGAATCCATCTTGACGGTCTCAGGTTCAAATCATAAGATGGACATGTGGAATTTATGGGATTGGAGAGGCTAGTCTCTCTTATGTAACTCTGTGGAAATCCAATCCATATTCTATGGGATTGGATATGATTGATTTTTTATTTATTTCCTAAGATAAAGGGATTTGGTATCTTGACCAAATATTCCCTTGATTGGTTTCATTTAAAACTTTCCTTTATTTAGGATTCCTTTTCCTTTTCTGTAAATGGCATATATGATATATAGGGATTTACGTAGATTTCTTAGTTGAGCCTACAACTGTATATACTCTCTGTAAGCTATAGTTTTTTGAGTAGAAAATCAGAAAAACATGTTCGTATCAGTTTCTACATTTTCTACAATATCAGTTTCTACGCATATCGAGATTGATCGCCATTTTATCAAAGAGAAAATCGAAGAAGACCAAGTCAGACTTGTCTACATGCCAACTAGTCTTCAAACCGCAGATATTCTTACCAAGGCCCTCCCTAGAAACAATTTTGAAAGCTTGAAGTCCAAGTTGGGTATGATCGACATCTACTACCCAACTTGAGGGGGAGTGTGGAAATCCAGTCCATATTTTATGGGATTGGATATGATTGATTTTTTATTTATTTCCTAAGATAAAGGGATTTAGTATCTTGACCAAATATTTCCTTGATTGGTTTCATTTAAAACTTTCCTTTATTTAGGATTGCTTTTCCTTTTTTGTAAATGGTATATAGGATATATAGGGATTTACGTAGATTTCCTAGTTGAGCCTACAACTATTTATACTCTTTGTAAGCTATAGTTTTTGAGTAGAAAATCAGAAAAACATGTTCGTATCAGTTTCTACATTCTCTACAATATCAGTTTCTACAAACTCAAATTTCTTATGTACAAAAGAAGAAAAAAAAATCCCTTCCATGCTGAGATACCATCTACTGAAGCCTTCCATGTTGAGGTGTATGCATGCATATCTTGGAATTTTATGTTTGATATTGAAGAATGTGTACAAGCTCGAGGAAATAATTTGTGATATTTTTCTTTTATTCTCTTAATATTTGTGAAAATAAGCCTGCCCTTGTTATTTTTAATTCTTTTGTTGGGTTAACATGGTTATATTACAGAATCTTGAATGATGCAAACATTGGGCATGCTTATGATGGTTTGCTGTGGACTTTGCGGTACATCCTTCTGACAACAAAATCTGGAATAGCTGTTTCTTTAAAATTTTCTCCATTCTACGTATTGTTGCCTTCAAAATTGTTAGACTCCGTGCTTGATTCATCAGTATCAATCATAATTAACTTGGAAATGAGACTCTCTTTTCATCTCTATCTTTCCTTTGAGCTTATATTTGTAGTTACTTTCATTTAAAGGAGTCTGCTGGAACTCTCTTCCGTGGTGGTGCTTTCAGATCCTGAAGTGGAGATTTCATTGAGGTCCTCTTTTACCTCGAAAGAGGTATATGTTTCTTCTTACTCCTCTTCTCTTTGGGGGTGGTTTTCTGTAACCTTACATGCACACATTTAGGACGTTATTTATTTGAAAAATGGATCCTCATGATTTCAAGTTGTCTTATATGTACCAAATAGGAATCAGGCAGCTGTTCCTTGCCCCATGGCTTGTTTGTGTTAATTGGTGTTATTTCACATTTTTTAAGTTTAGGATTTGTTGTTGCTTTATATTCAGGTTTGGCTTTTTCACCCATTGCCAAGTAGTTTTAATTTCAATGCTTGACATTTGTTACCTCCATTTTATTTTCTATGTTTCCCTTTATTTGTTCTCCATTCTTAAGAATTGCTTGTTCTCGTTTTAGTATTGGGTCTACACAGGGTGAGTGTTAAATTGTGTTGTTCCATATATTTTAAATTTAGAATTTGTTGTGGTCTTATATTCAGGTAAGATTTCATCTATTGCCACTCAGTTTTAGGTTGAATGCTGAACAAGTTCTACTTCTAGGCATTGAATTGGGTTTGCTGCCACATTATAACAAGCATGTGGAGTTCTAGAGCTTAACTTAAGAGAAACTTCATACTTAGTTTGTGGATTATTATGTCTCTCATTCAGAATTCTTACTTGAATCTACCATATTCAGAAAGCTTAACTAGAAGAGGTTTCCCACAAATATGTGCTGTTCTCATCCTCTGTGAGGTATATAATTTGAGTTCATGCTGTAGTTTAAATAATAAGAGAGCTTATTGAGATCGACCTGAAATGGTTTTTGCCAAAATTATAGGTGTTAAGAGTTGTATATGGGAACCATGTCCATTTTTATAGTTTCCTGGAATTCTTTGTATATAAAAGTCAGAAAACACCAAAATGTCTGAAAAGAATATTGTCAGAGAGATATAGCTGAATTTTTTTAACTTTATGTATGGGGCCTACTATTACACAATGCTATATTAAGTGGTCAGTCCATATTATTGAAAAATTGCATTTATATATAAATTCTTTATGCATTATTAATTTGCTTGCTATGACCTAGCTACAATTCTGAGAAGACTATATAATTTAGACTAGTGGGCTTCTCTTGTCAATTATTTTTATTGCTTGATAGTCCTTGTTGAGTGAGTTCTCTTTTTAGAAATTGTTTGACTTGGTTTTTGACAAACACTGCAGTTTGATTGCGGTTGGCAATTGATATGGAGCCATCTTATGCATGGATTGCCAACATTTAGCAATGTAATTCCAGTAGTAAGTTCTATTTATGCCCTTCTCTCTTGCACATTTTTTGCTAAGTAGTTTTAATCTTTTGTTTTCCTCATAATGCACTGAATATTTGTTTGGAAAAACAACATCTCAATGCATTAAGGTCTCGTTTTGTTAGAGAAATTTAAGTTCACTTGTGAGCTGCTATAACATACTGGTATCGAGGAATCTTTGGAACAGTTGAAATCAAAATTTGTTTAGAAAGGAAGAACAATTAAAATCACCAACTGATGTAGTCATTTATTACTATTATTTAATTTATCAATAATAGTAAAGATTATTTAATTTAATAATTAGAGGGCAACTTTGGTGCAACAGTAAAGATTGTTTCTTTGTAACCTGGAGGTCACAGATTTAAGCAGAATCAGCCTTTCTGTTAATGTAGAGAAAAATTTGTCTACACGACTCTATCCGACCCCACAATATGGGAGTCTTGTGCAGTGGGTTGCCCCGCCTGCCCCTCCCCCCCCCCCCCCCCCCCCCCCCCTCCCCCCCATTTTTTTTTATTTAAATTTAATTTATCAATTTTGGAGTTTTGTTCTGAGTTCTATATATTTGTAATGATTGAGTTTCTGATTCTGTGATATTGAGGTTAGAGTGAGCATTCTTCTTTGGGAGAAGTTTCAAAATGTGCAAGAATTAATAGTAATAATTTGTTTTTATACAGCAGGAGAATGGTTAGTTAATCTTTATGGTTTGGAGGCAAATTTTTAGAAGCCAAGTTGCTCACTTTTAAACTAATGCAGTAGTATTATTGTCTAATTTATGCTCTGTAAGTATGGGTCTAGTCTTCTGTTGAAATGCTAGGATCTAATTTCGAGATTAAGTTTTCTGCCTTGCTTAAGTTGCAAGTTCTCTGTTTTGCAGTCTATCCTGTTGCATGGTTGCCGCTAATTTTTCTTCCTAAAAGTTAGTGGTTATACATTTGTTTACGAATCAAGAGTAGATCTTTCCATTTAAGGGGGAGAGGAGGCAGGAGCAGGTTTCTAGATGGGTTAGTGGAAATCAAGACCAGCCTGCTCTGTATAGGCACAGACTGCTGCAGCTCAATCCTACTGAACTGTCATTCTTTTAGTGATTGGATAGTCAGCCTTTAGAATTACGTTGGAGAACTTGGTTTGTAATAAATAGATACTTTTCTGTTATTGAGATTTTCACTAATTTGATCTTGTTTGGTTTCCTAGGAGTTTTGAACTAGAATTACATGGAATTTCATATCCTTCTTTTCTAATGGCTTTTTATGGAAAAAAGGGCCATCAAATCGATCTATTCCTTTAATTTCAAAATTAAACTGCATGCTAGAAGGCAGAGAATTGGTGTTCCAGATCTTTTTTTTTCCTTCAAAATTCTAAAAGATTATGTCCCAAAATGTAGTTGCTGCCTTTCTGGAACCATCTCTTGTGCTTTGCTTGCTGATTAAGCGTCTGCTTAGATTTTTATTTGTTTGTGTTCATGCAGGTGGATGCTGCTCTGGCGCTCCTTGGAAGCATTATTTCATATGTGAGTGCTATTCTGCATACTAATGGCCCATTAGTTAGTAAGATAGTGCTGTATTTTAGTTTAATTAAGGTACCCTAAAATTACTCTATTATTCCCTCCTTATCAAATGTTCTTATGTGGTTTACTCATGATTTTTTTCTTTAGGATTTAACAAACATATGTGTTGTGCCTCATGATGTATGGGATCTTCAGTTATTTAAAGGAATGCCTTCACTGTAAGTTCTCTTTGCTTTTAACTTAATGAAATATTTGTCATTAGGAGACTTTACGGAAAAGGTGAAATAAGTTATAGCTCTACCCGTGTTAAAACAGCCCTTTTAGGAAATTATCTTTGCTAAAGTTCTTCATGACATGTAGTATTAGTTATCTTTTAAAGAAGGTATACTGGCTGGGTACAAGTTAAATAAAATTTACATGTGCAGCAGTTAAACTTCATTTCTTCTGGCCTTAAGGGTAAATTTCGGAATGGAGGGAACTTAATGCTAGAGCACGTACAATTCTCCAGCTCTCCTAGTTGAAATCAACTAGGAGTTATTGAATTTCAACTGAAAGCAAGGATATGGTTAAAATGTATGCTTATAGAATATATATACACATACATACACACACATATATACATATATATATATACACACACACGCACACACACACACACACACACACAAACACACATATAATGTTGTATTCCAACTTTTTCTACTGCATCTGGATGTATATAACTGCATTCAGTGGAAGGTTAGCATTTGTCATTTAAAATATCAAGTTAAATAGAATATTGCTACAAAATGTGAATCTTTGTGTGCAAGTCGTAAAGCTTAACCGCTGAAGTGATGATTCAGGGACTGGTTAAATACACCCAGTTTATTCCTGAAATTTATGTCCTTTGTCTTTCTGCTGTTCTCTTTTTGAGGAAACTTGATTTCAACCCTACATTTGATGTTGTTATTCATTTAATTGTGTGGCTTTGATGTCTATCCAGGTGTTCTCTGTACTTCATTGCATGTTATTTTTCTCGGAAGGGATCTCAGGTAAGTGGCTCAGACTGGTTTCTTTTGGATTTTGAATCATTACCTCACAATTGTTTTCACTGTCTCTACATTTCTGGTTGGCATATCTATGTGTTATTTTTCATGTATTTCATATTTTTTTGTTCACATATCTACTAGTTTCTTTTTTCACTCTAATAATACGCATGGGAGTTCGCTGTTTTTCTTTTAAAATTCTAGAAAAAGTGATTTTGTCTGCTTTACTTTCATTTGGAAAGAAAATGAACTAATAAAAGAATCTTTGTCAAATATCATGCCAATTTTGGTTGAATAAACTATAATTGCTCGCTTTTTATTTTTATTTTTTAATTTAAGCTTTTATAGTAGCTGGCATGGCAAGGTTTTTTTTTTCTTCTTCTCTGTGCGAGGAATTAGGAGTGAGATTTCATGTGGCATCTGTCTTGGTTCCTTTTCTTTTGGGTGTAGGGATATTAATGAAATAAACTTTGAATAAGTGCATATCATGTTATTAAGTCTTTTTTTTTTGTATCGTTTTGATTGTCTTCTGATTTTTTGCAGGGTGACCTTCGGGACATTTCACACCTACGGAAGTATCTTCTAAGAGCAACTTTGGGCTCTCTCAGCTGGAATGTATGTTTGCTCCTGATTCCTATGTCACCATTATCTTTTATTCAGCATGATTTTTGATGTTAGTTGTTGCCCCTTTTGAGTTAACATAGAAGTTAGAACTTTCAGATTGCTGTTTATGCGTTTGTCTCTTATTATTATTTTAGGTCAGGATTAGAGGGGGAAAGGGGAGTGCTCTGAAGTTGCTCTAAAATTATATTTCTTGATTTCTTGTGGCTGAGGGTCTCATCTTTTAAGCATCTTGCCACTTGGAAGTGGAGGCAATGACACCCTTGATATTCTTCCATACTGCTTTTGAATTTCTTTGGTTTGTTTTAGGTGAGTGGTTTTGTGATTGGTCTCTTCCTCCTTAGGCCATTTTTCAGCAGGCATGATAGCCTGAATGTTTTGAGGATTCCCAGAATCCTTTTCTTGAAATATATTGATTTCTGCAGGTCAGCTTTCCCTACTTACCTTGGATCTTTTCCACAGTTATGCAAATCGTCCATCAATATAGTTCAATTACAAGTTGGTTGTTTGAGCTGTGCTCCAGTTTTATGCAATCTAGGTCTTTTGTGGGGTTAAAGCAAATGGTCCATATATAGAGTTCAACTACAATTTGGTCTTTTGAAGTTTAAACTGCATTTAAGTTTGGTGCAATCTAGTTTTCAAGTCTGTGCTTGCAAGAAATTTTGCGCTCTGAAGTTTATTTTATGTAGAAATTTTTAGTGGTTGTATATAGATATTTTTGACTGTTGAGAATGAAAATATATGCAGGTTATAAGCATGTTCGTGGTTGGTTTGGCACCTTTTAAGTTTATCCATTTGCAGCAAGATAGACTTGTTATTTGAACTCTCAAATTTTCTGTATCTATTGAATGCAGGAATCTTCCTTACTGAATGACCGCATGGTATTTTTGTTACCAGCAGCCGTTCATGCTCTTTGTGCTGGTTGTGAGCCTTTTACCCAGTATTACAAAGAAAGTCTCCTGTTACACTCTTTTGTGGATGCTATTGAGGTTGCAGATGATTGGATCAAGGTATGTCGTGATAGTTGATATTCATTATTGTGGCTTGATATTTGAATCTTATACTATAGGGTTATTTCTTCTGAAACATCAAATTTGGATCATGTTTGTAGATTGATGAATATGATCATGAAAGGCAGCTTGAAAATTTTGAATGCTCTGTTGAAGTTCTTGCAAATATTGATTTGGATTCAACTGATCAGGTTCTGGGCTGTATTGTCAAAAGCATTCTTCATATTTAGGTTTATATGATTTGTTAGTTTTCTTAATTTTGATGAACTTTCAGGTTTCTCCATCTCAATTCCATCTAGGTGTATGTCTTCCTCAACAGTTGAGAGAGCCTCTAATGCGTGAAATGGAGACCTATGTTTTGGGATTTTTAGCTGATCACAAGGTTGAAAAGAAGCCTCTGTCTGATGTCTTCTTCATATGTGCTTTACTATGCAATTTTATATCTGGATTATATTTAACAAGGTTTGTATTATCTTCTCAAAACTAGTCTTCATCAGATTTTCTTTGCTGCTTTTTAATTGTTCAAGATGCAGCCAAGGAAGTAGAAGTTGTGTTGCGGAAACTAAAACGTATTCACAGTCTTTCTCCTAGTGTCAAAAACCTTTAGGTCCAGTGATTCCTTCGTATGATATCAAAGGCCTTTTGACCTAGCAGGAGGTTCAAATCATGCCTTCCTTTATATTTTAATTAATAATTGAATTCCAGTACAACACATATGGACAATGCTATGTCAAAACAATGTTAAAGTACAACGTATATGGACTGTGCTAAGTCCATAGAAGCCAGACTGGCTTGCGTAGGGTTTGACCTTCTAGAGATTATAACTTATTTATAGGTTCTCATGTAAAAAATAATTATTTTTCTGAGTTGATTTTAATTAATGCAATCTTAGTTTGAGCAATTGAGGAGGGACATAAAATTCTTGAAGGTAGTTTTGATAATTTAGTTGAGTCGTGTTTCTAGGAGTATTTTGTTGGGTAATTTCATATTTAGGAGTCTAACTACATGCAAATCAAGGAATTGTTCAAGAGCTTCTCTAAGTTCCAATCTCTTGTTTTCAGTTGGTTGGCTTATGGTTAATGAAATTACAAGTTATTTGTTTCCTGAGAGGCATGGTTGTCTGTGGGTTATAACCTGTAGAATTTTGAAAGTATATATGGACAGAAATAACTAAGAGTCCATAGAAAGAAAACTACCTAACTGATAGTGATAAGGATAACATTCTAACAATATCTCAGAATTATCTAGATTGGAATAAATCCAATATTATTTGTTTCCTAGTTACAAAATAATAAATAAATAAATAAAAATAAATGCTGGAATTTCCACAATTAGTTTCCTGATTTCTTGTAATTCCACACTCCCCCTCAAGCTGGGCTAAATATGTTTATCAAGCCAACCTTGGAACTTAAATCTTCGAAGTTTCTTCTTGATAGTGCTTTGGTGAGGATGTCAGCTATCTGAAGTGCTGTAGGGATATATGATAACTGAAATACCCTTTCTTCAATCTTCTCCTTAATGAAATGCCTATCGATCTCCACATGTTTAGTCCTGTCGTGATGAATAGGATTGTGAGCAATGCTTATGGCAGATTGGTTGTTGTCAATGTTTAGGGTTTGAATTGAATTGTTTATTGAATAATACGTTTGTTTATATACACAAGGGCTCTAGCACTAAATTAGGAAACTACTCCTAATACTAATTGAAATCCCTAAACTTACGGGATCTCAATAAATACATAATTACAACTAAATATATGGACTTGATTCTAGGAAATATTTATTTTCCTAAAATAATACGGTTTCCCACACTCCCCCTCAAGCTGGTGAATAGGAATTTTCCATTCCCAGCTTGGATACAATTCTCTCAAATGCCGTGCTACTCAACCCTTTGGTGAGGATATCAGCAAGTTGCCCATGTGTTGACACATATGGAGTACATATCAAGCCACTGTCTAACTTCTCCTTGATGAAATGTCTATCCACCTCGATATGCTTCGTTCGATCATGTTGTACTGGATTATGAGCTATGCTGATTGCTGATTTATTGTCACAGTAGAGCCTCATAGGCCCTTCCCATTTAATCTTTAAGTCTTCTAGGATGATTTTCAGCCAAAGTAGCTCACACACGCCTTGTGCCATTGCACGAAATTCTGCCTCAGCACTAGAACGTGCTACTACACTCTGTTTCTTGCTTCTCCATGTCACAAGATTCCCTCCAAGAAAGGTACAATACCCGGAGGTTGATCTCCTATCGATGATCGATCCTGCATAGTCAGCATCAGTATAGGCTTCAAGTGTCGTACTCCTATTCCTCTTGAACAGAATTCCTCTTCCTGGTGTTCCCTTAAGATACTGCAAAATTCGGTGGGCAGCCTGCAAATGAACCTCTCTTGGACTATGCATAAACTGACTGATTAAGCTCACCGCATAAGCTATATCAGGTCTGGTATGTGATAAGTAAATCAGTCTTCCCACGAGACGTTGATACATTTCCTTGTCCACTGTGGCATCTTCCTCTGCTTTTCCTAGCTTGAGGTTTGGGTCCATAGGAGTACTTGCGGGTTTGCATGCAGTTTTGCCCGTTTCCTTGAGCAAATCCGTAACATACTTCTGTTGGGATATAAAAATCCCTTTTCTAGAGTGCGCAACTTCAATTCCCAGAAAATATTTCAATCTTCCCAAAGTCTTAATTTCAAACTCCTTAGCCAAGCATTGACTCAATATTTGCTGCTCCCTTTTGTCATCTCCAGTTAATATAATGTCATCCACATATACTAACAGTGCTGTTACTCCCCCTGAAGCAGAATGTTTGATAAACAATGTGTGATCCCCCTGACTTTGTTTGTATCCCATGGCCAACATGACTCTAGCAAATCTTCCAAACCAAGCTCGAGGAGATTGCTTCAGGCCATACAAAGCTTTGTTCAACTTACATACAGTATTGGCAATCACATTCCTTCCATAACCTGGTGGAATCTCCATATAAATCTCCTCCTTAAGCTCCCCGTGTAAGAAGGCATTTTTCACATCAAATTGCTGTAGTTCCCAACCAAAATTGGCAGCTAGAGATAAGATTACTCTGACTGTATTCATCTTAGCAACTGGGGCAAACGTCTCTAGGTAGTCAATCCCATAAGTCTGTGTATACCCTTTAGCTACCAACCTCGCCTTGTATCTCTCAATTGACCCATCTGCCCTGTATTTCACAGTATAAACCCACTTGCACCCCACCGACCTTTTTCCTGCTGGTAACTTCACCAACTCCCAAGTTTTATTCTTCTCTAGAGCCTCCATCTCCACATCCATGGCTTGTTTCCATTTTTCATTAGACAATGCCTCAGATAAGGTAGTAGGAATGGTGGTGTTCTTTAGGCTTACAAGGAAGGCTTTGTAGGTTGGTGAGAAATTTTTAAATGATAGGTAGTGTGAAAGAGGATATAATGGCTGTTTTGTACACTTTCTGGTCCCTTTTCTAATAGCAATTGGAAGGTCCTGGTCATCTTCAGTATCGGTAATTTGGGCTTTGGTTTCACTTTGTAATGCTGGAAAGTTAGTAATTGTTACCTCATTTGAAGGACTTGAGTTGGACTCTTGAACTTGCATAGATCCTGGATTGGCCTTTTTCTACCTTGAGTACACCAAGTTTTTACCAAATCTCACATCTCCAAGAGCAGATTCGGGGTTAGGTACTAGTTTGGGTTCAGACACATTTGGTGCAGTAGGAGTGGTCTTATTTGACTCAGGTTCAAGTTCACCAACAACTGGGGCATTTGACTCAGGTTCAGACTCAACAGATGGCTCAACAGACAGTTGGGGCATATGATTGGGTTGAGACAAAAGTGAAAGATCAGGCAACCCAAGAAAACCTTCCTTATCTTCCCTAAGACTCTCCCCCTGAAGATAAGGTTGAGTGAAATAAGCCTCTTGTTCATTGAATGTTACATCTCGTGACACATAAAATTTCTTAGACGGAGGATGGTAACACTTATATCCTTTCTGAGTTGAGGAATACCCAATAAAAACACACTTTAGAGCTCTAGGGTCTAGCTTCCCCCTGTCTTGACTGTGGATATGAACAAAGGACACACACCCAAAAATGCGAGGTGTAAGATTGTTTGTGGTAGAGAGGTTCGGATAGAATGAAGAAAGCACATCCATTGGACTTTTGAATCCTAGAACTCTAGAGGGTAATCTATTGATGAGATGAGTGGCTGTGAGAACTGCTTCCCCCCAGAAACTTTTTGGCACATTTTTTTGATACAACAGTGCTCGGGTTTGGTCTAAAAGGTGCCCATTTTTTCTTTCGGCGACTCCATTTTGTTGTGGTGTTCTCACACAGGAAGACTCGTGAATTATTCCCTCTCTTTGACAAAAAGGGGTAAGAATTTGATTGAAATAATCCTTGGCATTGTCTGACCTAAGTTTTTTAATACTCACACCAAACTGGTTTTTTACCATGGAGAAGAAATTAGGGAACACAGTGCTAACATCTGACTTATGTTTAAGCAAGAAAACCCAGGTAACTCGGGTACAATCATCAATAAAAGTCACAAACCATCGTGCCCCTGACACATTAGCAACAGTAGAGGGACCCCAAATATCAGTGTGAACAAGATAAAAAGGAAAAATGCTTCTTTTATTGCTTATTGGAAAAGGTATACGCTTGTGTTTGGCAAGTTCACACACCTCACAATGAAGACTCTCAATATCCAACTTTGTAAACAATGAAGGAAACAGAATTTTAATAACCCTAAATGATGGATGTCCTAACTGACAATGGTAAAGAAAAACTTTCTCCTTACTAGATAACATAGACTCGGACATGAATGAGTGGGGTGATCTGCTCTCGAATATGTTTGACTTGTTTAATTCCGCAAGGTAGTAAAGACCATCCCGTTCTCTAGCACGTCCAATCGTCCTCCCCGAATCCTTGTCCTGAAATAAACAATAACTATTGTGAAAAGTCACATTACAAAGCAAGTCTTGTGTGAGTTTCTGTACAGAGACAAGATTGGTGGATAGCTTAGGAACATGAAGGACATTTTTCAAGGTTATGGATGGGTTTATTTGAACATCTCCTATACCAGCTACGGTTGCTAAGGATCCATCAGCTGTGGCTATTTTCTTATTGCTTGAACATGGTGAGTATGTGGAAAAATGTTTGGATGAGTGGGTCATGTGATCGGTGGCTCCTGAATCCATGATCCAAGATTGAGTAAAGGATGTTTCTGAGGCATTTAATCCAAATGAAAATAGAAGCTTACCTGAATACGCCAAAGTACAAGTACCTGTAGGTTTCTCGAGGTTACTTAAGAATGATCTCACTCTTTCCACCTCCTCTTGGTTAAGACTTGCTGGTTCCTGCTTGGCTTCTCCATGTGGTGCGTTGGTAGCAACATGGGCTTGCCCATTACCCCTCGACGGATTATCTCTTTGACCTCACTCACGGCTGGGAGGTTTCCCATGCAGTTTCCAGCATTTCTCACGAGTGTGGCGCCCCTTTTTGCAGTAGGTGCACCATAATCCATCACGGCCTTGAGCCTTGGGCTGACCACTCTTGCCTACTTCAATGGCAGCCTTCCTTTCCATGCTTGTCGAACCATTTTTTACACTTTCAGCTACCATGGCTGAACCATCTACAGTTTGAGGATCAAGCATCAAGCTCCTTCTACTTTCTTCACTCCGAATAATAGCCACCACTTCATTGAAGCATGGAATTTCCTGCTTTCCGAGAATTTGGATCCTGACTTGATCAAACTCAGAGTTTAAACCAACAAGAAAGTCATAAACTCTATCTCGTTCAATAAAATCCTTTAGTATGGCTGCATCATCCGGGCATTTAGTCTGAATCACCCTATAGTGGTCAAGTTCTTGCCATAGAGATTTCAATTGGTTGGCATATTCGGTCACAGTCTTGCTTCCTTGCTTCGCAGCCATAGTCTTGACCTTCACCTCGTACACTTGAGCTGCATCTCTGGCCTTTGAGTAGGTCTGTTGGATTGCATCCCAAATGTCCTTGGCCGTAGCCATGAACATAACCGTATCACTTATCTCGGGCACCATAGAATTCCATAACCACGCCATAATCATGGAATCCTCTTCATCCCATACTCCAAAACCTGAATCTCCTGGCTTCGGTCCCGTACCTAACAGATGGCCGATCTTCCCTTTGCCTTTCAAGATTGTACGAACAAGTTGGGACCACTTGAGGTAATTCTTTCCATCCAATCTGTAGGCAGCCTGAATGGCTTGCAATTCTCCCTGCGATTGAGTTTTGCCTCCTTCATCCAATGGAACTACAGCAGTCGTACCAATCTCCTTGGTCTCTGACATCGTCCTTGGTCTCCAATGGGCAGAAATTAACAGATTACTTGAAGAAGAAAGAAAAAAACAGCAATAAAGGCTGATAAAAAATTTCCAGCAATGAAGGTTGGTAAAGCACTGTAAATGCTCTGTTTTGGCAGTAGAAAAACAGAGCAAAACAGAAAAGAAAAACTATGACAGGCCAAAAAAAAAACACCTAATTTCTCAGAAAAATCTTACTGCTCTGATACCATGTCAATGTTTAGGGTTTGAATTGAATAGTTTATTGAATAATACGTTTGTTTATATACACAAGGGCTCTAGCACTAAATTAGGAAACTACTCCTAATACTAATTGAAATCCCTAAACTTACGGGATCTCAATAAATACATAATTACAACTAAATATATGGACTTGATTCTAGGAAATATTTATTTTCCTAAAATAATACGGTTTCCCACAGTTGTCACAGAACATAGTCATAGGTTCTTCAAAGTGAACCTTTAATTCTTTCAACAATCTTTTTAGCCATATACCTTCACATATACCCTGAGCTAGGGCCCTGAACTCTGCTTCAGCACTGCTACGAGAAACTACTGATTGTTTCTTGCTCCTCCATGTGACAAGATTTCCCCAAACGTATGAACAATATCCAGATGTGGACCTTCGGTCCAGAACAGACCCAGCCCAGTCAGCATCACTGTATATCTCCACGCTCCTCTTCAAATTTTTCTTGAAAAACAATCCTTTTCTTGGAGTTGACTTTAGGTACCTGAGAATCCGATGTACAGCTTCCATATGTTCCTCCTTAGGATCATTCATAAACTGGCTTATCACACTTACAGAAAAACTTATATCCGGTCTAGTGTGTGACAAGTATATAAGCTTTCCCACAAGTCGTTGGTACCGACCCTTATCAACCGGAACACCATCCTTTGCAGCACCTAGCTTCTTAGAAAAATCCATGGGAGTATCTACTGCTTTGCATCCCAGCATTCCAATGTCCTTTAACAGATCTAGGACATACTTACGCTGAGAAATTGAAATGCCTGCTTTAGACTGAGCAATCTCCATTCCGAGGAAGTATTTTAGGCTTCCTAGATCTTTAATCTCGAATTCTCTGGCTAATAACTCTTTGAGACACTTCATTTCTCCCTCATCATCACCAGTAACAATCATATCATCTACATAAACAATAAGCAATGACATCTTACCTCCGAAAGAGTGTTTAAAGAAGAGAGTGTGATCAGCTTGACTCTGAGAGTATCCATTCTGTAAAACAACCTTTATGAATCTTTCGAACCATGCTCTAGGAGATTGTTTGAGTTCATATAGTGCCTTTTTTAATCTGCACACTTTATTCTTGGTTGCTTGAGTCTCAAAACCAGGAGGAATGTCCATGTAGACTTCTTCTAATTCCCCATTCAAAAAGGCATTCTTGATATCTAGTTGGTGAAGAGGCCAATTTAGATTTGCTGCGATGGATATTAAGACCCGAATAGTATTCAACTTGGCTACAGGAGCAAACGTTTCTTGATAGTCAATACCATAAGATTGAGTGAATCCCTTAGCAACAAGGCGAGCTTTGTATCTCTCAACTTGGCCATCCTCTCGATATTTGACAGAAAAAATCCACTTGCAACCAACCGTCTTCTTCCCAAGTGGTATCTTTGTAATCTCCCAAGTTTTGTTTTTTTCCAATGCTCGAATCTCCTCAAGAACCGCTTTCTTCCATTCTGACATTTTTAGAGCTTCATTGATGTTGTTTGGCACCTGTATCTCATTCAAGCTTGTAACAAATGCATTGAAAGTAGGTGAGAGGCCATTATATGAAACATAGTTGCCAATTGGGTGTTGAGTGCAAGATCTAACACCTTTCCTTACAGCAATAGGCAAATTGAGATCATCACTTGTTGGAATTTCAGGATTAGAATTACCTATGCCTTCACTTGAACTCGGTTTAGATTCCTGGGAGCGTTCAGGTGGTGCCCGTTGTTCTACCTCCTCGCGATTGTGTCTCCTTCGTGAGTAGACTCTAAGCTCATTATTTGTGACTGCAACTTGCTGAGAATTTTGAGAACTTTGATTCATTTCTTTTGTTATTTTAGGGTCTAGATTTTCATGGTTTTGACTAGAATTGGGTGGATTGGTTTCAGGTTGAGTAGACTCATTGGTGGAGATAGCCTCCCAAAATTGATATTCTTGAGCAGAAATAGTATTCGGAATCATTCTGTTCTACCCCTGAATATTAGTTTTGGGATAATATGGTTGATTTCGAAAAAGGTGACATCCATAGTGTTATAGAATCTATGGGTTTCAGGTGAATAACACTTATACCCTTTTTGATGAGGGGAATACCCAAGGAATATGCACTTAAGGGCTCTAGGATCAAGTTTTCCCCGAAATTGATGATGGATGTGAACAAAGACTGAACAACCAAATATTTTGATAGGGATATTAGAGATTACCCGAGAGTGGGGATGTGCCTGAAGAAGAATCTGGATAGGTGTTTGAAATTGAAGTACTCGGCTGGGCATTTTGTTAATAAGATAAGCAGCTGTGAGAATTGATTCTCCCCAAAAGTATTTAGGCATGTTGGCTGAGAACATAAGTGATCTTGCTACTTCTAAGAGATGCCGATTTTTCCTCTCAGCAATTCCATTTTGTTGGGGTGTGTCGACACATGAACTTTGATGAATTATGCCTTGATCAGAAAGGTAATCCACAAGAACTGATTTGAAATACTCCATTGCATTGTCAGTTCGGAGGATTTGAATCTTGGTTTGAAACTGGTTTTGTATCATGGTATGGAATTTTTGGAAGATTTGACCTACTTCTGATTTTTCTTTCATAAGAAATACCCATGTTAGTCTAGTATGATCATCAATGAAGGATACAAACCAACGAGAACCAGTAATGTTTTTAACTCTAGCAGGACCCCATACATCACTATGCACCATTGAGAAAGGACGAGATTTTTGTAGGGCTGTAATGGATATGAATTTCTGGTATGCTTGGAATATTGACAGATTTCACATTGGAAGGAATTGGAATTTTTATTATTGAATAAAGAAGGAAACAATCTTTCTAGGTAGACAAAGTTTGGATGCCCTAGTTTATAGTGCCACAACATTATTGCACTAACATTATTGGGATTTAAAGCAGAATAGGAAACATCTTGTTTCTTAGAAATTAGACAACCAGTTGAAAGAGCTTGTCCACCAACGCTAGAATTGACAATCTCGAGTAGATATAACCCTGAGCATTCCTTAGCACTACCAATCGTCTTCCTCGAATCCAAGTCCTGAAAATCACACACATGGTTGGAGAATTTAGCAATACAGTTGAGACCCCGAGTGATCTTGCTAATAGATAACAAATTACAATTCAAGCTAGGTACTAAGAGAACAGAGTTTAGAGTTAGGTCCTTTGAGAGAACAACAGAACCGGTCCCAGAAACTTTTGAGTGTGAACCATCTGCAATCCTCACTGTCCAGTTTTTATTACAAGGAATAAAGTTGGAGAGCAAACTAATATCTCCCGTCATATGATCTGATGCTCATGAATCCACTAGCCATGGGTTTGATTTTTCTCGTTTAACTTTGAAAGCACTTGGAAAGTTACCTTTAAGAGCAACCGAACCAGTACCAGTAACCATGGATGATGAGTTGTTTTGTGCCTGAACTTGACTCAGCATCTTTTGCAGCAACTCCATTTGATCTGCACTAAACAGATTGGACCCTGGCTTGGGAGATTCAGTTGATGCAGTGGCTGCATTTCCTCTATTTTTCCACTCTCTTGCTGGTTTCCAGTCTGCAGGCTTCCCATGTATCTTCCAACATGTGTCTCGAGTGTGACCAAGTTTGCGACAATGATCAGACCAAGGTCAATTCCTTTTGTTTCCTTGAGATTGTGATCTGTGGACAGCAAGGGCTGAGTTTTCTATTGTAGTGGCAGCAATGGAACCCATCATGACCTTCTTTCTGCTTTCTTCTCTTCTAACTTCTGAGAAAGCCTCACGAAGAGTTGGTAAGGGCTTTGTTCCTAGTATTCTCCCTCGATCATCGTCAAGAATCTTGTTTAATCCAATCAAGAACTTGTAAACCCGCTTCTTCTCTATGATTTTCTTGTACAAGTCACCATCTTTAGGGCAGTCCCACTTGTAGTCTTCAAGCATGTCTTGTTGCTGCCAAAGCCGATTTAGAGAATTAAAATATTGAGTAACAGTCAATTCACCTTGAACAAGATCATAGAGGTTGTTCTCAATTTCAAATAATTCAGAGGTATTTTCCACGTTGGAATACGCTTTCTTGGCTGCCTTCCAAATGTCCTCTACAATCTCATAAAGAAGAAAGTTTTCTCCTATTTCGTTTGTCATAGAATTGATCAGCCAAGACATCATCATATTGTTCTTTGCCTTCCACGTTTTGAACCTTGATTCTTCTTTCTTTGGCTGAATAGCAGCACCTGTGAGATAGTCATCCTTTCCTTTTCTGCAAATAAACATCATCACTGATTGAGACCATTGAAGATAATTTTGCCCATTGAGAATATGACTGGTGATGCAATGAAAACTCCCATCTGTGGATCTGCCATGGCTAATCATGGTGTCTGGAATAGGACTCGCTTCGGTCAATGAAGAGGGTAATTTTTCAGTAGCCATTTTATGAGAATGGTGATGATTTTTTGTTCAGGAGAGGCTTTGATACCAGTAGAATTTTGAAAATAGGAATTTTTTTATGTTCTTTTCAGAAACTGTACATAGCAGTATATATAGACAGAAATAACTAAGCATAGAAAGAAAATTACCTAACTGGTAGTGATAAGGATAACGTTCTAACAATATCTCAGAATTATCTAGATTGGAATAAATCCAATTATTTGTTTCCTAGTTACAAAATAAGAAATAAATATATAAAAATAAATGCTGGAATTTCCACAGTTAGTTTCCTGAGTTCTTGTAATTCCACATAACCCTTCCAGTTATTTCTCTAAATTGTTATCATTCTTCTTTATAAATGTTCTATATAGTCTCACTACTGTTGCATTCTTCAAATCAAGCCCTTCCTAAATCTCTGATTCTTTAGCCTATTCCTCAAAATCCTAGAACCTTGTCCTACCGCCTCTTTGAAAAATCTAGAACCCTGTCCTACCATCAAGCCAACGACCTGAGTCTGCAGCTATGAAATAGATGTTGCAGGATAGATGTGCCTAGATTCTCCTGCAACTTTGTGTCCAGTTTCACCAAATAGGAAGGCTCAAAATTTTGGAGCTTTCCTACAAGTACAGCCTATAAGAAGTGAGTTGAACTTTGAGCTTTCATCCCCACAAGAAGTAGAAATCTTAGGGGTCATTTGACATCGTTGTTTTTGAAAATTTTATTTTTGTTTTGTATTGTTTTGTTTTCAATTTCTAAAAACAGAAAACATATTTGTTTAATATTGTTATGTTTTGAAAATAAATATTTAAACTGATTCAGATATAATAATTCAATTCAGAAAATAAAATTTTAAAAATTAAATAAAAAATAATATATTTATTAAATAATAATATGTAGATAATATTAAATAATATTATTTTATATTATTGAATACTAATATTAAATATTTTCATTTAATCATATAAAAATTTAATACAATTCAAATAATATTATAATTAAATATAATATTAAATAAAATAATATTATTTAATTTAATTGTAATAATTATATATTATATTTAATAATAATTTTTTATTTAATTTTAATAGTATTACATTATTAAATAAAATATTTAACCAATTAATTTATAATAAATTATATAGTTATTAAAATATATTATATTTAATATAAATAATATTATTTAATGTTAAGTATTCACTTATTTAATAATATTAAATTATTTAATAGTTGTAGTGATATATTTTAAATTTAAGATAGAATATAATATTAAATAATAATATTGTTTAGTAAAATAAAAATTAATTATATTATATAATAATATTAATTATTAACATATCAAAATTATAATAAATGATATTATTTAAAATATATAATATATTCAGTAAATTATTATAAAAATTTAAATTAAATAATATTATAATATTATAGTTCAATGTAATTTATATTTATTTGTTTTTTATGTTTTCAACTTTTTTATATTAAAATAAATATATTAATTTTAAAATATTTATTTATTAATTAATTAATTTTTATATTAAAATTTAATATTATTTTATATAAAAAATTAATTAATTTTATTTTATATTTTTATTATAAAAATATTAATATATATTAATATATAAACCTTGTTCACTATTTTTTATTAACAGTAACAGAAATGAAAACATGTTTCCGAAAGCAATAGAAACAAGAAATTCTTGTTTCCAACAATTTTGGAAATTCTTGTTTTCGTTTTCGTTTTCGTTTTTTGAAAATGGAAACATGTTGCCAAACATGTTTTCTGCTTTTGTTTTCAAAAAAACTGAAAATAAAAATAGAAAACAGAAAATAAAAATGATGCCAATCGACCCCTTAGTTTCTCGACAACAAACTAAGCAGTTGTCCGCTATGTAGGATTGGCTATATGGTCACAGTCTGCTATATGTTCTATTCAAGGCGATATCCTCAGTAAGCTCAGTAATGCCCTTTTTACAGTTTTGATCACTGTCTATTGGGTCTGTATCTATAATTTTCCTAAATCTGGCCCAATGCGAACTAGGTGGATAGACTTTCCCACACTTGTCCTGATTCAGTTAAAGTTCCTGTTTTAGCTCGTTAACCATGGTAGACAGCTAACTTAGTAGGCAAAGTTTTGTAAAAATTGCGTTTTTTTTCCAGTGAGCATTTCTGTTTGACCTTGCATATTTTGGAGACGACCAATTCGTTTTTAAGGTTTATTGAGATGGTTGATTATTTGCCAGATGAGTTAGTACTTTGATGCGAACCAGTCTTATCTGTAAGTTCTTCTGTTGTGTAATTTCGTGTAGTTTTCCTTGATTGTGTTCTGGCCAATTTTTCTTTGTTCACTTTTTAAGTTCTCTCCCTGGCAGGTGCCCTCTTGTTTGAACTTTCACCCTGTTGGAGAGTAGATTTTATGTTGTTGACACATTATGTTTGTACAATGAAAACTCCTTTTGAATGTAATATGATTGGATTGGTTATAGCGAGAGTTGGCCATGGCATGTCTTTCTCCTTAACAAGTTTATGCCTATTTCTTGTTTTATTTGCAGTGCAGGGGTTTAAACACCATTTTTCTTTTATGAGCTTTTTTGTCATTTACTAATTTGCTTTATATGGATTGTTTATGTCAGGAGTAAAGAAGAAGTTTCACCATTTCTCTCAAAATTGGGCCAGAATTTGTTAGAATTGGTGAATTATGTTGTTAATGTAATTGAAAAAAACAAAAATGATTCTGGATCTCTTGCATTTTTGGGCTTTACCCCCAGCTTTAACCCAAAAAGTGCTATTGTTGTTTCATTTAAAAGCTTTGTTCTTGGCCCGCTTTTTACACAAAGGAGAGATGAAGATGCTCTGGACATTGTACTTTATGATGCTGTAAAGCAATCCCTGCAGAGGCTTCTGATTGCATTTGCTACACTGTATGATGAATATATTGAAAGTGTGACTAACCTGCGGTCTGAGATGTTCTCATCAGATTCTTCTGGATCTGATTCTTCTATACAAATTTCAAACCATGCGGATAGCAATAGAAGTAGGATCATGGACATGGAGTTGGATGTGAATGAGGATGGTAAAAATATTCAGACATCTACTGGAAAAATTCCTACTGCTGGTTCATTCTCTGCGGTGATGTGGAAATTGGGCATGGTATCACTAATCTCAAGTTTTTTCTCAATCTTGCACAATAAAACATGGGATGTCCTTTTGAGCCTCATTCAAAAAGAATTTGACTTGAAGGTATGCAAGTGTCAACTATTCTTATGCTGCATGTGTTTCATCCAGCATTTAAGTGGTTCTATTTTTTTTTTTTTTTGGTATTATAATTTCATTTTTCAATGCATTTAGGTGTATGAGATTATTTTGTGCAATCTTTGTCGACATCTTCATTCGGTATCTTCTTCAAAGCTGACAGATCTGGTATGAAAAATGTCTCACTGATGATTGCGTAGAATTTTATCTGGATTTTCTGGAAAAATGTTTGTAATACAAACAATAACAGCCTCTACTAAAAAAAAAGGAGAAACAGTAACAGCCTGTTTAAGGCTCATGCCTTTTTAGTAGCCTTTTTATCTTGTCCACCGTTCTAACATTCCTTTTTTCCTCTAGGTCAATTTAATAAATAACAGGATCAGAATGCAAGTTAGTCTGAAGCTTGATAGTTTTAATGTTCTAGCTGCTATTGGTTGTTTGCTTGATACCCTACTATCTTTGGACATTGGAAAGGACAAACATTGTCCCATTGCTTTGGATGAAAGAGAAGTTAAACAGGTACTTCACAATGTTATTTTGTGTTTGTTTCTTATTCATAATTGGGCTTTATTTGCTTGATTTGAAAAAATGATGACTGTTTTTTGAATATCTCTGTACGAGATTGAGTTTTCCTGGTGAATTACTAGTTTGCTTCAGATATAATACATCTAAAATTTGAATGGTGCAGCCTGTGTAGGTTTGGGTCAAATATGCCTGAGTTCTTTTCATTGATTAATGAATGAGTTATTCAGCCTTGTATTATGTTGAATTTCAGTTGTCTTAAGCTGTTCTTAAACCAAACTGAACTTGAACTATTTTGACTTAAAGAAAGGCCAAGCTGGACTTGACCTTGATTTCTATCTGTTAGCAGAGTTGTAAATGTGGCAAAATGTCGATCCAAATTAACTTGAAAGGATTACTAATTGAAACCTGATCAGCCTGAAAGTGACAACCTGAAATGACCCAATCTGTGCTGCTGTTCCTATTTCTACCTCTATTGTTGTGGTTAGTCTAGCATTACCTGTTATCTGATGCATGAAGAAAGTGGTTGGTTTCTGCAGAAAGAACTTTATTTATAGATGGTGAGAAAACATAATTTTGAACTTTGTCTTACCATTAATTGCTTAAAAAGGATATCATCATTTAGGGGTTTCAGGGCATTGATCAAGTAACCTGGGAAATTTTCAGAACATGTCTAACTTTAGGTCATTCTGAATGCTCAAAATGTTGTAGAAAATCAATGCAAAATGAATGAGCTCATTTATTTTTGTTTGCAGATCTGCTCTTATCAGGTTGTGTGTGTGTGTGCGGGCGCATTTATATGCATCATAATAAGACTTTAGCATGGTGTCGGTTGTCCACAGTTTGGATGAAAAATTATGTGAAGGAATTGTATTTTGCTTACAAGCTGCTTTGTTCACCTTTTCTAGTGCCCTTAATCTTGATTGTAGTAATGTGCTCTCATCAAGTGACATGAATACTTTGTGTATTGTAGACATGCTACTTTGACAAAATTTTCATCTCTATATCTGTAATTGTATATTTAAAGATGTGTTCCTTTGCTGCAAAACATAAAATATCATTCAACAAATGTTCTATGTTATGGTGATGATGAGATTGGCCAGGAGATTCTGTTCCAACCATTGTGTTTTTGCTTGATATTGCAATGCAGTCCCTGACACATCTTGGGGAGCTGGTCAGCAAAGTTGCCGAATTTGATCTTCTTGGCTGCTTTGGTCGTGTCAAACTAATTGACTGCATGTGCAATTTTATTTTACTCAGCCCTGAGATCGGCCAGGTGATTATTTTTGGATCCTTCCCTTGTACAATGCCTCTCACCTTTCCTGTTCTCAGATTGGACAGAAAAGTACATGCACTGGCTAACCTAAAATCTTAAAAATTGCAGACAAATGTAGTACTGATATGATTTTGTTTACTTATATATGATGTGGAAAACCTAAACACTTGTAGGTCATCAGCACTGTGAGGATAAATTCACTTCTAGACGAGAAGCATTTTGAATGACTTTAATTAAGCATTTAGTCAGCTACTTTATTTAAAAGGAATATCACATTTACTTAATTTCACTTTGAGACATATGCCTCTGAAATATTTTTGCTTCCTGGACACATGTTATTTCAGGAGCAGTTCAATTCCCTTTTCTATCTTTTGTAGTTCCAGTTTTCATCACTGTCTCTCTTAGTTTTAGGACAACTGAGAATACTTTGTTCCTTTTTGTAAATTTTTTAAATTGCACAAACTGATTCAGTTTCTCTTTCTGTTTCTACATGCCACTATATGGGGCATTTTTGCTGTTTCATAACTATTTACAGACAATGATTGAAAAGCTACTTTCCATGCTCCAAGATCCTGATTATCGAGTTAGGTTCTTTCTAAGTAGACGAATTGGTGTTCTGTTCCAGACCTGGGATGGCCATGGAGAGCTCTTTCATGATATTTGGTGAGTTTCCTGAAATGTATTTGATTCTGTGAGGGTTCAGCTAACCACAAGCTCTTTTTACGTTTGTATGTTAGAATATGTTATATTATGACAGTTTTTATGTTTTAACTTTTTTTCTAAGGCACATGCGAATAATTTTTCCTTTTATTTCTGTTGTTTTGAGTCTGCTACCATTAATTGTTTTGCTTTTAGCTGAAAAGTACAGGTTTCATTGCTTGTAAAGTTTTCTATTGTTGCAGTCGTTGATGTTGTTATCTTCATCAGTATTTTATCATTTAAGAACCATAATGACATGATAGGCATCATCTTCTAGTGTTTTTGATGTGGTGTAAATTTTCCCAAAGACTAGGAAGATGCCTCTCTAGCATTCTTTTTGTTCAACAATCAACTCTTTTTTCAGTTTATGATTTTGTCGTCTAGGACCTTGTGTTCCATGGTTGGAGTTTTACCCAGCCTTGGATTTGTAGTTTCTGAAAATTTGCTTGGCATTTTCTAGTTAGTTTTTAGAGAAATATCTTCATTCAGTGCATTGGAAGTCATCACATTAACTGTCACTAGTCAACTATTGCAGGTAATGGGAAAATATTTTTATAAATAGCACCTTAACAAGTGCCCTAAGAGCTCCTGTTCGCAAAATCCATTTTCCTTTTAGGGTATTTCTCTTGTATAGTCTTGTATTCTAGAGTTCTTTTGCCCCAAAATTGATACAAGTACAAATTCTCCATTTGAAGATTTGTCGTTGTTTATGATGGAGCAAATTTGATAAAATTTCAAGGTGAGTAGGCTTGTTCTCCGGAATCAACTAATACCAGTATTCTGTTGAAAAATGTCTGAATGAGCTTCTCTCTGCCATTCTGAATATTAGCATCACTGTCAAAAATGTGTTAATGTAAATTAACTAAAAGGAAAAATTTTTTCCCACACACTTTCTAGTTCTATATTATACTGGTATCTGTCAAGGAATTAGTGCAAAGGGTATGTTGGCCTCATTGTACTTTATAATTTTAATTAAAACATGCTATTATATATAGTTTTTTGGTTCTCTTCAATGAAATTTTCTCTGTCCATTAGCATGTAAATAAGAGATCCTTAATAATAAAATTTTAACACATTAAATCTCATACTTCCTTGTTTGTCTTTGCAGTTCCAACTTTGGCATTGAGTTGGTGTTTTACTCCAAAGAAAGACTTGTTACAGCTAGGGAAGTCCTTGCCGCTGGTCCACAGCCTTGTCCAAAAGTTGAAACTATCATTATCACCCTTATGCAGCTTGCTTTGCATAGTGAGAAAATTGAATTAGAGGTGTGATATGTGATTTTGGTCTGTTAACACTTGCACTAGTTGAACCTTCTGTATATGATTGAATAGGTTAAATATGCAATTTAGAAAGACTTGATGGTTGTATTCATTTAATATGCAGGCAGTTTTCATGATGTGTGCAATTTCTGCCATTGATTCTTGTCAGAGGTACAATATTCTACCTTTTTTTTTTCCTGCGGTTTTTACCAATGATACTTTTGTTCCTTTGACTGGTAATCCTTTTGTTGCAGGGAATTGGTAAATGCAGCACTTGATAATCTATCCAGAAAGCTACAGTATATGTCAAGAATGAAGGTGAGCAAAGTTCCTTCCTTTTGATGAATTATGATTGTTCACATGAAATGCTGATGGTTGTGATTTATATTCCCTGAGGAGTTTCTACCCCATGGGAACATCTCTTTAATATAACCCAGTTTATTTAAAGCCTTTTGGTGGTAGGATTGATTAGGTTTTATCTAGAGGCTTTCTGGGGTTTGGTTACTAGAGGTTATTGAATTTCCGAACTATCTGGACCTTCATTTGGCTTGAACTTTGCATAATTTTTTCCCTTTGCAGTACTTGGAAGAACTCATTGGTTCCATTCTATTTTGCTGGGTAGCTTGTGGTGTCAGCATTGCTGCTCTTGTTGAGGTAACATACTCGTTAGCTTCTTGTTGGATTCTATTCTGATTGAACAAGAAACAATAACTGGTTTCTTTTGTAGTGAATCAAGTATGTATTTTCACAACTCCTATGTTGTAATGGTTTGTCATTTTAGCAGCATTACACTTTTAGATATAGTCTGTTTCAAAAATCTTTAAAATATTCAATGGCAATAGTTTTTATATTATTTAAAAATGTTGCTAAATGTTACTCAGTCAGCTTCGTTTGAGTTTTCTTTACCTCTTATCATGTATGTTTTGCTGATAAACTATAGAAGCCACTGAATGTGTTCAAGCTTCATCTGTTTTGATTGATTCATTTAGATGCATGGCGAAATCAGTTACATTGATTTGTGTTCTAGACTTAGCTAATAATTTGCTCTTAGGGTTAGTTTATTTGCTCTAAATCGTTAAACTTGAAAAGCATGTTCTGGATTTAATTTGCTTATTTTTTTCATATATAATAGTGTTTTTTTTTCCGTTTGTTTCACTTCCTTCTGAATCTAAACATTCTCTGATTACTGGTGGAGATTCTTTGCAGATACGGCAACTTTTCGTATCAGAGGCTGAACCTAGTTATTTCTTGCAATATTGTTTCCATTGGCTTCTTCCAGCTCTAGTTCTTCATGAGGACTACTCTAACCTGAATTGGGTTGCTAAGGTAGGAGCAGATTCCTCGTCCTATCAACTTTCTGGTTTGATTAAATAAGGACTTTTAAAAGTTTATGCTTACATGTGGGTAGAATCTTAGGGTAATGTTACTAGTCAATGTTGTCTTCCCTTCAGCAAGATTTCTGGTTTGATTAAATAAAGACTTTTAAAAGTTTATGCTTACATGTGGGTAGAATCTTAGGGTAATGTTACTAGTCAATGTTGTCTTCCCTTCAGCAAGAAATTAAGGCTTATACGTGCTCTCTTTTGTGGTCAATCTGGTTTATGTTTCATTTTATATACTGGTTGTTTACTTTCATTTATTTTCTTTTCTACTTACGCTATATTTTGTTTTTCTGACATGTTAAATTGATTTCAGATTGCTGGCCAACCTTTGCCTGTTATGGTTAAGGATCATTTTGTGCCAATTTTTTCAGTTTGTATTACACTGCATTGCAGTAAGACCTCTGGTTTTGAGAAGGGAGCAATGGTGCTTCAGAATTCTATCTTGCATTTGGCTGAGATCTCTGAGAATGAAAGGGATAAGCTCATCAAGAAAAATATGGTATGTTCCTTCTTGGTTGGTGATGAATCCAATGGTTTGAGTGTGATAACAAAATTAGGTGGAGAACCTTTTTAAATTGGTTTCGGCATATGACTATGTCCCACCATGCAAGATTACTTCGGGAAAATTTTTGTTATTTCCCAGGCCGTGTTACTGTAATATGTATGCATCAGTAATATTTTCTCGAGATTTTCCTGAAAACCAGTGGTGATTCATTGCACAAACTGACTGATTACTGTAGCAAAAATTTAAGCGTCCAATCAAGCAATTGATAACAGGTGGACAGGGCTAACTTGAATATATGGCCACAACAAATTGAAAACTTAATTGATGTGGCATAACATCATCAAATACTCATTTGCATATATAATTCTAATAGTGACAATTAAAGACCAAATGGGTTTACCATATGGACAGTGTTTACAGAGTAAACAACAATTAACATAAATGGGCAACAAACAATCTGGGCTCTGATACATACCAGCATACATGAAGTACAACAGCAGATAATTGGTTGGACAATTCTAACTTGAACAGAGGGCCATGACAAACTACTGGGATAATGTCACTTGAGACAACTAAATCTTAGAAAGTACTCTTCTGTGAAAGGATAATGGTATGCTAATGATTTAAGTGTATTTGACACTTTTCTAGGAGAATTTTGTAAGTAGCATATTCATTTTGAGAGCATTTCAAATGAGGATAAACTAAGTTACATCCATTTGGACAGTATTTTTTGAGTGTTTGCAGCTAATTCAAACACTTAGTGGATGTTCTATTAATACATTCATAGCATTTGAATCAGGCATCTGTTTACATTGAGTTCCAAATTAAATGAAGCCTTATTTATTGTAAACCATTTTATATTTACAGACAGATTTTATATTTGTGTTTGATCAGGACCTCATCAACTCTAACATTTGGCTTTTTCCCCTTTTTTTCTCTGCATTTGTAGGTGTCTATTGTCAGCTATATTCTTTCTCTTGCATCTTGTGCATCAGATCCTATAATTCCTTTTTTCTCCGGCGATACTGTTTCATGCGCAATTCAAACAGTTGTTGATGGATTTTTGGAAATGTGTGTTACCTTCAGTTTCCTTTTTATTTATTATGCATTCTGTTAACTTTTCTTTGTTATGTGAAAAACATTTTCTGCTTTGACTCTTATAGGGATGATCGCTGTGCAAATATTAGTGTTATTGACAAGATTAACATTTTTCGCCCTGACAGAGTTTTCATGGTGATGATGCATTCTCTTATAATAAGGATCTCTACTAAAGGATCTTTCAATGAATATTCTTTAATTTTGTCGATTTCTCACCTCCATTGTGTTTTTGCAGTTTATCATAGAAATGCATTACAAAATTGCAGCAGCAATTCATCACAGGCACAGATGTCATCGGTTAGCTTCAGTAGAGGTGCTTATAAGCATTCTTGGACATAGAGCTGCACTTTCAAGTACTTCCAAGTGAGTTACTATCAGAGTTCATGACTTAATTAAAGTTATGCCTGTGCATATCTGAGACATTTGCATGAGCTTCTTAGTTTTTGTATTTTGCTATCAGGGTTGCATGTACTTTTTGTATAGCTGTTATATGTTTTAAGTGTTTCTTATTCCTTTGCTCATGTTTAATTTGAAGAATTTTGAAATTTCATTTTATTTTTGACTCAATGACTGATTAGTTGTGTTATTGTAGTGTCTAAGAGTAAGTTATAAAAACAATAATGAAGATTGTAGGACTAGGGAGTAGGGGGAAAGTTGTGAGGAATTCCCTTTTGTTGTGATAAACTATTGCATATTACCAAATTATTATTGGATGTTTGGTTATTGTGGTTTGAGGATGTCTCTCAACTTTTAGGGTTAATGTTATATTTACCCCTAGAATTATTGTGACTTTTGCTACGTGGTACTTTTATTTTAGGCTTAATGGCCAAGTACTTAACATTTTGCACAAATGGGATCTAAGCTTTTTAACGTTTTATTGTATGGAAATCAATCTATAAACTTTTATTTTACCTTAAATAAATCCTTAATCTTTCAAAATCATACAATTTAGTCCAAATCTGTTAAATGACATTAACTTCCGTTAGTATTGCACATGTGGCATGCAATTAAGCTATCCACGTCAGCTTTTACGTAAGATGTCTAAACAGCAGTTAGTGTCATTTAATAGATTTGGACTTAACTGCATAATTTTGAAAGGTTGAAGGTTTATTTATAGTAAAATAAAAGTTTATGGACTGATTTCCATGTAATAAAATGTTGAGAGCTTAATTCTATTTTATGCAAAAGGTTGAGGGTACATTTGGCTACTAAGCCTTTTTTTTAAAATTCTCTAGTGTGGTACCTGATCTATTAATCTGTTAATTATTGTGGTGCTCATCCCTAACCTCGTTACACCAAATGATGATGTGGACATGGAACCAATTAAAAAATCACATGAGGCATGCAACACGTCACAATATAAAAAACAAAATAAAAAATTAATTTTTTTAGCAATTTTTTAGAATTTTGTTGTTTCAAAATTAAAAATATTAAATAAAATAATTTTAAAAATTCTTTATTTTTCTTATTTTCTTTTCTCTCCCTTCTTCTACCCCTTACCCCCCCCCCCCCCCCCCCCCCCCACCACTGACCTCTCTCGCCATTACTGACCAACACAGCCAATAGAAAAAAGCACAGCCACTTTCACCCCAACCGAAACCACTAAATTCACCACCATTTTCGTAACAAAAAAAATCATTTCTATTGCCCAAAAAAAACCAGTAGAAAAAACAACCACAAAGAAAGGACATCATCCTCACCTAGCAGGTGAGAAAGCAACGTAAGGCACAAAAAAACCAAACAAAAGAGGAGAGAGAAAATATTCTCTCCTAAGGTTTTGGATTTGTGATACTTTTAGGGATTTTTGGCTCAAAAACTATGGGGATGTAAGAGGATGAAGTGAGGAAAAGCATATTGAGGTGGGTCATTTTGGAGGTTGAAGTTTCGATTTTGGATTATAGATCTAGGAGTTTTGGAAGGATTTTAGGTAAAACCAATTAGATAGGGAGAAAGAGGAGATCAAGAGGAAGAAGAAGAAGAAGAGGATGAATTTTGGAATCAAACTGTTGTCGATGAGTGGAGATCGGCAGTTGACTGTTGAATATTGCGCTTGTTGGTGGCTGAAAGTTTTGATGTAGAGAGGAGAAAAGAAAAATAGGGGAAGAGAGAGAGAGGAAAGAAAAAGAAAGAAAAAAAGAAAAAAAAAGGGGTGGGATTTTTTTTAATTATGATGTGGCGTCTTTGCGGTAGTTATGGACGAACTGACAAAATCCATCCAGGATAAGGTGCCTTGGTGTATGATGTTTGCAGATGATATTGTCTTATGTGCGGAAACTAGAGCGGAGATCAATACAAAGTTGGAATTATGGAGACAAACGTTGGAATCAAAAGGATTTAAACTAAGCAGAGTGAAGACTGAATACATGGAGTGTAAATTTAGTTCTAACCGACTGGAAGAGCATGATGTAGTGAAGTTAGATAGGGTGGCGATACCTAAGCGGGATCATTTTCGATACTTGGGATCAATAATACAGATGGATGGAGAGATTGATGGTGATGTAACCTATAGGATCCAAGCTGGATGGAGTAAGTGGAGAAGTGCTACAGGTGTGTTGTGCGATAAAGGAATTCCTACATGGTTAAAAGGCAAGTTTTATAGGACAGTTGTTAGACCAACATTGTTATATGGTAGTGAATGTTGGGCGACTAAGAGGCTACATACACAAAAGATGAGTGTAACAGAAATGAGAATGTTACGGTGAATATGTGGATATACAAGAAAGGATAGAATGAGAAATGATCATATTCGTAAGATGATTGGAGTGGTACCTATCGAAGACAAAATGTGTGAAAATCGTTTACGTTGGTTTGGACATGTAAGACGTAGACCTGTAGATGCTCTAGTTAGGAGAATAGAGGCTATGAATGTTGAGAGAAGGGTTAAGACTAGAAGAAGACCGAAAAAGACTTGGAAGGAAGTAGTTTGGAAAGACATGGAGGTTTTAGAATTAGATGAGCAAATGGCCTTGAATAGGAATCTATGGAGGCAGAGAATACATATGGACGATCTAACATGATTTTAGATATTGGTTCATATAGCCTACCCAAATCTATGGGATAAAGGCTCTGATGATGATGATGATGATGATGTGGCGTCTTTATTTATTTATTTTTTTGAGTGTAACATGGCAAGCCTCATGGTCACTTAGTCCAAATGGCAATTTATTAAAAGCATGGATTTAAATTGCGGTTGCGGTTGCATTTAGTGGGGTTGTGAATATAACGGAGGCTAACACTGTCATTGTGGTCATCGCGATCGTGAAATTTTGTTTTTAATTTTGCACAACATATTATAAAATATGGTAATCAAAATTATAATCATAAAATTCTTACTTTATGATTTTTAAAGTAGTTTATGACACTTCATGTCTTTTATTTACTTGAAGAAAATCTATGTACAAAAATTTGATATTATAATAATATACTCATCATCATCATCATCGTCAATGCTTTTATCCTAATATGAGATAGGCTATATGAACCAATATATGAATTGGCACTAAGTCGTCAGCATGAATTCTCCTCCTGTCAAGAATATTATTGGAAAGTCAACTACTGTTTTAATTAATTTGTTATTTTAGGAAATCAGTATATATGTGTATCCCTAGCATTAAGGTTAGAGAATCACTCGATTATAGATTCTATTAATTAGAATAATATCTAGGATTATGAGTGATATACTTTTTCAGCCTTCATTGCTGATTTTTTGCAGTTTCTTCTTCAGCCTTCATTGCTGATTTTTTTGCCTTAGGCCTTCATAGCCATTTTCTCATCCAGCCTTCATCACCAAAATTTGTTTTTGTTCATCTCTATAGGCTCGGTTCTGGTTCTATTGTTCCAGCCTTCATCACTGTTGTCTTTGCTCTATTTTCTAAAGACAAAACAGAGTATTTCATGTGTTCTTTTTTATCAGCCTTCATAGCTGGATTTTTCCTCTGTTCTTCATCATTGGTGGTTTCTCTTTGTTGCTTGGCCTTCATTGCCGATTTATCCCTGATTCTCACCAATCCTTCAGCAAGTTTTGATTTGTGAAAGATGTCAAAAGTTGCAGAAACAACCACTGCAGCACCAAAGGAGTTGGGCGGTCTCAACAAAGAAGAGATTGAAAAGCTGAGAAATCTCCTAAGTATCCTCGAAAAACCTTCAGGTACCTATTCATTGATACATTCAGGTAAACTTCCAACCTCTCACGCTTTAAATGCCTAAGATAGAACCTTTAAACATTTGTGGATTATTGATTCAGGAACCACAGATCATATGACTCATTCCTTTCAAAACTTTAGTTCATATTCACCTTGTTCTAGTAGTAGGAAAATTGCTACTGCCGATGGCTCCTTGGCCACGGTAGCTGGGGTAGGAGAAATAAAAATCAGTCCTAACCTTACTTTGAAAAATGTCCTACATGTTCCCAAATTGTCCACCAATCTTTTATCAATATCCAAGCTTTCTCATGACATGAATTGCAAGGTAACTTTTTTTCCATCTTATTGTCTATTTCAAGACCAGGGCTCGGGAATGATGATTGGACGGGCTAAGGAGAAGGACGGATTATACTATCTTGAGGAACTAGAGAAATCGAAAGTTGGTAAGTGGAACCAGCCCCTAACCTACCTTTCTGGACAAAACCTCACCAATAAAGACACAATTTGGCTTCACCATTTTAGGCTCGGACATCCTTCTTTTTCAACACTTGAAATTATGTTCCCTTCTTTGTTCAAAGGACTAGTTGATAAGCAGTTTCATTGTGATGCATGTGAACTTGCAAAACACAGACGTGCTACCTTTCCCACCAATAACAAAAGAAGTCTTTTTCCTTTTGAGTTGATTCATAGTGATATATGGGGTCCATCTACAATTCCAAATATTTCTGGGGCACGTTGGTTTGTTTCATTTATTGATGATTGTACAAGAGTTACCTGGATATTTCTGCTTAAATCAAAATCTGATGTGAGTGATATCCTCCCAAACTTCTTTTCCATGATAAAAAACCAATTTGGGGTCCAAATCAAAAGGTTTAGGTCAGATAATGCAAAAGATTATTTCAACCAAACACTTTCCCCATATTTTCAACAAAAAGGTATTATTCATGAGTCATCCTGTGTCTCTACTCCACAACAAAATGGAGTTGCAGAAAGGAAAAATGGCCATCTCCTAAACACTACCCAAGCATTATTATTTCAGAAAAATGTGCCAAAATACCTTTGGGGGGAAGCAGTTCTTACAGCCACACATGTCATAAACAGGTTACCATCCCGAGTGTTAAACTTCAAGAGTCCCATGGAGGTATTGTCTCACTTTTATCCAAGTCTCAGTACAACAAACCATCTTGTTCCTAGAGTATTTGGGTGTGTCTCATTTGTTCATGTTCATAGCCAAAATAGAGGAAAGTTAGACCCTAGAGCTATCAAGTGTGTCTTTGTGGGATACTCTTCAACACAGAAAGGATACAAGTGCTATCACCCACCTACTAAAAAACTCCTAATCTCAGCAGATGTTACCTTCATTGAAACAGAACCATATTTCACTCAACCTTATCTTCAAGGGGAGACAACATTTGTGGAAGATAAGGATCGAGACTTCTTTTTCCTTGACTTGCCATCATCATCTTCTAAATTCCAACCCGAGATCGAAACCTCTCCTAAAGCTACAATTGAGCAACCTGAGCCTCCACCTTCGCAAGCCCAAAATGAATCCTCCTTACAACCTAGTTCACAAGCAGATGGGGGAAAGGCCACTACTGACAATCGGTTCTCACAGGTTTACTCAAGAAGGAAAAGTCTAGCCCTTGAACCAAGGCCGGACCAATCATCAGACTCAAATCCTGGAAATGAAGTAATATCTTCTAGCTCTACTCCTCAAAGTGATTTCTTATCTGACATTGATTTGCCCATAGCCCTTAGGAAAGGAACTAGAGAGTGCACAAAACATCCATTATACCCAATATCCCACTTTGTGTCCTTTGAGAAATGCTCTCCATCTCATAGAAGTTTCTTTACAAACATAAACATAGTATCCATTCCAAAAACATTATCAGAGGCTTTAAATTGTGAAAATTGGAAGAATGCTATAAATGTTGAAATGCAGGCCTTGAAGAAGAACAATAGTTGCGAGATTGTGGAGCTACCAAGAGGAAAGAAACCGGTGGGATGTAAGTGGGTCTTTACAGTAAAACATAAAGCAGATGGAACGTTTGAGAGGTACAAAGCTAGGCTGGTGGCTAAAGGATACACACAAACATATGGAATAGATTACCAAGAAACCTTTGCTCCAGTTGCCAAGATGAATACGATGAGAATTCTTCTAACTTTAGCAGTTAACTTTGATTGGCCTTTACAACAGTTTGATGTAAAAAATGCATTCTTGCACGGAGATCTTGAGGAGGAAATCTACATGGAAATACCCTCTGGATTCAATAGAAACATGGCTGCAAATAAGGTTTGCAAGCTCAAGAAGGCACTATATGGCCTAAAACAGTCACCAAGAGCCTGGTTTGGGAGATTTGCCAAGGTAATGCATTCCATGGGGTACAA
This sequence comes from Heritiera fomes, assembly GCA_032173925.1. NCBI lineage: Eukaryota > Viridiplantae > Streptophyta > Magnoliopsida > Malvales > Malvaceae > Heritiera > Heritiera fomes. The sequence continues at coordinate 8,348,615 of JAPDPM010000022.1, read as the reverse complement.
GCAGAGCCAAGGGGATCACACCTTATTCATAAAACACTCAGGTTCAGAGGGAGTTACTGCTCTCATTGTCTATGTTGACGATATCATAGTGACGGGAAATAGTGAAAAGGAAAGGCAGAACTTGGGAAGATGTTTGGCAAAGGAGTTCGAGATTAAGGAATTAGGAAACTTGAAATATTTCTTGGGCATTGAAGTGGCACGGTCGAAACAAGGGATCTTTATATCCCAACAAAAGTATGTCCTCGATCTCTTGCGAGACACGGGAAAATTGGCGTGCAAACCATCCAGTACACCAATTTATCCTCATCATAAACTTGGAGAAGTAGAGGGAGACTATGCTACAGACAAAGAATCATATCAGAGACTGGTTGGTAGACTAATCTACCTAACCCACACAAGGCCTGATATTGCCTATGCAGTTAGTGTGGTGAGCCAATTTATGCACAACCCTAAGGAACTCCATTTGCATGCAGTTCACAGAATATTGCACTATCTCAAGGGAACTCCAGGAAAGGGAATTTTGTTCAAAAAAGGTGATAAGCTCACTTTGGAGGCCTACACCGACGCTGACTACGCAAGCTCAGTGGTTGATAGAAGATCCACCACGGGTTATTGCACCTTTTTGGGAGGAAACTTAGTTACTTGGAGGAGCAAAAAGTAGAATGTTGTGGCAAGATCAAGTGCAGAATCAGAATTTCGGGCAATGGCGCAAGGTGTATGTGAGCTACTATGGTTGAAGATCATTTTGGAAGATCTAAGACTCAAGTGGGATGGCCCTATGAAGCTCTACTGTGACAACAAATCTGCAATTAGCATCGCACACAATCCTGTGCAGCATGACAGAACAAAACATATTGAAGTTGACAGACACTTCATTAAGGAGAAGCTTGACAGTAGTCTCATTTGCACACCCTATGTACCAAGCGAATCACAGCTAGCAGACGTTCTATCCAAGGGACTTAACAATCCACTCTTCCACAAGATTGTAACCAAGCTGGGAATGGACAATATTTATTCACCAGCTTGAGAGGGAGTGTCAAGAATATTATTGGAAAGTCAACTACTGTTTTAATTAATTTGTTATTTAGGAAATCAGTTTATATGTGTATCCCTAGCATTAAGGTTAGAGAATCACTCGATTATAGATTCTATTAATTAGAATAATATCTAGGATTATGAGTGATATACTTTCCTATTTAGTTAGAAGTTCTTTGTATATAAATAGGGTACCTATGTACAGTTTTATCTGAAGTCTTTCAATACAATACTTTGATTTCCTACACCTCCTCCATTCATTCTTATCCAAGGCAATATGTTCTTCCAACTCTCGTTTCGCTATATTTTTCCGAATAACTTCCTTCTAGATCTTTGTCGGCCTTCCCATAGCCTTAACCCTTCTTTCATCACTCATAGTCTCTACTCTCCTAATTGGACTTCCCATAGCCTTAACCCTTCTTTCATCACTCATAGTCTCCACTCTCCTAATTGGAGCGTCCACAAGTCTACATTGTATGTGTCCAAATCAACATAGATGACTTTCACTTATTTTGTCTTTGATAAGTGCTACTCCAACCATCTTGCATATGTCCTCATTTCTCATTCTATGCTTAGGTAGATGCTTTTTATCTTCCAGATTATTGCCTTGCCTCCCATATTTCTACTTGGTTGTTTAAAACATCCTCTCCTTAGAGTTACATTGCAGAATAGTTATGCACTTGCTCAAAGGCAATTTTATCTATAATGCAGTCTTCTCAGGCCTGGCATAATAGTAAAACACAATTGATGTTTAAAAGTTGACGGTTTAAGGTTTTTTTTTTCTTTCTTCTTTTTTTAGTTTGATCTTTTTTATTCTCCAATAACGGTGTTGTGTGAAAGGTTTAATTTCTCTCTGGGGGAAGTTCTATTTGTACTTCGTTTTTTACTGAGTTTACCCCACTTCATTTTAAACAGTAAATTTAACTTAATAATTGACGATTTTACCTATACAAAAACTTTGTTGCCACGACCCTTGCGCAAAGAAATTTGCGCAAAACTTCATACTTCGCGCAAATTCACTTGCGCGAACAATGCATGCTAGACTCGTATGCTTCTATCTCTCGAGTTTTAACTGCTACCCATTTCTTCATTCTTCTCTGCTTCATCTCACCAGAGTTGCAGTTGTCTCTGATGTTGTAATCTCGCCAGAGTTGCAATGATTTTTCAATGCCAAATTCGAGTTATGTTTTCATCTCGCCTCTCTTTTTTCTTCATCTCGCCATCTCTTTATTCCCAGCAACCCTTGTTCGAGGATCACCTCGCACCCAACAGCCTTGTCGCGCAAGTGGGCTTGCGCAGTCGACCATGCCGCGCTCAAGTTTCACTTGCGCACAGCAAGCTCGCGCGCTCATGCTCACTTGCGCGCAAGCAAGCTCGTTTCTCTTGATAAAACAAGAGCATTTATCATCTCTCCAATCGATTGAAGTACAAAAGAAATTAAAGAACTTGGCTGATAAAATGATGGTAAAACACATTGTATGTTAAAACAAGTATGCTAAATTAAACCAGAGCAAAAAATAGCAACATTTGAGCTTTTTTGGTTTGGATTGACTGAAATTTGATGTCAAATGAAATATAGAGAAAATATTGATGTCAAATGATGCAGTGTAGACATAAAAACTAACAATGAGAACCGAAATAAATTCTAAAATTGATGTGAAATTGAAGTTGAAACAAGATCAACTTAGGCGTACATGCTCTATTCGCGCAAGTTCATTTGCGCGTACATGCGTTGTTCGCGCAAATGAATTTGCGCTATCATGCACTGTTCGCGCAAGGTCACTTGCGCGAAGTATGAAGTTTTGCGCAAATTTCCTTGCGCAAGGGTCGTGGCAACAGGATTTTTGTATGGGTAAAATCGTCAATTATTAAGTTAAATTTACTGTTTAAAATGAAGTGGGGTAAACTCAGTAAAAAATGGAGTACAAATAGAACTTCCCTCTCTCTGGCCTCTTTGGCTGAGTTTAGTCATATTTTTTTGGTGATTGGCTTTCGGAACTGTTTGAGATTTTTGGAAGAATTCACTCTGTGATACATGCTAGTTTTAGCTCATTTAAACTTTCTCTGCTGTAATCACTTGAATTCTTATTTGAATCATTCTTGGGTTAATGCAGTTATCTTTTCAATTTGATTGGGCAATTTATTGGTTGTCATGCTTTACAAGATCAATGCTGCCGTATAATTTCTGCCTTACTCAAAACTTTTAAAAACAACCCATCTAAGGAAATTGTTGGTGTGCTTGGCGAACAACTCCAGGTATTTTATTTTCTGAACCCTTCAAGCTTACAATGTATTAACTTGATGAATAATCTCTGTTCTCAACTTGTTTTCTTTTGCAGTTTTTGGTATCTAAGTTAGTGGCATGTTGCATTCCTCTTGAAGCTGATGGGCAACCTTCTGCATCTGTATCATCTCAAGTTTTATCTTTGCTCCTTGAGCTAACAGTGGATTCTGATCCATCGCTTTATGATTATATAAGAGTATGTTTCTTTGGCTTAATACTGTGGAGTGGAGTCTCTTGTAATTATACCTTAATTGGACTTTTTTGCTTAGACATTTTCTGGTTGCATATGTGATATTGTTTTGTATGATATCTTTGCTAAGTGAAGAGGCAGAGAGTTTTATGATTCTCTTTTGAACTTCTGGAAGCTATATCCTTTAACTTATATATGGAGTTAATATGTTTCAGGAATTGGAACCCTTTCCTGAAATAGATATATTTGAAGGAATAAGAAATTTCCACGAGGATTTGTGCCGGGTGTACTCTCCAAGAGACCATTTATTGAAGGTAAGAATGAATTCAAGTTAAATTATTTGTATTATTGTATGACTGGATAGTTTTCTCACCATAGTTTTCCTGTTCTTTTTCTCTTTTTTGTGCTTGTTTTAGTTTGTGAAGAGATCTTGCTACCTTCCGCCAAGATTACTTTCATGGAGGTGGTTGTCCTTTCAAACACGGTTTTGTGTTCTTGGTTCTTCAAATGGAAGCTTGTATAAGTACCTTGGGTAGTCAAGTTGCATGGAGATGCAAAAAAGAAGAAAAGAAACCTCTTAATACTAAATCACTCAGTAGGATTTGGAAGTTAGAGTTTATAAATTGGTTGTGTTCAAAATGCTTTGAGCTGTTGCATTCTAGATTTTGAGTGGAATTTTGTGATCTTATGTAGCTTCTAAGATGCTTCATGTTCCTTGGTCCTTGCAGTTTACAAGCACTGCACAAGAAGCTACTTGCAGGGAAAATATTTCAGGTGGAAAAGAGTACTAAAGAATTTGTGGATGATACAAATTGGCATGGTGACAGGGAAATTGTCCATGCAGTTTGGACACTTGTTCGCATGTGTGCCTCAGATGATGCAAGCAGGATTAGAGGATTGGTATCTGATTTCATATCCAGGGTATATATATTAAATTTGGTTGCACCTTCGTTATCTGATGCTTTGTGTGAGAGTTTACAAGATTTTCCCCTACTTGATTTTGGTTGTAGGTTGGCATTGGAGATCCACACTCTGTTGTTTTTCATCTCCCTGGGGACTCTAATCATTTGCATGTTTGTGGACCTGTTAGTCATAGTGGTGCTTCTGAAATTCTTTCTATGGATACTGGCATATCTGAAGAGCTTCTAATTGCACTTTTGAAAGTTTTGAAGAAATACTTAATGGATGATTCTGTTAAAATAATTGATATAACGTCACAAACTCTTCGGGTGAGTCCATAAAGATTTGTTTGCCAAAGCCTTATGGTAAAGTTTACCATTTTTAAGTTCTATTCGATGGCATTCTTTTCTTTCCTTTTTTCTTGGCCAGCAGATATTTATTTTTGACTAGTAAGCAGTAATGACAACATAAATGTTATAAACTTGGTATATTACCCATAAAAATAATTTAAATCTTAACGGAGCAAAAATTATGTCTTTTTTACCATAGAACATTAAATGTCAATGCACGTGTAAACTATGACAAAAAATAAATTCTGAGTGGACAAGACCAGGGAAAGGTGTATGTCGTTGTTAAGACAATAAAATCTTTGGTGATAGTGAGTTCATTAAAATAATAGTCTTGGACCTATTTCTCATAAAGTAGTTGCATCTCTTATTTTACTTATTTTTGTGGGAAAGAATCACTCTGATATATTCTCTTTCCTCTCATATCTGGTTTTCTTCTTGGTTTATTTTTATTTTTTTTTGTTCTCAGTTGTTTTTTTTATTTTATTTTTTATTTTTATTTATTTTTATGTTTCTTTAAGCTTCTTTGATCATAAAAAGAAAATCTTGTTGATTTCCTTGCCTGCATCCCTCCCTTCCCTATAGGGAATACTTTCAACTGAAAGGGGTCAAAAAGCTATGTTATCATTTGATTCTTATGAAAGATCTCTGATCGAGGTAAGTATTCTATTCTCTTTTTGTTTGCTTATTATGCTGTTTAATCATAAATGTTACAAGTTCCTTAAGTTTACGATCAAGGATAGGAAAAACATGTTTTTACTTGATTTTATTTCGTTTTAACATGGTTATTTGGAATCATATTATGGCAGTGTTCAACTTGGATAATTAGCTTCTATAGGATTTCCATCTGCGTCAGTTTCATTCTCTTGTTTAGCCTGAATTTGGCATGTCCTAGATGGTTAAAAGTTTTATCTAAGTTAAAATTTGTCAGATTAGAAGGTTGTTCTTTTTCGACAATGTGTAATCCCTAAACTAACCATGAACAACCTCCCTGCCCCATCTAACTCCACCTGGCTGGATGAGGATGTTTGGGCTTGAATCTGATCTGGACCTCCTAAGCCTCCTAGTTAAGTAGTGGCACCCGGTATTTAATTTGGAGGTATCAGAAGGTGCCGCTGAGCCAAAGCTCAGTTGGCTTCTGTCATATTCGATTTGTGAAATTGTATGTAGATTGAATATTTGCTTGTCTTGGATGCTACGCCGTATGCGTTACTGTTTTGCATAATTTAACTAGAATAGAATCAAGTGGTATCGTTTTAACAGAAGCATCATTCCACAACTGAAGCATACTTAAGTCAGATGTATGAAATATATGGTCACATGTGCCTGAGTCAGATAGAAATAATGCTGCAGCAGGATGGAATTTGATTTTGCTTTCTTGTGTAATGATGGAATCACACTTGTTGATGTATATTTAAGAAAAAAGTTTTAACATAAGTGTGAATGCTCACAATGCTTCCTTAATTGCATATTTTATATGTCCCTTTCATTATCCTGATAAGTTTTAAATTTGATGAAAATTTTATACAGATCTTCCTCTTTCATAGGTTTAAGTAATGATCTTCCTTTTTTGCAGGTTCACTCTAAAGGCGTTAACTTTGAGCTGGTGGAGAAGTTGTTAATGGATCAGGAAAAGAAGTTTAAAGGTAGTGTATTGCTAAATGAATGAAAATTGTCTCTCAGTTTAAAAAAGTTTAAGTGGGCTTTGCATGTTGAATGGATCTTGTATTGTAAGTTTATTTTATGGATTTATATATGATGCACTGACAATGTATAATCTCTATACGCTGTCAATATACCAAAGGTTGACATTTCATCAATAAGCCTTATGAGCAAATTGAAAATAATTTATTTGTATTTATTTTTAAGGGCTTGATATTTTTTTAATTTGCTTATTGATGAAGTGTCAACCTCTGATGCATTGACAGTGTATAGAAATGATATACTGTCAGTGCATCATATACAAACCCTTATTATATATTTATTTATTTTTGGCTATATTTTAGATTTTCTTAGACATGAAATTAATTATCCTATCATCTGTGTAAATTTTTATTTTGGGGCATTGGTTGATAGCCGATCACTTCTCCAAAATGCAAACAAGCTTTCAATTTTTAACAAGAGAAGTATTATTAACGTGAAAAATGAAGTGTAATTAAAAAGAAAAAAAATTTAAGGGAGAATTCTTTAGGATCAGTGTTATCAATAGCGAATAGCGGACAATAGCGGTGAGGCCAAAATCCGCTATGAATGCGTAGTGGTCGCTATTGACACAATAGTGGCCATAATTTTTTTTTATAAAAAATATATCTAATTTAATAGAAAACAAGTAATGATCATAATAGCTCATAAAAATTACACAAAGCACTCAAATAATGTTCTTAACCCAATAAAACCAGTGCAAATAACAAGTTACCAAGTCACATAAGCAATAAAACTCTAAATGAAGTCACATAAGATAAAAAAATACAAGCATAAACATAAATGCAATTCCTAAGAATCACAATCTAGTAATCCTCCTCATCTTCTTCAGCTTCTACTTCCTCTTGCTCGGCCCCAAAATCATCATCATCATCAACTTGGTCTTTTTGAGCTCTACCACTAATATCTAGCTCAAAGTCAAAATCATCTTCTTCCTCATCTGATCTTTCAAGATCCAAAGCAGGCTTAGCCACCGCTTCAATAACTCTAGTAGTGGCTTCATAGTCCCCACAACTCTAGAGGTTGTGGTTGATGTTTTAGATTTTGTGACTGGAGTTTTAGAGGTTAAGGCTGGAGTTCTAGAAGTTGTTGGATTTACATTTTTTCTTGTTTGCCCCCTAGTGTAAGTTCTAATTTCACTTGCTCCTGATGCCTTCTCTACATTTTCCCTTGTCAAATTATTATTTTCATAAACCAAATCCTTTTTAGCATCATCTCCACCCATCTCTCCAAGCAGCCACTCATTACTAGAATCAATTTCAGTTAGAATGATAGGATCAATCTCATTTCTCATATCATATCGAGCTTTAAGTGCTTGATTGTACTGTATGAAAACCAAGTCATGCAGTTTCTGATGCTCAAGTCTGTTTCTCTTCTTATGAATTTGAAATAGCAAAATAAAATTAAAAAAAAGTGTTACTATCTTTTGTTCTCTAAGAAATAGTAAATTGTTTCTCTAAAAAATCTATTTTAATTTCAGTTCATTCATAACTAGTAAATAGTAGGAAGAGGAAAATACTTGTTCACCCAAGAGCACGTAGATCAACTGGCAGGGGGTTGTTCTAGCTTAACCAGAGGTCTCGAGTTCAAGTCCCTGGGTATGCAACTGTGTTAAAACTTTTGAGGGAGAGCTTTGCCGCCCTTTGGGTCCTGCCCGGCTCGAATCCGGATTAGTCCTATACCAAAGGTATGGGGATACCGGATGGTCTAGACCAAAAAAAAGGAAAATACTTGTTCGAAGACACTCCAATTATGCTCACATCCAGATAATTTAAGGTTTTTATTTTTTAGTTTACTATTTAATAAAAAAAGTTCATTTAAAAAAATTTTATGTACAGTAAAAAATGAGCTATAATAAAAAAGTTTAATCTTAAAAAAAAGGCTTAAAAGACTTAAATACCCTTAAATACAATAAAATCATTGGCTGAAATTAAATTAGGAAAAAAAAATGGTTAAATGGACATTTCACCAAATATGCTCAATAGTGCCGCTAACCGCTATTGGCCGCTATTACAAAACGGCTACGCTATATATGTTATCGTAGCGGTAGTTAAATTTCCCACTATGCTATGGCCGCTATTGATAACACTGTTTAGGATAGGTATATTCAAAATCATGCTATAATAGTTTTTTTTTTTTTTGTTCATAAGGAAGTACAAGGGGAGAGGGGGATTTGAACCTTAGATCTAATCTCTCTTAAGATGGGATAACAACCATTAGGCCAAACCTTGATCATTTATTAATAGGTTTTAGGTTAAGAGTTGGACAGATACCTTATTATGCCTTGTAAGGATCAAACATTTGTGGTGTCTTTTTTTTTGGTTAGCTCAAACTACTATTTACATTTTTTGTTGAAATATTTTGTTTGGTTTTTCTTTTCCGGATGATAATATAAAATTGCTATTGGTTTTCCTGTATATATGATCTTTAGCCTTTAAGCATCTAATGACTCATTCTAAGTTATTACAGGTGAAGACATTTTTGTGGAGAAGTCTACCACTTGGGTGACAGATGGTTTAACTTTTGAGACATGGATATGTCCTCTTGTATACTCATTGCTTGGCTTCTGCAATGATATGATCCTAAGGTACTATTTCAAGCATCTAGAGAAATGCTTTATGGTATGCTTGGGAATCTGCATTTGAGATATTTGAAATATGAAATCTACATATGTGGTTGTGGAATGGTTCTAAAATTTTGAATTTGATTTTGACCCACTGGCCACTAAGATTTTTCAAAGGTCCATATCTAGGGTTTCCAATTACATTTTTGAGGATGCATTTGTCAGATTCGACCCAATTTAAAATTTTGTTCTTCCCAAATCTAAGATTGTTTTAAACCTTCAAATCCTATCTTTATTCAAATAAAGGATTTCAAAATCATGAATTTTAAATCCAAAGGTTTGAAAATCTTAAAATTGATCCAAATTTAGGTTCTGAAATGCAACGTTAATAATTCATAATTCTGATTTTATTCTCTTGGTAGTGTGCTTGAATCCACAATTGCTTAACTTGCTATGTTCAGATTATGTCAGGATGTTGCACTGCTGAAACCTGAGGTTGCAGAGCTTCTGTTACCCAGTGTTGTTCTCAATTTAGCTGGAAGAAAGGATATTGATGTGGATATTCAGAAGTTGATTTCTTGTCAGGTTGCCTATAAAGTTTTAATTGAAGTTTTTGTTAAAAGAGGTTGATATTTTATTAGTTTTCCTTTCTGCTTTGTTTTTTTTTTCTTGGCCCCAGGGGGGGGAGGGGGGCGCTGCTTGGCTCTTACCTTTTTAATGCATCTTGTGTATTTTTCAGTATTTCATGTAGTTGCTTTGCTAATTCATTCTGTCATTCTAGGGGAGGCAATAGCTCAAGGAGCAGAATAAATTAATAGAGTATTAAGAATCTGTACACTTCTTTGGAGTGGGCATTAGAGTATTAAGCAGGCATGTGGTGTTTCTATCTGGTAAAATTTAAAAAGTATGAGAAAAAGAAAGCTATGCGATCCTTATTTTCCTAATACTCAAACTCTGTTATTTATAATAGTGAACAAGTTATTACGAAAGCAAATTAAGGTCTAGTTGTATTGCTTTTGTGGTTAGAAAAAGTTTAGTGTGCTTGAAATTGCAATGAGAAAAAAGTGTGGTTAAGAGTTTTAAGTGCTGGCATTGACTTTAAACGGTGTTGTGATGTATTAAAATGTCCAGAATGATATGTATGAAATAATAAAAAATCAGTGATATAAGGATAAAAAAGTAATTTTAGTCACAAGCTACCACTTTTGACTGCAAAAGGACCTTTTGCATTGCTGTCCAGAAAGCAGGCTTTTTGATTCAAAAGCCAAAATTATTACCTGTTTGGCATTTAGGTGGGGTTAAATACAGCTTTTAGGCCAAAAGCTCATTCCCACCTTTGCTAGACGAGCCTTGAAGGTGACAAGTAAACTCATTTTGAGTAATGCGGCATCTTTTAAGAGTAAGATGAAAGCCTTTTGCATATGCTTTCTCAGAGGAGCAGTTCTAATTCATTGGATTTTCATGAGGGACAAGGACGCATGAGTTTTATAGAATAAATGGGAATGAGATGAAGTGTCATTGGATACTACAAGATGCTATAGATGGATGCATGTAGCTTGAATGTGTCAGATATAGCTTTTTCTACTCGACTGACTGACCACCATTCATTCCCCATAATATAAAATAAAACAAACGACTATTTTACTACTTTAGTTTTGTTTCCGTCGTGGCATCTTTCAGTTATAAATTTCCTCCGATAGTGTTTTGACTCTTGTTTCGGGAGAATTTAGATAAGGCAGTACAAGAAATGCCTATAGGAGAAAATTTTTTTATTGGTGGTGACCTTAATGGCCATGTAGATACTAGTAGAGAGGATTTTGAGATTGTATATGGGAGTTTTAGCTGTCATGTAAGAAATGAGGGTGGTGATGCTATCCTAAATTTTGCTTTATCTTACGATCTAACCCTAGTGAACACATTGTTTAGGAAGAGAGAATTTCACCTTATAACCTTTAAAAGTGGACGAGTGCAAGTCTAATAGATTTCTTTTTGACTAAGAGGAGGTATAGACGCAGATGTTTGGATTGTTAGGTTATCCTTGGTGAGAGTGATAGTGCACAGCATATACTGTTAGTCCCAGACAGGAAAATTCATAAACAATTGTTGGAAGATGGAAGATTCTGCTGAGATATTGCCAGAATCTTAGAGATTTGCTAGCTTATTTTTCTGTACAAAGATTTAGTCAACTTATGTAAATTAGGAAAGTTTCCTTGTAGTTTAGCTAGAGTTATTATGTAGTTCCTAGAAGTGTGCTGTGTATTTTCTATAAGAAGGAAGCCTGTAAAGTATTTTATACAGTGAGTCAATACATAAAAATTATTTCTTCAGATATCTCTCTTTGTTTTCATGGTATCAGAGCTGGATTTTGATCATTGACTCTTTCTAAAAAACCCTAGGACTTATCCTGCAGAAGCCTTAGCCAACCTATAGCTTTTACCATGTCTGATATTTCAATTCAATCCAGTCCTCCTACTAACTCAAGGAAAACCACAGAAACCCAAATCCAAGCCTCCAATTCTAGTTCACACTCTGTCCAAATCACCACTATCCGTTTGAATGGTGATAATTTTCTGCGAAGAGAAGAGAGTCGTAGGAATGTTATGCTTGGAAAAAAGGGTGCTGGTGTATCTATCGAAAACTCAGCATTGGCTGCCTCTAATGCAAGACAGATGAATCAGCGAAAGACAGATGAAAGACCTCGAGTTTGGAAAAGCAGCAAACAAGGTGATAGACCCACTTGTGCGTATCCTTCAGCAAATGAAGTTGAGACAAGTCCCTTCAGTAAAGAGCAGATGGATCATCTTCTTAAACTGCTAAAATCCAATTCATCATCTAGTATTCCTAGTATTTCCCTTGCTCAAACAGGTAGTAACCCTAATGCTTTATCTTCTTGTTCAAATTCTGCTCCTTGGATCATTGATTCAGGTGCATCTGACCACATGACTAGTTTGTCTCATCTATTTAATTCTTATGTACCTTGTTCTGGTAATGAAACAATTAGAATTGCCGATGGTAGTTTCTCACCTATTGCAGGAAAAGGATCAATAAAAATCTCAGAGAATATAGATCTTAAATCTGTTCTTCATGTCCCTAAACTTGCCTGTAATCTTTTGTCTGTGAGTAAATTATCCAAAGATTCTAACTGTCGTGTTACCTTCTTTGATTCTCGTTGTGAATTCCAGGACTTGAACTCGGGGAGGATGATTGGCAGTGCTAGAATGATAGACGGCCTTTACTGTTTTGATGACAACCTCTTCAGTAATAAAAAAGCTCAAGGTTTTGGTAGTATTAGTTCAATTTCTGTTCGTGAACAAATAATGCTTTGGCATCATAGACTAGGACATCCTAGTTTTCCTTATCTTAAACATTTATTTCCTGCTTTATTTAAAAATTTGGATTGTTCATCTTTTCAATGTGAGAGTTGTCATTTATCAAAGAGCCACCGTGCTACTTATATCTCAAAACCATATCATGCTTCCAAACCATTTTATTTGATTCATACTGATGTTTGGGGTCCTTCAAAGATTACCACTTTATCTGGAAAAAAATGGTTTGTGACATTCATAGATGATCACACACGATTGTGTTGGGTATTTTTGATAAGTGACAAATCTGTGGTGGAAAAGTTGTTCAAAGATTTTTATAATATGGTTGAAAATCAATTTCAAACAAAAATTAGTATATTACGCTCCGATAATGGAACGGAATATTTTAATGAATGTTTGGAAAATTTTTTTAAAGAAAAAGGTATCCAACATCAATCTACGTGTCGTGATACTCCTAAGCAAAATGGAATTGCTGAGAGAAAAAATAGACATTTACTTGAAGTGGCTCGTGCCATCATGTTTTCTATGCATATTCCAAAATATTTATGGGGAGAAGTTGTTTTAACAGCATCCTATTTGATTAATAGGATGCCTACCCGAGTTTTAAACTACATCACACCTTTAGACTGCCTCAAAAAAACTTTTCCAGAATCTAGAATACAATCTGATTTGCCTTTAAAAGTTTTTGGCTGCACAGTATTTGTTCATATACCCAGCAAACTTAGATCTAAACTTGATCCTAGAGCTGAAAAATGTGTTTTCATAGGTTATGCTCCAAATAAAAAAGGGTACAAGTGTTATAATCCTCAAACCAGAAAAATCCATGTCAGTATGGATGTCTCTTTTTTGGAAAATCAACCTTACTTTAGCAAAAATTATCTTCAGGGGGAGAAAGAAAGAGAAGAAGACAATTTTTGGAACATTTCTCTACCTAATACAATCATTTGTGATACCACTTCTCCTATTTTTTTTGAAACAAAAATTCAGGAAAAATCTGTTCAAGATATTGAGAACAAAGGAAATTCTAATCAACCATTGCAAAGCATGGATGTATCACAAACAGGGGGAGAAATACTACAAACGGATCAAAACAATCCAAATTCTGAGCTTCTGGTTTATACTAGAAGAACTCATAAAAATGGTAAAGATCCACCTATCACTCTAGCACAGAATCAACCAAAATCTCCGAGAGATGGTCCTTCAAATATTCAAGGTAATTCTATTCCTATTTCATCTTCAGCTCCAATTCCTTCTTCTATTATGCCTTCTAACAATGAGTCCTCAGATCTTAATGTTCCCATAGCTATTAGGAAAGGAGTTCGAACATGTACCAATCACCCTATTGCCAAAAATTTATCTTACCATAGACTTTCTAATCACCATAGAGCATTTACCTCAAAAATTTCTCACTTGTTTGTTCCGAGAAACATTCAGGAAGCTCTAGATGATCCAAATTGGAAGTTAGCAGTTATAGAAGAGATGAATGCTCTTAAGAAAAGTGGTACTTGGGAGGTAGTGGACTTGCCAAGGGACAAGAAGACAGTAGGGTGCAAATGGGTATTTACTGTAAAGTGCAAGGCTGATGGTAGTGTAGAAAGGTACAAGGCTAGGCTTGTGGCAAAAGGATTTACACAGACCTATGGGATTGATTACCAAGAAACGTTCGCTCCAGTAGCCAAAATAAACTCAATTCGGGTTTTATTATCTTTGGCCGTGAATCTTGATTGGTCCCTACATCAGTTAGATGTAAAAAATGCCTTCCTAAATGGAGATTTGGAAGAGGAAGTGTTTATGAACCTACCACCTGGCTTCGAGGAAAGGATTGGTAAAGATAAAGTCTGTAGATTAAAGAAGTCGTTGTATGGCCTCAAACAATACCCTAGAGCTTGATTTGAACGCTTTGGGAAGGTAGTAAAAAGTCATGGTTACTGTCAAAGTCAAGCAGATCATACTATGTTTTATAAACGTTCAAGAGATGGGAAAATTGCTATCTTGATCGTTTATGTGGATGATATAATCTTGACAGGTGATGATAATGTTGAACTAGAAAGATTGAAGAAGAGACTTGCTAATGACTTTGAAATCAAAGACTTGGGTACGTTGAAATATTTCCTCGGGATGGAGTTTGCTAGGTCTAAAGAAGGTATATTTGTCAATCAACGCAAGTACATACTCGATTTGCTTGGTGAGACAGGTTTGCTTGGTTGCAAAGCAGCTGAAACACCGATTGAACCCAACTTAAAGCTACAACCTGCCAAAACTAAAGATGTGGTGAACAAGGACCAATACCAAAGGCTTGTTGGAAGATTGATTTATTTGTCCCATACACGTCCAGATATAGCTTTTGCAGTAAGCATGGTGAGTCAATTTATGCATTCACCAGGTTTGGAACACTTTGATGCTGTGTACAGGATCTTGAGGTACTTGAAAGGGACTCCTGGAAGGGGTCTGTTGTTTAAGAAACGTGGACACCTACAGATCGAAGTCTACACTGATGCAGATTGGGCTGGAAGTATTAATGACAGAAGATCAACTTCAGGCTACTGTACATTTGTTGGAGGAAATCTTGTTACTTGGCGGAGCAAGAAACAAAATGTGGTGGCTAGAAGTAGTGCAGAGGCTGAGTTTAGGTCTGTTGCTCATGGGATTTGTGAAGTAATGTGGATTAAAAGGTTGTTAGAAGATTTGAGGATCTCTAACCCTTCACCCATGAAAGTATATTGTGATAATAAAGCAGCAATCTCTATTGCTCATAATCCAGTCCTTCATGACAGAACAAAGCATGTGGAAGTGGATAAGCATTTTATTAAAGAAAAGCTCAATAATGGACTGATTTGCATGCCTTACATTCCAACTACTGATCAGATTGCTGATATACTTACAAAGGGGCTACATAAGAAGCAATTTGACAGTTTGATTAGCAAGCTGGCAATGGAAGATATCTTCAAGCCAGCTTGAGGGGGAGTGTTGGAAGATGGAAGATTCTGCTGAGATATTGCCAGAATCTTAGAGATTTGCTAGCTTATTTTTCTGTACAAAGATTTAGTCAACTTATGTAAATTAGGAAAGTTTCCTTGTAGTTTAGCTAGAGTTATTATGTAGTTCCTAGAAGTGTGCTTTGTATTTTCTATAAGAAGGAAGCCTGTAAAGTATTTTATACAGTGAGTCAATACATAAAAATTATTCCTTCAGATATCTCTCTTTGTTTTCAACAATATTGAAAGAACCAATAGAAAGGAGCTTTAAAGATTCGATGTTGGAAGCAGAAAGAAGATTGTCATGTTGTATGTAGAATTAGTTGGATCTAGAAAGCAGACTAGACAACAAGGGAGAACTCAAATATATTGTGGAACAAAATGGCAAAATGCATTCGAGAAGTGGGCAAGAAGATATTAAGAGTATCAAACGGAAGAGCATTGGCCGGAAATGATGCAACATGGTGGAATGAATCAGTTGAAGGAAGTTATAAGGACTAAGCAAGATTGTCACAAGGTTTTGAAAAATAGTAATACCGAAGAGAACTTCACAAAATACTAGTTAAAAAGGAGGCAAAAAGTGCTGTGGTAGAAGCTAAAGCAAAGGCTGTGAAATGGATTTGTATTAAGTTTCACACAAAAGATGGAGAGAAAGAGATTGATTGGCGCGAGCAAAAGAGGATGAGTTTCGACCTAAAAGTCGTGAAATATCAAGGATGAGTACCAATGAGTTCTAATTGAGGACAATGACATTAAAGAAAGGTGGCGTGATTATTTAAACAGACTATTTAACAACGAACAAAGCTAATTTTTGGATAGTACCTTGGTGCCTCTCAAGGATTTGAATCGATGCTTTGTGTGCAAAACTAAAGAGATAGAAGTAAAAGAGACACTAAAGAGGATGGAGACGGTGGAAGCTGTTGGGCCTGATGACATTTTTATTGAAGTTTGGAAATGCTTTAGAGAGGTAGGAGTTTGGTTAACAAATCTTTTTAATAAGATTTGGAACACTAATAAGATGCCCGAAGAATAGAAGAAGAGTGCTTTTGTAGCTCTCTATAAGAACAAGGGAGATATTCAGAGTTGTTCCAAGTACCAAGGCATAAAACTAATGAGTCACACGATGAAATTAAGGGAAAGAGTGGTGGACCAAAGATTAAGGAAGAATGTAGAGATATCGGGGAATCAATTTGGTTTTATGTGTAGCCGATCTATTATGTAGGCAGTACACTTGCATAGACAACTTGTGAAGCGTTTTTGAATACAGGGCAAAGAACTTCATATGAGCTTTATAGGCTTGGAGAAAGCATATGACAAAGTGCTTAGGAAGGTGTTATGGTGGTCCTTAATGAAGAGACGAGTTTCTTTGAAATATATTGAAATAATTAGGGACATATATGGAGATGCAAGGACACATGTGTGGACATGTGGAGGGCAAACAAGCGAATTTCCTATCACAATAAGACTACATCAAGGGTTGGCGTTAAACTTGTTCGCTACAGTAATGGATGAGCTAATGAAATTCATCCAGGATAATGTTCCTTAATGTATGATACTTACAATTGATATTGTCTTGTGTTCTGATCAATGCGAAGTTAGAATTGTGGAGATAGACGCTAGAATCAAGTGAGTTTAGACTAACTAGAGTGAAAATTGAATACATGGAATGTAAATTCAGTTCAAACAAAGAGAAAGATCATAGTGATGTTAGATGGGGCGGTGATCCTTAAGTGGGATTATTTCAAATTTTGGGGTCAATTGTACAAATAGATGGAGAAATTAATGGTGTTGTGACCCATAAGATTCAGGCTAGCTAGATCAAATGGAGAAGCACTATAGATGTGTTGTGCGATAAACGAATTCTTATATAGTTGAAATGTTAGTTTTATAAGACAGTTGTTAGACTGACTTTGTTCTCTGCTAGTAAATGTTGGGCAACTAGAAGGTTGCATATTCAGGAGATGAGTGTAGCAGAATTGCAAATGTTGATGGCGGATATGTGGATATACGAGAAAGGATAGAATGTGAAATGAAGATATTCTCAAAAAAGTTAGAGTGGCAACTATCGAGGATGATGGGTGAAAGCGTTTTCGTTGGTTTGGACACATACGATATAGACTTATGGACGCTCTAGTTAGGAGAGTGGAGGCTATGAGTGATGTAAAAAGAGTCAAGGCTAGGGGAAGACTGGAGAAGACTTAGAAGGAAGTCATCCAGAAGGATATGGAGGAATGAGAGCTTGAAGATCAAATTGTCTTAGATAGGAATGAGTGGAGGAGGAGAATTTATATTGACAACTTAGCATGAGTTTATATATTAGTTTATATAGCCTACTCCAATATTGGGATAAAGACTCTGATGATGGGTGTTTGACTCTTGTTCCTGTTGCTTATAGCCCATTAAGTTTTTTCAGCTATAGTTATGATTTTATTGTTACTTTGTTGGAATTGTTTCTAAATTCTCTTTAGATTAGTTTTAGTTGTTAATGTTGGTATTATGATGTCTTTTTATCTTTGTTGCCTAATTTGCAATGTATAACCTTAATTGAAAACATCAAATTGGAGTTTTTTCTTTGTTTACTGTGCAGGTTCAGGAGCATATATTTGTGGAGTCTAATAAGTTGATAAAGTCTATTCAAGTTTGGCTGAATGCCCTTAATGAACTTCGATTTTGTTATATTCTGGAAAGATCTTCTTCAGGGCCATTAAGAAAGGAAAGCTCTAAGGTGCATATATTCGATTTCCTCTTTCATTGTTTGGATGTGATGTGTGCTATGCTTTTGTGCCTTAGTTACGTGAAAATTAGATAGAATTAATGATTACATGATTTGCTTTTATTTGTATTATTTATAATGATATCTATATTGCCTCATTCAAGATATGGTTATGATAGCTTTTTTATTGTACTAATCTAGATTTGATGAGGGCGGTGAAGGGATAGTTTCTTAAGCTTGGTTGGAAATTCTAGATTGAAAAACATTGGTTCCAAAGTGTTAGTTTCCTGTAAAGAGTTAAAAACATGTCATTATTTGATCACTTATTAATTTAAGAATTTTTATTGTTCCTTGCTTAGTACTGGATCTTCTAAGACAGGATTTTTGTACATAGCTGCCACTAAGAGTCAAATCTGGACAGCCATTGTAGCAAGTGAAGTTTTCTACTCCATAGACATGAGATTATCCAACAGCATATCTGTATTCAAACGTAATTGACCTATTAATATGAGAGGGCAAACCCAGTGCACAAAGGCTCCCGTATTGTGGGGTTTGGGTAGGGTCAAACTTAATTGAATCAATATATGGCATTTTATTGCTAGTCAAAATCTGTGGTGTGATACTTATTAAATTCTCTTGATTTATGGAAATTTATCTTATGCTTCAATGGTTAGGAATGCTATCTATAATCTAATGAGAGTTTTGTGATGATTTTGCAGCATGCTAGGCCCTCTAGTTATAGCTCAAGATCCCATTCCTCCATGAAAACTAGAGATTCAGCAGCTACATTAAGTGCAACAGTCATGGCTACGTCTTCATGGGACAAGGTTTGCTTTTCACCTTATAATGTGCACAAACATATAAGGAATACATTTGATGCCTTTGCACATTGATTAGATCCAAATACAATGTGGAGACTTACCTGATTAGTGAGCCATTCTGTTTTTCAATTCCTGCTTGTATAAAACTGTCAAGAATATTATTGGAAAGTCAACTGCTGTTTTAATTAATTTGTTATTTTAGGAAATCAGTATATATGTGTATCCCCAGCATTAAGGTTAGAGAATCACTCGATTATAGATTCTATTAATTAGAATAATATCTAGGATTATGAGTGATATACTTTCCTATTTAGTTAGAAGTTCTTTGTATATAAATAGGGTACCTATGTACAGTTTTATCTTAAGTCTTTTCAATTCAATACTTTGATTTCCTACATGGTATCAAGAGCTTTAGGTTTTTTTCTTGGAAATCAGTCACTTTTTCAGCCTTCATTGCTGATTTTCTGCAGTTTCTTCTTCAACCTTCATTGTTGATTTTCTGCAGTTTCTTCTTCAGCCTTCATTGCTGATTTTTTTGCCTTAGGTCTTCATAGCCATTTTCTCATCCAGCCTTCATCACCAAAATTTGTGTTTGTTCATCTCTATAGGCTCGATTCTGATTCTATTGTTCCAGCCTTCATCATTGTTGTCTTTGCTCTGTTTTGCTCTATTTTCTAAAGACAAAATAGAGTATTTCATGTGTTCTTTGTTACCACCCTTCATAGCTGGATTTTTCGTCTATTCTTCATCATTGGTGGTTTCTCTTTGTTGCTTGGCCTTCATTGCCGATTTATCCCTGATTCTCACCAATCCTTCAACAAGTTTTGATTTGTGAAAGATGTCAAAAGTTGCAAAAACAACCATTGCAGCACCAAAGGAGTTGGGCAGTCTCAACAAAGAAGAGATTGAAAAGCTGAGAAATCTCCTGAGTATCCTCGAAAAACCTTCAGGTACCTATTCATTGATACATTCAGGTAAACTTCCAACCTCTCACGCTTTAAACGCCTCAGATAGAACCTTTAAACATTTGTGGATTATTGATTCAGGAACCACGGATCATATGACTCATTCCTTTCAAAACTTTAGTTCATATTCACCTTGTTCTAGTCGCAGGAAAATTGCTACTGCCGATGGCTCCTTGGCCACGGTAGCTGGGGTAGGAGAAATAAAAATCAGTCCTAACCTTACTTTGAGAAATGTCCTACATGTTCCCAAATTGTCCACCAATCTTTTATCAATATCCAAGCTTTCTCATGACGTGAATTGCAAAGTAACTTTTTTTCTATCTTATTGTCTATTTCAAGACCAGGGCTCAAGAATGATGATTGGACGTGCTAAGGAGAAGGACGGATTATACTATCTTGAGGAATTAGAGAAATCGAAAGTTGGTAAGTGGAACCAGCCCCTAACCTACCTTTCTGGACAAAACCTCACCAATAAAGACACAATTTGGCTTCACCATTTTAGGCTCGGACATCCTTCTTTTTCAACCCTTGAAATTATGTTCCCTTCTTTGTTCAAAGGACTAGTTGATAAGCAGTTTCATTGTGATGCATGTGAACTTGCAAAACACAGACGTGCTACCTTTCCCACCAATAACAAAAGAAGTCTTTTTCCTTTTGAGTTGATTCATAGTGATATATGGGGTCCAACTACAATTCCAAATATTTCTGGGGCACGTTGGTTTGTTTCATTTATTGATGATTGTACAAGAGTTACCTGGATATTTCTGCTTAAATCAAAATCTGATGTGAGTGATATCCTCCCAAACTTCTTTTCCATGATAAAAAACCAATTTGGGGTTCAAATCAAAAGGTTTAGGTCAGATAATGCAAAAGATTATTTCAACCAAACACTTTCCCCATATTTTCAACAAAAAGGTATTATTCATGAGTCATCCTGTGTCTCTACTCCACAACAAAATGGAGTTGCAGAAAGGAAAAATGGCCATCTCCTAAACACTACCCGAGCATTATTATTTCAGAAAAATGTGCCAAAATACCTTTGGGGGGAAGCAGTTTTTACAGCCACACGTGTCATAAACAGGTTATCATCCCGAGTGTTAAACTTCAAGAGTCCCATGGAGGTATTGTCTCACTTTTATCCAAGTCTCAGTACAACAAACCATCTTGTTCCTAGAGCATTTGGGTGTGTCTCATTTGTTCATGTTCATAGCCAAAATAGAGGAAAGTTAGACCCTAGAGCTATCAAGTGTGTCTTTGAGGGATACTCTTCAACACAGAAAGGATACAAGTGCTATCACCCACCTACTAAAAAACTCCTAATCTCAGCAGATGTTACCTTCATTGAAACAGAACCATATTTCACTCAACCCTATCTTCAGAGGGAGACAACATTTGTGGAAGATAAGGATCAAGACTTCTTTCTCCTTGACTTGCCGTCATCATCTTCTAAATTCCAACCCAAGACCAAGACCTCCGCTGAAGTTACAATTAAGCAACTTGAGCCTCCTCCTTAACAAACCCAAAATGTGCCCTCCTTACAACCTAGTTCACAAGCAGATGGGGGAAAGGCCACAACTAACAATCGGTTCTCACAGGTTTACTCAAGAAGGAAAAGTCTAGCTCCTGAACCAAGGCCGGACCAATCATCAGACTCAAATCCTGGAAATGAGGTAATATCTTCTAGCTCTACTCCTCAAAGTGATTCCGTATCTAACATTGATTTACCTATAGCCCTTAGGAAAGGAACTAGAGAGTGCACAAAACATCCATTATACCCAATATCCCATTTTGTGTCCTTTGAAAAATGCTCTCCATCTCACCGAAGTTTCCTTAAAAACATAAACACAATATCCATTCCCAAAACATTATCAGAGGCTTTAAATTGTGAAAATTGGAAGAATGCTATGAATGTTGAAATGCAGGCCCTGGAGAAGAACAATACTTGGGAGATTGTGAAGCTACCAAGAGGAATGAAAGCAGTGGGATGTAAGTGGGTCTTTACAGTTAAGTATAAAGCAGATGGAACACTTGAGAGGTACAAAGCTAGGTTGGTGGCTAAAGGATACACACAGACATATGGGATAGATTACCAAGAAACCTTTGCTCCGGTTGCCAAGATAAATACGGTGAGAATTCTTTTGTCTCTAGCAGTTAACTTTGATTGGCCTTTACAACAGTTTGATGTAAAAAATTTATTTTTGCACGGAGATCTTGAAGAGAAAATCTACATGGAAATACCCCCTGGATTCAATAGAAACATGGCTGCAAGTAAGATTTGCAAGCTCAAGAAGGCACTATATGGCCTAAAACAGTCACCAAGAGCTTGGTTTGGGAGATTTGCCAAAGTAATGCATTCCATGGGGTACAAGCAGAGCCAAGGGGATCACACCCTATTCATAAAACACTCAGGTTCAGAGGGAGTTACTGCTCCCATTGTCTATGTTGATGATATCATAGTGACGGGAAATAATGAAAAGAAAAGGCAGAACTTGGGAAGATGTTTGGCAAAGGAGTTCGAGATTAAGGAACTAGGAAACTTGAAATATTTTCTGGGCATTGAAGTGGCAAGGTCGAAACAAGGGATCTTTATATCCCAACAAAAGTATGTCCTTGATCTCTTGAAAGACATGGGAAAGTTGGCGTGCAAACCATCCAGCACACCAATTGATCCTAATCATAAACTTGGGGAAGTAGAGGGAGACAATGCTATAGACAAAGAATCATATCAGAGACTGGTTGGTAGACTAATCTACCTATCCCACACACGGCCTGATATTGCCTATGCAGTTAGTGTGGTGAGCCAATTTATGCACAACCCTAAGGAACTCCATTTGCATGAAGTTCATAGAATATTGCACTATCTCAAGGGAACTCCAGGAAAGGGAATTTTGTTCAAAAAAGGTGATAAGCTCACTTTGGAGGCCTACACCGACGCTGACTACGCAAGCTCAGTAGTTGATAGAAGATCCACCATGGGTTACTGCACCTTTTTGGGAGGAAACTTAGTTACTTGGAGGAGCAAAAAGCAGAATGTTGTGGCAAGATCAAGTGCAGAATCAGAATTTCGGGCAATGGCACAAGGGCTATGTCAGCTACTATGGTTGAAGGTCATTTTGGAAGATCTAAGACTCAAGTGGGATGGCCCTATGAAGCTCTACTGTGACCACAAATCTGCAATTAGCATCACACACAATCCTGTGCAGCATGACAGGACAAAATATATTGAAGTTGACAGACATTTCATTAAGGAGAAGCTTGACAGTGGTCTCATTTGCACACCTTATGTACCAAACAAATCACAGCTAGCAGATGTTCTAACCAAGGGACTTAACAATCCACTCTTCCACAAGATTGTAACCAAGCTGGGAATGGACAATGTTTATTCACCAGCTTGAGAGGGAGTGTCATGAATATTATTGGAAAGTTAACTGTTGTTTTAATTAATTTGTTATTTTAGGAAATCAATATATATGTGTATCCCTAGCATTAAAGTTAGAGAATCACTCGATTATGGATTCTATTAATTAGAATAATATCTAGGATTATGAGTGATATACTTTTCTATTTAGTTAGAAGTTCTTTGTATATAAATAGGGTACCTATGTACAGTTTTATATTAAGTCTTTTCAATTCAATACTTTGATTTCCTTCAAAAACTTATGTACAATTCAACTCTATTAGGTTCTCCTGTTTACAGACAGAGCTGTATCTTGTAACTTTGGTTATCTTGAAAGGGAATTACTAATTTTCTAATTGGCACGTGGTAAACATTACTGTAGAAAATAATAACAGAGGGAAAAGAAGAAGAATAATAATCTTATTTTTTTCTGGCTAAATTTTACAATCTTAAATAGTATGATAAGTAACTATAAATTAGGAAAGAAACAGAAGATCTGGGAATCAGTGATACATATCTGATATCCCTTTATTTTAGGAACAATTAAAAGCTAATCCCTAGGAATCAGATTTCAACTAATTCCTAAAAATCAAGTTGTAAGTTATTGACTTCCACATTAATTTACCGACACTCCCCCTCAAGTTGGTGCAAAGATGTCTGTCATGCCCAACTTGCTAACTTGCTAACTTGAAGCTCAAATTGCTGTCTCACCAAGCCCTTGGTTAGAATGTCTGCAACCTGCTGTGTGGTAGGAATAAATGGAGTACAAATTACTCCTCCTTCAAGTTTTTCTTTTATAAAGTGTCTGTCAATCTCAACATGTTTCGTCCTGTCATGTAAAACTGGATTATAAGCAATGCTGATAGCTGCCTTGTTATCACAGTACAAATTCATAGGAAGACTAACTGGCCTCTTAAGTTCTTCTAGTACCCTTTTTAGCCAAAGTACCTCACAAACTCCTTGAGCCATTGACCTATACTCAGCTTCAGCACTACTCCTGGCAACAACAGTCTGCTTCTTGCTTCTCCAAGTGACTAAATTGCCATATAGGAACGTACAGTACCCTGATGTTGATCTTCTATCAATGACTGAACCTGCCCAATCAGCATCTGTATACACCTCTATTCCTCTCTTCTCATTCTTCTTGAAGAAGAGTCCTTTCCTTGGTGTACCCTTCAGATATCGAAGAATTCGATACACAGCCTCAAGATGATCCTCATATGGGGAATGCATAAATTGACTCACCATGCTCACAGCAAAAGCAATATCTGGTCGAGTATGGGACAAGTAAATTAGTCTCCCAACCAGCCTTTGATATCTCCCTGTATCAACTGGAACACCATCTTTCATCTCTCCAAGCTTAGCATTAACTTCTATTGGGGTGTCAGAAGGTTTGCATCCACTCATCCCAGTTTCTTTCAAGAGATCTAATATATATTTTCGTTGTGACACTACAATACCTTTTTTTGATCTTGCAACTTCCATTCCAAGAAAATATCGTAATTGGCCCAAATCTTTAATCTCAAATTCCTTGGCTAGACTCTGCTTCAATCTGCTCATCTCTTCTATATCATCTCCTGTCAAGATTATATCATCTACATAAACAATTAAAACTGAGATCTTATCTTTAGCAGAACTCTTTGTGAAAAGGGTATGATCAGATTGTCCTTGGCTATAGCCTTGGCTTTTAACAAACTTTGTGAATCTCTCGAACCAAGCTCTAGGTGACTGTTTAAGACCATATAAAGATTTTTTTAGCTTGCATACCTTGGATCCAAACCCCTCAATAAAACCAGGTGGAGGCTCCATATAGACTTCCTCCTCTAGGTCTCCATTCAGAAAAGCATTCTTCACATCCAACTGATTTAATGGCCAATCAAGGGTAGCTGCAACAGACAAGAGTACTCGAACTGTATTTAGTTTTCCCACTAGAGAAAAAGTTTCAGAGTAGTCAACATCATAAGTCTGAGTGAAGCCTTTAGCTACTAAACGAGCCTTGTATCTCTCCAAGGATCCATCTGAATTATACTTCATAGTGAATACCCATTTACAGCCAACAACTGTCTTACCATGTGGCAGATCCACCTTCTCCCAAGTAGCATTCTTCTCCAGAGCTCTCATCTCCTCAAATATAGCTTCTTTCCACTCAGGAACATTTAGAGCCTCCTGTACATTATTTGGAATGACCACACTAGACACTTGTGAAATAAAAGCACGATAAGGAGATGACACATTTTTATAAGATATAAAATTAGACAAAGGATGTTTTGTACAAGACCTAACACCTTTCCTAAGAGCAATGGGAAGATCAAGTTGATTTGAAGAATTTGACACAGAATTACCTAGAAGATTATTGTCAGGAATTTTTGAAGAGTTATTGTTGATCTCATGATCTAACCACTGATTAGATTCCTGGTGGTGCTGCAAGACAGTGCCTCTTCTTTTTTGCGCTTGATACTCCTTTGAATACACAAGACCTTTGTATCGTTTCGCACTCATTTCTGTTGTTTCAGTATTTTGATTTTGAGATGGCACTAATGAAGGTTGTCCAACAGTTTCAACATTTAATTCATTTGTTTTCCCAAATTTTGTGTTTTCTTCTCCATTTTCTGTAAGAGATTGTTTAGTTGGAACATCATCATGACCAAACTCAAATGTTAAATCAGAACCATTTAACAATTCATCTTCAATACTGCTCTCCCCCTGAAGATGAGAATTGCTATAATATGATTGTCCTTCAAAGAAGGTGACATCCATTGACACAAACATTTTTTGCAAAACTGGATCAAAACATTTGTAACCTCTTTGATTTGTAGGATAGCCTACAAAAATACATTTATGTGCTTTTGGATCAAGTTTTGTACGTCTAGGGTCATGATTGTGAACAAAAGCAGTACTTCCAAAAATTTTTAAGGGAATGACTGTTGTTAGCCGAGAGGTGGGAAAACATTCATTGAAAACCTTTATTGGTGTTTTGAATTTTAAAATTCTTGTAGGCATTCTATTGATCAGGTATGTGGCTGTTAAAATTGCTTCTCCCCAAAGATATTTTGGAACCTTAGTTGTAAAACTTAGAGCTCTAGCAACTTCGAGGAGATGTTTGTTTTTTCTTTCAGCCACCCCGTTCTGTTGAGGTGTATTATTACAAGAACTTTGATGCACAATCCCTTTCTCAGCAAAAAAATTTCCTAACACATTGTTAAAATACTCCTTTCCATTATCACTTCGAAAAATTTTAATTTGAGTCTGAAATTGTGTTTGAACCATTGTATAAAAATTTTTGAACACATTTCCAGCATCAGATTTTTCTTTTAGAAGGAAAACCCAAGTAACCCTAGTATGATCATCAATAAATGTGATGAACCAACGTTTTCTAGAAAATGTTGTCACTTTAGAAGGATCCCATATGTCACTATGAATGATGGTAAATGGCTTTGATTTTTTATAAGGTTGAGAAGGAAAAATAGCACGATGATGTTTAGCTAATTCACAAAATTCACACCAGAAAACAGAAGGTTTTTTAGTCATGAATAACTTGGGTAACAAATCCTTTAAATATTGAAAATTAGGATGTCCTAATCGATAATGCCATAACATAATCTCACTGTCACTGGAACTAGAAATAGAATTGAAACAAGTTTGCAGATCTTGCCTTCCAAAGGTTGATCCTTTATTAAAGATATAGAGGCCACCATCTTGTCTAGCACTGCCAATCATCTTCCCTGAGGTTAAATCCTGAAACTCACAATAGGAAGGCCAAAAATTAACTCGACAATTATGATCACAAGTTAGTTTACTGACAGACAAGAGATTATAAGACAAATGAGGAACATGAAGAACATCTTTAAGGATTAAAAATGGGGAAATAGTAATTTTGCCTTTCCCAGCAATTGTAGCAAAGGAACCATCAGCAATTGTAACCTTTTGATTTCCTGCACAAGGTATATATGACGAAAACGATTGCGATGTCCCTGTCATATGATCAGTAGCACCTGAATCTAAGATCCAGGAGTCATTAGAATTGGTATAAGCGATGGCTGCAGTGAAAAAATTACCTGACTGTGCTAAAGTGCAGTTTGAACTAGAATTTCCTATAGATTGGGACTGAAACATTTTGTACAGGTGCTCTATTTGCTCTTTGGTGAAAGGAAGAGAATTTGAGGATGACTGCTGCCCTTGATCCGTATTGCTAACTTGAAATGCACGAGAATCTCCCCCTGACCGTGCATCACCTCCAGGTTTTTTCTTCCAATTCGCAGGTTTTCCATGAAGCTTCCAACAAGTCTCTTGTGTATGCCAAGGCTTCCGACAATGATCACACCAAGGCCTTTGTTTACCCCCTCGCCTATCTCCTTCCGAATCAGTACCCCGAGCGACAAGGGCGGATCCATCAATGTCTATTTTTGGTTCCTTAGCTTTCTTCAACATCACTTGTCTCCGAGCTTCTTCTCTACGCACCTCGGAGAAGACTTCTCTGATAGATGGTAAGGGTTTTCGTCCTAGTATTCGCCCTCGAACCTCATCAAGGTCTTTATTTAGACCAGCTAAAAATACGAACACACGACTTCTCTCCATCTTCTTCTTGTATCGAATACTGTCATTTGTGCATTCCCACTTTTCATCTTCGAACATATCCAATTCCTGCCAAAGCGTCATCATCTCGTTATAGTAGGCTGTTACCTCTCGATCCCCTTGTTGCATCCGCCACATCTGGATATTTAATTCGAACAATTGAGAATAATTCTCCAAGTCGGAATAAGTTTCTCGAACTGCTTCCCAAACATCTCTTGCGGTTGGCAGAAACATGAAAGGTTTTCCCACAACTGGATCCATGGAGTTGATCAACCAGGCAGTAACCATTGAATTTTCTGATCGCCATTGCTTGTATTTGGGATCACTAATATCTGGCTGTTTCACTTCGCCATTCAAATACCCAAGTTTCCCCTTACCGTCGATCACCAAACGCACGGATTGAGACCACTCAAGATAATTTTTACCATTCAGTTTGTGAATAGTAATCTGAAGAGAATTTTCAGTGAAAGAAATAGCTGAAAGTGGTTGAAAAATTCCCTCTGAAGATGTCGTGCCACTAGCAGTTTCTGAAGAGGTTGTATTCGAGCCAACCATGGCAGCCTTAAAATTCATGATCGAGCCCTAGAAGCTCTGACACCATGTAGAAAATAATAACAGAGGGAAAAGAAGAAGAATAATAATCTTATTTTTTTCTGGCTAAATTTTACAATCTTAAATAGTATGATAAGTAACTATAAATTAGGAAAGAAACAGAAGATCTGGGAATCAGTGATACATATCTGATATCCCTTTATTTTAGGAACAATTAAAAGCTAATCCCTAGGAATCAGATTTCAACTAATTCCTAAAAATCAGGTTGTAAGTTATTGACTTCCACATTAATTTACCGACAATTACTTTAACTTGTTCATTGTTTCATGCTTCATACTGAAAATTTTCTTTCATATATGTGATCATTGGTGAGTTTTGCAAGTGTATGTTATGAGTAGTCCTAATGGAAAAGGTTTTTAAGAGCAACATATTAATCTTTATGTTTATTCTTGAAAGGGATGGTTAGCTAGAAGTTTACTATGTTGGAGGTGAAGCACTACACTGCGAATGAATGTGGAGAGAGAGAGGGGGCTTAGACTTCACATTACGTATTAGCTGGGTCAAGAATTTTGTCCAGCTCATTAGGATTTCACTTAACTAGTTGGAAAGGGAGAATATTGGCACTTAATTGGGAAAGTATTAGAACTTATTGGTTGTAATGATTAATATAGTGTCTTTTGAGATCTCATTAAAATTGAGAAGCAAGGACATAAATGTGGAACATTTTTAGCTTTCTTGTCTAGCTATGTTTTTTGCTTCTTCTCTCTATCAGCGCTTTTAAAATAGGTTCTATTTAGTCCTAACTGATAACACACTAGATGCACATGCTATCATTACTCAAAGTTTGAAGATCTTTATACACATAAGGAATATTGATTTGTTGATAGGTCCAAAAGTAGATTTGATAATGAGACAATAGAAGTCGGTTAAGGTGCTTTGAATGCACATTTTTTTGATTTAAGGGAAGTTTTTACTCTACCTAGAGTTGATTGTAGAAATTGTTTCACTTGACCATATGTCGGTCGAATCTCTAATTCCAGAACTGGTTTATTTTAGTCTTGCTTTATTTCTCTGTTGATTTTCATGTTGAGATGATGTATTATTTTGCCAGGTGTATTGGCTTTCTATTGATTATCTCATTGTCGCTAGGTCAGCGGTTGTGAGTATCTGAACCTTCACACGCAATTCGTTTTAATTGTTTCCTTTTTTTTTTGTGCCTTTTGGAATTATATGTATTTTTCTCTGAAAGAGTGTTTATGTTTTATAGATTTGTGGCTCGTATTTTACATCTATGATGTATGTGGAGTATTGGTGTGAAGAACATTTTCACAGCCTCACCCTTGGGAACCCTGATTTTTCCAATCTTGAGATGGTAACTCATGGAGAAATTGTGTGCTTTATGTTTTTAAACTAAAAATAGGATACTAACACAAAATATACGCACTGAAGCTTGGGTCAGTCTCTGGCAGTCTCATATAGTCAAATTTCTTTTTGGTTGCCGTGGGTCAATACCTCTTCTAACCATTTTCTTTTCATTGTCTTTCGCTGCAGTTACCGAAGCACATTGAAATTCTTATCTCAGCAATCACTCAAATCAATGAACCAGACAGCTTATATGGAATTATCCAGTCACACACTGTTAGTCTATATAGTCCATACAGTTCTGAATTAGTTCCTATGGTTTATTTCTACGTAGTATATACAGTGCTTAATTAGTTCCTACGATTTATTTCTACGTAGTCCATACAGTGCTCAATTAGTTCCTATGATACATTTCTAGCTTTATGTTTGATGTTTTTTGTATAATTCATACCATGTGTGATGATATTGGCATCTAATTTTTTCTACTTTCACCATGCTTAGCAAATTAGACTAATCAAACTACACAGGATGTCTAGATATAAATGTCTGTAGAAAATAAAAGAACGATTTGGTATTTTTTACTATATTACTTTATGAAAAATACAGCCTTATTTGTAGGATATAAATAGCTGAAGAGACATGCCTCAAACAGCTAGGTTATTCAAAAAACAGAAACTAAATTGCTGCAGGGATATTCTCCTAAAGATCAGGGAGAATATCTACTAGAAAAGGATAATTACTAGAGAGTTATCTCTCCTAAAAATCAGGGAGATTATCTCCTACAAATCAGGGAGATTATCTGTCAGCAAAGGAGGAGAGAAATCCTCCTCTAGAATTCTACACTCCCCCTCAAGCTGGGTTATGAATGTCAATCATGCCCAACTTGGACTTCAAACTATCAAAACTGTTTCTTGGTAGGGCCTTGGTGAGAATATCTGCAGTTTGGTAGCTCATAGGAATGTAGACCAACTTAATCAAACCTCCTTCTAACTTTTCTTTAATAAAATGGCAATCAATCTCTAAATGCTTTGTCCGGTCATGGTGCACTGGATTCTTTGCGATGTTTATAGCTGCCTTGCTATCACATTGTAACACCATAGGACTGCTCATAGGCACCTTTAATTCTCTTAGCATTCGCTCCAGCCAAATTCCCTCACATATGCCATGACACATAGCTCTTAGTTCAGCCTCAGCGCTGCTCCTAGCTACCACTGTTTGTTTTTTACTTCGCCATGTGACCAGGTTACCCCACACATAGGTGCAATTTCCCGTAGTTGATCTTCGGTCTTCTAGAGAACCAGCCCAGTCTGCATCAGTAAGAATTTCAAGACCCCTATTTGTAGTCTTCTTAAAGGACAATCCTTTTCTTGGACTGTTTTTGAGGTACCGAAGAATTCGTAGTACAGCTTCCATATGCTTTTCAGTTGGACTATTCATAAATCTGCTAACCCATCCGACTGCAAACCCAATGTCTGGTCTAGTGTGAGCTAGATATATAAGTTTGCCTACTAGCCTTTGGTACCTACCCTTGTCCGTCAAAGAACTCACTTCCTCCATCTCAGATTTTCTTGTTGGATCGATGGGGGTATCAGCCGGTTTGCAACCAAGCATCCCAGTTTCCTTTAAGAGGTCAAGAGTATACTTTCGTTGAGAAATCGAAATGCCTTCTTTTGATGTAGCCACCTCCATGCCGAGGAAGTATCTAAGCTGACCTAGATCTTTAATCTCAAATTCTTGTGCCAAGAAACTCTTCAAATGGTCTATTTCCTCCATGTGATCACCGGTCAAGATAATGTCATCGACGTAGACTATTAGGATGGCCCTTTTTCCATCGAGAGAGCTTTTAATAAACATAGTGTGGTTTGTTTGACATTGAATGAACCCGTGTTTCTTCACCACCTTAGTCAACCTCTCGAACCAAGCACGGAGAGATTGTTTAAGACCATATAGGGACTTTTGGAGCTTACACACTCGGCCAGAATTTTCTTGAGTTTCAAAACCAGGTGGAATTTCCATGTCAACTTCCTCTTCCAGCTCACCGTTTAGAAATGCATTTTTGACATCTAGTTGATGGAGAGGCCAGTCCAAATTAGCTGCAAGTGATAACAAGACACGAACTGAGTTTAGCTTGGCAACAGGGGCGAATGTCTCCTCATAGTCAATGCCATAGGATTGGGTGAATCCCTTAGCAACAAGTCTAGCCTTGAACCTGTTTACACTCCCATCTGCATTGTGCTTAATAGAGAAAACCCATTTGCACCAAACTAGTTTCTTCCTTGCTGGTAGATCAGTAATTTCCCAAGTTGAATTCTTCTCCAAGGCTAGGATTTCTTTCATGACCGCTGTCTTCCATTTTGGTTGAGTAAGTGCTTCTTGCACATTCTTGGGAATTTGTATTTCTGTTAGAGAGGTCACAAATGCTCTAAAGTTGGGAGACAACCTGTCATATGAGATAAAGTTTCCAATAGGATGTTGGGTGCATGATCTTACACCCTTTCTCAAAGCTATTGGCTTGTTAAGATCATTAGTAGTCTCAACCAAAATTGATTCAATAGGAGTATTAGAAGTGTTACCTGTGTGAGTATTCTGAGTTTCAAGACCCGGTTTAGATTCTTGGTTTTGCCGTGGCAATGTGTGGTCCTTTGTTACCCTTTGAGTTTTTAGTTTCTTGGAATAGACAAGTAATTTTTTTCCTTTCACCTGTGGAGTAGGGTCAGGGTTATTTGAAGAATCAGGATGTGGTGTTTAGCTCAAGGTGTGGCTCAACCAAGTTGGGAACTAGTGTTGGAAAAAGAAAGGACGAGGACAACTCAGGTTCAAGAAACTCAGTTCTATCCCAAAGATGATCCTGGTGATTGGGTTCTCCCCCTGAATGTCAGATTTGGGATAGTATGGTTGGTCTTCAAAGAAAGTGACATCCATGGAGTTATAAAATTTCTTTGTGGTAGGGGAATAGCATTTGTAGCCCTTTCGGTGTGGGGAGTAACCAAGAAAGATACATTTTATGGCTCTTGGGTCTAACTTACTGCGATGTTGTTGATGGATGTGGACAAATGCTGTGTAACCAAAAATTTTGACAGGAATGTTGGATAGAAGACGAGTGTTAGGGTAGGTGGTTAGGAGTTTATTGCATGGTGTTTGGAAGTTTAACACACGAGATGGCATCCGGTTAATGAGATAGGTGGCTGTGAGAATTGCCTCTCCCCAAAACTGTTTTGGAACATGTGTTGTCATCATCAAGGATCGGGCAACTTCCAGGATGTGCCTATTCTTTCTTTCAGCCACTCCATTTTGCTGAGGAGTGTCAACACAGGAACTTTGATGTATGATGCCTTGCTCTAGTAGGTATGAGCCAAGTTTTGAATGGAAATATTCCCTTCCATTGTCTGTTTTAAGAACTTGAATTTTTGCCTGGAATTGTGTTTGTATCATATTGCTGAAATTTTGAAATATTTGTCCCACTTCAGATTTTTCTTTCATCAAAAAGAGCCAGGTCATCCGTGTGTGATCATCAATAAAGGTGACAAACCATCTAGAACCTGTAATGTTATTTATCCTAGACGGTCCCCAAATGTCACTATGTATCATTGAGAAAGGGTGAGAAGGCTTATAGGACTGATTTGGATAGGAATTACGGGTATGTTTAGATAGCTGGCAAACTTCACACTGAAAGGACTTTTCATGATTATTGAATAAAGAGGGAAAAAGTTTTCTTAGGTACACAAAATTTGGGTGTCCAAATCGATCGTGCCATAACATTATGGCACTATCCTTAGAAGCTACACAAGAAATCTTTTGGGCTGTCTTTTCGGGCACATCAACTCTCAGAAGATAGAGACCCGCACACATCCTAGCATTGCCAATTGTCTTCCCCGAGTCCAAAACCTGAAATTCACACATATTTGGAAGAAACTTAGCAACACAATTGAGATCCTTGGTTAACTTGCTTATAGACAGAAGATTGCAATCTAAATTTGGAACAAACAAAACTAAATCAAGTACTATGTTTTTTGATATCACAACCGAACCTATACCAGCCACCTTAGAGTATGTTCCATCTGCAATTCGTACTGTGGTATTATCATGACAAGCAGTATATTTATGAAACACCGTGGCATCTCCAGTCATATGATCGGATGCCCTTGAGTCCACAATCCAAGATTGTATATTTCCCCATCTAGCATTAAGAGCTGTTAGGAAGTTACCTTTTTGTGCAACATTTCCCCTGCTATCTCTGTCTTGTGAAGAACTAGGTTTCCAGTCAACAGGTTCAGGATTTGGCACAGTTTCAGAGGTGACACTTTCTGTGCCATTGGTCATGGCTGATCTTGGGTATTTGGTCATGGCTGGTATGGCTGATTTCAAGATTTTTAAGGGATGAAACGGCCCAGATCTTGCTCTGATGCCATGTAGAAAATAAAAGAACGATTTGGTATTTTTTACTATATTACTTTATGAAAAATACAGCCTTATTTGTAGGATATAAATAGCTGAAGAGACATGCCTCAAACAGCTAGGTTATAAACAGAAACTAAATTGCTGCAGGGATATTCTCCTAAAAATCAGGGAGAATATCTACCAGAAAAGGATAATTATTAGAGAGTTATCTCTCCTAAAAATCAGGGAGATTATCTCCTACAAATCAGGGAGATTATCTGTCAGCAAAAGAGGAGAGAAATCCTCCTCTAGAATTCTACAATGTCTTAATGGTATTTGTCCTGTTTGCTAACGATTATCTTGGAAACTAATTACTTAGTGAAGTTTTTTGGAATATTATGAGTGAAAGTGAATCAATTTGTGTGTCAGACCAACTAAACTTTTGCCAACTTATCCAACTAAACTTTTGCCAACTTATCCTAGAAAATTTCTTCTAACTTTTTGGCGTGGGGAAATTTTTTGAATTGTAGTGTTTGTCAACTCAATTTTAGGTAATGCTTCCTGTGGTGTGCATGCAGACAAGAAGAGTGTAAATTATGTTGAGCTTATAATTTTGTTTTTTGCATATATACTTGCAAAAAACGTTTGTCTAATAGTTGTCTGAATCTTCTTGGTGTTTTATTTTATTTTGCTTGAATAGCTTACCTCCCAAATAATTACCTTCGAGCATGAAGGAAATTGGAACAAGGCCCTTGAATATTATGACTTACAAGTGCAATTGGAAGCCAGAGCTCATGTGGGTGGCAGTTCAAGAACTTTGTCCTTGGCGGAGACCCAATCGTTATATCATTCTTCCCTTTCCACATTGGAAGATGAGACAAAAAGGAAACCTTACAAAGGACTGATTAGATCTTTGCAAAAAATTGGTTGTAGGCATGTGTTGGATCTGTATTGCCAGGGATTAACTTCTGGGAAGAGTCAGTTTCAGCAGGATTTAGAGTTCACAGAATTGCAGGTTTATAATATTATTATTTCGTTTGTCTCCCTTTATTGGGGGCGGATGGTTGATTAATTATTTATTTGCTCTGTCTAGATGTAATTTCTTCTCACTCTTTCCAACTCTTTATCTGGGCAAATTTTTGCAGTATGAGGCTGCCTGGCGTGCAGGAAACTGGGATTTCTCTTTACTTTATACAGGAGCTAGTTCTCATTCTTCAAGTCAACATGCTAAAACTCATCATTTCAATGAAAATTTGCATAGGTAACTTCTTTTTTGATATTTTTCTTTTTCTAATTTGGATTCATAAAATCTATACTGTTTTTAAATTAATTCACTAAATATCTGGATGCTTTGTTAGCAGAGACATTTTCTGCACTCAATTTTCGTTTTCTTTCTTTTCTGAAGTATCTAGTTCAGTTTTGCCTGAAGATATAAAATGAACATTTCTTGATTGGTCAAAAATTTTTCATATGAATATTTGAGATATGTCATTGAGTCTAATGATTTAATCCATAAAGGAATTATTAATTTCACAAAATAATATTGTTGGCAGGAGACTGAATGAGATGAAAGTAAACTTCATAAACTTTTCGATGACTACACCTTAGCTTTAGGGACCATAATAAAAATCTAGTTTCATTGGTTCACCTTGACAAAAAATAGATGAAAAACAAAAATAAAAAGAACGCTAAAAGTGATCTATCATGGACAAGAAAAAGGAGTGGAGTGCATTATTTTTGTATAGGCTTTTACCATCGAGTGGCTGGGTAAAGTTGTTTTTAAATGTATTATATTAACATTGAAATTAGTTCTCTCTCTCTTTTTTTGTTAATGCAGTAGAAGAAAGCAAAAGGGAAGAAAACTTGTTGATGAGTTGATATTTTGTAGGCATATAGACATGTTATTAGTAATAGATATTTAATACAGTGCCAGCTGATTTTATCAAAAAAAATAAAAGAAAACACTGCTGGCTGATCTGTACCACATTGGAGAACCTGCAGTCCTAAATGTCTGAGTTACTGGGTTGGGCCTCTCAATGTTTCGTACTCTTGCACCTTTCACATCCAAGTCTATTAAGGTTTAAGTGTTTTACAAGTGTAGGCTTTTTTCTATGTTCTGGGTTTTCAAGTAATGACAATCGAAGTGTCTAGAATTTAAAACTGAACTGCTTCATCAAGTAGATTTCTTACTTTATACCATAAAACTGTTAAAGCTAGATGTTTAAGCCCGTAGTGTTGAGCTTGCCTGTATTGTCATGCCGTTTCTTAAATAATGATTTTGTTTCCTCTTGGTGGAATGTCAGCTGTCTGAAAGCATTTCAGGAGGGAGATTCTGATGAATTTCAGAGAAAGTTGAAGCATTCAAAAGAGGTTATGCTATTTTCATATGTTTCAGTTTGCAGGGTGCTTGACATTGCATGGCCTATTGACACATTTCTTTGTTTACAATCTAAGGAGCTTGTTTGGTCTGTTTCTTATGCAAGTGAGGAAAGCACTGAGTTTATCTACTCAACAATAATAAAGTTTCAGGTACCCTAATATTGTCATGCTACTGACATAGAAATTTTGGCATGCGGTAGTTTCCACTCATGCCCAAAAGGAGTCTTGAATATTTTCCATATTATAGATTTGGCCTATTTACCAAATTACTGTACCCTGATAGTATTGGCAGTCCAAGAGATTTTTTTTTTTCTTTTCAATCGAATGGCCAGGCTATGGTTGCCTTTCCCTCCTCAAACTTTCCTCCATCCAGTAAAAAATATCTCTCATAGATCAATGTTTGTTGCTCGTAAAAAGCTAAAACGCCTACCAAGTTAGTTTGAATTGCTTTGTTCACAATACCTGTGTTTCTTTGTGAGTGAGTTAGAATTTTACTGGCAGAGATATACTTTATCCGTCAGTTCTATTCTTTTTGTGGCCAATATAAGGTTCTGTTTAATGAACAGATTAAATGGTAAATCATGTGCAGAACTGTTTTTAAAGCCTTGACATGCTTTAGAAATTGAAATCCTGAATCAGTGCTAGGCATGTGTGGTTGCCATCTATTGACTTAAACGTGGGAAAAATAAATCGTGCAGTTCATCTTAATTTTTGGTCCCTTTAACATACATGACCAATCCTTTCTTGCAGATCTTGTATCATCTTGGCATAGCATGGGAAATACGCTGGCCAACATCTTCACATGAAAGAATAAAACACCAGAAACATAAGCAAAAATTTTTTTCAGATCCTATAATTCCTACAATGGACCAGGTATTACCCTGCACTTTGTATACCATAACTGTGGTAATCAACTTATGAGTTATGACTGGCAACTGTCTACTTGATAGTAGAATTCAACTTTTTATGATGAAAAGTGATTTCGTCCACAAGTTTTTTGTTATTTACTGTTTAATCTTGTTTTTACTCATCAAAATCATGGTTGCACTACTTTTCTTCTATATCAAGGGCCGAAAGGAAGAAAATGAAGACTGCTACAATTATTTTGGTTGTATCTTTAGGTTTCAAAGGCATGTGGGTTGTTTGCATGTAATATAATTTTTACATTGCGAGATTAGTGCATCATCTATCAATAAGATGTTTGAATGATATACAAATAACCAAATAACTTATAAATGAGGCAACAAGGACTTATTGGTGTAAATAGTTTTTACTGATGTTAATTTGTATGTCTCATAAGATTATGTGCCTCAGAAGTTCTATTTTGACAAAGTTGTTGGGATTGACCTAATGTGTCTTATATACCTTAGTGCGTGGTAGGCTTGTGCTGTGTGGAAGAAAGTTAAAAACTTGTAATGACAATATACTCTAATGTTTCATCTTGTGATGGGGTGAAAGATGTTGCATGACTCCTTTCTTGCTGAAGAAGATTGTAGCCAATCTTGCAACTTATAAAGCACTCCTACCTTCTTTGGGGGCATGAATTGAAGGGAAAATTTTTTTCCAACATTGTCTTACACAAGATTTTAATTTTCATTGTAGTTGTCATGGCTGAATAAGGACTGGAGCTCCATGTTGACAAAATTACAGCTACATATGAGTTTGTTAGAGCCATTTATTGCATTTAGGCGAGTCCTACTTCAAATCTTGAATTGTGACAACTGTACAATGCAACATCTTCTGCAGTCTGCATCCACTCTTCGTAAGGTATGATAACCATTTGGAGTATAGGCAACCATGTTGTATCCGGTTTGTCTGATTGGTTCAATGTGGTACAGGGCTCTCGATTTTCTCAAGCTGCTGCAGCTTTGCATGAATTTAAGTTTCTTTGTGTGGGAACTGGAGAACAAGGTTCAAGTCCATATTGGCTTGGAAGGGTAATATTTTCCTAACTCTTTGTAATGCTTTACTGTACAATTTGATGAAAGATATTTTTGTCACCTTGGTGTTGTAGTTCGTGTTGTATTTGGTTCTCCAGAAATGTATGAACTTATAGTTTTTTGTAAAGAGATTTGCCCATTTTTTTTCTGCTGCGTCTTAGGTTAAATTTCTGATCTTATGGTATTATTATCTATTTATAGGTGTACTAGATTGTTGAAAACAGTGGCTCTGTTACCGAAAAAGGATTTTATTTAGTGTTTAGGTTTACCGCATGTTATCTAAATTTCTATAAAATTAGAAGCAAGCTATGAAAGTTTTTTAACAGGTATTATCTTTTGGTTATCAATAAAAATAACATTTCTGGTTTTCAAAATTTTTTCAGTAGTTGATCCAGCATCCAAAAGAGGTTTTCCCTCTGTTGCTCTAACAAAATTAGGATGCATGATAACACCATTTAGATTTTGCCTCATCACGATGGTAATTGTGTCATCCCTTCCTTTATGATCTTTTTTTTTTTTTTTAATCATGTGAAAGCTATGGACTGCAAATTCTCCCCTTATCTCACATTGTTCTATTTTACCTCTGTACCTTGATGCTATTTACTTAAAAGCTACTTGCTTATTACCCTTCCATCCTTTATCCCCCAAAGTAGAATAGAAAGAAAACGGAAGAAGATAAAAAGAAATGGTAAACATTATTTTTCATTCTGGAGTAAATCATTCGATAATACCTTCCTTTTTCACTTCACTTGGTGATTGAGTTGGTTTTCTGGAGAATTTTCTGCTATAAATGTTCTGGATATTATATCTTGATTGATAGCATGCCTCCATATTGGGTAACCATGCTTGTAAAATGTGAAACCAACTTTGCTGATATATCTGTATGATTTTGCAGCTAGAGGAAGCGAAGCTGTTGCGTGCTCAAGGTCAGCATGAGATGGCCATCAACCTTGGAAAATATATATTACAAACTTATTGGTTGAATGAAGAAGCTTCAGATGTATATAGATTGGTTGGGAAGTGGCTGGCAGAAACTAGATCTAGCAAGTATGATTGTCTCTTTTGTTTGGTTCATTTGTTCCTTTTTTTCCATTTTATCTATGGTCAATGTTGATTATTTTTCTACATTTATTGTTTTCCATGAAAATATAGCTCAAGAACTATTTTCGAGAAGTATCTAAAACCTGCAGTATCACTTGCTGAGGGTCACAAGACAGCTGACAAGAAGTCTGCGGAGAGACAAAGTCAGACTCATTTCCACCTTGCACATTATGCAGATGCACTATTCAGAAGCTACGAGGAAAGACTTAATTCCAATGAATGGCAAGCAGCAATGCGATTAAGAAAACATAAGGTAGCAATTGAACACGTGTATATACAAAGAAAGCTTCTCTCTAAATTTTGGGTAAATTTTGAGATTGCAGACATTGGAACTAGAAGCCCTTATTCGCCGGCTAAAAGGTTCAACAAAGGTACAATGCAAAACACTGTTTCCATTCAAGGAAACTTTATGCAATGTTCTGTAATTGGTTGTTATGGTGTTTTAACATTCAATGCTTTCACTTTACTTGTCCTGGATTATGTTACATTTTAGGGGGACAAAATTGACTACTCAGTGAAAATACAAGAGCTGCAAAAGCAACTTGCAATGGACAAGGAAGAAGCGCAAAAGTTGCAGGTACTGATAATCTTCATTTTTAGGAAACCTGTTCTAAGTACGCATTTCTGTATGTTCTCTGCAGAAAACGGCAAGTGTTGAGCCAACAGATATTGTTACTTAGAAATTATCCTATGTAGCTGCTTAGAGACTTTTGGAGACAAAAGTATAAAATATTTGGCTTTGCTCTATAATCATGGAATGTCTGGTGTATTTTTTTTATTTGTTACTCCCCAGATGTAATTTGTCTTTTGACTGACATAAAGATGTTTAACCTGGTATATGTAATAATTTTATATCCTTCTCTTGACCTCCCAGGATGACAGGGACAATTTTCTCAGCCTGGCTTTGGAGGGATATAAACGTTGCTTGGTCATAGGTGACAAATATGACGTAAGAGTGGTATGCACTTCTATCCAAGTATTTTATTTTTATGCATAAAATAATACAATAATTTATGATTCATGAAAAGATATAGAAATAAGTTACTATAATTAATGTTTAATTCCGATTGCTTTGGTGTCTGCGGTAGTTCTAGTTTTTGAATAATAAAGTCAGTATGAAGAATCCAAAAGGGTGGTGTCATTTATTTGAATGTATCCTATTTTCCACTTTCATTTTTGACTTAACTGTAGAATAGTTATTAAAGAATAAGAAAACTGAATAGAGAATAGAAATCTCTTGTATTTACATACTCAAAATACAGAACAAATTGATCTCTTCTTATAGGAAGAGTCAGCAGCCCTAAAATAGGAAATAAATAAAATAACTTTCCTAATTACAATTAATTGATTTTCCTATGATATTCTCCTACTAAAGTGTGATCCTAATTGCTCCAAATATGGAAATCAGTAGCAGCCAAATTACTGCTGACAGATTCTCCTATTTTTTCTCTCTTTTGATTTCCAACACTCCCCCTCAAGCTGGCATGAAAATGTCTTCCATTGACAGCTTGCTTACTAAAGTGTCAAACTGTGCCTTGTGTAGTCCTTTGGTTAATATGTCAGCAACTTGACCAGAGGTAGGAATATAAGGCATGCAAATAAGACCAGTGTCAATTTTCTCCTTAATGAAGTGTTTGTCTACTTCAACGTGCTTTGTTCTATCATGAAGGACTGGATTATGAGCAATTGAGATGGCTGCCTTGTTATCACAGTAGAGCTTCATTGGAGATGGAGTTGGGATCTTTAATTCTTCCAAAAGCCTTTTAATCCACATCATTTCACAAATACCAAGTGCAACTGATCTAAATTCTGCTTCTGCACTACTTCTGGCTACCACACTTTGTTTTTTACTCCTCCAAGTAACCAAGTTACCTCCTACAAATGTGCAGTAACCTGAGGTTGATCTTCTATCTAAAATACTTCCTGCCCAATCTGCATCAGTATATGCTTCTACTTGTAAATGGTCACGTTTCTTGAAAAATAGTCCTTTGCCTGGAGTTCCCTTCAAATATCTTAAAATCCTATACACTGCTTCGTAGTGGTCTTGGCAAGGAGAATGCATAAATTGACTTACCACACTCACAGCAAAGGCTATGTCAGGTCTAGTGTGTGATAAGTAAATTAGTCGTCCAACTAACCTTTGATACCTTTCTCCGTCCTTCACCTTTTCAACAGCAGCAGGTTGAAGCTTCAAATTTGGTTCAATTGGAGTCTCAGCTGCCTTGCATCCCATCATCCCTGTTTCACCAAGTAAGTCCAACACATACTTGCGTTGATTGACAAAGATGCCTTCCTTGGATCGAGCAAATTCCATCCCAAGAAAGTACTTTAGTGCTCCTAGATCTTTGATCTCAAAGTCCACAGCAAGTTTTCTTTTCAACCTTTCAACCTCTGTACCATCATCTCCAGTTATGATGATATCATCTACATATACAATCAAGACAACAACTTTACCTTCTCTTGAGTGCTTGTAAAACAGTGTGTGATCTGCCTGACTTTGGATGTATCCGTGGCTCTTCACTGCTCTTCCAAACCGTTCAAACCATGCTCTAGGCGACTGCTTGAGGCCATACAAGGATTTTTTTAACCTACAAACCTTGTCTTTGCCATGGTTGTCCTCAAAACCAGGTGGGAGATTCATGAAGACTTCCTCCTCCAAGTCCCCATTTAAAAACGCATTCTTGACATCCA
This sequence comes from Heritiera fomes, assembly GCA_032173925.1. Lineage (NCBI taxonomy): Eukaryota > Viridiplantae > Streptophyta > Magnoliopsida > Malvales > Malvaceae > Heritiera > Heritiera fomes. Next base: position 8,306,424 of record JAPDPM010000022.1, on the reverse strand, counting down.
ACTAGTGTAGTGGCCAATTAAAATTCACAGCTAGAGATAGCAACACCCTAATAGAGTTTATTTTTGCCACTGGAGCAAAGGTCTCCTGATAATCTACCCCATACGTTTGTGTAAAACCTTTTGCCACCAGCCTTGCTTTATATCGTTCTACACTTCCATCAGCCCTACATTTCACGGTGAAGACCCACTTGCACCCCACTGGTCTCTTGTCTTTAGGCAAGCTGATTATATCCCAAGTGCCACTCTTCTTTAGAGCATTCATCTCTTCCATCACTGCTAACTTCCAATTCGGATGATCAAGTGCTTCCTGAATAGTTCTTGGAACAAACAAATTAGAAATCCTAGAGGTAAATGCTCTATGGTTGGTGGATAGTTTTTTATAAGACAAGTATTTAGCAATGGGATGATGGGTACATGACCGGACTCCTTTACGGTGGGCTATAGGAATATTTAAATCAAGAGACTCAGAATTATGTGGTTCTCTAACAGGAGATAGTGGAACAAGAGTAGGATTTGTACCTTCCTTCGAGGATTGTGATTGATCTTGTGCTAAGGAGAGAGGTAGACTTGTAGTATCTTTCCGAGCTTTCCTCCTAGTATAAACCTGAAGCTCAAGATTCGGATTGGATTGATCCAGTTGTAGAGTTTCTCCCTCTGTTTGTGATACAATAATACTAGGCATTGGTTGACATTGAACTTCTTTATTTTCATTATTAGAAACATTTTCTTCCAAATTGTATGAGAAAACTGGTTTTGGTAATGATTCTGTGGTCTCCCAAAAATTATTTTCTTCCCTATTATTCTCCCCCTGAAGATGATTTTTAAACTAGGGCTGATTTTCAAGGAAAGAGACATCCATGCTCACAAAAGTCTTTTTTGTAATTGGGTTAAAGCACTTATAACCCTTTTTATTTGGAGCATACCCAATGAAAACACATTTTTCTGTTTTAGGATCCAATTTTGATCGAGAAATAGTGGGTATATAGACAAAACATGTACATCCAAAAACTCTTAATGGTAGATCTGAATGTAATCTAGCAGCAGGAAAATTTTTTTTAAAACAGTTTAGTGGAGTTTCAAACTTTAAAACCTTGGTAGGCATTCTGTTAATCAAGTATGATGCAGTTAAAACAGCTTCTCCCCAAAGATACTTTGGAATATGCATAGAAAACATGATAGCTCGTGCTACTTCAAGTAAGTGTCTGTTTTTTCTTTCAGCGATGCCATTTTGTTGAGGAGTGTCATGGCATGAAGATTGATGGATTATTCCTTTTTCTTTCAAAAAAGGTCCCAAACACTCATTGAAATATTCAGTACCATTGTCGGAGCGCAAAATGCAAATTTTTGTTTGAAATTGGGTTTGAACCATCTGGTAAAAGTCTTGAAACAATTTTTCCACTTCAGATTTTTTATTCAACAAATAAACCCAACATAACCGTGTGTGATCGTCGATAAAGGTGACAAACCATTTTTTTCCAGACAAAGTAGTGACTCGTGAAGGACCCCACACATCACTATGTATTAAATAAAATGGTTTCGATTCACGATAAGGTTTTGGTAGAAAACTTGCACGATGATCTTTAGAAAGATGACAACTTTCACATTGAAAATTTGAGCAATTCGCTCCTTGAAACAAACTTGGAAACAAATGTTTGAGATAACAAAAACTAGGATGTCCTAGTCTACGATGCCATAGCATTATTTTATCACTAACTGAAATTGAACTAACACTACTAAAGCCTTGAGCCTTTTTATTACCAAGGGAATGCTCTTCAAAATAGTAGAGTCCATTCATCATCCTAGCACTGCCAATCATCATCCCCGAATTCTGGTCCTGAAAAATGCAATGAGAGTCATAGAAAATAACACAACAGTTAGAATCTTGTGAAAGTTTGCTAACGGACAGCAGATTACAAGCAAGTTTAGGAACATGAAGGATAGATTTAAGTTCAATATTTTGTGATATTTTGATTAGGCCTTTTCCTGCAATAGGTGAGAAACTACCATCAGCTATTCTAATTTTCTCATGACCTGAACAAGGGGAATAGGTATTGAACAGATAAGAAGAACTAGTCATGTGATCAGAAGCTCCTGAATCAATGATCCAAGGAACAGATATTGAGAAACTAGATAGAGCAATTGGATTACTACCTGTGTGTGCCAAAGAACCACTAGGAAGACAAGATACCGAATTAGACTTTAACAGTTTAAGAAGGTGATCCATCTGCTCTTTGCTAAATGGACTTGAGTTTGCTTCATTTGCAAAGGGTGTTTCACGATTGGATCGGTCCCGTGACTTGCTGCTCTTCCAATTGGCTGGTTTGCCATGAATTTTCCAACATGTTTTTTCGAGTATGGCGTGGTTTGTTGCAAAAATCACACCACACCCGAGATTTTTCATCATCTCGTTTCTGACTTAAGGTACTTTTTTGGCTAGCATTTGCCTCAGCAGCAACCACCAATGCAGAGTTATCTATTGAGCCACCAACACTCTTTTTGCCAAGCATAACATGTCTACGGCTCTCCTCCCTGCGAACCTCGGCAAACACTTCACTGATCGAAGGAAGTGGATTTCTACCAATGATTCGTCCCCGAACCTCATCAAACTCAACATTTAAACCAGCAAGAAACTTAAATACTCGATTAGCATCAACCGTTTTCTTATTATGGTTGCAGTCATCAACTGACTTCCATTCATAATCATTAAAAAGATCCAAATCTTGCCATAATCTTTTCAAAGAATTAAAGTATTTAGTAACACTATCCTCACCTTGACGGATCTCACCGAGCTTTAGAGTGAGCTCATACACCTGGGATTGATTCCCCAAATCAGAATACATCTGATTGACATTGTCCCAAAGTTCTTTCGCTGTCGGGTAGCACATGTAATTAGAGCTGATGTTTTCATCCATGGAATTCACCAGCCACGTCATGACCATGGAATTTTCAGCATCCCACGTTGCATAAGCACTATCCTTCATGTCTAGAGCCCTAGTCTCTCCTGTCAAGTAGCCAATCTTACCCCGTCCTCTAATGTACATCCGAACAGATTGAGACCATCGTAGAAAGTTATCGCCATTCAACCGAATTGTTGTGATCTGCACTGGATGGGCTTCAGAAACACGAGCAGGTGGGGCTTCGGGGTTCAGATTGGGACGGGTATTTGACGTGGTTTCAGATGAGATATCAGACATAATTGGGAAGCAGGGAGGATATTGAATTGCTGATGTTGTAGAAAAAAAAAGGTTGTGGCAGCTAGGGTTTCTTAAGAGCCAAAAAGTTTAGGCTCTGATACCATAAAGAATAAGAAAACTGAATAGAGAATAGAAATTTTTTGTATTTACATACTCAAAATACAGAACAAATTGATCTCTTCTTATAGGAAGAGTCAGCAGCCCTAAAATAGGAAATAAATAAAATAACTTTCCTAATTACAATTAATTGATTTTCCTATGATATTCTCATACTAAAGTGTGATCCTAATTGCTCCAAATATGGAAATCAGTAACAGCCAAATTACTGCTGACAGATTCTCCTATTTTTTATCTCTTTTGATTTCCAACAGTTATAGCAAATAAAATGCCTTTTCATAAACTAACCTTTGTGTTTTCAGGTGTTTCGACTTGTATCGTTGTGGTTCAGCCTTTCATCTCGACAAGATGTCATCAATAACTTGCTTAAAACGGTTGATGAGGTAGGGAGTTCGTGGCCAATTTTGATGTGATTGATATGTAACCTATTATGTTCCCAATGCAATTTTTGTCTTCTTTTAGCTTATATGCATCTGAATTTGCAGGTTCAGACTTATAAATTTGTTCCACTGGTTTACCAGATTGCTTCAAGAATGGGAAGCATAAAGGATGGAGTTGCACCTAATAGTTTTCAGGTTTTACTGTTCTTAGAGTGTTCAATTTTCTCTGAAGTTGGATTAAATTTCTAATCTTAATTGTCCATTTTCAGTTTGCCTTGGTTTCTCTTGTGAAGAAAATGGCCATTGATCATCCATACCATACAATCTTCCAGGTAAGTTTAACAATCTCACTGGCAGTTTTTGGGAAAATGTAGTTACATTTTATATGACATCATTCGAGTAACTTAAAAAAAAAAAAGGCTTAAATGAATTTATGCCGGTGGTTGAAGCAGAAACAGAAGACTTACATTACCTTTGTGTCCTAGCAGGACGGGCAGAGAAACTTTTCTGTAACATTTTAGTGCCTTTGTATTTTTATATCTAAATATAGTTTATTACACTTTTTTGTTTAAAATATTGTATTTTTCTTTCCATTTTGATTCTAGCTTCTGGCACTTGCAAATGGTGATCGTATCAAGGACAAACAGCGAAGCAGGAACTCTTTTGTTGTGGATATTGATAAAAAACTTGCAGCAGAAAACCTTTTAGGGGAGTTATCAGCGCATCATGGGCCTGTTATTAGACAGGTGATTAGACTGTCATTTTATTCTTCTAAATAGTATTTCTTTGTTAGTTTATACTTATTGTCATTAATTCATTATTTATCAGATGAAACAAATGGTGGAGATCTATATCAAGCTTGCAGAACTTGAGACCAAGAGAGAGGTTTTGTCACATTCTCTAAATATCCAGTGTTTGTGTGATTTCTGTTCTTTAGAGCAAGCGGTGGTTCAATTTGAAATCCAATAATTAATTAAAATTCTCTCAATAGGACACCAGTAGAAAGGTGCCACTGCCAAGAGAAATTCGCAGTGTACGACAGCTGGAACTTGTAAGTGCTTCATTTCTGATTCATAAGTTTTGAAGTCTTGGAATTTATTCAAAAAGGTATGGATGTGTCACCAGTTACACTATCTCTGCGCAAAAAATATTACTATCTTAATCTGTTTCAGGTTATATTTTTATTAATTACAAAGTGACAAAGATTAACGCAGACTATGATTAGACAGCAATCAATAGATCTTTTCTCTTTATATGACCTCAAATACTAAAATATGTATACTTAGCAAGTTAGAATTGTGCCCTAACTTCACCATGCAAGTATCAGCATACAGCCATCAATTAGGCAATGACAGGACACATGTTTACTGTTTAGATACTTTAATTTGTTTAGTTTCTAGATGTTTATTTATTAAGGATCCTGATTTTAGGCACTTTTTTTTTTTTTGGCTGACTTACCACGTAAAGGACTTGTTAGTCACCAGTAGGTTTTTAACTATACATTGAAAACTATTGTGTAAAATGTCCTGAGCCACTCCATGTCTGAGTTACTAAAATTTTGGGCTTTCTAAAACTATATTGCAGATGTCGCAGTAAATGACAGTGTGACATGATTATTAGGTGACTGCTTAGAAACAAATATGAAATTGGAAAGAATCAAGGTTATGTTTGTTACAGTTTGCAACACTTCACTGAAACATGGAATAACTTGAAAGCACTTTTTTCTGAGGAATAATTAGAAAATGTTTTAATTGCACTTTTGCTCTTCTTTAACACATGCTTGGTTCATGTTGTTGTAATTAGAACAGTGTTATTCTAAATAATCTTTTATTCTGCTTGTTGTGACAGTTTCTTCTGACCTATTTTTTATTCCTTTGTTGAACCTCTGTTGGTGGAATGATATATTTCTTTAGCAGTTACCTTCTTTTTGCTTCTTGCTGTGACCATTAGTTATTTAGTGCAACTTTGACTCTGTTAATTCTGCCACTGACATGCTGAACCTTGATTTTTCTATATTTATAGGTACCTGTAGTGACAGCCAGCTTTCCAGTTGACCGTAGCTGTAAGTATTGTGAAGGCTCTTTCCCATGCTTCAGAGGATTGGAAGACTCCGTTATGTGCGTTTGGCAATATTAGCTGTTGAGATTAGATTACTATTTATTTATTTTTTCACTATGATAGGAATATATCTAACACTTAATTGGTACTGATGAAATGAGCAGGGTAATGAATGGTATAAATGTTCCAAAAGTGGTTGAATGCCTGGGTTCTGATGGTCGCAAATACAAGCAGCTAGCAAAATCTGGAAACGATGACCTAAGACAAGATGCTGTAGGAATCTTCTCTATGCTTCTGTTTTAGTATCTTCTTGGTGATACTGTTTATCTCATGATAGTGCAGACTTAGAATATATATATATATATATATATATATATATATATATATATATATATATACACTTTGGAAAGTATGACAGTCTATTAGCATGCTGGAAGTATGCATATCAAGATATCTACCTCCCACTGCTCTTAGTGTTGGGTATAAAAATGTTTTCACTAATGTCATTTTCTAGGTGACTATAGGTCAACAAATTTTTTGGACAGAAAATGTAGGTCAATTTATTTCGGGCATACCTCCAATTTCAGATTATAATTAATGCTCATAGCTTTGATAAACATCCATGGAAAATTTTGGTAAAACTAGTCTTAAGTCTTATATGAAGAGCATGGTGTGATATCTTCTCTTTTCCCTTACAAATTTTTGTGAGAGCATACTTTTTCTTGAGTAGTGGTAGCCCATTTGTCCATCACATAAATCGAACTAAACCTTGTGAATTCTTGTTTCAGGTTATGGAACAATTCTTTGGACTAGTCAATACTTTCCTACAGAATCACCGTGATACATGGAAAAGGAGATTAGTCATACGTACATACAAGGTACTTTCTCATTTCTTTTATAACAAGGATGAAATATTAAGATCATACTTGTTGAGCTGATGGTTCATTTTCAATGCAGAATCGAAGAATTGGCTCCATTGCCATAATTTTGAAAGTTTGGTTTAAATGATTATTAACTCATAAAATTCCTTTTCCCTTTGGTAGTTTTTAAACTCAAGAACTGTTTTGGGTTTTCATTTTCTTTTGGAAAGCCTACAAGCATGTCATCTGGTTGTATCATGAATATCTGAGTTCTCTTGATTTTACTTGTATTCTTTTCCCTCTTCTCCTTCATTAGAGGCATCTGATCAGGGGTGGAAGATACTTGTATTAGTGACCACATAACTTGTTTTGTAGTGTATTTGTCATTTAAATTTTTTAAGGGATGCCAAGATTCCTTGTATTGTACAATTTCACCATTTTTAAAAGTTCTTTCAATCAGTTGCAATGGAGTTAATACAATTAATCATATCATTTACTTGAAAAGGAAAAAAAAAAGGTGGAGAGAGAGAGAGAGAGAGAGAGAGAGGGGGGGGGGGGGTGTTGAAGAACTTGAACTACAATAAGGTTGCATTTAATTTTTGGCTTTATGGGTGAAAGTCGTTTACGTTGGCTTGGACACATATGATGTAGATTTGCGAATGCTCCAGTTAGGAGAGTGGAGGCTATGAATGATGTTAAAAGGGTCAAGACTAGGGGAAGACCAAAAAAAAACTTGGAAAGAAGTCATCTAGAAAGATATGGTGGCACGAAAGTTGGAAGAATACATTGCTTTAGATAGGAATGAGTGGAGGAGAATTCATACTGATGATTTAGTGTGAGTTCATATATTAGTTCATATAGGGGTACCCCAGTAGTAAAAGATGCTATAAAGACTAAGCGAGAGCGTTACAAGGCTTTAAAGAAGAACAATACAGAAGAGAGTTTTTCGGAATATAAGGTAGCAAGAAAGGAGGCAAAGAAGGCTGTGGCAGAAGCTAAGACGAAGGTTGCGAAAGAGATTTACGACAAATTGAACACAAAGGAGGGAGAGAAAAGGATATACAGATTGGCGCAAGCAAGAGAAAGGAGGAGTCGCGACCTAGGAGTCGTGAAATGTATTAAGGATGAGCATCAAAGAACTCTCGTTAAAGATAATGACATTAAGGACAGGTGGCGAGATTATTTTAACAAATTATTTAATAACGGACAAAATAAAGTTTTGGATAATATTTCGGTGCCTCTTAAGGATTTAAATCGGTGTTTTATGCGTAGAATCCAAGAGACAGAGGTAAAAGAGGCACTAAAGATGATGAAGAATGGAAAAGTTGTTGGACCTGATGACATCCCAATTGAAGTTTGGAAATGCCTTGGAGATGTAGGAGTTAGGTGGTTGACAAATCTATTTAATAAGATTTGGCACAGTAACAAAATGCCAGAGGAATGGAGGAAGAGTGTCTTAGTACCTTTGTATAAGAACAAGGGAGATATTCAAAGTTGCGCCAACTACCGAGGCATAAAATTGATGAGTCACACGATGAAACTATGGGAGAGAGTGATAGAACGGAGATTAAGAAAAAATGTAGAGATATCGGAGAATCAATTTGGTTTTATGCCAGGTCGATCAACTATGGAGGCAATATATTTGCTTAGACAACTTATGGAGCGCTTTCGAGTAATGGGTAAAGATCTTCATATGGTCTTTATAGATTTGGAGAAAGCATATGATAAAGTGCCTAGGGAGGTACTCTGGTGGTCCTTAATGAAGAAAAGAGTTCCTTTGAAATATATTAAACTAATTAAGGACATGTATAGAGGCGCAAGGACACATGTGAGGACAGGTGGGGGGCAAACAAGTGAGTTTCCTATCACGGTGGGATTACACCAAGGGTCAGCGTTGAGTCCATTCTTGTTTGCGGTAGTTATGGACGAACTGACAAAATCCATCCAAGATAAGGTGCCTTGGTGTATGATGTTTGCAGATGATATTGTCCTATGTGCGGAAACTAGAGCGGAGATCAATACAAAGTTGGAATTATGGAGACAAACGTTGGAATCAAAAGGATTTAAACTAAGCAGAGTGAAGACTGAATATATGGAGTGTAAATTCAGTTCTAACCGACTGGAAGAGCATGATGTAGTGAAATTAGATGGGGTGGCGATACCTAAGCGGGATCATTTTCGATACTTGGGATCAATAATACAGATGGATGGAGAGATTGATGGTGATGTGACCTATAGGATTCAAGCTGAATGGAGTAAGTGGAGAAGTGCTACAGGTGTGTTGTGCGATAAAGGAATTCCTACATGGTTGAAAGGCAAGTTTTATAGGACAGTTGTTAGACCAACATTGTTATATGGTAGTGAATGTTGGGCGACTAAGAGGCTACATACACAAAAGATGAGTGTAACAGAAATGAGAATGTTACGGTGGATATGTGGATACACAAGAAAGGATAGAATGAGAAATGATCATATTCGTAAGATGATTGGAGTGGTACCTATCGAAGACAAAATGTGTGAAAATCGTTTGCGTTGGTTTGGACATGTAAGACGTAGACCTGTAGATGCTCCAGTTAGGAGAATAGAGGCTATGGATGTTGAGAGAAGGGTTAAGACTAGAGGAAGACCGAAAAAGACTTGGAAGGAAGTAGTTTGGAAAGACATGGAGGTTTTAGAATTAGATGAGCAAATGGCCTTGAATAGGAATCTATGGAGGCAGAGAATACATATGGACGATCTAACATGATTTTAGATATTGGTTCATTAGCCTACCCCAATCTATTGGGATAAAGGCTCTGATGATGATGATGATGATGATGATGATGATAGGGGTACCCCAGTAGCAGGATAAAGGCTTTGATGATGATGATGATGGTAATTTCACCAAAAAAGTCTTGTGAGGGTGAAAAAAATAGCAGTTTATTTAAATACATATGTTGTGCATTCTTAATTAGAATTGTCATTTCGAAGCTATAAATGTGTTGTTATTAATGAATTAGGTTATTCCTTTCACTCCAAGTGCTGGTGTTATTGAATGGGTTGATGGCACTCTTCCTCTTGGAGAATATCTTGTAGGAAGGTTAGTCAACTTACAACAGTTCCGGCCCTTTAGCATTACCATTTGATTGTGAGATATTACATTGAACTTTAATGACTCAGTATCATCAATTTTCAGAAATAGAAATGGAGGTGCACATGGTCGCTATGGAATCAGAGACTGGTCATTTCTAAAATGCCGAGAACACATGTCAAATGCAAGTTGCCTTTCCCTTCTATTATTTCAGCACAAAGTGTAGTTTAATTTCTGTTTGCTGTAATTTTTCTAATTAGCTTAGAATATGCGCCTAACCCTTCTTCCTCTGGTCTATCTCTTATGGGATGATCAATAGTTTTATTTATGTGAGCTGTAAATACTCTAATTATCTGGAGAAAACGTGTGTAACCCTTCTTTTCCATGGAGTATGTGGATGAAAAATAAAATTTACCTGATATTATTTTTATTGGTTGATAGGAAAAAGACAAGCGCAAAGCCTTCCAGGAAGTTTGTGAGAACTTCAGGTTTACACTTTAGAGTATGAGATAACTAATGTTTACTTGTTATGTTTTTCAAATCCTAATGTACGTGAGACCTTATGCAGACCTGTCATGCATTACTTTTTTCTGGAAAGATTTCTGCAACCAGCTGACTGGTTTGAGAAGAGACTAGCTTACACACGAAGTGTAGCAGCTAGTTCAATGGTAGGCATACTCTGCTCTGCATTATTATTAATGTCCTATTCGTGTTAAAGTTAAGAACTGTTTCCCCCTTTATGTCATGCAACCGTTCATTTCTTTACCTTTTAGGACTTAATCCAGTTAATCCAAACTTATGTAGATGGAAAGACAGAATCTAAAAGCTTAATGTCCATATCTTGCACACTGATAGACATTCTCTTTTTATAACATTAGGCTGCCAATGGGCAGTTATTCTGTTTTTAACAATCAAAGTTTTTGTGTTGTCTCCATATTCCACTTTAATATATCATAACATAAATATTAAATGCTGATGCCCTAATTAAGCCACTTTTAAGAAGAGTCATCCAATATAACAGCCCAGGCAATATATATCTATCTGTGCAACTTGGAGTCAAAGGGAAAAATAAAAAACATTTATCCATTTGGAGGATTCTTGGTATGTATTATTTCCATGAAATCATGTTTAATGACTTTTTAGTTCTTTCCTTTGTCTTATATTTTTGTTTCAAAAGGTACAATTTCTGTTCTCTTTAATATTAATAATAAATCAAATTAAATACCAATTTCATTACCTCTTTTCTAGACAATGTAGCTTCAGTGAAGTTGTCGAGTCAGTGCTGAAGACATGAGTCTGTCACCATATGTGGTAGTACTGAAACATATTTGTTTCAGGTGGGTTATATTGTTGGCCTTGGAGATAGACATACTATGAACATTTTAATTGATCAAGCCACAGCAGAAGTTGTTCACATTGATCTTGGTGTTGCTTTTGAACAAGGCTTAATGCTCAAGACGCCAGAGCGGGTATGGTTCTTTCAGAATTTAGCAATCTATTTTTCTCCCATTGCTTATTGTTTTTATTTCTCACCATCCATTCCTTTAATGAATTGTGACAGGTTCCATTCAGGCTGACAAGAGACATCATCGATGGCATGGGTGTCGCTGGAGTGGAAGGCATTTTCAGAAAATGTTGTGAGGAAACTCTCTCCGTAATGCGAACAAATAAAGAAGCTTTACTGACTATTATTGAGGTATGACTTACTTGCGCAAAGTTAAACTTCCCTGTTTAATTTATCTTTGCTGATGATGAGAATTCTTTGCAGGTTTTTATCCATGATCCTCTTTATAAGTGGGCTTTATCACCCCTGAAGGCTTTGCAGCGTCAAAAGGTATTTCCTCAAATACGATTTCTTTAGTTCTTTCCCACTCATACAATTTGAGTATAGCATTTCCTTGGTTAGGAGAAATGAAGAGTGAGACAATGGACACTGAGAACTCGTAAAACCCAGGCGGCAAATGCTTTCACATAACTGCCTTAGTGATGGCCCAGACTGTTTCAGCTGTATGATTTATCAACTTGAACTCTAAAGGATGGAAGTGCAAAAGTTTCTACCATCTATAATAAACACATTATAGAATCCCATGCCTCTATGTTGTATATAATGTGTGGTTGGTAATATTTCTACATTACCACTACCACTTGAGGTAAATAATAACTAAGTGGCACAAATAAATATCTAAGCTAAGATCCTTTCTGTTGTGGACTAGTTAGTTGGTGGATAATTCATTGAAAAAACCAGCTTGCTTTGGCATTTCCTTCTTTTGTGTATGGTAAAATCACATTCTGGAGAACTTGGGGCTTTAGCCCAAATGGTTCACCAACCTCCTGATGGAGGTGAATTCCTACAAGGCTGGGTGAGGTTCAATACCCAACACTTAGAATTTCCCTTCCCTTATTCCCTTCTGTCTCCCTTGGTACGAAAAAAAAAGTAGAAGTCAAATTTTGGGTTACATTAATAGTCACCTCTGCCTGGATATAATATCAAGAACTATAAAATATTTTCCTTTTCATTATTTTATTCTATATATTATCTTAATAATTTCAGCAATAGTTGATTGGAGTCATCACCTATGTTCATCTTCAGAAGTGAACTGGCTCTTTTATCTAATAGTAAACGGGCTGAACTGCTTTGACATCTGTTCTTCTGGAAATGTTACATATTGTTTCACACATTTAGTCTCTTTTTCTCATGGCAATTGGCAGGAAACAGATTACGATTTGGATACAAGCTTAGAAGGTTCCCAAGATGAATATGAAGGTAATAAGGATGCTGCACGTGCTCTTATGCGTGCCAAACAAAAATTAGATGGGTATGAAGAAGGCGAAATGAGAAGTGTACACGGGCAGGTAATTTTTCAACTACATCTGCCACAGTAGTGGTCCTAAATTTCATGAAAATATTGTTTTTTTGTTTTTTTTTCCTAATCCTCTTTTCAACAGATGTGCTTCAGCCTTTGTTTGCCTCAACTAAACGTCCATTTAATGACCTTGTTGTCATGCATAAAACCAATTGACACTTGATGAATTATCTCTTTATAATCAGTTGTATCTCATGGACTAAAAAGTTTTTTCTTTTTTCCAAGATTGTTCCTACCCAACTGTTGAGCGCTACCAGCTGCTTAATTAGACGGTTAGGAATTTTTAGTTAGAGGCTATTACTAATTTAAATATTTAATATATTGTTATTTAAAAGAAGGCCAATATTGATAAGCCCCCTCATGTTGGCATGTATTAGAGTTGCTGTTAGCCATGATTTACCTTCAATCCGAAGTCTAATGCAGAGTCAAGGGGCAACTTCCTTTTCTTTGGTTTTATGGAAATTCAGCCATACACAGCTTAGGTATTGAAAAGCATAATTGAATGTTTGGCTTTTATGACGTAGGTTCAACAACTAATTCAAGATGCCATTGATCCTGAGAGATTATGCCAGATGTTTCCTGGATGGGGAGCTTGGATGTGATGTGATCCACATTCTTTGTGGTCCATTACCATTACAACCCAATCATGTCCGTACAGGCGGCTTTCCATTTTTTGTTCCAAAAAAAAAACAGTTGATATTAAGGCTTCACTACTTTTGTACAGGATGGATTCCTTTTTATTGCGGCATTTATTTTCCCAGATTCATGCATGCCCTCACAAATATTTTAATTCTCCTCCTGCCATCCTCTTAAGAACATGGTTTGCTCAAATGCTTGCATCTTGTTTCAGTCACTCCCAACTCCCACAGTGAAGCTTAGGTTCTTTTTGTTCTTTGAAAATTGATTTATGTATATTTTTGGTATTTGTTTAGAAGAAAATTGATTGATCAATGGAATTTGATTAACAAAAATTTAGGTTATTTTTTTGAAAATTGTTTTACCATTTTGAAGAAAGGAAAATAAGTTTTGAAAAATAGTTGCATGTGGTTATTTATCAAGATCGGGGGTATAATTTTATTCAAATAAGATCTTGGATATGATTCTTTTAAAATTTGATTTAATATTAACATATTAATAATAAAAATGTTTTTATTTAGTTAGATTACAAATTTTAAATATTAAAGTTTAAACCATAAAAATCTCAGTATTATAAGTTTAAATATTTTTATTTTGTATATTATAAAAGCTATTAAATTGCAATCACATGTCCTATCTCCTAAAGGTCAAGCAAGATTTCGTTTCATGTAAATGCTATCAAATTTCCCTTACTTTCATCATGATCATTTTATTTTGAATAGCATAAATCAATAGAACAAGAGAATATTTAAATAAAGGTTATTTTTAGAATAACTTATGATTAAAATAGTATCTTTTTAGGATTGTGAGGGTGTTAATACTTTTTTTAGATGTAATTTTACTCGAATTTTTATCATTAATTTGAATGATGATTAATCGCATCTTGGATTGCATAATTGGTGGCAATTTTTTAGATTTTTAAATATGTTATGACAACAATTTCGAAATAAAAATTAAAAAACAAACAAAAGATGAAAAAAAAAGCCTTAAGAACCGAACTTAGTATAAAATAGAAATGAGTAACAACTTGAAAAATGATGATAGAAAATGAAAAATGAGTAAGAAAAACCGTTTGATAAAAAAATTGAAAATACATTTTTGAAAATGAAAATATAACTCCTTACTTATGATATATAAACATAGAAATTGATTTAAATTATATTAATATAAATGTATTTTTAAACATGAATAAGAAAAATTAATAGTGTTAGCTCATATATAACTGAGAGGGGATGAACTGGTTCCTAGTTCTTTTTCCAACTTAAAGCTCTTTTATCTTAAGTGCTACCTATAATATTTATGCAATAAACAAACAAGTAATAGTTAAAACAATGAACAACAACTAAGGGTGTAGGAAAAAGAAGCAATACACAATCAATTTATAAAGCTTAACTTACGTCTTCTACCTTAAGTTTCTTTCAAAGATTTTCATCAAATTTATTACCGAAAATGGATTACAACTTCTCTCTTTTGCAGGCTCAATGAGATAACCTTTTGTTTTTCCCAAAGATTCAAGGATAACACTAACCATTCCTTTTTCACGTGCTCAAGGAGTAAACTTACGCATTCCCTTTTTAGGCTAAAGGAAGTAACTTTCACAATTGCTATTTTTTCTTGGCTGAAAGAGCAAATCTTACAACATCTTTTTTCAATTCAAGAAAAAACCTTAGCTAGCTCGAGCCCTACTTTACAAATTTGGTACTCTAGGGAACTCTCTCCTTCACTAGTATAGGAGTATGTTAAAAAAATGGTTTACAAATGGCTCTACTAAGGCTAAATAACTCTCTTTAGCTCTCCGAAAGTAACTTCCAAAGACTATGGATGTGGAGATTGAATTTGTCATGCTCCAATTTTTAAAAATCAGAATTAACTTTTTCTATTTTCACTCAATCGGTTGGGCTGTATTCAATGTCTTCACTCTAACATTAAGCTAAAACTTACTTAGCTAAATTAATATCTAACTATTCGTATTGGTCCCAGTACAATCAATTACAATATGTATTTATTTTCTTTACAAATATCCAATAACCAAGGCCATAATTGACACTCAGGCTCATTTAGTCTAATACTTACATCCCTTTACACACTAATGTATTGTGCAATAAATGTCTGAATATAATAAGGTAATTGTGCAATTACACTTGCAAGGTACAATATTGAGACCTTGTAGAAATTTGATCAGAACCTTCTCTTAACAATTAGCTATTACTGTAAATAATTTGTAAAGTAGAAGAGGAGTGAGCTTATGCCCAATAAGAAATATATATATAAAAACTGATACTATGCACACCTATATGCATGTATCAAAAACATGTTCATGAACTTACAATCAATATCAAAATAGTGTTGAGGCATTATATCGAAAAAGATACTATAATCAGTTAGGAGTACCAGGTTGAGTACAAAAGGATGCTTTAAAGCACCTCACTTGTCCCAGTCCCTAAATCCGACTATAAAGGATTTATGAAAATTTTACAAAGAAGGAATTCATGCGTATCAAACCAGTGTCAAAACCTGTCAATCCTTCAATGGCGATACTATACGATAAATGATCATTATCAAATCCTTTATAATTTAAAATTGGTAGAAAATGATAATATATACGTGTATACATTCAGTAAGCACTCAGTAAACAGTTCAGTAAAATGTTCAGCAAATCCCTCAGTAAACAGTTCAGTGAGACGTTCAGTAAATTATTCAATAAATTGTTTAGTAAAACAGTCAGTAAATCATTTAGTTAACAGTTCAATAAAACATTTAGTGAACAGTTCAATAAAACATTTAGTAAATGATTTACTAACCAGTTCAGTAAATCATTTAGTGAATCACTCCGTACACAATTCAGTAAATGGTACAATGGTTAGTTCAGTAAACCAATCAATAAATAGTTTAGTAGTTAGCTCAGGAAATCAGTCTATAAACGATTTCGTAAATCGTACAGAAATTAGTTCGGTAAATCACTCAATAAACATTTCAAAAAACGATTAGTGAATAGTTTGGTAAACAAATCGGTGAACAGTTAGTAAACGATTTAGTAAATAGTTCATACAGTTAGTAACATTTCAGTAAGCAATTCAATAAAACATTTCAGTATACAGTTAGTAAATGATTTAGTAAGTAGTTCAGTAAAATAGTTTAGTAGAAAATCAATAAATGGTCCAATAGTTAGTTCAAAAAAATCATTAGACAATTTAGTAAACAATCAGTAATGATTCAGTAAACAGTTCAATGATCAGTTCAGTAAATAGTTAGTAAACAATTCTACAGTCAATCAGTAATGGTTTAACAAATAATTCGATAATCACTTCAGTAAACAGTCAGTAAACGGTTTGGTAAACAATTCAGTAATCGATCATTAAACAATTAGTGAACATTAAGTAAACAGATCAGTAGACATTCAGTAAATGGTTTAGAAAATAATTCAGTAAACGATCAGTAAACAGTTTAGGAAACAGTGCTACAACAATTCAGAAATCAATTCAGTAAACAGTTTTGTACATTTTAGTAAACAATTCAGTAAAACAATACTATAACAGTTTAGTAATCAGTTTAATAAACAATTCAGTAAATAATCCAGTAAATAGTTCGATAAACAGTAGTGTCACAGTTTAGTAGAGACTTGGCAATGTCCTAATAGAATCATGCGGTTTTAGTATCCCAAGAAGTGAGTAAACAGTAACAGTAAGACATATGGCCATAGTCACAGTGATGTCCATCTAGTGTCATGGAGCCAATGATAATCTTGAGGATCGCTGAAGACTTGCTTATGGTTAACAACTAACAATGCACCCTATAGTACCATTGAGCAAGTGATACAAAGGTGGCTGTAGACTTGTTCAAGGTCTAACAACAAACAGTACAATATAGTGTAGACAGTAAGCATGATACAAGAGCCAACAGTCTCAAAATATTTACTCAGTTCCCATGAAAAAAATAAAATCATACTTGTGTTTTCAAACATAATACAGTAATATAAACATATATCTTATTGTCAAGGTCTGGGAGTGCTAGATTGGCCAAGGATTTGCTACCCTAGTAGTCAAAATATAAACTTTTGAGAACCAAGTTTCATTTTAAAATCATACAGTTCGGAAATCAAAACATTTCATTCAATACGTTCAGTTAAATTCAAAATATTCAAATCATTAACTTAAGTTAGAAAATAGACACTTTCAGTAAAGCTGTGTCAGTTAATTAAAAATATTCAAAGCATTTACTTCAATTGGACACTCAAAACATTCGCTTCAGTTGGACAGTTAGAACTTTCAGTAAAACAGAGTCAGTCAATCTAAGACATTCACTTCAGTCATTCGTTCAAAACTTTCAATAATGCATTTCATAAATTAGTTAGAAAATATTTTGCTTTTAATAATTATTCAATCAAAACATATCTTTAGTTAGTTCATATATCTTATTCACAAATTAGGGTTTTATGCTCGTTTTACGAAATTTCGATAACATAACAATACTATTTAGCCTAACCCTCTTGCACTTAAAACAAAGTTTAAAAGCCACAATTCTAATTTCTCAATTCCAATTCAGTCACGATATCAATCACTCAGTTTAGTAAATCAATTCAAATCACTCAATCCAGTCAATCGATCTCAAAATGGTTTGGGTCAATGTGTAATTTAGCCCCTAAACTATACCACTTTTCTCACTTTGGTACCTAAAGAAAATTTTTTGTCACTTTCATACATGAACTTCACTTCCGTCAGCCACTTTACCCCAAAAGTTAACACCGTTAGAAAAAAGCTGACGTGGCATTTAATGTCAAATAATATGTTGACACGTGGTGCACAAAGTCAGTATTTTTTCTTTTTCTTTAAAAAATGTTTAAAAAAATTAAAAAATACCTAAAAAAATTAAAAAATAGTTAAAAATATTTAAAAATTTATGTAAAATGTTTAAAATATGTAAAAATATTATAAAAAATATGAAAAAATATTTAAAAATACATAATAATATTTAAAGATATGTAACAATATTGAAAAATATGGAAAAAATATTTAAATATATTTAAAAATTTATGTAACATGTTTAAAATTTGTAACAATATTTTAAAACATATGAAAAAAATATTTAAAAATGCATAATAATATTTAAAATATGTAAAAAAATATTTTTAAATATGTAAAAATATTGAAAAATATGGAAAAAATATTTAAAAATTTATGTAAAATGTTTAAAATATGTAAAAATATTTTGAAAAATATAAAAAAATATTTAAAAATACATAATAATATTTAAAAATATGTAAAAATATTGAAAAATATGGAAAAATATTTAAAAATAGTTAAAAATATTTAAACATTTCTGTAAAATGTTTAAAATATGTAAAAATATTTTTAAAAATATGAAAAAATTTTTAAAAATACATAATAATATTTCAAAATATGTAAAAAATATTTAAAAATATGTAAAAATATTGAAAAATATGGAATAAATATTTAAAAATATTTAAAAATTTATGTAAAATGTTTAAAAATACATAATAATATTTAAAAATATGTAAAAATATTCAAAAATATGAAAAAAATATATAAATAGTTAAAAATATTTAAAAATTTATGTAAAATGTTTAAAATATGTAAAAATATGAAAACAAATATGCAAAAAAGTTTAAAAATACATAATAATATTTAAAAATATGTAAAAAATATTTAAAAATATGTAAAAATATTGAAAAATACAAAAAAATATATATAAATAGTTAAAAATATTTAAAAATTTATGTAAAATGTTTAAAATATGTAAAAATATTTTAAAAAATATGAAAAAATATTTAAAAAACACATAATAATATTTAAAAATATGTAAACAAATATTTAAATATATCTAAAATATTGAAAAATATGGAAAAATATTTAAAAATAGTTAAATTAGTTATAAATAAATTAGATTTATTTTTAATAGGATTTTTATTAAGAAAACATAAAAAAGTTGATGTGGTATTGCATGTCCAATAATAAGTTGACACGTGGCACACTACGTCAGATTTATTTCTTTTTCTTTAAAAAATATTAAAAAAATACCTAAAAATATTAAAAAAATAGTTCAAAATATTTAAAATTTTATGTAAAATGTTTAAAATATGTAAAAATATTTAAAAAATGAAAAAATATTTAAAAATACATAATAATGTTTAAAAATATGTAAAAAAAAATTTTAAAATATGTAAAAATATTGAAAAATATGAAAAAATATTTAAAAATAATAAGAAGGAGATTTCTCAGTACTTCAATCAGAGCCGATCACACCCTAAAACCTTCTTCAGCCTCCCATCCAAAATAAAACCAACCCAAGACAAAAATAAACCCTCCATTAGAATCACATTCAGCCACCACTAGCCAAGGCAGTCGCCCGCAACTCACCAGCCATCCAACCTAACACAACCCGTGGCCAAAGTACCATCACCGAGCTCTCCTCCACACAACAGCCTTTCACCCGAACCCCTTATTAACCCACATCCAGAACAAAAAACAAATCTTGAATTTGAACCCAACATCCTTAATAAAAAATGGTACAACACACTCCCTTCCTTCAAGGAAGCCATAACAAGCCTATAGAAGACAAGTAATTTTAGAAAATTTTGCTAAGAAAGGGGAAAAGAAGATTTTGAGTGAAGAGGATTTCTCTTAGATCTAAGGTTTTCCGGTGAGGTTCTCTGACCAAGCAGTGCGGCGACGAAGCCCTTATTAGTGGTGGCCGACCTTTGGGAAAAAGGAGTAAAGGGGAGGAAAGAAGCGGGGACGGATACAAATAAAAATTATTGTATTTTTAAACATTACTATGTATTTTTACATATTTTTAAATATTATTATGTATTTTTAAATTTTTTTCATATTTTTTTCATATTTTTACATATTTTTAACATTTTACATAAATTCTAAATATTTTTAAATATTTTTAAATATTTTTAAATATTTTTTCCATATTTTTCAATATTTTTACATATTTTTAAATATTATTATGTATTTTTAAATATTTTTTCATATTTTTAAAATATTTTTACATATTTTAAACATTTTACATAAATTTTTAAATATTTTTAACTATTTATATTTTTTTTACATATTTTTCAATATGTTTATATATTTTTAAATATTTTTTACATATTTTTAAATATTATTATGTATTTTTGAATTTTTTTTCATATTTTTTAAAAATATTTTTACATATTTTAAAAATTTTACATAAATTTTTAAATATTTTTAACTATTTATATTTTTTTCATATATTTCAATATTTTTACATATTTTTAAATATTATTATGTATTTTTAAATACTTTTTCATAGTTTTTAAAATATTTTTACATAATTTAAACATTTTACATAAATTTTTAAATATTTTTAACTATTTTTAAAAAAAAATCCATATTTTTCATTATTTTTACATATTTTTCAATATTTTTTTACATATTTTTAAATATTATTATGTATTTTTAAATACTTTTTCATATTTTTTAAAATATTGTTACATATTTTAAACATTTTACATAAATTTTTAAATATTTTTATCTATTTTAAATATTTTTTTACATATTTTTAAATATTATTATGTATTTTTAAATATTGTTTCATATTGTTTAAAATATTGTTACATATTTTAAACATTTTACATAATTTTTTAAATATTTTTATCTATTTTTAAATATTTTTTCCATATTTTTCAATATTTTTACATATTTTTAAATATTTGTTTACATATTTTTATAATATTTTTACATATTTTAAACATTTTACATAAATTTTTAAATATTTTTTAATTTTTTAGGTATTTTTTAATGTTTTTTAAACATTTTTTAAAGAAAAAAAAACTGACTTTGTGCGCCATGTGTCAACATATTATTGGACATTGAATGCCACGTCAACTTTTTTTCTAACGGTGTTAACTTTTAGGATAAAGTGGCTAACGGAAGTGAAGTTTATATATGAAAGTGACAAAAAATTTTCTTTAGGTGCCAAAGTGAAAAAAGTAGTATAGTTTAAGGGCTAACTTACACATTAACCCAAATGGTTTCAGTATTCAATGATGTAGGATTTTCAATCAATCAATTAATCATATCAATGCAACCACAGTATCCCTACTTCTTATATATATCCCTTACCTATACAGTGTCAATGCCACTCGTATAGTCCAATTTGCAGCACCAAGCTAATAGGCAAGCATATATTTGCCTATGTACCCAATTTCACTCAATTACTTTGGGGTTGCAGAAAATAATGTCAAACTCAATTAATTATTCGTACAATAGGTAGTCAACTGGTTATTTTGGGCAATCAACTGGTTTTTAGACGAAAAGCTTCTAGGTAAAAAGTAGTCGATTGGTCTTAAAGTCGGTTATAGGCAATAGGTTGCTAAATGGGGTAGTCTATTGGTCTAAGTCGGTAACTAGGAAAACATCAAATTCTATGTCTAGGCAGTCAATTGCTCCATTGGGCAGTCAGCTGCACCTAGACAGAATGCTATCTAAGAGTTTAAAAACCATTTTCAAAACCTCTTGCCCATTCAAACTCAATTCTAGATATCACAATTCGGCCATATACAAGGTATTCAGCCTTAAAACATTCACATATATTGAAAGAAATCAAAGTTGTGTAAGCTTTCTTTTACCTTCATTTTGGCTAAAACTTCGTGGAGCTTTTTTACCCTTCAAATGGCCTTTTCAATGGTTGATTCCAAGGTATGTGGTAGAGCTCATCAAGTAGAACAATTTTCCTTTAGGGTATAGGTAGGTTTTTTCTTCACTTTCTCTCTCTAAAACCATGAAAGTTTAACAATCTCTCTTTACCCTTTACCATGGACAGCACAAAAAGGAGAAGATGATGATTTTCACTTTTAAAATATCTTTTATAATATTAAAAAAATCTAATATGGCAAATTACCATTTTGCCCATACACAATTTTGAAAATTTTCGTTATGTCCCAACTATTTCAATATTTGATTAAATATTCGGTCTAACTTCGAATTATTTCCATTTCAATTCCAAATATATCTATTTGACATAAGTTATTCAAAACATTGACTTTTATTAGGGCTTGACCAATCTTTTGTTAAAATTACCAAAATACCCCTGATTTCTCATTCTCATTATTTTCAACGTTTTCATGTGATTCAGTCTATGGGTTGGAATCATGTAAGACTTCTTCACACGAGGATTCACCTATGATTGTCAGTTGGTCATAAATCAAATTCTATTGACCGTTATTTATTACAGTTTTCGCGACCTATGAACGTAATCGTCATTTTTGAAATTGTTGCATGCTTTTCAAAACATGCACGAACGGATGAATTTAGAGATGCCGATTCTTGCAATCTCAGTTTTTCACTTTAAATACCATTTTTCTAGGGTCTCATTTCGATCCAGACAGTAAAAGTCTTTGTAGGATCCACCTTGGGTACTTCCCCGATCTTTTCCGAATAGACCTTTTATATAGAAATCTAAATGATCATCTCTCGCTTTTTGATTTCTACACTCTTTAACTTATATTGGGTATTAGGAAAATGGGGCTCTCACAGAATCTTTGTCTCTTCTATTCTCTTTTCTCTTTTGAAGTTTCGGAAATATGTGTAATTTTTTATATGAATTTTTTGCTTTCTTTTGTTCAATTCTTAGCTTCTTCTTTATATAGATTATTCAAGTTTTTGGCTACTAAGGTTGCTTTTCTAGTGATCTTCTCGTTGGCAAATACAAAAATTCGACTGTTGCCAGACTTGAAGAATATTGATACTTCTTTTTGTATATTGATACCTTTAAGAGAAATCCTACACAAAAAGAAACAACTCTATCGATACTTATATTAATTGTATTAGTACTAAAACAAAGCATGAAACTTCTGTTTCATGGTCATGATAGGGTATCGATACATTGTTTGTCCCACTAATATATAAATCATGTTGTATTGATGCACATTCAAGCCATATCGATACTGCTGTAAATAAATTACATATTATTGGCTTAGAAAGCAAGATTAATTCAATTTCAAATATGCAAATGTAAGTTCTATCTCTATGATCACAAATTTCTGACTTTATCACATATCAAGCATGAATATACAATATTCAAACAATTACCTCTGTCATGCTTATTAAAATTACATTCCTCTTAAGTTCTTTGTGAAGTCATATTAAAATCCTAATGTATTTCAAAGTCAAAATATATTAAAGTAAAAAGATTGAAAAATAATTTAAAGCTATTAAAATTTACTAAATTAATAATTTGTTCTATTTATTATTTTAAATTACATTAATATTTTCTAAAATATAAATTATGTCAATTTAATTTCAAATAATTTTGAGAAAGTAGTTTGGATCATTCAAGTTCGGATCATTTTGGGTTTGAATTAGTTTGTGTTCGAACCATTTCAGATTCTAGTTAAATCAAGTTCGAGTTTATTCGAATTAGGATAAATTAGATTCTGTCATGACCTGAAGACCGCGACATTCACTTGGTTCTCATACTTTTCTTAGTCTACAAATTTCTAGACTAAATTTTTCTTTTTCATTTTAAGGTTTGTATTCGGTGTCAGTGTAGTTACTACTTTACTTTCATTGATCCTCTATACAATAATTTACCACACTTCTAAGTTATATCCCGACTCGTTGAACAAAATATGTACTGTGTATTAAATAAAATCTGTACATGTAGGCAAGAGATTTACAAGGAATGTATATCTCAAGGCAATGAAGCGGATTCGAAGAACGGTAGACAGTACCAAGCTTAGATACCATCTCCGATGCCCACTTAGGCAGATGTTAACTTCAATAGTATGAAAGATATGAAATTTAGTGGAGTTAGCAAAACCACGGCTCAGTAAGATACTAATATAAATACAAGAGTAGGATTATACTGTCTTAAACTGCAATGCTTAAAACTTGCAAGTTTGCAATTATAGTTAATCCTTTTTCATCGATAACATCTCATTATCTCAATTCTTGTCATCTCTCTATCACTCAGACTTCTAAATAAATCATCATAATCACTTTTTAGTTTTCTCATCATTATACTATAATGCATCACACAACAATATGTCGTGTCCAATTTGAATATCATGTACTATTAGTCCATATTCTCATCAATCTCATAGTACATCATGTCCAATTGAGATATCATATCAAGTCACTTTACTTTTCATAATCATACTCCTGTATTCTGTCATCTCATATCACTTTCCATATGGAGAATCATAATCACGGTGGTACGAAGTCATAATTCACTTCCTGTATATTCTATATTCATGTATCATATCATGACATCATGCAGATGAAATATCGTTACCACCAAGTCGATGATACTCCTCATATACTCTTCATGTTTTTATATCATATAAGATCATGACATATCTTATGTAAAAAAAGCATCCTATTATGTCATGATTTAGTAGGCAACTTATGTAATTTCACTATATGAACCACTATCATTTCAAATCATATCATATATACTTTAGAATATGCTCAACAAATGAATTTTCAATTCATTTCATATTTAAGGTTGAAAGCATGCATAATTCTCTTTTTATATCATGTCAATTCAAAACATGTCTTTTCACTTTTCATATCATGTTAATTCAAAACATGTCTTTTCATATCATTTCAAATCAAAATGTGCACATTTTTCTTTTCATATTATATCAATTCAAAACATGTCTTTTCATATCATTTCAAATTAAAACGTACACATTTCTCTTTTCATATCATGTCAATTCAAAATATCTTTCATATACTGTAAGTCATATCAGGTCTAGAGTTCATATCAAATCAATCTATACTCTAGACCGCGTATCATTTCAAGTTCGACACAAAATTATATATAAATCATATAAGTGTCGAAGTCATATCACATGTACTTTTAAAACATGTTTAAAACATGTACTGTTTAAATCATGTCAAGTCTAGAGTTCATATCAATAAAATCGTACTCTAGACTTCATATCATATCGGTTAGAGACTATGCTAGATCCCTATCATCTCTATCAATAAAGACTTAAATCACTGTAGCTAGCAGTGAAAATCATGTCATCGTCCCTTGGAAACCAACTAGGGCACTATCTATGGCCATAGACCTCATCTCTCTCAGCCCCACTGATCAGGCGTGACTGAGACCTGTCCACGGCTATTGTCGGACAAGCATCCTGCCTAATAAGCAAAGCTCCAATTAGGTGGTTTCCACTATGTTTTATTGAATTTAATTCTTTTAGGGTGCCTACAGTCTCATAAAACATTTAACTTTTTATCTTTTCTTGTCAAAATCATGTAAAGCATATGGTATCATCATTTAAGAAATTTTATTTATAACATATATAAATATATCTACCATATACTTTCCTTTCAAAACTAATCAATACTTTATAGTATTCATATAAATATTATTAAAATGTTTCAAGTTTTAACAAGGCATTTTTAAATGCAATGCAATTTAAATCACGAGTTCAATAGTGAACTATCATTTTCACCAACCATGTCATTTAAGAATAACGTTCACTATAATTCAATTCTCTCATTTCCACCCTCTTGATTTCAATCAGATCATACTTAATAGGTAAATTCGATACTATTTTCAAATATCGATATAAATCATATTTCATCTAATACAGTGAAGTAATTCATTCAATTTTTATCACCATCAATCATTCGACTTCGAAACTTCCTCTTTGTCAAATCAGTAGATCCGTATTCAACTCATTCAATATTCGATTCATTGGGTATTCAAATTGTTCAGTATTCAACTCATTCGATAATCAAATCACTTGATATTCAGATCATTCGATATTCAATATCCTTTCTCAATCGTCATCGACTGTAATAATCATTTATACATCTCATCATCAATATTGGAATCACACCATTAGTATGAATCCTCTTAGTTTCTATGAGCATTTAGATATCATGTTTCAGTGTAACCATCAAGATACGGAAATTATGTAATTTCCAATATCGCCATCCAATATCTACTCCAGAGTCGATATTGAAGATAACAGAACCACCTGATCAATAATCACTTACCAAATCCAATTATGGTTTAACCCATTGACGCACGTTCATAATTTTCGACTTGAGGTTCAATTTCATTCACTATCACAGAGCTAGATTACAATCCTTAAATCAATTTTTTTCATATGGCCTGTATAATTTATTATCGAACTTATGCGATTATTAATCTTATTATTCAAGGCCTATTCTATGGTTATAAGCAAAACTATATATTCATATATTTTCATCACTCATTTATTTGAATCTATAAATGATCGGATTGTATCGTAATTCAACCTCAATGTCAATAAAGTTATGTGTACTCAAATCGTATATTTGTTATGACTCAACATCATAACCATCCATGGTGTACCACAACATTGATACTAAGACCCATATCACTAGTGTAGGTCCGTTAATCATCTCATGTATAATCAGTAATACGATGTAATACGGTGAAATCGTCTCAGCATCGACCTCTTGAATTGTCCATATTATCACATTCGGAACCATTTAAAATCAAGAGATCAAATTCAACAAATTCTCAAATCATTACTCCGTTTATAGTTCTACAATTCAATCGCTCAACTATCAAAATTTCTAACTGTGGTATCCTCTCCCAAGTTATATCGTATAATTATCATTACTTTCATCACTATTTCAACGAACTGATATTCCATCTCATTTTCAACTCAATAATCAACTTGTAATGTTGATATAACTCGAATTGTCGATTCTATAAGACTTACAATATAATTCCTCATGTTATCGTGTTCATCCATTTACCTTCTCAACCATTAAAAAAATTAATTTTTCCTATGACACGATAAGGTCCCTTTCAAGTTTATCTTCGATAATTCTTTCTAAATTCCATTTATATGAGAAACTTAATCTTTTCCCTCAAACATTTTCATGGAAATTTCGGCAGCATAACGGCTGAATTTTTACTAAACCTCTTGCAAGGAAAATACAATTTATAACACAGCCGTTGATTCTCACAATTCCTATGTCTCTACTAAGACCCCCACCATCAGTTGTAGGTCCTCTTGGTATTTAAAAATTATACCATCAATGTATCATATAAAAATCATAATCCCATATACAATATAATGCTACTAATGCTTTATAAAAGTATCTTACCTATTCGCCAAAGCTTAGCGTAATTTTCGATTTTCGAGCCTTGTCGAACTCCACCATTCGTTTCATTTCCGTTTTGCTACAATTTCAATAATTGACACATATTTTCATTTAGAAAATAATCCAACAATTTCTAAACAATTTCTAATAAATTTCATAGAAATATAGCAAAATCTTTTAATTTTCCTTACCCATTTCTTCTTCTTCTTCTTCTTCCTTTTCTTTTTC
This sequence comes from Heritiera fomes, assembly GCA_032173925.1. Classification (NCBI taxonomy): domain Eukaryota; kingdom Viridiplantae; phylum Streptophyta; class Magnoliopsida; order Malvales; family Malvaceae; genus Heritiera; species Heritiera fomes. The sequence goes on along the minus strand of JAPDPM010000022.1, from coordinate 8,278,906 downwards.
TTTTTCTTTTCTTTTCTTCTTTTTCTTTTCTTTTTCTTTCTCCTTCTTTCTCTTTTTCTTTTCTTTTCTTTTCTTCTTTTTCCTTTCTTTCTTTTTTCTTTTCTTTTTCTTTTCTTTTCTGAACCGGTTCGGGTTGGGTCGGGTTTGAGCTAGTTCAGCCGGTTCAGTTTGGCTTGGCCAGTTTAGCCACCAGCGGCCACCCATTCCGACGGTTCGGCCACTCCTCAGCATCCCGCAGTTGCCACAAAGCCGGATTTGGTCTCCATTTCCCTAGCGGCGGCGCCGGATCTGGAGGTGGTGGTTCGACTCCTTTCTCCTCCTCTTTTCTCCTTCTTTTCTCCTCCCCTTTCACTGTCGGGTGTTCCTTTCACTTGGCCTGACCTCGCCAGCGTCGAAGGCAGCGGTGGCAGCATTTGGACCGGCCGGCATTTCCTCTTTCCTTTTCCCTCTCTTTTTCGTTTACGCCTTGTTTTTCTCTTCTTTTCTTTTCTTTCCCATCGCCGGACATCCCTCTCCATTCCTCTCTCGCCGGTGACGGCCCCTTCTCCTTCCTCTTCCTTCTCTCCTCACCGACAGGGGTCCGGCTTCCTTGGGGGTTTTCTCCTCTGTTGTAACAGAGGAGAGAAAGAATAGGGGTCAGGTTGTATCCCGACTCCCTTTCTGATTTTTCCTTTTTTTATAATATAATTATATTTATTTATATAATTATATTAATACAATATATATATTGTATTTACAATATATATATATATATATATATACACACATTTTTATTTCTTAAATTTTGGATTTCTTATCATTCAAAATAAATATACTCATTTTCATCTCTTTATTATTTGGATATCTTAATATCCAAATTAATTTCTTTATTTCATTTCTTATTTAATTTGGATTGCAATTTATCCAAATTAAATTTTTCCGGATATGTACTATTTATTTTCGAAATTTCATGGTCTTCACATTCAATTAAGCAAGCTTAGGTAATTAACCTTCTAATAAATTAGATCGATCAGATTCAATTTTGAATACATTGAACTAGTATTTTGAATTTGGATCACTTTACAAATTATAGAGCTAGTATAATAATCTTAATGACCCAAGATTCAAAAATCATAATTATGCTAATAATATTAACGATATGTCTAGTTGGCAAAACGAAATAGAAAAGGAATAGAATAGGTATCTTATTTATGATGTAGAAACATAGAAAGTGATTTCAATTATATTAATAGAAATACACTTTTTAAACACGATTAAGAAAATTTACAGTACATTTCAAAAAAAAAAAGAAAAATTATAGTAAAGTAAGAAGATTCAAAACTAATTTAAAATTATTAAAAAATTATTAAATTAATAATTCATTTTATATTTATTATTTTAAATTATACTTATATTTTTTAAAATGTACATGATGTTCAATTTAATTTCGAATAAGTTTGAGGTAGTTTGTATCATTCAAGTTCATATCATTTTGGGTTTAAATTAATTTGCATTCAGATTATTTCAAATTCATGTTAAATCAAGTTTAAAGTTATTTGAATTAGGACAAATTAAGCAAGCTTAGGTTATTAACTTTCTAATAAAATTAGATTGATGAATTCAAATTTGGATAGATTGAACTACTATTTTGAATTTGGATTAACTTTACAAATTCTAGATCTAATATAATAATCTTATTAACCCAAGATCCAAAAATCATTGTAATACTAATAATATTAACGACATGTCTAGTTGGTAAAACAAAATTAAAAGGGAATAGAATACGCGTTCGAATTCTTATCAGGTCAAATTTTTTTGGGTTAGCACCAGGCACGCAATGTGAGTGAAAATTAGTCTCATATCCAATGTAGTATGAGAATACTTTGTGGTTTACGCTAAAAAGAAAAGGAATAGAATATCTATTCTGCAGCAAAGTGAAATTAATATAATGGAATATGTGTTATGAAGTATGGTTCACTGGGTGAAATATAGTAAGAAATAATATTAATATATTTGGTTAATTTAAAAAATATGGTTAAAATAAGTTTAAAAGATAATTTTACTTTTTTATTAAATATAATTTAATATAAACACTAATTATAATTAATTGATAAAAAATAATTATTAATTATTGATTATTAATTCTTAATTATGAAACAACTTATTAATTATTAATATTATATATTAATTAATCAATAATTTTAATAAATTAACTTTTAGTAATTATATTAGAGTAATTATTTATTATTTAGTAATTATTCTTGAATTATTAATTAAGATTATTTCATTATGATTTATGAATTACTAATTATATATATAATATTATAAGGTACATGCTTGCGTGACAAATATTACTGATGTGAACTCCTATGTGGATATTTTACATTGTCGACACGTAAGCTATGTAATAATTACCAAATATATCTTAAAATCCTATCCTACGATTGACTTAAGTTATTGTAATAAAATCTACATTTGATTACAAGGTACATGCTTACTTGTCAAATATTGTTGATGTGCACTCTTATGTGGATAGTTTACATTGTCGACATGTAAGCTATGTAGTAATTACCAAATATATTTTAAACCCTATCCTACAGTTTACTTAATTTATTGTAATAAAATCTGCATTTGATTACAAGGAGCATGCTTGTATGTCAAATATTCCTGATGTGGACTCTTATGTGGATAGTCTACATTGTCGACACGTAAGCTATGTAGTAATTATCAAATATATCTTAAACTCTATCTTACAATTGACTTAATTTATTTAATTTATTGTAATAAAATCTGCATCTGTATTATTGGAAAAATTATAATAACTTTATTGCTTGGGAGTCAATGTAAAATTCGTAATTAGTTTGTCAATTAATTATTCTTACTACTTTTAAAATTTGATTGCCAATTAATATTTACTGCCAATTAAAAATATTTTTACTGCATAAATATGGAATTCATAATAATGCCAATTAAATATTAAAAATATTTTAACTCCAATTAAAGTCTATATTGGAAACTCATAGAAGATTTGACCTTTGCTTTTTTCTATTATGCCGCAAGTAAAAGTGTTTACTGTTTTCTATTTATTAATATGCCATAATATACCAATTTGTGATATGTGTATTTTTATTAAAAATATTCTTACTGCATAAATCTAAAATTCATAATTATACTACCAATTTATCATTCATGAGTTAAAATACGGGTCACAAATTATATAATCAAAGTTAATGTGGAAAATTGAAAATAGATAATCAAAGTTTCCAAAATTATGTTTGATTATATAATCAAACATAAATAGTAGAGAATCTTCTATTTCAGTTTCAATCTATGTCTTTCCCTTTAGAAACACTGACTCTGAACAACCCTACTCTTAATAGTAAAAGCTTGCCTTTTTTGGTATCCCTTTCGATTAATTTGCAAGATTTTTACTGTCACTTTTGACATAAATGTGTATATTCCTATAATCCTAAAATTATAGAAACATTTAGGGTTAATGTATAATTTAGCCTCTGAACTATACCACTTTTATCACTTTGGTATATAATGAATTTTTGTTATCACTTTGGTACCTAAACTTTCTTTCCGTCACATTCTTAACCCCAAAAGCTAACGGTGTTTGACTAAATGATGACGTGGAAATATGGGCCAATCAGATGCTGCCATGTGGACCATAAAACCACCTCAGCTGTCATTGAAAATGCCAAATCATATTTACCTTTATATTTTCATAAAAATGATTTTACCAATTAAAGAATATAAACAAAATTTTAAAAAAAGAAATTTTGTTTGCCACTGCAGATCGAAGGCTCTATACCTCGACAATTCGACAATAGCATGGAATAAGGAAAGTTCTATGGTTGCCCAAATTACAGCCCTAACATTTCGAAAATGGCCTTGTCACCGTGAACCTCCCACCCTTGTCACCGTGAGCTACTACCAATCCAGAAATCCTCCATCTCTATTGTTACACACTACCATTCCAAGTAACCAATCCCAAATCAGCCCCCATATCAACCCTTAAACACCACCATTCAAACAACTTAAGCCCAGCACACACAATAGCCACATGAGCCACCATTGTGACAGCCCCATTTGGCCATCGTTCCCAGAACTCTGAACCCCCACTTTCAAACCGTACCCAACAGCCACACACATCAAGAAAAAACCAGTACAAACAACACACAAAAGAAATTTTTTGTCACATCCCATATCCACATTTTTCACATTTTTCCACACATTTTATATGGTTGGGCTGTCTACGATGCCTTACTATCTTTTTTCCTCATACAGTAACTATTTAACAAACTGTAATTTATAACTACTGAATTATTTATATGCCAAGAATTTATTTATCATTACATCCCCTATTTAATTTCCAACACTATAGTACTGTAAAATATGTTTGAACATATAAAATAAATGATTATAGCTCCAGGATATAGGCTCGCTGCCTCGAGCCAACAATCCCCGGATGCAAATCACGCAGTCACTGGAAGTACTCTATAGATGTTAGAATAAAAGGGTGAGCAAACCATGGCTCAATAAGAGAATTGTATGTAAAACTAGATATTCCAAAATCTATATGCAATGAAAATCCTTATTTTCCTATAGGTGCTCTAGAACCGATATAGGAAAGATACTATAGTCGGCTAGGGATTTGGATGGAGTAAGGAAGGTATTTTGAAATACCTGTCTTGTCCCGGAACCTAGAAGCAACTATAAGGAGTAAATATTATTGTTGAGATCAATCCATTTTCCATATCATTTCATATTCCTTTCAAAATAATGCTTTTATAAAATAAAGCATTTAAACAATTAAACTAATATTCATATATTCTTTAAAAAGAAGGATTAATGTGTAATTTAGCCCCTGAACTATACCACTTTTTTCACTTTGGTACCTAAAGAAAATTTTTTGTCACTTTCATACATGAACTTCACTTCCGTCAGCCACTTTACCCCAAAAGTAGACCTGGCAATCTGTATCTCCGTGTCATGACACGACACGAGTTCAGACACGACACGAATTATCAAAACACGAACACAACACGAATTATAAAACGTGTCTTAATCCTAAACACGAAACACGACACTTTTTTTTACGTGTAACACGTGACACAACACGACTGACACGTGATAATTAATCATATTACACGACACATCTGACACATGATAATTAATCGTGTTACACGATACGAAACGAATGACACGATTAAAAATAAAATATAATAAAAATGATAAAAAAATATATTTACATTTTTTATATCTATATTAATTAACATTCAAATATTAATAACAAATATAACAAAATAGTAATATTTTCAATCCATACAATCCATAGTATTTTATATATTGAAAAATGCAAAAACATACAAATAAAACATAAATAGTTAACATTAGGACAATAAGCACAAATAATTCAACAAAACATTCAAACATTAAGTCATTAATCATGCAATAAATAACAATTCAAGAAGTTAACATAACTCAATATGATTCAGTAACTTGAAAAGAACTAGAACCCTTTAATGATGTCAACTCTTCTTTTAATTTCCTATAATGAAATAATTAATAAATCAATAAATTAATTATGTTATTAATAAGTATATATGTTAGTATATTAATATCTTATGATAATTATGTTATCAATAAACTAATTATGATAATCAATAAATCATTAAAAAGTATATTATGTTAGTATATTAATATCTTATTCATGTTTTAAGAATTTGTATGCAGTATTATCAATTATGTTAGCATTTGTATGTTAGTATACTGAATAATGTAATTCTGTAAAGTGTAAACTCTTAATCTCTTATCAATATCATGTAATATAATGTCAATGATATTTTATACAATCTCTTATTAGTATAATGCAAGACTTATATTTTATACATTATAATAAAAAAATATCATATATATATACATTATATATATACATTATAGGATCATATATGTAATGTTAAGAATTGATAATTGTATCTTAAGTTCTTAACTTCCAATAAATTTTTTTAAAATTCAATACTTTATTTTCCAAAATTTAAAATTTTATTATCTTAACCATAATTAACTAATTTAATTTTATAATTTAATTTATTAATTTATTTTTTTGCAATATTTTTTAAAGCATTAGTTTGTTTTAAGATATAAATTTTCGCAATAAATTATGTCAATATAATACACTTGTTCAAGTGGCAAAGCATTTAGATATTTTTGCATGTGGCTAGGGTTCAATTTTTACTAAAAGCAAATATGGTTACTGTGTCTTATGCATGTATCTGTGTAACACGATTTTCTTTAAACGTGTTATTCATGTGACACGATTTTCTTATACGTGTTTTCGTGTCTGACACGGCTAAACACGAAAATTGCCGTGTCTAAATTTGTGTCGACAAGGATAAACACGAAACACGAATTTCCCAAACACGAACACGATTTTTTCGTATCGTGTTCGTGTCGTGTCTAAATTTGCCAAGTCTACCCAAAAGTTAACAATGTTAGAAAAAAACTGACATGGCATTGCATGTCAAATAATATGTTAACACGTGGAGCACTGCGTCAGTTTTTTTCTTTTTTTCAAAAAAATATTTAAAAAATATTAAAAAATACCTACAAATATTAAAAAAATAGTTTAAAATATTTAAAAATTTATGTAAAATGTTAAAATATGTAAAAATATTATAAAACATATGAAAAAATATTTAAAAAACATAATAATATTTAAAAATATGTAAACAAATATTTAAAAATATGTAAAAATATTGAAAAATATGGAAAAAAAATTTAAAAATAGTTAAAAATATTTAAAAATTTATGTAAAATGTTTAAAATATGTAAAAATATTATAAAAAATATGAAAAATATTTAAAAACACATAATAATATTTAAAAATATGTAAAAATATTGAAAAATATGAAAATATATATAGATAGTTAAAAATATTTAAAAATTATGTAAAATGTTTAAAATATGTAAAAATATTCTAAAAAATATGAAAAAATATTTAAAAATACATAATAATATTTAAAAATATGTAAAAATATTTAAAAATATGGAAAAAATATTTAAAAATTTATGTAAAATGTTTAATAATATGTAAAAATATTTTAAAAAATATAAAAAAATATTTAAAAGTACATACTAATATTTAAAAATATGTAAAAAAATATTTAAAAATATGTAAAAATATTGAAAAATATGGAAAACATATTTAAAAATTAGTTAAAAATATTTAAAACTTTATGTAAAATGTTTAAAATAAGTAAAAATATTATAAAAAATATGAAAAAAAATATTTCAAAATACATAATAATATTTAAAAATATGTAAAAAAATTTAAAATATGGAAAAAATATTTAAAAATAATTTAAAATATTTAAAATTTTACATAATAATATTTAAAAATATGTAAACAAATATTTAAAAATATGTAAAAATATTGAAAAATATGAAAAATATATATAAATAGTTAAAAATATTTTAAAATTTATGTAAAATGTTTAAAATATGTAAAAATATTATAAAAAATATGAAAAAATATTTAAAAATACATAATAATATTTAAAAATATGTAAAAAAATATTTAAAAATATGTAAAAATATTTAAAAATATGTAAAAATATTGAAAAATATGCAAAAAATATTTGAAAATAGTTTAAAATATTTAAAATTTATGTAAAATGTTTAACATATGAACAAAATATTTAAAAATACATAATAATATTTAAAAATATGTAAAAACAATATTTAAAAATACATAATAATATCTAAAAATATATGTAAAAAATATTTAAAAATACATAATAATATTTAAAAATACAATAATTTTAATTTGTATCCGTCCCCACTTCTTTCCTCCCCTTTACTCTTTTTTCCCAAAGGTCGGCCACCGTTGATAAAGGCTCCGTTGCTGCACTGCTTGGTCCGAGAACCTCACCGGGAAACCTTAGATCTAAGAGAAATCCTCTTCACTCAAAATCCTCCTTTCCCCTTTCTTAGCAAAATTTTCTGAACATAGTTGTCTTCTACAAGCTTGCTATGACTTCCTTGAAGGAAGTGAGTGTGTTGTACCATTTTTTTTATTGAGGATGTTGGGTTCAAATTCAGGATTTGTTTTTTGTTCTGGATGTGGGTTAATAAAGGGTTCAGGCGAAACGCTATTGTGTGGAGGAGAGCTCGGTGATGCTACTTTGGCTGCGGGTTATGCTAGGCTGGATGGCTAGTGGGTTGCGGGCGGTTGCCTTGGCTGGTGGTAATCAAATGTGATTCAGATGGAGGCTTTATTTTTGTCTTGGGATGGTTTTATTTTGGATTGGGTGATTCCCAAGCTTCGTGAATTGGGAACGAATTTGGTTTTGGGGCTTCAGCCGATTTTTTACTATTTTTAAATATTTTTTCATATTTTTCAATATTTTTACATATTTTTAAAATTTTTTACATATTTTTAAACATTATTATGTATTTTTAAATATTTTTACATATTTTAAACATTTTACATAAATTATTAAATATTTTTAACTATTTTTTAATATTTTTAGGTATTTTTAATATTTTTTAAATATTTTTTTGTCACGACCCGAATACCGCGACATTCACTTGGTTCTCATACTTTTCTTAGTCTACAAATTTATGGACTAAATTTTTCTTTTTCATTTTAAAGTTTGTATTCAGTGTCAGTGTAGTTACTACTCTAATTTTAGTGATTCTCTATACAATGTTTTATCACATCTCTAAGTTACATCCCGACTTATTGAACAACATATGTACTGTGTATTAATAAAAGTCTGTACATGTAAACAAGAAATTTACAAGGAATGTATACCTCAAAAGTAGCGAAGTGAATTCGCAGGATGATGGTCAATACCAAACCTGCAAACCCTCTCCGAAGGCCCACTTAAAAGCTCTCATAGCTTATTGTAACTTCAATAGTCTGAAAAGAGATGAAATTTAGTGGGGTGAGCAAAATCACGGCTCAGTAAAATATTAATATAAATGCAAGAGTAGAATTCTACTGTCTTAAACCGAAATACTTAAAACTTGCAAGTTTGCAATTACAGTTAATCCTTTCTCATTGATATCATCTCACTATCTCAATTCTTGTCATCTGTCTATCACTCAGACTTCTAAATAAATCATCATAATCACTTTTTAGTTTTCTCATCATTATACTATAGTGCATCACACGACAATATGTCGTGTCCAATTTGAATATCATGTACTATTAGTCCATATTCTCATCAATCTCATAGTACATCCTATCCAATTGAGATATCGTATCAAGTCACTTTTCATTTCATAATCATACTTCTGTATTCTATCATCTTATATCACTTTTCATATTGTGGATCATGATCGCGGTGGTACGAAGTCATAATTCTTTTCATGTATTTCTATATTCATATTTCTATATTCATATTTCATATCATATCATGATATCATGTAGAAGAAATATCGTTACCACCAAGTCATAATACTCCTCATATACCCTTCATGTTTTTTGTACCATATAAGGTCATGACATATCTTATTTAAAAAGCATCCTATTATGTCGTGATTTAGTAGGCAACTTAGGTAATTTCACTGTATGAACCGCTATCATTTCAAATCATATCATATATACTTTAGAACATGCTCAACATATGAATTTTCAATTCATTTCATATTTAAGGTTGAAAGCATGCATAATTCTCTTTTTAGATCATGTCAATTCAAAACATGTCTTTTCACTTTTCATATCATGTTAATTCAAAACATGTCTTTTCATATCATTTCAAATCAAAACATGCACATTTCTCTTTTCATTTCATGTCAATTCAAAACAATTTTCATATATTATAAGTCATATCAGGTCCAGAGTTCATATCAAATCAATCTATACTCTAGACCGCATATCATGTCAAGTTCGACACAAAATCGTATATAAATCGTATAAGTGTCGAAATCATATCACATGTACTTTTAAAACATGTTTAAGACATGTACTGTTTCAAAATATATTTCATTTCAAACATGTCTCATGTACTGTATAAATCATGTCAAGTCTAGAGTTCATATCAATAAAATCATACTCTAGACTTCTTATCATATCGGTTAGAGACTAGGCTAGATCCCTATCATCTCTATCAATAAAGACTTAAATCACTGTAGCTAGCAGTGAAAATCATGTCATCGTCTCCTGGAAACCAACTAGGGCGCTATCTATGGCCATAGACCTCATCTCTCTCAGCCCCACTGATCAGGCGTGACTGAGACCTGTCCACGACTATTGTCGGACAAGCATCTCTGCCTAATAAGCAAAGCTCCAATTAGGCGGTTTCCACTATGCTTTATTGAATTTAATTCTTCTAGGGTGCCTACAGTCTCATAAAACATTTAAATCTTTATCTTTTCATGTCAAAATCATGTAAAGCATATGGTAAAATTCTTTAAGATGATTCATATATAAAATATATATACACCATATACTTTCTTTTTAAAACTATTCTATACTTTTTAGCATTCATATAACTGTTATTAAAACATCTAAAGTTGTAGCAAGTTATGCTTAAAAGCGATGCTATAAAACTATTTCAGTATGGAACTTCAGAAATATTTTCATCTAATACAGTGAATTAATTCATCTAAATTATCACCATCAATCTTTCGATTTCAAAACTTTTTTTTATCAAATCAGTATATCCGTATTCAACTCTTTCAATATTCGATTCATTTGGTATTCAAATTGTTCAGTATTCAATTCATTCAGAAGTCAAGTCACTTGGTATTCAGACCATTCGGTATTCAATATCCTTTTTCGATAATTATCGACTATAACAATCATTTGTATATTTCATTATCGATACTAGGATCGCATCATTAGTATGAATCCTCTCGATATCTATAAGTATTTAAATATAATGTTGCTATATAGCCATCAAAATACTGAAATCATGTAAATACCAATATCATCATTCGATATTTATTCTCAAGTCGACATTGAGGATAATAAAACCACAAGATCGATAGTCACTTATCAAATCCACCTATGGTTTGATCTATTGACACACGTTTCATAATTTCCAACTTGAGGTTCAATTTCATTCACTATCACAAAATCATATCACAATCCTCAAATCAATTTTCAGATGGCCTGTATAATTTAATACCGAACTTATGCAATTGTCGATCTTATTATTCAAGGCCTATTCCAAGGTTATAACTAAGCCATATGTTCACATGTCTATCGCTCAAGTGTTTGAATCTATAATTGATCGGATTGTGTCGTAATTCAACCTTAATTTCATTAAGATTATGTATGCACAATTCATGTGTTCATTATGACTCAATATCATAACTATCCATTGTATACCACAGTATTGATACTAAGACCCATATCACTAGTGTAGGTCCATTTATCACCTCTCGTATATCCGATAATACGATGTAATACGATAAAACCATCTCCACGCTGACCTCTTGAATTGTCTATGTTATCATGTTCAGAACTATTTAAAAATCAAGAGATCCAATTCACTAAATTTTGGAATCATCACTCCATTAATAATTTCACGATTTAATCACTCGACCATCAAAGTTTTAACTACGATCATCTCTTCCAAGCTATATCATATAATTATCATTACTTTTATCACTACTCCAACGAATCGATATTCTACCTCATTTTCGACTTGATAGTCAATTCGTAATGTTAAGAAAACTCGATTTATCGATTCTATAAGACTCACATAATATGACTCCTAAGGTTATCGCGCTCGTCCATTTGCCTTCTCAACTATTTGAAAAAAATCAATCTTTCTACGGCACGATAAAATCCTTTCAAATTTATCTTTCGATAATTCTATCCAAGGTTCCACTTATACGAGAAAACATAACATTTTTCATTAATATTTTTATATAAATTTCGACAGCATAACGGCTTAAATTTATCAAGACCTCCTACAAGAAAACAAAATTTATATCGCAGCCGTTGATTCCCACAATTCCTTTATCTCATACTAAGACTCCCATCATCAGTTGTGGGTCCTCTTAGCGTTTTTAACTTTATTTCATCAATGCATCATATATAAACCATAATCCCACATACAATATAATGCTACTAATACTTTATAAAAGTATCTTACCTATTCGCCAAAGCTTAGTGTGTTTCCGAGCCTAGCCGAAATCCACCACTAGCCTTATTTCCAAGCTGTCATAATTTAACACACATATATTCGCTTAAGAAGTAATCCAATAAATTCTATAAATTTCTACAGAATATAGAAAAATCTTTACTTTCCTTACCATTTCTTTTTCTTTCCTTTTTCTTCTTCTCTTTCTTCTTCCTTCTCTTCTTTCTCCTTTTCTTTTCTTTTTCTTTCCTTTTCTTTTCTTTCTTTTTCCTTTCTTTCTTTTTCTTTTTCTTTTTCTCTTTTTTTTTCTGGTCTGAACTGGGTCGGGTCGGGTCGGATCGGGTCGAGTTGGCTGGGTCAGGCCGGTTCGGATGGTTTAGCTTTTGCTGGCCAGTTCGACCACCGGCGGTAGTCCATTCCGACGGTTCAGCCTCTCCACAGCATCCTCGGGTCGCCACGAAGCCGGATCTGGCCTCCGTTCGTCCCCATCGTCGGCAACAGCACCGGATCTGGAATGAAAACTTTCAGCCTTTCTCCTCCTCTTTCCTCCTTCCTCAGCCGCTTTCCTCTCCACCGGCGACCAGCTTTCCTTTCCCCTCACTCTTGCCGAAGTCGGGGTTGTGGTGGCAGTGCTTGGACACGCTGGCACCGCCATTTCCCCTTTTCCTTTTTTCTTCGGCTTCGCCGCGCATTCTCTCGTTTCGCTTCGCTTTTGTTTCCTTTTCCTTTCCCGCCGTCGGCGGCGTAGCTCCTCCTTTCTCCGGTAAGCCAACAGGGGTTGGCCACATCTGTGTTTCTCCTCTGTTTTGTAACAGAGGAGAAATGGGGGTCGGTTCCCCCCGACTCCCGCTTTTTTTAAGTTTTTTTAATTATATTTATAAATAATTATTTATAAATATAATTTTTAATTTATATATATGTATATATAAATACAAACTTTTATTTTTCTTAAATTTTGGATTTCCTATTATCCAAAATAATTATACTCATTTCCATCTCTTTAATATTCAGATCTTTTAATATCCGAAAATTATTTAAAATAATTTCTTCAACTTCATCACTTCATCACTTCCGAGAATTCCGACAATATTTCGATCTCGTAAATGAATTTATTTATTTATTTTCTGGTAATTAATACCAAAAATAAGAAAATTTCTGGTTATCACATTTTTAAAGAAAAAGAAATAATACTAACGTAGTGTGCCACGTGTCAACCTATTATTGGATATGCAATGCCACATCAGCTTTTTTCTATTTTCTTAATAAAAATCCTATTAAAAATAAATCTAATTTATTTATAACTAATTTAACTATTTTTAAATATTTTTTCCATATTTTTCAATATTTTTACATATTTTTAAATATTTGTTTACATATTTTTAAATATTATTATGTATTTTAAATATTTTTTCATATTTTAAAAATATTTTTACATATTTTAAACATTTTACATAAATTTTTAAATATTTTTAACTATTTTTAAATATTTTTTTCCATATTTTTCAATATTTTTACATATTTTTAAATATTTGTTTACATATTTTTAAATATTATTATGTATTTTTAAATATTTTTCATATTTTTTAAAATATTTTTACATATTTTAAACATTTTACATAAATTTTTAAATATTTTTAACTATTTTTAAATATTTTTTCCATATTTTTTGATATATTTACATATTTTTAAATACTTGTTTACATATTTTTAAATATTATTATGTATTTTTAAATGTTTTTCATATTTTTTAAAATATTTTTACATATTTTAAACATTTTACATAAAATTTTAAATATTTTTAGGTATTTTTTAAACATTTCTTAAAGAAAAAGAAAAAAACTGACGCAGTGCACCACATGTCAACATATTATTGGACATGCAATGCCACGCCAGCTTTTTTCTAACGGTGTTAACTTTTAGGGTAAAATGACTGACGGAAGTGAAGTTCATGTATGAAAGTGACAAAAAATTTTCTTTAGGTACCAAAGTGAAAAAAGTGGTATAGTTCAGGGACTAAATTATACATTAACCCTAAAAAGAATATTAGTTTAAATAACTGTAATTCTCATTTAAACTCATTTCACATATTGTAGACACCTAATCTTGTCCGAACAATTTTTAAATTAAAAAAAATCAAAAAAATCAAAAAAAAATAAATAATGATAAAAAGAAACAAGTCAATTTTGGTCAAATCTTAAATTGGAACCCATGCAATCCATGGAAAACCTAAAGTTAAATATTTCAAATTTAAAAATCTCATGTGAAGCACATGCAAAATTTACACCCTCAATAGTTGATTTGGTTAATTTGTTGCCAAAAAAAATGAACATAATAATTTGCAAATTGATGGAAATAAATCATGAATGAGAATCCCATGATGGCAGCCATGGTTTAAGCATCAAAAGGGGGAAGTTTGTTTCCTTCCGAAAAGTTTTAAGTTTGAAATGGCTATAAAAGCCAGTGGAATGAAACAATGAAGGACGGACACACGCAGCCACTGTTCATCATCATCTTCAACTCAACTTTGCAACACCATCATCGTGCCCTGCTTTGCTTCCTTTTCTACCATTCTATATTGCTACATCTTCACCATCAACCCTACACTGCTAAGCCACTATACTTCATCCAACGCAGCCCAAGCAAGCTTCTTCCTTGTGGTCACCATTCTGCAGTAACCTTACTTCAAAAACAAAAAAAAACAAAAAAACACATCTTCACCTTCATCACTATCACTGCCCAGCCCATAACTTCATCATTATCTTCGCTGCTACCACTTCTGCTTGTTGCAAAACCACCATTGTTCCCTGCCACCGTGCGCTACCTCTCCATCGCTGCCGCAACGAGTGTGGCTTCCCTGTCCCATCACTGCATCACCGTGAAACCAGCCACTACTGCAGCGATTGCGTCATCCCATGCTTGCCTCACTACTGTCCACTGCATTGAGCCTTTTTGCTTTGTTATTCTTGTTCTGACTTGCCACCTTTGTTATGTGAAGACAGTTTCTCTGTACAAGTGAGTTGTTGGTTTAGCAACATGAAAACAACGTGAATGACAAAGATCCAAAAGAAAGAACATGAAAGAAGGAACAGAGGAAAAGAAGTGAGATTGGTTTAGAAAAAGAAAACCTAGTTGGTCGCACCATCATCACCACCCTGCATCATCACCTCACGACTCTCTTGCATCTTCATCGTCGCTGTTATCGCGAGCTTGCCGCCACTTGCTGTGTTCCTCCATTTTACAGCTCTTTCACTGGCATCATCATCATCATCACTGCCCCACGCCATTGTCGAGCCCCCTATCGTCCTTGCAGTAGTGATCCTAACTACTCTGCTGGCCTCCTCCATCGCCACCATTGTTGCTTCCTGCTGCTCAACGCCATACTCGATTCTACTAAACCGCTGTATCGTTCTCTCCCCAAACACGCCAGCAACCGAGAACAATCAAATAGACAGAGCGTGACCGAAAATTGTTGCAAGCTTGCAATCAAAACTGAAGCAAAAGCTGTCCAAAACAGAGAAGTGTGACCTATTAATTGGTGCCAAAGAAACGGTGCTTTGCTGTCCACTGCAGGTTTAGCTACTTACATCTGAAGGTGTAAACATTTTGGTTTTCTTAAGGTACGTTCCCCACTTACAGACTTTGTTTTCATTTATCTATGCTATAAAAAAATATAATAGTAATGATATATAAAAAGTAAAGTAAAACAACAAAAGTCTTTATGTGTTTGTAGGTATAAAAGGTTGATAAAAGACTTTGTCTACTTTTTTTTATTATTAGAAGAATTCGTTTGTATTTTTTAGGATATTGAAAGAAATTTCATACATAAACTTTAATGTTATTAGAAGAATTTTTTTTAATAACTAAATGAATAATAAACAATAAAAATAGATAAATAAAAAGATAAATGCAAATAATAAATTTGAATCTCCGATGATAGGATTTCTTAGAAATCACAGGTAGTGATTCTTTGATAATCCTTAGAGTCGAAATGAAATATTTGAATATTACCAGCGTATTAGGGTATTCAAGTAATTTTAGTTCGATATTAAGATTTCTAATATAATCAACTTATATGAAATAAACTAACACTAAAAAATAATAAATAAATAAATATTTAAAATAAACAAATAAACAAGACTTCAAAATAAAGAGTAAAACAAATTAAAATAAATAAGATATAAATAATTTCCGATGATGAGATGTTACGGAATTCACAAGTAGTGATTCCTAACTGATCTCTAGGCGAGAGAAATATGCTAAATGTTACCAGCGTATTGGAATATTTAGCATGATTTTTCAATAAAGACAAGATTTTATAAATATAAATAAATTACAAAATAATAATATAAGTATAAATGAATTAAAAAATAATAAAATGAAATATTGGATTTCTCATGTGCATCATCTATATTTTGATTGCATCATTTGCATCCATGAAATTTCAAAATAAGTGTGAATCTCCCGAGGATGGGATTTTATAGAAATCGCAAGTAGCGATTCTTAAGAAATCTTTAGGTGAGGAAATTATCCGAAATGCTAAAAAAAGTATTGGGGTACTTCGGAATAATTTTCAATACAAAAGATTTTCACTTATTTTAAATAAAAAAATAAAACTTAAATATTTCAAAATAAAACAAATAATAAAAAATGGTTTCAAATAAATGGAGTTCTTTTTAAGTGTTTAATTAAGATCATTTTATTAAGATCAAAAGATAAGACATGATTAAGTGGTACCGTTTTTTAACGAGCATTGTGGGGGTGCTAATCCTTCCCCACGCGTAACCGAACTCTCGAATCCAAACTTTGTTTTCGTAGACCAAAAATTATTTTTTTGATGAAACTTAATTAATTTTAAGATTTTATTAAAAAGATAAATAATTTTAGGTGACCAATCACACCTAGTCAAAAAAGATTGGTGGCGACTCCTCTTTGTGTTTTTTTTTTCAAAATCGTCTAGCGACCGAGTCCCCGGACGAAAATCGTTACGACACATATCACTGTATAAGTCATCAACAGTACAGTATTCCATGCAGTACAGTAAACTGTTAGAAATTATTTTCTTTTTCTATAAAAACACATTCATATCCCTTTTGCATTTAAACACATTTTTCATATCACATATCATTTCATATCTCATAAAAGTAGATACTAAGGCATCACCCAGAATATATCATGCTAGAGAGAAAGTACCCCGTAGGGCAATGATAATCATGTCAGATCTATGGTCATAGTCTAGAGTAGTCCTCAGTCAAACACTAATCAGGTGTTAACTGGGATTGAATACACATCACATATCACGTATCACATATCACATATCGGCATGATATGGGGCCAAGTAGTCTCAAAACAATATTTTCATAATCATACCACCTTTATGGAAATAAAGAAAATCAATAAATCTTCAATCAGTCCATAAAGGATTTTATTAAATCATAAAGTGAATATTTATGGAAAATAATTTATAAAATATTCACTTGCCATCTTTTTATCTCATAAACCATATCATATGGTATAAAACATGTAAGAAGAATATTCTGTATTTTCACTTTCAGCCAAATTAGCAACATGAATATTTAAATAATATTTTTTGGTATATTCATGTTTTATGAAAAATAATCAATTTCTCATTTTCAAGGCTAGGAATTTATCAAATCATATAATTACATATTTTCTAATATTTTTAGAAAATATTCTATAAATTTTCAGCAGCATAACGGCTGCTATTTCCCTAGCCCTCCTGCAAATTAAACACAGTTCCATATATAGCAAACAGCCTTAATTCCACATATTTCAATGCATTTCATTCCAAAAATATTCTTATAACATTATATGTATAATAATTATGATTTCGAAATATCACTACAATTCACATACGCATCCCTTACTTGTATAGCGTAATTGAGCTCTTTGGATGCACCACTCGCAATTTGTTATTCCGGGGCTGCAAATAACTCCACCAAAATTATTAACTAATTAAATACTTATTTTTCTGCTATTGTTTAAATCTAAATGCAACCTCTTTAAACATTGCAAATATTTTTGCAGTATAATTCCTACCGGTAACATAACGTAACTTTCTTGTTTTGCGTCGAAATTTAAATCCGAGCATACCGGCAGATTCCTCGTAATTCCTACAGTCATAATCTACCCTCAAAACATCAAAACCAGCCATGAATCTACTCCCCTTCACCTTGGCCGAAATTGATGGGTGGTGATTTTGAGTGATTTTCAACAATTCAATGCTTAATTCATGTTCTACCATGCTTAAGAACTAATTTGGCACCCATTTTGAGCTTAAAACACAATGAGACACCATGACACCATGCTTGGCCGAATGCTTCATCCATGGTGAATTTTCATTTTCAATTTTTCAAGATTTAAACAAGCCCATGGCTAGAAACATGATCACTAAGCTTAGATGAATTGATTCATGCCATTAGATTCAAGAAAAATACAAAGAATGGTGAACTTACCAAGCTTGGCCGAAACTTTGGGGAGTTGTTTCTCCTTGTATAGTGCCTTATAGGATGAGATCTTGGTGTAGAATTGTAGAGGAGAAAGAGAGGATCAATTTTGGTACATAAATTGTATGGAAATTCTAACTAGATCAAGAAATCTAAATTTGAAATTTTTTTCCTTTCTTTCTTTTTTTTCTTCAAAATGTCCCGGGTTTCATTGGGGAAGAAGGTGAACAGTGTCTTCAGCTGCTGAGTGGATTTTAATGAGGATTCTGAAATTTTACAAATTACCAAAATGCCACTAGTTATGTAATTTTGGACGATTTTGCCCTTTTGGTCCCGTTGGCATAAAAACAGTGTAAACGTGCTCCAACTTTTTGGATTCCAGTTCCAAATGGTCATATTAAACATATCTTGATAATTGGAAGTGGTTTCGTTGACGAGCGGTGCACAAATAGTGAAAAATTACGATTTTACCCTTAAAGGGTAAATCGAGTAAATTTTTGATTTAACCACCGATTTAATTAAATCCAAGGCCACTATCTTAAACTCCTTTTCATGTAGAACATCATGATATTTTTACTTTGTCCCAATTCATTTTGATTTAAGAGGAATTTACAAAAATACCCTTGGGACGTATCCGTCATTTCTTAATTTTGTTTGCCAATAACTTCAAATACTGAAAATAAATTAATTTCAAGTCTCTAAAATTTCCTCCTTATAATCATTTCACCATTTGTACACTATTTTCACATTCATAATTTCATCTGCGCACAAAATCCAAGTGGGGCCCACATCATTGTATACTTATACTTCACAATTATTTACAAAATAAATCATTTATTAATAAATAAATGAATAACTGTACATGTACAGTACAAAATAATTGGTTCTCACATTTTTAGACAAATCCACAAGCAAACAGAAAAATACATCAAAAGAGTGAGTGAAACATCATGGGTTTCGATTTTGTCCAAGGCTTTAGGGTAGGAATATTTCTTAGATCTATAGATTTCCTTTGGAATTTAGGTAAATCTGAGGTTAGGGTGATGTGTACAGGACCGAAGGCTTCTGGAAAGTAGGTTCCTTTCTAAGTTTCGGTCATCGTCGACAGTGTTAGCGACAGTGGCAACAATGCCAGCGGCTTTGGAAGGGAGAAGAGCTCTCGGGAAAAGTTTGTTTGGCAAAGTTTCTAGTGATCAATGGGCACTGGAGTGCGGCTCAGAGGGTGAAGGCGACGGCAGCGATAGCCGATGTCTGAGTGAGAAGTGAGAGAGAGTTGAGAGAAAATATTTGTTTTAAATGAAAAGAGGATTATGAAAATCTGACCCAAAAAAAGTTTATTTTGTTTCAAATTCTAGCACCAAAACGATGCATTTTGGTCAAGCAGCCACAGCTAAGGAGACCAACTTGATATTTTTAATGACATGGCATTTTCATGACACTTAAGGTGGTTTATGGTCCATATGGCAGCATTTGATTGGTCTATATTTCCACATCATCATTTAGTCAAACGGCGTTAGCTTTTGAGGTTAAGTATGTGACGGAAGGAAAGTTTAGGTACCAAAGTTATAACAAAAATTCAATAAGTACCAAAGTGATAAAAGTGGTATAGTTCAAGGGCTAAATTATACATTAACCCAAACATTTAATACCATTTATAAATATACTAAAAGCCTAAAACCATTCTTATAGTAATCATTTATCTATTTTAAAATTTACTGCTCTCAATTCTTATTTCACCAAATAGTGTAACAATACAAAAAATTATTTCAGTAGACATCAAAGCAATGCATAAGTTTTTTTCATTCAACAAATAATGCAACATCACAACAAGCATTACAACAAGCATCAACACAAAGCACTCAAGGTTTGTTCATCTTCTTAAACTATAAATTAACAATAATAACTTTTCTTATGATAGTTCTAAATTGACAGTTAAGTTCATGATATTGTTTATGTAGAAGAGACTTAGTACTTACATGACAAAATACAAAAGGTAAGTATTATATGTTTCATGATTTAATGTACGTTGTTTTCTAATGAATTGTTATAGTTTAATACTATTGGATACTCCATACCTAAAACTATTTTGTTTCAGCTTTTACTAGAACGTACTTCTACATCCAATGTAAAGCAAATACCAATCGAAATGCATAATCTTTTAACAAGTAATAGAGCTAATGAAGATGAAAATAGTTTTTAAACTCTTGCAAAAAGACTATGTATATGCGAATAAGTTTTTATGTACATCATTTAATTACTTAAAATCATTGTATATGCCAAATAAATAAGAATTTTTTGAAATATTTTATATTTATAGGTCTACAAAAAATTCTGTACCGCTCGAAGAGTTCAACAATTGAAGATAATTTTCACTTTGATGAAGCTTGTAGATTTTTATTCAACAATTTCATGAATATTTTGGCTTATGATTTTTTTTAATATATTTGAATGAAGTTTTTAGTTTTACATATTATTCATCAATTGTTGTTTATCATATGTTAAAAATATTTTTATATTATAATTATTTTAGCTTTATTTTGAATATATGAATTATTATGTTTTAAGTTAAATTTATGTATCTTCAAACACATTTAAATAAAAATTCCGTCCATCGTACGAGTCACAAACTAGTTAAATAATAATTAATAGCCAATTAATTAAGAATAACGAAATATTATTGATTGTTAATAATAACAATAATTAATTATTATTTAATTATAATATATATGTATATATATTTATATAATATTACAAGACACATACTTCACAAAACAAGCCATGTGAGCACATATGTGAATTTTCTCTTGTTGACGATACATAGGACAAGCTTATAATTTGGATATATCAATTTTTAAATAGATTTTTTAACAATATAAATATATTATTCAATTTAAAAAATCTATTTTTAAAATCAATTTTTAATAATCTAAATATCTCTATCACCATTACTAATTTCTTTAAAACCAATGCCAATGAAGCCTTTGTTTAATAGCAACGAGGAGGTTTTGAGATTTTCAGGTTTCAAGTTCAAGTCTCACTACTTGTGAATTCAAGTTAGTTTATTTGTTATTATTATTTATATTTACCAATTTATTAAATTACTAGTTCATAAAATGAGAATGTACTACTTAAAAAAAATTCTTTAAAGCCAAACTCATTATCTCTCACCATAGCATGACTCCCACCGTAACATAATTCTGTCCCAATAGGTTTATAACTTCAATTTATATTTTTAAAAATTTTAGGATAAAACTTACAATTTATATATAAATTTTAAATGTATTTTTAATTTAAATATATCTTTTTTTAATTCAAGAAACTCAAAATATAATTTTAAAAGATCTTGTTTAAAATCAATTTTTAATAATCTTAATATTTGTTGAATCACTTCTATACTTTGTCTCTTAAATTTATAATTTCAATATTACGTTTCATTTTTTTTTATTTCAAATTTCAAAACTCATTAAAAAATTTTCAAAAATCCCTGCATGACATGGAACACAAGCTAATTAATTAATATATTGATAAAATATTAAAGGTAAAAAGATGTTTAAAAAAATTATTACTTTCGTAATTTAATTCAGAAGATTGCAGTATTAAAGAGAAAAGGAAATTACAATTTTTTTGTTTTCAAAGAAAAACAATTGCCTAAAAATGCTAAACGAAACAAAAAAAAAACCAGTGAGAAAAATAAGGAGAAACGGGAATATAATTGCCCCAGTCCCCTGATTCTAAAAATAGTAAATGATATTGAATTCCTCTTACTTGGTCTCAAATTCCTGATGCCCAATCCAGTAATTTCATGCCTATTGGCTATTTCAAAATCCTGCGGCATGCTACAAGCTATTAATTAAAAGGATTAACTTGTAATAAAAAATAGAAAGAATTAACCGCCTCCGTTATGCCAAAACGATAGGCTCCCCATATTAAAAAATATCAAAATAAAGTAAAATAAACGGTAGGCGCCCACCGGCCACCGCCAATCTTTTTTCTTCCCTCCTTCCCAAGTCCTGAAAAAAAGGCGGTTCCGCTTGTTTTCCCTTTTCTGTTTATAAACAACTCTCCTTTTTCTCTCCTCCAAGTAAACGAACTTGTGGCCTTAACTTTCCTCTCCTATTTTAACTGCAAATTCTTTCAATCTTCTCTTTTATTTATACCCTTTCTTTCAAATTACAACGCCCGTTAGAGATGTATCATTAGTTCTCGTACATATTCTCTGTTCTTTTTTTCCTTTCAATTAGACGAATATTCCTTGCTTAATGCTCAGTAGGGGATGAAACTCTGATTCAAAAGTAGAAATTTTTTCCGGGCTTTTTGTTAAAATGCATAGATTTTTCATTGTTTTTTAGTTCTCTTTTTTGTAAATCGCTCTAGGATTTGTTCCACGTTTTTTTTTCTTTCTCTAAATTCTTGCAATTATGGCTTACAACCAACATCAGTGCAACAACTTCCCTTCTTTCCAAGCACAATACTCCGACGGACATAACACGGCTGCTTCAAGTTCCACTTCTCTAGACACAGCAAATGATCAAGAATCCGTTCTTTCTGATTGCGAAAGCGGCGTTTCTGGTCCCAGTTTTGATCAATCTTCCCTGTTCAACAGTGGGTTGATTCGGTTATCCCCGGGGGACAAAGCACACGACGTTATCAAGAGAAGGTTTCTGTCCAATTGGGGGTCTTTGGCGGCTCATGTAAAGGACTTAACAATCCAAAAAAATGGTTTTCTGGGTCTTACTTGGCAAGCGAGGCTGCAATCTTTCCAGATTTACATCAAAGCAATGGAGAAAAAGTGTGGAGGCGACGCCAATGTTAAGTATGCTTGGTGCCCTGCCACCAGAGATGAGATTTGTAAGATTGTCGAGCATGGTTTCGGCCATTGTGCATTGCCTGAAAACAGCGGATTGTATGGTTGCGGCGTCTACCTTGCCCCCGATGGTTCTCCCATGGAGAGGTAAAAACTTGACGACAAAGTCATTTACTTATGTTTGCTTACTTTGTTATTATTCAATGTTCACTTTAAAATCTGTTGTTTGCTTCAGCATTAAGAATGCAACGATTGACAAAAATGGGATGCGGCATCTGATGCTCTGCCGCGTAATATTGGGGAAGGCAGAGTTGGTGCAGCCTGGCTCTAAGCAATGTCATCCAAGTTCATACGAGTTCGATTCTGGCGTGGACGATATATCGTCGCCGAAAAAGTATATTTTGTGGAGTACGCATACCAATACTCATATCTTGCCAGAGTTCATTCTGAGTTTCAGAGCTCCTTCCTTGAAAGGTAAGCAATACAAAACGTTTTTGCTGGAAGGCGTTGAAAAGTTTGAAAGTCAAAGGCATTGAAGATTGATTTTGACTTTGGTTGCTTATTGTTTAGGATTCCTTGGGATGCAAGATAGGTTGAAGATGCCAACTTCACCTTGGATTTCATTTCCAGCTCTTATATCCGCGCTTTCGAAGTTCTTACCTGAAACTTCCATCAATTTGATCTCCAAGTATTACAGACTTAACAGGGTGAGTTATGTTTGTTTTGCGTATTCAGTAAATGTCATGTTACCTTGTTCTTTATTTGCAAATTACAATCTTTTGTTCTGCAGGCTAGGAAAATGTCAAGGCGTGAATTTATAAAATTTGTAAGACTAATCGCTGGAGATGAGTTGTTGATTGCTGTCATAAAATCCTCAAGAACCGAGGTACTGATGAAATGGATGTCTTACGACTATTTAAAGAGTTGTATTCTTTCTTTCTTCACTTCATTATTCCTGAGTCATGACTGTAGCGAAACCTTTTCTGTTCTTTCTCTGCAGCGGCCTATGGCAGTAAAAGGACAACTGAACATGGATACAAGAAGAGAGTACGGTATCATCAGAAGAGAATTGGATGAGTTTTTTGTACATAGTGATAGTGAGAATGTTGCAGCAACCACTGAATGACATGAGAAGACAGATGCAATGAAATAGACTAGGCAGATCATAGTGAAGCTAAGGTGGAATTATGAACTATGAATTATCTCCTGTTTTGTAAAAAACCAGTGGTGGAATATTTGGTATTTTTGCATAAAAGCTGTCACTTCTTCATTTCAAATCACACAAATGAAAATGTAATTCATCCCATTTTAGATGATTTTGACAACTTTAAATACAGTTTAATAGTAGTTGGGATCGTTGAAGCAACAAAATTTGGCCGTAGGATATTTTCAGTGGTGATATTGCTTTTGTCATGGGATCGTTATCCTTTTTTCCACAAAACTAGTTTATTTGGATATCTAGATGACTTTGACAACTTTAAATACAGTTTGATAAAAGTTGGGATCGTTGAAGCAACAAAATTTGGCAGTAGGATACTTTCATTGGTGATATTGCTTTTGTCATGGGATCATTATCCTTTTTTCCACAAAACTAGTTTATTTGGATATCGCCAACGTTTTAACGTCCAGTGACATTTTTTTCATATTCAATGTGAGATCTGGTAGGGTTTGTCTTGAATTACATATTGAAAGTATAGGAAAGGTTATAAGAGCTCTTTTCCTATAAATAATGTACTAGGTTTGGTTTGTAAAATATTCCAGAGAGTTATAGAGTTTGTGGTATTATAAAATAGTGTAGTTGAGCTTTTTGGATAATTGGGCTTTGGGTTTGTAAGAAGTTTGTAATTTTTCTTCTTTAAAAATTACACAGTTATAATTATTTGATTGATTATTAGTTTGATTGGGTGGTTATAGACCAATTTGGTTGGGCTAAATCACATTAAAATTATTGTGTTTATTTTTACTTTTTTCTGTTTTGTGGGTTTTTGGTTTGAGGTATATTTTTTTCAACAAGTGGTATCAAAGCTGAAGGTTCATGATCCTGCGAGAAGAGGAAAGCTATGGCTGAAGCTATGTCTGGAGGTATGCCTAAGTTTGAGATTCTTTTATTTGATGGTAAAAGTAATTTTATGTTATGACAAAGTACGATTTAGAATCTTTTAGTGCAACAAGGTCTAGATTTGGCATTAGAAGAAAATAAGTCATATGGAATGTCTAATAAGAATTGGGTTGGAATTCAAAAGAGGGTTGTGAGCACAATTAGATTGACACTTGCTATAAAGATTAAGTATAATGTATTTATTGAGACGACACCAACCGGATTGTGCAAGAAACTGGGAGACATATATGCATCAAAATGCTAACAAATAGATTATGTTTGAAGATGGATTTATATTCTCTGAAGATGGATGAAGATACGAGTCTCCATGATCACTTAAATGAATTTAATAGACTAGTTTCACAATTATTAGCTATTGGTTCTAAAGAGTTGAAAGAAAAAGAGAAGGCATTGCTGCTGTTGTCATCTTTGCCTAAGTCTTATATACCTTTAATTCAGACTTTATTGGTAGGTAAAACTACTTTGACATTGGATGATGTGATTGCTGTGCTGCGTGAGAATGAAAGATTTATGGGCAAAGAAAATTTTTCATCTGGGGGAGGTGTACTAGCTGCTATAGAAGGTTCTACTCGAGGGAGGACTAATAAGAGACGTGGTGGATCAAGAGGGAGATCAAGATCAAGATTTAGAGATTATAGTGAGGTGGAATGTTATTATTGTGGAGAGAAGGGTTATATTCAAACACGCTGCAAGACATTAAGGGATGATATGGCTGCATTCAAGAAGGCTCAACAAAAGAGTGATGATGGAAAGAAGAATGAAACATGTGTTGCTCTGACTGATTCAGATGATGATGTATTGGCAACTTGTTTAGATGGGTCTCATACTTATGAGAAAGGTTGGGTTTTGGATTCAGCTGCATCAATGCATATTTGCAATGATAAAGATCGGTTTGATGAATTGAAAGAGGTTGAAAGTTTAGGCAATATTGCAATTGAGAATGGTAATAAAGTGAAGATTGAAGGTATTGGGAGTGTTCAACTCAAACTTTATGATGGTGGTGTCAGGACTCTTCGTAATGTGAGATATGTACCCAATTTTAGCTACAATTTGATTTCTTTGGGTGAGTTAGCTTCACATAGGTACACATATGTTGGTAATAATGATTGTTGCAAAGTATACAAGAATGGTAATTTAGTTTTGCAAGAAAAGAGGAATGAGAAACAATTCATGATGCGAAAGATAGAGTTGTTTCCAAGAGTAGGAAGATTCAGAGGCATGTTAGTTTTTCAGACGTTGTTGAGCAGTTTGGGGATTCAATTCAAGAGAGGATTTGTTGGGGTTTGCCTTGAATCCCACATTAAAAGTATAAGAGAAGTTATAAGGGCTCTCCCCTTATAAATAATGCGTCAGGCTTGGTTTGTAAAGTTTCTCAAAGAGTTATAGAGTTTGTGCTATTATAAAAGAGTGTAGTTGGTCTCTTTGGGTAGTTGGGCTTTGGGTTTGTAAGGAGTTTACAATTTTTCTCTTCTAAAAATTGAAAAATTGCACAGTTGTAATTATTTGATTGGTTATTATTTTGATTGGGTGGTTATAAGTCAATTTGATTGAGTCAAACCACATTAAAATTATTGTGTTTATTTTTGCCTTATTCTGTTTTTGTAGATATTTAATTTGAGGGATATTTTTTCCAACAAGATCGAAATGTCTACTTTTCTTTAGTGGCTTGACGTGTTATTCTCTTTATCAAGTGTCATGACACTCTCATCAAGGTTAACTTTCTCTAGAGCTTACCCTATTTACCCCTCTAAGATGCTTGGTATGAAATTGGTTTACCTTACCTCCTTCCTTTGGAGAGTTTGGCGTTGAGTCGATAATGAAAGGTTGACTTTAATACTACTTGTCAGAGAGCTATTACCCCCTTTTTGCAAAACTAGCTTATTGTGGTATGCACTCTTATACGCTTTATGATTTTTTCTTTCATATCCGATATGGAATTAAAGCACTCTACTATCTCTCCTAGTTTTTTTTTGTTTTAAAAAATGTATTTTTTTAAATAAAATTAAGGTTAAATGATAGAATTTTTAAAGTCTATAAACAAAATTAAAATGATATTGTGCATCAAGACAACTTATTAGTTTATTAGATAATAAAACTTAACAAAGAAATTATTTATATATAACTTAAATGAAATGTTTGTAGTATCCAAACTTCATGTGTAAAGTTAAAAAAAATTAAAACAAAAAAACTCTTCGAACCTTAATAGTGTACAAGATAATTGCCCATAAAATAAAAATATATGGTTACTACTCAAAATTAGAGGTGGCAAAGGGGTATAATGGGTTGGGTTTAGGTATTATTTCGGGTTGAATAATTTTGGGTTAAAAAAAGTGGATTAATTTGTTTTGAGTTAGAATCTAGTTTAATTTGGGTGAAGATTATTTTGAGTTCGGGCTAGGTTAATTTATTTTATTGATTTTTTAAAAGAAAATATCGGGTTAATTAGATTTGAATTTGGGCTAATAAGATGTACTTTTCAAGTTGGTCTATTTTTAGCACTTTCAGTGTGATGTATCTAAAATATAAAAACAAATTAAAATCATATTTTTAGAAATCACATGACTTATGAATTAGATGCTTTTTACATGATTTATAGTAAATTTGGGATTAAAATGTTCAAATATTTGTAATTAGTATAGTAGTTTTCCTTATAATTTCTTCACCAATATTTTTGGTAAAATAATTATGTATTTTCCATCTTGTTTCTATTGCCTATAAGAATTGACGACTCCAAACATTTGAAATGATTTAGTGATTCTTACTATAATAGTTTATCATACATCTCTTTCGTTTGACTTGATTTTTATGTAATAACTAGAGTTACTATAAATATAGTGTATGTGACTTTGCTTGGTGGTAGGTTGACAATTGCAATAATTTTAGTTTAAATCTTCCCGAATTTTATTTATGTTTGGATATAGATAAATAAGTCATAAAAGTGAACATTTATATTTAACTAGATCCCAAAAATGTAATTTTTTTTTTTGTTACAAGCACCCCTATTCTCAATTATTTAAAATGTAACCTTTATATTGTTAAAAAAGAATTAGATTTTTACCATGATACAATGGTTTGAACATTAATTATGATATATACTTTTGATTTAGTACATTTCACTTGCAATAAACAAACATTGCAAATTCAATGTAGAAGAGCTCTCAAGTTTTACTCCAATTAAACACACTTTTTGAGAGGGGTGAAAAGCCTTAACTGTGACAAACCTCGAACATGGTTAGTCTCAAATTGTTAAAACAGATGAAAATACATGTAGTTTACAAAAAAAAAACTATAAATTTACCTCTAAAAAACTCAACTTAAATTCAACATGGATTCATAAATTCTTATTTCAAATGATTGACTGAAGGTGGGTTTGGAACCCATTGGGCCTATGGTGCAGTGCAATGAGGATTCACATCGTGCTGCAATTCTCATTTTACTTCCATTTTTTTAAAATTTTAATATAACATTTTTAATAATCATTTTATAATTTATTCTACCGTTGTGATTGAAATTAAATGTATTATCACTTGATACCAATCTCACCGTCACTATTGTTTTTAATCTTACCAGAATTAATTGTATGTCCATCCAAATTAATCATCATGCAAATTGTAGGATTAAAAAGAAACTCAAAAGTGGAAAAAAGTCGGGATCAAAATCACGCAAGTTGTTACGTTGATTTCCTTTTGCGTTGAGCATCCTTTTCACATGAAAACGCGAGGCGGCAAAACAGGTTTGCAAGCCCCACCCTGCAGGTTGGATTATGCACCGGCGAGAGGCAAGCGCGAGGCGTCGAACTTTTCACGTGTCAAGTACCGGTGCCGAGATTGTGATGGGAATCCTCCTCATTACTAGTTAGTCACCGCCGCCCAATGCTTGCCAATGCAAAGCAAGCAAAGTCTTTTAAGCAATTATTACCAGATTGGATTCGAAGCCGATTTTTGCCTTGTGGCTCTCCTGCCTCAAGCATTATCGAGGTAGCCCAACTTAAACTTTATTTTGGTTGGTGCTCTTGGACCACCAGGCTTGGAAGCCTTGAGATGAGCCTTTGACATTAATGTATTCTTGAGCTAAATGTCAATTCATTATATTTTTTTCATTTTTGGTTTTATATTCATTTAGACTTGACAATTTTAGATATAACACGATTACACGACACAAAAATGATACTAATAAAAAATACGAAATGACACGAAAACGAATTAGAAACACAAATTGCCAGATCTATGTTCATTGTTGTTAAGAAATGAAAAATTGCTTTTCTTGTCATAAAAATTGAAAATAAGCCAAGCAAACATTTAATAACAGCATTGCCATTGCTATCAAGAAAGCGGTCTTCACCAGCATCCAAAAAGCCGCATTTAATAATAATAATAATAATATTGTAAAAGTTAAGGCAAATGTTGAAGTTTTGATGTCCACGTCCACGATCATTCAAACATCTATTTAAAAGAAGGGTCTTCTAAGGGTCGAAAATAACATTAATGCCCTAAGCCAAGACTTACCCTATTTTATTCTTTTTTTTTTATGATGTGATCACAAATATCTTTATTCATTTTAATGTTTGAAATTAATTTTGTTCGTGCTGAGAATGATAAATGGTAAAACTTTCCCAACAATTACGATTTCAAAATTCAAATCGTATCCAAATATTTGAAAAAAAAAGATCAATTTCAATTTTTCTCAGCCACCTATTGGTTACCCTAATTTACTTTTAACCATCTCTTTAAGAGAAATAAACAGCTAAGCCGCCTAAAACTTAAAAAAAAAAAAAAAGGAGAAAAAGGGCAACCACCGTCACAATTCCCTTGCCCCTCATTTACTGCAGACTGCTGAGCCGAATTAAAACGAAAAGCCCCCAATCCAAGATTTCAGGTCCAGCCCATTTTTTTGTAGCCGTAGCCCAAAATACTTATGAGAATGACTATACACGTGTGGGCTCACATATTATTCCACGTACAATACAAAAACCAGCTCATAGTTTCGTGTTAAAGAAGCTAAGAACTTTCCATTATTAGGATTTAGGAAGGTGACACCCCCTCTAGAGTTTGACGCGAAAGAAATCAGAAAAAAAATTTATAAAGTGAAGTCTCGTTTTCGTAACGCCAATAACCCCCCTTTAGAAACCGCGTCCGCCACCATAATCTCTCTGCCCTGCCACCTTCCGCTCATTTCTTCCGATATCACCCCATTTCTTTTGTCCTTTCTTTCCTTGTTTCTTCTTTTCTTTTGTTAATTGCTCGGAGCTACAGGAATAAATCTTGGTTTAGATCCTTTTTTTATATTTCTTTTGTTAAGTTTAAGTAGACATGCAAATGCAGGCTAGTCCAGTTCTCTCGCTATCCCCGAGATCTCCGAGCTTCAACACTTGCTCTTCAGGCAGGCTTGCTGAAATCGCTGCAAGAGTTGTTGAAGAGTTTATGCAGGAATCTGGTTCTCAAGACGACATCTACGAAACCTGGCCCCAACAAAAACACCATCAACAAGAAGTCATAGAAGAGGAAGACAATGAGGACGATGATTCCGAGTTTGCTTTTGTCTTTAGAGAGCCAGAGACATCTCCAATCTCAGCAGACGAAATCTTTTGCAATGGACAAATCAGGCCAATCTATCCACTTTTCGATACAAAATTACTCAACGATCATCAAACTCCTGATGGGGAAAACGTTGACTCTACTTCCTTTGCACCGAAACCGCGACCCCATCGTTTTCCGTTGGGAAAACTCATGAGTGAAGAACGCGAAACGACTTCATGTTCATCCTCAGAAGCTGACGAACTGGATGGGGTAACGCCAGGGACTTACTGTGTCTGGAAAGCAAAAGGAGTTACATCGGGGAGTACTACTGGGCAAGAATCCCCTGGAAGATGCAAGAAGAGCAATTCGACAGGGTCATCTTCAAAAAGATGGAAGCTAAGGGATCTCCTTTACAGAAGTAACAGCGATGGTAAAGAAACGTTTATTTTCTTTGCACCACGCAAGAGAGGCCAAGCTAGCAACGCTGGTGTTAGTAAGGGCATTGAAATTCCAGGCAAGTTTAAGGAAGCTGAAGAACAGTGCGTTAATAACAGATATATGAAACCAGGGGACAAGAGAAGATCTTTTTTGCCTTACAGACAGGACTTGTTGGGATATTTTCTGATGTGAATGGCCCGAGCAGAGATTTGCATCCATTTTGAAGATATTAAAATTACAGAGCAGATGAAGGGTGGGCTTATTTCTCCCTGCTGTTTTTCATTTTTTTTTTTTGCGTTAATTTTTTTGTGAGGAAGTAAATATGATTAGTTTGATTAAGATAGGCTTTCATCTGTTGTTTAAATTAATATATACAGTGGTTGGATAATTTGTTCACTATTTTCTTGTGCTTCTATTCATCTCCATGATCTGTTTGAAAGCCCTCGCTGTTCCACTTGAGAAATTATGAGCATAAACTTGTTTGATGCGTGCAAGTACAGTAGTAAAACTGTGAAAATTCTCTTGTTCAACGTCAGTCATGCAGCGCTGAGAATTAGCCTCAAATACCTCTTGATTAAAAAAACAAAAAGTGTGAAAATGCACATTTTGGGTAGGACAAATTTGTAAAGGTCTTCGAAACGTGAATATGAAAGGTGCTTGTTTGAATTGAATATTATAAAAGCCAGAATCAAAAGTTTATACACTCATCATACAGATAATTATGTTAGTATATTTATTTTAGACTATTCAAAAATATGATCATATATTCTTGTTTTTACATTTACTTTTCCTTTAAAAATTGTGATGCATACAAAGAGAAACAACAGTTGTTGATGATTAAAATTTAATACTAATGAAGATTAGGTATCACGAATGGCGCCCATTTCTGCTTACCTTGGAGAAAATTGAATCTTCTTTTTCATTTGACTTGGTCGAATATCAGCGAAATTGGCTAGTTGAAGAAATAGTTTATGGCGTCTTTCGTCTTCATTTAGTCAATCATATTACCATACCAATAATTTATAATTATAATTAAAAATGTGAAGAAGTCAACTACGATTTGTTCTAATAACTTGGACGGAATGTGGCAGAAGAAATATTTGGCCCACCAGTGTCTTGCAATGCAAGAGAATCAAGGCATTTTTTCCTTTTACAAGAGGAAAGGAAAGTTCATACACAAATATAATATTATATAATAATTTATTTAATACACATATTTACTTATTTAAATATAAACTTTTTTACTTATCTAAATTGAAATGACATTCTTTTTGTTCCAAAGATTGCCAAAGGACATATGGGATAGAAGTAGGTAAGAAACCTATGATAGCAAATGCAACTTTTTTTCTTTTCCAAGTGAGGATAAACATTAATTAATGTACTGCTGCCAATTTATTTAGAATAAAAGAAGGTTATAATTATACTCTCAAGAAAAAAAATTCATTACGCTATTGGCATGCCTATGGGCATTAAATACGTTGAAATAAACTCACCCATTGTTGATTCACAAGTGCAATATCTCAAGAAAACTAGATTATTCAAGTGTCCATCTTGTCTCATCACTTCTGGAAACCCAGAGTCCCACGTCTAAAGTATTAACTAACCAAAAATAAAAAGAATCTCTTATCCCCCCTTAACTTTTTTCAGGGTCCCACAGGCACACTAAGCACTTTTATAATTTGTGGGTCGGAAACGGTGAGCCATGATCAGTTCTAGTTTTCTTATGCTGTGGGGACAAAATTTCCATTTTCCAGTTGCCAAGGTTTTGTGACAGCAGCTGTAGAAATGACAACGAAAAGCAAGGATGGATGATCCCATTGGCTGCAATATGTGAGCGTCCCGTTTGGGAGCCTTCAGGGTCTTGGTCTTCGTCCACTTCTTTTGTCGTCTTCCTCCAAGCCAATTTGCATGTAAAAAGCTTCCAGAAATCCTTGGAAATTGTGTAAAGCGCAAGAAGAATCCCCCTGTATTCCTTACCTTTTCCAGGCAATTGACAATAACCAGACAAATGACCACACATCAAGGAGAATGTAATATGCATTTTCCATAACTTTGCTGTCGTTAATTTCGCTTGCTATGGTCTCTCGCTGTGTATTTCCTCTGATTTTGCATTCTGGTCTAACTTTTCCCTTAGACTGTAAAAGATACAGTAAAGATGGGATTCGATTGGTATTTTGTTTATCGAACTAGGACATTTGATCTAACAGTTTGAGTACCGTCATCTTAAAGGTAACAAAAGCACATGAATTAGTCCCTTAGGGGACATGCGATACAATTAGAAACTATACAAAGAAAGTACATAAATCGATTTATCCAAGTTTATTGTGCTAAATTTTATGAGTTGAGACAGAGTCACGGCTCATTTTAGCAAATATTGTTAAGGGTTCATTAGGGAGTTGAGGCTTTCTTCCCAAAGAGGAATAAGGGAAAGCAAAGTGTATGTTGTCGTATAAAATAAAGAGAAATCACAGTTAGCTAGATTCCATTAGGTTACCATGACTATTGGAGCCTTCTCTTTCTCTGCCTCTCCTTTAGAAGGACACTATATACAGAGAAAAGATAATGGTAAATGATGAATCAAGCTTTATTCTATCTTCTTCTACACATTTTTATAAAGAATATATGGGAAGGTAACTAAGAAGTAGCAGAGTGGGGCATCCCAGATTTGACTATGGGGAATTTTCACCTTTTTTTAAAAAAAAATAAAGGCACATTAAATAAAAATAAAAATAAAATCTCTCCGAATGGATAACAACAAAAACAAACATCAATCTGCTTCAGAAATTGAAGCAGCAACAGTCCTAGGGAACGTGATTCCCATAGAATCCGCTAATACCGGCATTAACAAACATTGAGACCGTTCTTCAAAAAAATGAAAATGAAGAATCCAGTGAAGGTCCTATCTTGGCTAGCAAGTCCACAACTGAGTTGGCTTTTCTAAAGCTGTAAATTAATCTAACACCTAGAATTCTTCTAAGCAAAGACTTGCAATCATCTACAATAGAATTATAAGTATGAGAAGTTTGAACTCCATAAATAACATACCTTAAAACAATTTGTGAGTCAACTTCCACAGCAAGGTTGTTGGATCCTTGATTAACAGCTAATCATAGGCCATCTCTGATTAAATTGAATTGTGGAATCATATGTAGGTGCCTGCTAAGTGTTTTAGGAATTGATTGAAACTCAAATATGCACATGCTTAAATGATTAAATCTTTAATATGTTGTTGATATTTTAATGATTGTTTTATTGAAGTGATTCTATACTTTAAAGTACCAAAAGTATGCTTTGACTGTTCAATGTATCGATACCCTTGGTAAAAGTATCGGCACTGATTATTTAAATATTAACAAGTTTAACGTGTGAGATCAATACCCCCATCGTTACCTTTGGATAGAAACTTAATGCTAGTTCGGGTATCTATACTCTAGGGTTATCGTAATGATACCTTTTTGACTGTTTGGTAAGAATCCTTCATAAAGTATCAATATATCAACATACCTCATGCATGGCGAAATGTAACAGCTAGTTTTGTGTGTCTTGTAATGGAAAGATTTTTTATTCAAGCACATCGGTGGTCATATTTCATAGAGAGGGTATAAAAGGAAATTTCAAAAAGATGAAGACTCAAAAGCTAAAGTTCCCAATCAATGATTATTCTCATCACAAACTTTCCTTAGTGAACCATTGATTTTGAGACAACTCTTTAGTCTCACACTTGTTATTCCTTCCGGTGCTTAATTTGTAATCACCCTACTTGTTAGAGGCATTATTGATTACAAGTATTTGTAACTTTAATCCTCCACTTGTAAAGGGGTATTGATACATTTAATACCACTTGTAAAGGCATTCCTTCTTGTGCTTAATATTTTTGGTGCAATTTAATTTGAACTTGAGCTTTTTTAGATTTTAATTTAGATTTTCATGTTTTTGTAATCTTTAATTACGTTTTTTTTAATGTTTTTAGATATTATATTATTTTATTTTAAAAAAATTAATAGTGTTTGAGCATGCTTACACAGATTTTGGCATATTCTTTATATATAAAAATTGACTTGGACAAAAAAATTATTAGAACTAAAAGATAGATCAGGTTAGAATCGTTAAAAATCTAATTAAAATTTATCCAAACCCGACCAGCTTGACACATAACACCTCTAGATCTTATGTTGTAATCTGCTTTTACATTCTCCTAGATATTTATAACTTCCTTTATCCCTTCCTAGGGTTGAAGGAGAAAATGAAAATAAATGGTAATTAACAAAAATTTGATTAACATAACCCATTTGCTTAAGTTCATCCACTTTTCTTAGGAAGCGGATTCTCGCAAGGATGAGATTCAATCTCCTACATTTGCAATTCTCCTTACACATTGGTCTTTCTTATTACAATCAATATACACACACGACATTCTTATGGATGACTGCAAAACCAACCAACTTCCATAATAAAATTGGAAACTATATTGCCTTCTAGAGTTTTTTTTTTGATACCTTCATGTGTACCCTCTAATTTAAAAAGTCAAGTCAAAACATTCTTGTAATATAAATAAATAAATAAATAAATATATATATATATATATATATATATATATAAACTAAAGCATTTGATTACAAGAAAAATATCCTATGTGAATAGTCTAAAAAGTTAACACGTGTAATATCTTAAAATAAAAAATAATATTTTTTTCTAATTTTTTTATTGATAGAAATCTATATACACTAAAATTTCAAAATAAATTAATTATCTTTTTAAATTAATTATCTATTTCAATTTTTAAAAGATAGACATATATATTTTAGTGTATTTAGATTTCTATCAATAAAAAAATTAGAAAAAAATATTATTTTTTTTATCTTAAGATATTACACATGTTAACTTTTTAGACTATTCACATAGGGTGTTCTACTTATAATCAAATGCTTTGGTTATATATATATATATATATATATATATATATATATATATATATATATATATATATATACACACACACTATAATATATTTTTGTCTCCTTCTCTTCCTTTGAGTGACACTTGTCCTTTTTTTTGCCCTCAACAACTTTTTTTTTTATCTTAGGTCCTTTTATTTTTTTTGCTCAACAAATTTTTTCTTAACAATTTTTTTAGTTAAATCTTTAACATGTTTTTTGTATGGCTCTTTAACTCTTTTTAATCCAGTCCTCTATTATTGTTTTATGGTATTACTTTATATTTTTATCTATTTGTTTCTTCTACTTGTATATATTTTGCTTTCGAATGAAAATTATTATATGAAAGGCTTTTTACCTCTAACTTTTTCAAAAAAAAAAAACTTTTACTTTGCATATTGCACTTTGTAGTAAAAATAAATAATTTAATTAGTTATTCTTAAAATAAAAATGCTTACAGATAGGTTTAAAACCTTACACTTGATTAATAATATGAACAAAGCATTCTCAGCTAATTTTTCTTACTTCTTCATTAAATTGTCTGAACCACTATGTCGTATATATGTTTTGGTGCTTTTACTTTTTATTGTTATTGCATCATTATCTTAATTTATTTGTTTCTAGAACAGATGATCTGTTTGTCATACTATTTAACTTAAGTATTGTGTATTTTTTAAATTCAAGGTAATCCAATTTTCTCAAAAAATTATTTTTGGACATTTTGTTTGATATATAAACTCTATCATTAGTAAACATGTTTTTCTTTTGTACCAAACAATATGAAGGAAATAAATATTTTATGACCAATAACTTTTATCTGATAATCAATTTTACTAACTTTAAAAATTGCAAAATAAAAATAGACCCGCAGCATCGCACGAGTTTGTGTCTAGTGTGTGTGTGTGTGTATGTATGTATGTATGTATGTATGTATATTAGATGTTGATTATAGATTGCACATATAAAATGAATAGATATCGATTGCCACTCCTCGAGATCGTTAGTGTCACATATACGAATTTGACTTTTTCGATTGCATTTGTGTACATGACTGTCAAGAGAACTACACATGGGCATTGCAGAAGTTAAAAAGTTTAATGATAGGTGTTGCATCACCATCTGTCATTGTCACGGATTGAGATTTGGCATTGATGAATGTAGTTCAAGCAGTATTTTCCTCTACAACCAATCTGTTATGCAGATGGCACATATTGAAGAATATGCTTGTTAAATGCAAAAAGTTATTTAAGCGCAAGGAGAGGTGGGATGCATTCATGGCATCATGAAGCATTCTTATGTTCTCATTGATAGAGGAGAAGTATGAGAGGCATTTTGAGTATGAGGAGCTGCTGAGATAAAGATGGAGCTGTTGAGGATGGAGGTGAAGGTAGACTTGGAGGCCGAGATGAAGATACTGTAGGTGGAGGCGATCATGTTGCATTATTAACAAGTTTTTTAATAACCAAAGAACTTACCTTGTAGTCGATCGCTCTGTGCTACTTTGTCAATCTATATGTTGATATACCAAATCAAATAGTCTGTTGTGCACTATCCAAGGGTCTTGCATCACGCACCTCTCTTGTCCTCAATGATCAAATGGTAGTCCTAGCTATCCTAGTAACCAGGCTAAAAACTATAGTGCACATCATAGTTAGCTAGCTTGGCTTTTTGTTTCAAGCGATATGGGGTGAGAGATGGTCGTGGAATGCTCTGTACATAACCCCACTATCGCAAAACTCTATCTGCATGGTAAGGCTCCATGATATGATCCAATTTAATGCATCCCCAAAAGAAAGTAATCTCTGGTAAAAGATGATGCTATCTATTATTTGCATACAAATCCCAATTGACCTGATAATACTGAAGGTCATTAAGTCGCTCCCTTAGTATTTGTAGCTGCATATTGCAACCAAGTGGATTTCACCGACGAGCACGAGGCTGCCCTTTTCTATATGACATGTCTTACACTAGATCTAACGAGGGAAATTGCTTGTCGATCCATGCCTACATAAAACAAAAGGAACATTTACAATTAAACATAAGCTAACAAATATGTGAGAACCCAAATTTCTCTATTCTCCATATACCTATTGATGGTAAAGAATTGGAATAAAGAAAAACCCAAAATTTTCTATTCTCCATATACATATTGATGGTGAAGAATTGGAATAAAAAAAATACAAAAATTAATTCCCTGATGTTATAGAATTTATCGAGAAAATTGCCAAGAGGGCCCCACAGGACAAACCATATCTCAGATGTTCTTTAAAGTGGCAAAATATTAAAATTGGGGCCAAAAGGCCTAAAGGTCAAGAAGACCATTTTTTTCAAATTCCTTAAGATGAGTATACCTCCGTTTACGTACAACAAATTCAAAAATGACGATCGTGTCCGTGCCCTGGATAAACTTTTTTCGAATAACAGTCAAACCAAATTGACTTTGAACCCACAGACTGTCATAGGATAATCCTCTCATAAAGAAATTTCACATGGATTCAGCCTGTGAATTGAATTACGCGAAAGTGCTAAAAATAACGTGAACAAAAATCGAAAGCCTTCGTAAAGAAGTAATTTGGTAATTTCACTACTCATGACCGGTTAAACCCTCTTAAGAGTCAATAATTGACCATGTTTAACCTAAATATATGCAAAATAATGAAAATAAAATATTAAATTTGAATTTTAAATTATTAAATTAATGATATGACATAAATGAAAATAATGAAATTGTACAAGGGTATTATGGTCAACTAACATGGGGACTGGTCAAAATGGTCAAAAATTGACTATAATTTATCTAAATAAATTAAGTTTAATTAAAATAAAATTTAAAAATCTGAAATCTAATAAATAATAAAATAATGGCATCTCATAAGTGTAAATATAAAAAAATTAAAGGGCCAAAATAATCTTTTTATATAGGGTAGATTTTTATATAATAAAATAACATAAAACTGTCACTTTAACCCAGCCAACCGACCTTCCTTAACCCTGTCCTGCTGCTCGCTTCTGCCCCAGAAATTTCTTAAGTTTCCTCATGTTTTCTTCCATTTTTCTTAGTAAATTCACTAATCCCCTCTACCAAGCTATCAAGCCACCTTAACAAACTTTGTTCTTCATTTTAAAAACTGACTATGGCTGCAATGGCATGGATAGAACCCAGAAATGGAGAGGCTGACGTGAAGAAATTAGAAAGGGTTTAGGGGTTGTTGTTCGGTTGAGCAAGGTAAAGCTATTTGGTGATGTTTGCTTGATCCTAGCTATGGTATTTACTTGTTTTATACATAGATGATAAGATTCCAGCCTTGGATTGAATTAAATGGGAGTGTAGAAGATGAAGGTAGGTTCGGTTATGGAGAGGAATTGAGGGAATTGTTGTGATTCTAATGTTTTTTGGGTATGATTTAGTAAAACATGATGAGTGGAAATCAATTGTGAAATGATTGTGGTAATAATTTGTGAACCCTTAGAAGTGGCGTGAAGATGGGCAGTAACTGACCATAAGTTAGGTTGGACGATGGTGAAGATGTTTTGTTGAATTGAAGATGTTTGATGTAATCTCTAAGTGAGTAGAAAGTGTTCATGAAACTAGAATTGATTGAAGAATGGAAGACATAAAGATAGAGCCATTAGAACTCTCGGCCATGAAGGAAAATGACAGAAGTTGATGTAATTTCAATATATATTAATTAGAGAATTAATTAAAAAAAATAGTGAATGAAAATCAATTGTGAAAATTAGTATTGAAAAAAACAAGTAAAATTTAATAAGGGATATTTGGCTAAGGCATAATGCATGGGATTTCCATATGGAATTTCATAGATCATAGTTAAGAAAAAATTATAAAGGCTAATAAGGTTCTTAGGGAAATTGAATTGGCAAAAATATTGTAAATTTAAATGTACCCATACTATAGCAATTAATAGGAAATTAAATAAATTGATTGTTAGAATTAATAAAATGGAAGATAAGAATAAAAAGAAAATTTATTAAAGTTGTAGTATAGAATTTTGAATACAATTTGGAAAAGGAATGAATTTTTGGGTAATAGGAAATTGGCTAACCATTTTTCATAACATTAAATATTAAATTCTATAGTTAATGAATAAGAAACAATATTACTATATTAATAAAAATATTAGTGAAATTAGAATGGGAGAATAATAAGTGAAATTTAATGATAGTAATGTGGCCATAATAAAATTATATGATATTGGTGGAATAAATTAGAAGAAGAAAATGTAATTTAACTGTAGAACATTATGATAATTAATAGGAAATAAAATAATTTGATTGGCGGAACTAATAAAATAGATGATAAGAAATTAAGAGAAAAATTCATTAAAAGTCCAAGAATGGAAATTGAATATGAATATAATAGTAGTCATATGAGGGTATTTAATAAGAAATAAAATAAGTTTATCATAGAAAGTGATAATATAGAAGATAAGAAGTAGTAGAATAATTATTAGAATTGAGGAATATGGAATTATTGGTGACATGGAATTTAAAGAAAAGAAAAGAATT
This sequence comes from Heritiera fomes, assembly GCA_032173925.1. Classification (NCBI taxonomy): domain Eukaryota; kingdom Viridiplantae; phylum Streptophyta; class Magnoliopsida; order Malvales; family Malvaceae; genus Heritiera; species Heritiera fomes. The sequence goes on along the minus strand of JAPDPM010000022.1, from coordinate 8,238,015 downwards.
TAATTTAAATTATGTTTTGGTAATTGGTGGGAAATAAGATAAATTAATTATTGAAAATTTCAAAATAGAAAATAGAAATTAATGGAATATTTATTAGAATCATAATATGGAATTTTGAATATAATTCAAAATTTTTATGTTGTATGAAGTACGAGAAATAAAGAGGCGTAAGTAGAGCTATTCGATTTTATATTGCATATAAATAAAGGTAAGAAACATATATAAGAGTTGCATATGAAATGTTTTACTTGCAACTGAAAAACTATTGGAAACCAAATCGTAACTATTCACACCATCACGTTCTGAATTTAGATATTTTCTGTATATTTTTCACTAATTTAACAAGATAACAGTTGGATTGTCTATAGTGCCTTCAATTCAGTCATGTAAAATCCATATACAAAGAGAAATTTATTTATTTATATTATGAAATTATACTTAATTTACATCCCATGATTGTACTTTACATACATCAATACTGTATAACATAAGCTTGAATACATAAAGGAAGTAAATATAGCTCAATTGCAAAATAGTTCCGCCTAAGTGATACATCGCCACAACCTCCTGAGCAGAAGCAAAGAACTACTAAAAGTAATATGGGAGGAGGGGAAAAATGGAATGAGCTAATGCCCAGTAGGAAATATATATAATAAAACTGATACTATATAACTATATGCAAGTTTTCAAAACATGCATTAACATTTATAGATAATGCAAGTAAAATATATTAAGCACAAATGTCACAGGAAGGATACTATAATCGGCTAGAAAACCAGATAGAGGATGGGAGGTATTTTAGAATGTTTGTCATGTCTTAGTTCCTAGATGCAACTATTGGGAGTTCAAAAATTAGTTATATTTCACAAATAATTTCATAAGTTTAAATTCAATAAATCATTTCTAAAATACTCCACAAACATATAAAAATTGCAGTTCACAATATTTATGACAAGTCACAATTTAAAATCACAATTATCATCAAAGTTAAATCCGTAGAGATAAGGCATTATCCAATAGACTCATGCAATAGGACATATGACCATAGTCAGAATATGGTCCTCAGTGGTACTGATTAGGCATCATCCAGGATCCTAATGATGGGATCAAGGTCAATCAACCCACAAGTCAGTCATACGATCATACACTCATAATAGCATGTACCCACAGGCAGCTATGGGGCCAACATTCTCTAAAACTGTCTAAAACATTTTATAGTTGTTCAGGGAGATAATTTCATAAAGCTAAATCATTAAATTAATCTATAAAGGCATATCTTGAAGGTATAAGCAATTTAAAAATAAAAATTCATAAAATATTCACAATCCAGTATTTAGTTCAAAAAATAGTCTATTTATCTATAAATAAGTTATAAGAACATGTCAATAGCTTCACGTACTTAAAATTCGATAACATAAATTTTTAAATATTGTTTTTCGGTATAATATGAAAATAATGAATTTCAATAAAGTAATTGGAATTACTTGGTAAATCATTCACTACTAATATTCAATGATATAAAAAGAGTAAATCATGAGATTATTAAAATTTCGGTAGCATAACAGCTAGGTATATCCTAACCCTCTTGCACAAAAAAACAGAAATTCCACAACAGCAGCTCACAATTTCCAATCTAATTGATTCCAGACAATTTCAAAGAATTAATTTCATAGCAAAACATGCATTATAGTATCCCTATATTCATTAAACATATCCCTTACTTGATAACTTTCCATTGTGCTGGGAAATAGCGACAATGTCCTCATCGGTTTTCTTAGCTACAAATTATCATATCGATATTGTTAATACTCAACATTTTAATCATAAAAATATTTAGTATCATAACATACATTACATTGCCTACTGCAACCTTATTTTTCGGTCTACTTTCTACTGGTACAAAAACTATAACTTCCTCTACATAAGTCTGTTTTCAGTTCCGATTGCTCCTACATTCTCAGAATATTTTGTACATTATTGTAGGATCTAAATCACGTTAAAATGGCCACAACTTCCTCTTCCCCTTCACCATGGCCGAATGCCTCTTTCTTTCCCAAATTTGTGTTTCTTCCAAATTTAACTATTTCATTAATGCCAAATTAATTCTAATAATTTTCTATAATTCTTCCACATGATTTACACATCAAATGACACAAGATCTTGGTCCCTCATGCCATGGTCGAAATATTGAGTTTCTTCAATTTGATCATAACTAAGTTCAATTAAGCTAAATTTCATGTTTTTCATAATTTCCACAATTTTTCTACAATCATTTTTCATCAAATTACACTATGCTCATGTTCATGGGATGATAACAAAACCCCTAATCCACCTAATTTCATAGTTCTAACATGATTCAAGCTTAAGAAAGTATGAAATCAACTTGAACATGTAGAAAATAATAAGAAAACCATAAAATTTTCCAAGGTGTCAAGCAAACTCACCTTGGCCGAATGGTGTAGGAAGGCTTGGGGTCTGATTTTGGCCACTATAGGATGAGATATTGATGCCGAAAGAAATAGCACTCAAAAATAGACTGAGTTTGTTAAGAGAATTTTTATTTCAGATGATTTTTACCAAGTTTTTGGAAGGTTCTTTTCCTTGGAAGCTAATGTTAATGGAGTTTTTCGAGAGGGACTGATTTCAGCAGAAAATGACAAGGAAGCTGCTGGAGAAGATGAGAAAAATCTGATTTTATGAGCAAAATTACCATTTTGCCCTTAATTATGAAAATTTGGGACTATTTTGCCCTTTTGGTTTGACTTTGTTGAAAACTATCAGTTTAATCTTCAAAATATGTATTTTAATCCCCAATCACATCTATTTAACATATTCTTATGGTCGGAGAAGCTTTCGTTGAAGTTTGACTGATCATTTGCATGAAATTACGAAAATACCCCTAACTATAAAATAGTGTAATTTTCTGTTTCCTCAAATGATTTAGTCTACCTATTGCCATGGCATGGGACTCTCTCACATGAGGATTATCTTACATTTGACACTTGGCCAGAAGTCAATTTCGTTTGACTGTTATTTACGAAAATTCCACCGGCCTATGTCCTTAATCGTCATTTTTAATTTTTTTTTAAATGCTTCAAAAATAATCTAAATAATTGAGTTTGGGTTGGAATTTCTTACCATCACTTTATTTGACTCCGAATATCAAGTTCTCCAGGTTTCACCTCTATTTGAACATTGGAAGATTCGTGGGGCGCACCATACTGTTACCCCTTATACCTGCGAAATACACAGGAATCGAATAGTTATGAGAATTCTTATATACGCTACAATATCAGAATATGTGGTTCTCACAGTGCCTAATTCTCCTAAACAAGAAAATAGAAATTTATTTTACATTCATACAAATTAAATATGATTTTATTTGCATGAAAAATATTTTTATTACTATTATTTTATATGAAATGATTTACATATCTTGATTTAAATGGAATGATTTACATGCATTGATTTACATGGAATGATTTACACGCATTGATTTACATGAAATAATTTACATGAATAGGTTTACATGAAATGATTTACATTAAATGATTTACATGAGATGATTCACATGAAATTGTTTAAATCACATAAATTGTAATTTTTATCATTATGGATTGACCAAAGATAATTGCTATTTGAAAATGATTTCTACTGTTGAATGAAATGATTTATGAAAATGTTTTGAGACAGTCGTTCTTTAGTGATCATGCATACTGTTATATGACTGCAAGACTTGATCAGTCCACAGGTTTATTGTTTATTGTACATGATTGTGGGATTATGGTCAAACCCACAGGTTTCCACAGTGAACACCTAACCAGTGCGATCTGTGATTGTTCAACGATGGCCATTCGTTACTGTTTCATCCCTACCAGGATACTGTTATTGATTATCCCTTCAAGGATACTGTTATTGATCGTGCATGAATCTATTGGATATGACTGTCTCCACTGAACTATATGTGAATGATTTGATTATTGAATAATTTGATTACTGAATGATTTGAATACCGATTTACTGATTTATTGATTTACTGATTTCACGGAAAGAAAGGTTTGAAATTGAAATGATTGATAGTGATAATTTTAAATGAATTGTTTTTTGTGATGGATGAGAATACGAAAAGTATTGCTTATATAATATTTTGAAATGTTACTATTTCATTTACTAAAATTTCGACTGAAATTGTTTTATAGTATTGTCTAAATAAATTGTTTATATACTAATATTGATTTGAAATTGCATAGCCTAAATTATTAAATATTTATATTGATTAATGATTTGAAATTGCATTGTATAAACTACTAAATGTTTTATACCGATTAATGATTTTATTGTCAACTACTTGCTCTCTATAGTTGCATCTAGGAATTGAAACATGACAGGTACTCTAAAGTACCTCCCATACTCCACCCGGTTACCTAGCTGTCCATAGTATCCTTCCTATATTATTCCCTTAGTGAGCTATTAGGAAATAGATGTTTTTATGTATTTTAGTATTTATATTTCATATGCTTTTTTATAATTAGTAAATAAAATTATTTTTATTTAGTTGCATATAGTACGCACTTTTTTATATGTTTCTTACTGGGCTTTTCTCAAAGCTCACCCCCTCACTTACCATCCCAAATAGCTATCTAGTGTACATGGCACCCGCAGATTTGTTGATAAAGATCGTAGAAGTTTTATAATATCGAACAGACAAGTATATATTAAATTTTATTTTTATGTTCAAACAAATCTATGCATAGCAGATGTAATTATAATATGATGTAATTACATTGAATTGATATAAGTATAATTATAAATATTATGTTATAGTTTTATTATGATAATTTATTTATTATTTATGGATTTATTAATTTAATGATATAAAGATTTAATTGAATTGAAAATTTCAAATTGAACTTACATCGACACCAAACATAAACCGATTGATACCGAATGATTGAATAAGAAAGATAGAAGTAAAAAAAAAAGTTAGTTTAGAATTTTAGAATTCTGGGTGTCACAAAATATTAAAGAAATCAATATGATTTTTATTAAATAAATATTAAATACTTGAATAGTGTCACATAACCTTCTATCGAATGACACTCAGCTTTACTAGCAAGGCCCAACTGTCTGTACGTGTAAGCAATGCAAGCTACACCCCAGGCAATCTCACCAATGGTTGTAAGATTTTCTAGAAATGATAAGAACACAACTGGTACTCACGTTGCACTTTTATCAGTAAAAAGAGTGTAACTAAGAAGAAATAATAAGAATGCACAAGCCGTGTAGTCTATCCGCTCAGTGCTATCAGAGTCCGTTACCGTGAAAAACATATCTATCAACTACTGCATCCTAACTTGTGGTCTTCTAGTGGCGGTCATCTCTTCCCTTGCTTTTTTTGCGTCAAGCCCAAGTAACCGTAGTAGCATCTCATTTGCCTTGTCAACTGAGATAGTGCCATATGATATCATCCTCCCAACCACTGGGATGCCAAGCAACGTAGACACATCATTTAGAGTGATGGTCATCTCTCCAAAAGGTATATGAAACGTGTTTGTTTCTGGTTGCCACCTCTGCGTAAATGTAGTAATTATAGTATTGTTGCACGTGAGATAATTACACCACATGAGTGGAGCCAACCCTGACCGCTCAATCAAAGCCAGGATGTGTGACCGACTCGTATCTAACGGCTATGTACCAACTTTAGGATTGTGATTAAGAACTTTCAACTCTCCTCGCTTCTATATGAAAACCAAACAAATAATGAGAATATCATTAAGTTTAATTAACATTACAATAAATAAGTAATAAAGTTCAACTATACCTTTCACTGCCAAATAATTGTAGCAACGTGCGATCCATAACTGAGCAAAAGAGATGTATCAATTGGATCACCAAGATACGGTCTAGTAGAAGCGGTTGCCTGAGTAGATGTACTGGCTTGCTCTGCAATTGTTGCCTCAGCAGATGTACTCGTTTGCTGCCTTTCTACCTTAGCTAGTGCCTCGGTAGATGCACTGGCCCACTGCGCTTCCCTAGCTATAGCCTCAACATGCTACATCTCATCAGGTATTGCTGTGTGACTAGCTGTAGTCGTATGCATGCTCTACTCAATAACTGCTGCCTCTAAAGGTATAACGCGTCTCCTCCTTTCAGACGTAGTGGGTTGTCACCTCACATCCTCTAAAGGTTCAATGCGTCTCCTCTTCTCAGCTCTAGATGATGCCACTCCTTGTGTACGTGATGGCATCTGTATAAACATACAAGAAAACCATTCACATGCCAATTCAATTCAATAATCCATTTCACATGTAAGAAACAAATCACCCTAAAAGAATTCACATCTCCCTAAACCAATTTAGATCAAATAACCAATTCATATTCAATTAACTTAAATGTAATCTAACCTTATTTAAAAATAAAAAAAACTTAAAAAATTTTTGACTTTTTTTTGGTTGTGACGACCCAACTCGATTGTAGCGAGGCAAATGTGGGTCGCGACACTTGGGTGCCACGACCCTCTTTTAAATCGTGGCACCCTACCAAACATGCTTGCGGGACCTTAGTGCCACGAGCCATACCATGCTTGCGGCAAGGAGTTGCCACGAGCTACAACACCCTACCTTAAATCCACACCCCACCCTATTCATTCAAAGCCAAATACTCAAATTCAACAATTACATACATTTAAATGAGAAAAAAAATGAACATCAAACATATTTAAAGGAATATGTAAGCTACACTTACCTTATTATCTTGAAAATCTATCAAATTTGAAGGGTTTGTGGAAGATTGAAAGTTGAAGAATTGAGAAATGAAGGTTAGGGTGTGAGAAATGGGAGTTAGGGTGAAGAGAATAATGGAGGGTAATTTAGTAATGAAAAACTAAATAATAAGGTGTGTCAAGAAAAAAATTTGAAAGAAGTTTTTAAAGTAGGGTATTTTAGTAATTAAGGTGCACCCAATACTTTTTTGGCTGTGATTAGAATTTCCCTTATTTTTATTTTCTAAGAACAATGAAAAGTGCACACTAGTTGATTGGTTTCATATTGAGAAACCAAATGAAGTTGTTTGGTTAAGTAGGGGAAGGAGGGAAAAGAAACAAATCCAATGTCCAAACAAGAAGGGTTGGAGAAACTTAACGAGTTTATCACGGTGCAAATGAGCTCACTTTGTTATGATGGATGAAAATTGTCAAAGAAAGAAGTAGCATAATAGTTTCCTTCAAAACCATTCTACCTTTGACACTATGAAATGAAATGTGTTCTGACGTTGAAGCATGAGAGATTGCGACAACTGGATAAGGAATAGTGTTCCCATATTAGATAAAAACAAGCGTGTTTAGTGGAGATTGCTGTTGATTGGTCGCATTGTCCGAACTACGTAAATATAATGCTCATTTTCAGTGGATTCCAAGTCAACAACCAGCACACAGATAAAACTGACGAGACGAAATACTCTATGTTTACTTTGTACTTACGGTGCTGGAACATCTAGTGCTGTTTACCGTCTACCAGCAAGCACCGTCAACAATGTCGGTTTAGATTGAGTATGGATAAATTCTGTGCAAATGAAAATTTGACAAATTCTCTTTCCTTCCAAATATGCGATGCGCTTTAATTAGCCATTTGATTAAATTGGACTCTCTTTTTCCAGGTCGAAAAGAAAAAAAGGCATCTTTTTTTGCGAAGTTAACAAGCATTAAGTAAAACTTTGATCGTTCATCTCAAAAAAGTACTTCGTCTTTTTTTCCTCCGAACTTTAAAAAGGCTAAGAATCATATTAATGCCATCCATATGCTACTGAATGAGTTTGACAATGTGCAACTAAACAGGGGAATGATATTCAGCATCCCCATCTTCGTATTATAATATATGATACAATTGCTCAATGCCCCCACAAATCTTTGCAACAACGCCACCCTCCTGCATAATTTCATAACTTCCTACCCTTCAGGATGCAGCCATCGTTGGCCTGGCCAACATGAGCAATGCCATCAATCATGCAGGCACAGGACTTAGACCGGCAGAGCGTTGCAGTCCAGCCACGTAGTCTCGAGCCCACAAGTCATAATGTATAATTTCCTCCAGGGAAGGAGTGGCCACGAATTCTTCCTGGTGCTTCTCACAAGTTAACTCCACCACCTTGAAAATTTCCAAATAACTGATCCTGAAATAGGGTAACAATTTATCAGGTCCAGTTCATCGGCTTCTCATGGCAAGCAAATAGATTGAGAAGCATGTCCCTACTAATATAATCCTCATATCATAATAATAAAAATGTTCAACAATTATCGCTATATGTTGACTTAACCTAATTCTAGGGACGGAGATCATCCAGCTCTTCCCAAAATGCTAGTGGTGCTTTATTCAAAGATGATTAAACCACCAAGTCAAGCATATATTAAACAAAATGTTTTCGAGGAATTAAAACAGAAATAACAAAGCAAAGAACAAATGTTGTTTTTTTTTTTAGAATTTAATTAAAATAAAATATGATACTTTTTTAGAAATAACAAAGCAAAGAATAAATATTGTTATTTGAAACAGAAACAAAACAAAAGACTTACTTTTCATCTATGAACAGTTCTACAGCTTTCTCATTAGCTGCGCTAAGAACTCCTGTCATGGTGCCTCCAGCCCTTCCAGCAGCATAGGCAAGACTCATGGAGGGGTATTTCACATTGTCGGGAGCCTTAAAAGTTAGTGAGTCAAGCCTGCATCATCCGTCAACCAATTTAACTCAAGATAGTGAGTATAGTGACAATGCATTTTCAAGGAACTTACTTTTTCAACCAACAAAAAGTTTCAAAATATAACATGCTGCAAGTAAAATGTTGCATAAAATCTACAGTCACCAGGTTGTTGTTGTTGTCGTCATAAAGTGAACAAAAACCAATCAAATTTTGAAAATTTAAATTAATAATGAAGTAAAATCTGAAAGGAGGAAGCTAGTTACTTGCAAAGATCAAGGCGAGGCCAAGTTATTTCAGAGCAGTAAATTCTTTCTGGCCATGACATAGTGTAGAGGATTGGCAAGCGCATATCTGGCCATCCCAACTGAGCCAGTATTGACGAATCCTGAAAAAAAGAAAATGCAAAAATAATAATGGGAAATGAAAATTGAAGGCCAACCTGGGCCCTCCACATCTTGCAATTCAAGGGCACAGCCGCCACACAAACTAAAAAGTGAACAGCATATGACATAAGTGGCATCACCAAGCACTAGCCAACAAGATAAAGTTAAAGAGTAAAACCTGTGTTTCAACCATTGAATGTATAATAGATTGTGGATGAATTACTATCTCAATGTTATCATACTCAGCTCCAAATAGATAATGGGCTTCAATGACTTCTAGACCCTGTCAAATAGAGAAATCACTTAAGTTTTGCTCAGTAGGATGAAAAGAAAAATAGAAAGAAAATTGAATGGAGAGAAAAATGAAAAGACAATTTTTCTTTCCATTGAGGTGCTTTGTGGGAAAGATGGAAAAGGTGAAAGAAAATATAATTTTCTTTCAATCCATTGCTTGGTAGAGTTGAAAAATAAAAAGATAATGAAATTGTATTGCTTTACTATTATACTATTAATTAGTTAAGATAACTAAATAAAATTAAAAAAAAAAAGAAACTTTTGTAAATACACATACTTGACTCACATTTCTTTCATTTTCTCTCCACTAATATTTTCAATTTGAAATGATTTGATTTTGTTAATAAGGAAAGAAAATAGAAATATTTCCCATTTTCTTTCCTCATACTTCTTTTTTTTTTTTAATCAAGGACTACTAACAATCATTTTGTTCCTACTTTTCCGCTCACCTTTGTCCATCATTTCACTTTTCCACTCTACCAAGCACACCCTTAATCTAGTAATTTAGACCAAGATAACATCTATATGATAACATGCTACATTAAAAAGTACACTGCCTGTGATTTTGAAAGAGACATTTGATGAAATTAAACCTTATTGAAAAGGGTAGCAGAGTCGACAGTAATCTTTTTCCCCATATTCCAGTTTGGATGCTTCAGAGCATCAGCTACTTTAACTCCTTTCAATTTATCAACAGGCCAATCCCTATGAGAAACAATGTGAGCAAACTGTTCAATACAGCTTCTTTCAAGGAGATATTAAAGCGAGTTATATCACATATTCAGTAATAAAATTACACCTGATCCTCGAACTGAAAGTTTGTGTCTATGCACACTCTTATGCTTTTGAATATAATTTCAACAGTTGAGCAGGAATGTGTATAAAAAATGTTCAAGACTAAGTTCTAAAAATGTCAACTTCAATTGCTTTGCAATTTAGGAAAGAAACTGAGGAGATTTCTGCAAGTAAACAGTTCATAAGTTCAGACTTTCAACTTACAAATCATTCTAACTTAAATTATGATTCCATACCTGAAAGCCCCACCAGATGCAGTCAAAATAATACGCCGAAGTGCATCCTCTGGTAATCCCTGAATACACTGAAGAAACAAAAGATTCTATGAGCTTGTTCTGTAATTATCAAGAATGAGTTGAGCGATAAAATGACAGGTCAAGCAAGTTGAAGCAACAAGTTAAACCAAGAAAAGAGTAAAGATGCCTAACTACTGACATTAAAACCACACAATTGAAAAAGAATCTCTGAACTGTGAGCAATTTTTAGATAATCTTATTCATCGAGTTACAGTTCCATACCTGAAATATGGCAGAATGTTCGGAATCAGCAGGAAGGATTTTGATTTTATGCTTGTGAGCAAGAGGAAGGACAAAGGGACCACCAGCGATCAAGGTCTCTTTATTGGCCAAAGCAATATCTTTGCCTGCTTCTATTGCAGCAACTGTAGGCTACAGAAAATAATGAAAGATGGAGATTAGCAAGCTAATCAATTTAATCTAATAAACAACAAAATGTTTGCTTCCCTTTCTGATATATTCTAATTCTTGATAGGAAACTGTAGTTCATAATATGTTCAATATATTTTGTTCAGTGGATGCAAAGGGAGCAATACATAGAGGAAGCAGAATAGATCTACAGACAACTCTCCGCGGTTTGTGTAGAAATGAGTACCACAATCCAATCAAAAAATTTAAAATTTTGCTAAACATCTAACTTTGTTCTTTCAATTAGCCTAAACTACACTCAACTTTTTAAATATTACAAACAGACCAGACCAAGACTACATGCAGCACTTATAGAAAGCTCCTAGGTGCTATGGTTCACAGGGTGGAAAGGGCAGTGCGTGAAAAAAATGACAAATCGAGGAGTAGGGGTGGGGGGAAGTAAAAAGATCAGCTAGTACCTTCAATCCCGCACAACCCACTATCCCTGTAACTACACAGACAGCATCTGGATGGCGAGCAACCTGGAAAAAAATTTTAAACTTAACAACATAAATACTGAAAATTGCTTTATCTAATCAAATAAAAGAAACAATGAACTAAATGATACGGTACCTCAATAACACCTTGTTCTCCAGGAATAATCTCAGGCTTTTGTTCCATATCAGCCAAAGCCTCTTTGAGTTCATTTACCAAAGACTCATTTCTGACAGCAACCAATTGAGGTTTGAATGTCTTAACCTGTAATATGCAGAAAAACTATCAGCCCCCAAAGTTTCTACACCCTATTCATTGATGCTAAAACCCAATTCATGTTTTAAATCTTTTATCTTGTATAGAGGGTATTATACTCTGTGATAGTGAATGTTGGACAACTAAGAAACTACATACACACCTGATGTGTAACAAAAATACTGTGATGGCTGTGTGTGGATATAGGAGAAAGAATAGAATAATAAATGAAGACATTCACAAGAAGGTTGGAGGGGTACCTATCTAAGATAAGATTAGTGAAAATCATTTGCGTTGATTTGCACACATATATGAGCTTGGATATGCGAGAAAGGCAATGAATGATGAAAAAAGATCAAGACTAAGGGAAGACCGAAAAAGATATAGAAGAAAGCCATTCGAACAGATATGATGGAACGAGAATTGAAAGAATTCATAGACTTGGATAGGAATTAGTGGAAAAAGAGTATTCGTGCTGACCACTTAGCATGAGTTCACATATTAGTTCATGTGACCTACCCCAACATTGAGATAAAGGTTTTGGATATGATGATGTTGAGAGGGTATTATCCATTATTTTAATTTTAACACTTTTAAGCATATGCTGAAACCACTTCATATGAGATCATACTACAAACCACATAAGACTAAAATATCCGGGATTATGACTTCATAATCATATTTGTCCATGAATCAAGTTACTTGAGTCCAAGTTTGACATCCCCGAATGGTTTCTTAAGGAAATTGGAAAAACGAATGCCGTAACACGTTGAAAACTGAATAGTAACCTGATCAGCAAGAAGGGTCACATTTGAACCAGCAGCAAGCGCCACAACTCTGAATTTATCCAGATTCTCTGCAACTATGTCCAACGTCTATAAAACACCAAATTACGATCATAAACAACTTGATCAAGTGCCAAACAAATGATGCAAGCCTAAAATTGAAGCAAAAAGCTACACAGGCACATGGCCAGATGGTTCACTGGTAAAAAGCCAAAAAGTTACTTTTAGTATATATAAATTAAATGTTTTTCTCTTTCCCCCTTATCACCTGAGTTCCAATGGAACCAGTTGAACCAACGATGGAGATAGGCTTGGGGCCATCCCAAGTCTTGCGTCCAGGCTCAGGAAAAGCTCGTCCGGGCCATGCCGGCGGTGGTTGCGGAGCCTGAGCTGAACATTGAACTCTCCTCCTAAACGTGGTGCCAGAGTCCTCCCTCTTCAAAGCAAACCCCCCTTGAAATGCACAAAAAAAATAAAATTATAATCTAAATCCAAGAAACCAAAAGAGAACCATTTTCAGGGTATTAAACAAAAAAAATGTCCGGGTTTTCTCAGAAACCAAGCATAGAATCAAGCAAGCAAGAAAGAAAGAAACTTGGTGTAAGCAGAGGCAAAGAGAAGAAAACAAAAAGTTAACCTGGAAATAGCTTGTGGAGGGAATTGGACTTGGAGGTGGTGGAATCCAAGAAGGAGATATACTTAATTTCAGGAGGAGAAACAAAATTCAAAGCCATCAAAACTGTGAAAGCTAACTCCTTTCAACTCAAAAAGAAAAAAAGGAAGAAAACCCACCGGGCTTTGGAGAAATGAAATATGAGGAGTCAAAAATAAGAACTTTGAAAACTAAACATATAGAAATTTTAGTGGGTTTGGAAAGTGGCAGAGGGCAGTGGCGGTCTGTTTGGTGTTTGACATTTACCATAAAAGCTGAGAAAAGAAAACAGGTGCAGACTGTGAGAAGTGGAGACGACAACCAATTAATACGAGTGTTGTAATAATAGTTTGGACTTTAGAGGTTGGCAGAGAGTATACGACGACCAGGGAATCAGCTTCCACTATGGCGCAGAGTGTAGAGTGGTGTCCTTGCTGATGCTCTCGGTTCGGTCAAATCTACATAGATGTGATGATAATATTATAAACAGAAAACTCAAATTTTTAATTGGAAAGATTGCATTACAGTGGGCATGTAAAATTTCTATCCACAATTGGCCGGCCTACCTTCCTTATCACTGTGATTTTCTTGATAGGATAGGATCTACTTTCATTGTTTTAGGTTTTGTTTCTATCCAAAGCTGGGTTCACAATTCCCCCAAACTGTCCATTTGAGATTCTTCTTCAAAAATTATCAAATTAATAAATAAATAATGGTTAACAATTTTTTCTCTGAATCATCAAAACCTTTGTTCAAATAGATTCGATAGGTTACATAAATCAATATTTGAAATTATTTTAAATTGTCCATATCAATTCTCCTCTACACATTCTTATCAACAATCTTTTCTCTAAATGGTTAAAAAAATTGTAATACATTATGGATTAATATCTTATGCATCGTCAATCAAGTTTTTTGACTTCACAAGCGAGATTTAGATGATTACATATGTCTTTTAAACATATTAAGAAAATAAAAAAATAAAATAGGATATGTATAATCATTCTAACCTCGTTTGGGAGTCAAAAAACTCTACTGACGGTGTATAAAATAATTATCCACACATTATAAAGTTTGAATTTGAATTCCAACAATTCTACCTTTATCTTCAATTATCAATATTTCTCTTATAACCAAAAAATAAATAAATAATGAACTGTTCTTATCGTAAATGAATAATTAAATAACAAGCTATTTAATGCAATATTCTTTTTAAATAGAATTAAAGTAGTTTTTAATCGTGCAATGCATGAATTAATTTTAATTATTTAAATTTATAAATATATAAAATAATATTATTTAATTTATTTTTTTAAAGTATATATAAAATATATCTAATAAAATCAAGATATCCAATTATAAAAGAATTAAATATTTAATTAAAAATTATAAAATTCAAAACATAAGATAAACAAATATTATGAAGAAAAAAAATAAAAACATATCATAAATAATATTATTGAGCTCATCAACAAATGTTAAAATAAAACTTAAAAGTATATTTTAACAATTTCAAGTGTTAGAGAAACAATTTGAGGCATATTTTTATTATTGACCTATATAATAAATATGCATTTTATATGCATATAATATAAATATGCATTCTTTTATACATACATACATACATACATACATACATACATACATACATACATACATACATACATACATACATACATACATACATACATACATACATACATACATATATATATATATATATATATATAATTGATTATAACATAAAAGTGTTTATATTTATATATGAAAGCATAGTAACTTGTGTAATGCACAAATTAATTTTATCTATTTAAATATGTATATAATATATATAAATATATATTTATAAATTATATATTTCATACATAAATTTATTTATTTAGAAAAACAATAATTTTAAATATTTAAATAATATGCATGATACTAATGGCTTAGTTTTATACTGTTCAGTTTAGATAATAAAATATTTTTTAAATAAATTAAAATTAAAACTATTTATTTTATAATATAAATTGATGGGTTTATATATGATGCACTGATAATGTATAGTTTCTATACACTGTTAATATACCAAAGGTTAAAATCTTATCAATAAACAAACTAAAAATATGCCAAGCCCTTAAAAATAAATATAAAATTTTTTTTCCAATTTGCTCGTAAGGGCTTATTGATGAGGTGTCAACCTCTTGTGCATTAATAGTGTATAGAAACTATACACTATTAGTGCATCATATATAAATCCTAAATAGATATCAATTAATATTTTATTTAACTTTTCAAATAGATAATATTAAAAGGTTAATTATCCTATACACCATCAGTAAATTTTTTGACTCCACAAGCGGAGTTAAGATGATAACAGATGTTCTATTTTATTTATTTTTTATTTTTTATTTTCTTAACATTTTTAAATGACATGTGTCATCATCTTAACACTGCTTATGGAATAAATAAACTCCACCGACAATGTATAAGATATTAATCCATATTAAAATTATGTTTTTTTAAAATATTTTTGGATTAGAAAGTATTTAAAATAGTATTAATATTCTATACACCGTCAGTTTGGAGCTTTGACTCCACAAGCGAGGCTAAGACGATTACACATGTCCTATTTTGTTTATTTTTATTTTCTTAATATATTTGTAGGAAACATGTAATCATCTTAACCCTACTTGTGGAATCAAAAAACTCTACTGATGGTGTATAAGATAATTATCCTTTAAAATATTATTTTTTAAAAACATTCAAAAATTCTAGAGATTAAAGAAATTTTAGAAAAGTAGAGAAGTTAATACTTTTTTTTTTTACTTAGATGGACATGAAATTGATAATGCTTACATATGTAAGCTTTTATATAGGCATCTTACCAAATTTACTATGTAATTTGTAATATATATATATATATATATATATATATATATATATATATATTAGATGTCAAAAAAAGTCAAACTTTTTTATTAAAAGTTGTAGATATAATAATATAGATATAGTTTACATAAAGACCTGGGTCGTTGATTTTTTTGTGTAAAACACAGATATCCTTATCCGTTTTAACGATCTGAGCTAATCTTACTCGAGGCTTCGTCACAGTTAAAGCTCCTTACCCCTATCTAAAGGCGTGGATCGTTGATTTCAATGAACACTAATTGAACTTTTTTTTTGGCATCAAGTACGATAATTCTTGGCAATTTTTTTTTTGGCATCAAGTATGATAATTCTTAGCAATCTTAAATATTAAAAAATCGAACAATATCTAAATAAGTTCTCAAACATTATACCAAAATGAAATTAAGCTCATAATTTTTCATTACATTAAATTAAGGTTGTGAATTTTTATTTATTATAGTTAAAAACTTTGGTAGTATAAAGATTTAATTTTCTGCTAAAAGGTTTTTGTTACATGATTTAATTTGTAGAAAATACTTATTTAGATTTATTTGAATGAACTGAATAATAAATATTTGATAAAATGCTAAGTAAAAAAAATTAAGCTTAATAGCTTAATATACCTTTAGCTTTTTACACAAAATGTATATAAACCATTAACCTTTAATTTTATTGTAAAAGTACATAAACTTTTATTTTAGTGTAAATAAACTTTTAACCTTTCAAAATAACGTAATTAAGTAAAATAAATAAAAGATTGAAATCTTATTAAGACTTCAACATTTTATTTTACTATAAAAATCTATAACAGATTTGAACTTAATTGTTTTATTTTAAAAAATTTAGAAATTTATCCATTTTGTGCAAAAAGTTAAACGTATATTTGACTATTAAGCAAAAAAAATTATCAATTGAACTCATTCATCCATTTTTAAATTTGAATGGGTATAATTAAAATAAATTAAAATTAATTTATAGATTAATTTATTGCTATAAAAGATTGTGGACACCTTATTTTGTCCGGGGTCTTGATTTGTATAAATAATTAATTGGGTTGAGTGACATTGTATTTTAATTTAACAATTTAGAATTAGGCTAGAATTAAATTAGAATTTTTAGATTTAGAATTAACATTAATTAAAAAATTAAAATTAAAATAAGATTTAGGAATAATAAAAAAAAGAGAAAAGATAAAAAGAAATAAAAATAAAATTAATTTTAGGATAGGATAATTAGATTTTTTAGGATAATTATCTGGATTAATATTAAATTTGATAGAGTTAGATTAGGATTAATATAAGAAATAGATAAAATGTTAAAAATAGGAGATAATTAATAGAATAGGTAGAGTTGTATTAGGACTCAAATAATTTTTTTATTATAAAAAGGGTACTCTGGGGACAGAATTAAGCACTCAACCCGATCACCATCGTTGCTGTTCTGTCAGCTCATTTTTCTGCCTGCCTCTCGCACCACCGTTGCAAGCCCAGTCACCGCACAGCTACTACAGGTTGCCGACCCATCACGTGGATGTTTGCATGCCTCCGTTTTTGTTGCTCTTGATGATTGTTGCAAGAAAATAGGAAAGCTTTGTGAAAATGCTTGAGGCACGCCACTTTGGAAATATTAAAGAAGAGCTATAGCAAGAGAACACATGGAAAATGGGAATATAAAGGAAAAGAAAAAAAGCCAACAAGAGGTGAGGTTATTGCCCAAGTAAGTTTTTTTGTTTTATTATATTAATTAGTCAATAATTTAATAGGAGGGTTAGATAGTTAATTAATATTAGATTAATAATTTGTATATTAAAATACTAATGTTGCATGATTTAATTACTTTGATAACATTTGATTAATACATATTGAATAAACAATTTGTATGTTGATATGATTTGTTTAGTTTAATTTGTATGATATATTTTATATTTTGTATGTTTAGTATGATAGATGTTAGATAAATAAAACAATATAAAAATAAAATAAATTAAAAGGAAAAAATGCAAATAAGAATAAAATAGAATAAAGATTGAATAAGGAAATAATAAAATTATATTAAGAAGATGAATGCAAATTATCCGATGATGAAATTCCAAGAAAGTCAAATGGTACTCCTTGAAAATTTCTAGGTGAGGAGTTTGCTCTAGACTGAACCAGATTGATGGAAGGTTTAGAGTAAATTTTCAATACAATAATATGTGTTCATTTTCTAAAATAGAAATAAAATATAATAATAAAAACAATTAAAATAAAATAGAAATAAGATATTGAAATAAATACAATAAAAATAGAAAATTAGTAAAGAATTGGTTATAGAGCCAAAAATTAAGATTTTCATAATATATTCCGACGACGGAGCCTCTTCAAGCAAGTCAATCGGTACTACTTGAATACTCCTGAGGTGAGGGGATTTACTTATTGTCTGAACCAGATCGATGGAAGGATTTTAAGTAAATTTTCAATGTTTTAAGCATATCGAAATTAATTTAAATTAAATTTAGAAGGATTTATTGGGTATAGAGTCAATATTAGGGTTGTCATAATGTATTTAAATGATCCGACGACGGAGCCTCTTCGAGCAAGTCAATAGGTACTACTTGAATACTCCTGAGGTGAGGGGATTTACTTATTGTCTGAACCAGATTGATGGAAGGATTTTAAGTAAATTTTCAATATATTAAGCATATTGAAATTAACTCAAATTAAGATAAATTTAGAATGACCTAGAATAGTTGGTACCATTTTAGAATGGGCGTCGTGGGGGTGCTAATCCTTCCCCACACGTAACCGTACTCCCGAACCATAGATTCTTTGAACGTAGACCAAGCCTTATCTTTAGATAAGAATAGGTGACTAATCACACCATAGGTTTGAATGGTTGGTGTCGACTCCTTGAATTTTAAAGTTTAGCGGTTAGGTTCACGGACCTAGACGTTATGACAGTTTGGCGACTCCACTGGGGACTTTTAGAGAGTCAGGCCAATAGGAAATTTTGTGATTATCTTGAATTTTTGATTAAATGTTTTTTTTGCTATGTTGTATATATTGTTTGTTATGCTATCTTTATTGAGGGGCATTTAAAATGGACTCTTGTTCCTTCACACACATTCATCACTTGCATGAGCATGCATGAGCCTTCTACCCAGGCTCTGTCCTTTTTAGGAGGAAGTATAGTAACTACGCTCTCGTGAGGTGGTAACCTCCGCAATGGCTAGCGAAATACTTCCACTCAAATTGAACCTTTCCATTTGTAGCCTGTGATGGGTGAGGATTGGGTGCCTTACTAGTCCTGTGTGGATGACAGTGAGGAACAATTTGGGAACCTTTAGACCTTGAATTATCCAAGCCTAGCATGTAATAAAACATAAGACCTAGCCTTAAGGTGGAACCATACTAGATTGAAATGTAGACTTAAACCCAAGATAGGACACATGAAGGAATAAGTTTTACTTCCTCCTTTTTACATTGTTTTTCAACAAAAAAAAAATTTCAAAAAAATGTAGTTTTTATTTCTTCCATTTTTCAAAAAAAAAAAAAGAGTTTGTCTGTATCATTGAGTCATGCATAGTTGTGTTTGATTTTTCATCACATAACATATCATTCATGTAAGTTTGCATTTGTTTTGTCATAAGAATGAACATACCATTGATTGTTAGAAGAGATTGCTAGATCTAAATGCATTCCATATACATTCATTTTTGTGCATAAACATATCATCACATGAAATATAATTTCAACTTAATTGTGGCACTCAAGGTATCAAAATTGCATCCACTAGACGATCTGCCCTCCATAAAAACCACACAAGGTATCAAGCTCGTATAATGGAAGAAGATCAAAATATCAGGATAGAGAGGTTGGAAAGGGATAATGAAGAAATGAAGGGGCAATTGGGTGAAATTACCCAGTTGCTAAAAGCCATGATTAAAGGAAAAGAGAAGATGGGTAATCAAGAGGAGTCTATCCAAGAACCTCAACAAAGCATGCGAGACAATCTCATTTTTGTCCCCGAAGGAGGTATTGTCAAAGCCCCAACGCCTTTACAGGTGCAAGGAGAAAGTCTTCAAGGAAATTCATCAGCACAAGCTCAAAACCCAGTGGAGGTGCCAAATTTAGATGATCCCACGGAGCTAGAAAAGTTAAAGCATAAGGAAGAATATAGTGGTACTAAAGCCCAGCTGAGCTTGATAGAGGAAAGACTAAGTGCCATGGAAGGATTTGACTATTTTGGACCTATTGATGCTGAAAGGTTGTGTTTGGTATCGGGTGTCGTGCTTCCACCAAAATTCAAGGTGCCTGAATTTGAAAAGTTCAACGGAACATCGTGCCCAAAAGATCATCTCACCATGTACTGTAGGAAGATGGCGGCATATGCATTGGATGACAAGCTATTAATTCATGTTTTTCAAGATAGTTTGACTGGGTCAGCCACTAAGTGGTACAACCAATTGGAAAGGAGCAAAGTTTCTTCTTGGTTTGAGTTGGCGAGAGCTTTTATAGCTCAATACAAACATGTGTCTGATGTAGCTCCTGACCGCTTATCTCTCCAAGGTATGGAAAAGAAAAAAGATGAGAGCTTCAAAGAATATGCCCAATGATGGAGAGACGTGGCATCACTAGTTCAACCTGCTTTGACTGAGAAGGAAATTACCATGTTCTTTTTGAATACTCTCAAGGCTCCTTACTATGAGCGTATGCTTAGCAGTGTGACCAAGAATTTTGCAGACATGGTGTTGACAGGCGAAGCTATTGAAAATGTCTTTAAGAGTGGTAAGATTGAAGCATCTATGAATGATAGCAAGAGGAATGGGTTTTCAAAGAAGAAGGAAGAAGATGCACAAGCTGTCTCCAATAACTCACGTCGCTCCTATACCTCTTATTCACCTTCAGTGAATTACACTTATTCTCAACCCCACCCACAAACTTATCATCAGAATGCTTACCAACCCATTTCCCATTCACAAGACCCCACTTTTTCACCTAATGACCAAAAGAATACTCGAGCTAGCCGAAATGTCACAATAGACCCTATACCAATGACATACACAGAGTTGTTCCCACAGTTGGTAAGGGGTCACCTTATTGCCCCTGTTTATGTAGCGCCTTTGAAGCCTCCCTACCCAAAGTGGTATGATCCTAATGCAAAGTGTGCTTATCATAATGACAATGTTGGTTACTCTATTAAGAATTGTATGGGCTTGAAGAGGAAAGTCTAAGCACTTGTCAACACTGGAATTTTGAGTTTTGAGGCAAAGAATAACCCAAATATGAAGGATAATCCTCTGCAGATCACACAAGGGGTAGCAGTTAATGCTATGGAAGAAAATGGATGATATTGATTGATTCACTAACTTGAAGATTATGGTTGTTTCTTTGTTTCTAATTTCATTCATCTTAGGATATTTCAATTTCTTAGGTAATATAGGAGTGCCTAAGCCCAAAAGGCATTAAGAGTTTCTTTTATGTATTGGGCCAGTTTTCATTTGTTTTCATTTTCAATAAAGGATTAGTGTGATGCATATTTCTTAATTCCTCATTCCAATCTTGTTCTTTAATGCCAAACACCAATACCCATATTCTCTACATTGTTACCAAGCTTAAAAGTATCCAAATAATGAACATGATAATGATGATGGCAATGAGTATAAAATTCAGTTTTGAAAGAGTTGCTTTGGTTGGTTGAATGGGTTTCCAATTTGCCAAGATTGTTCAAGTAAGAAGAGAATAGAAGATATTTGTCTAAAATCTTCACCTATAGAATGTTACGAGTAAAGGTGAATCTCTACATGAAATTCTAATGAGTTTGTCTTTGTTCAATAGATGACCTTTAATGAGAGTACTTGTAATGAGATGAGAAATGGCCTTCTTTCACTACCTTTCAAGTGTGAGTAAAATTATCCATTGATTACCCCTTTTGAGCCTATTATATTCTTTTTAATATAACCCACCAAGAATCACCCTCTACACTGGGGGGTAAAGAGAATGGAAAATGAAGGATTAGTGGGGCAAAGTGAAAAAAAAACATTTTGTGGAAAAAAAAAGAACAAAAGAAAAAAGAATGAAGAAGGAAAGAGGGTTTGAATCAAGAAAGTGAAAACCCTAGTCACATTAAAATGAAAAAAGGAGAGAAAAAGCAAATGGGGCAAAAGGCCTAAATGATTCATGAAAAATGATTCTTGGTTTGATAAACCCTGAAACACTTATTTTGGGCCTATTTTATCCTTTCTTTCATAAACCCTCACCTGAGCCTATGTTACGTGCCTTAAAAGTCCATTTTGATCAAATATGAGTACTCCCATTGAAGAATCATGTGTTGAATAAAGGCATACTTACACTATGAGATGATGATCCTTTGGATGGAATTAGAAGAAGCAGATCAAGATAAACAAAGAGATCTAGTCTAGATGGAAGTAATGGGATTCCAAAAATTGTCTTGAATCCATGAGAGCATTAAATTGTGTGAAGAAATATCTGCTGTTGGGGCATGTATTAGAATCAAGAACAAACAAAAGAAATTTCACGAAAAAAAAGAAAAAGAAAGAAAAGGAAAAGGAAAAGAAAAAAAAAGAGATGAAAGGAGAATTCAGATCGAAAACCCAAAAAGGGCAGTTTGGATCAATGGAGTGCATCTAAGTTGAAAACCTGAAAAGGCGACTTAGATACCAAAAAGCTGGATGTCAATGATATTGGGGCAAAGAGGATGTTTTGATGAACTCAACATAATCAGATTAATGGACCTTTGAAGGGAATTTTATATTCATTGATCAAAATTGTTTGAATTGTTTTTATTTGGATACTATTACCTAATTTTAAAAATTTTCACTTTTCATTCAAGCCTACTTTCCTTCTAAGCCTGACAATTTCTTGTTAAATCTTTCCAAATGTTGAATAATACCACTCTCTTCATTTCACTTATCATTTCTTTGCTATATCCTTACCTTGAGGGATTGAGAAATTGTGTTGCATTGATCTTGAAATTAGAATGGTAATGAATGTTTGCTTGGCAAAATATGTGAAAGACTCCTATATTATTTAGGAAAATGAAAGAAAAGGAAACTTATGGATGAATGGAAATTGGAAATCAAGAAAAACCAATGAGTAAGAAAGAATGAATGATGAGGTCTTAGTAAAGATTTTAATGAATAAATGAGTGACCAGATAGAGAGGAAAGTAAAAAGAAGAATCAAGGGAGAAGATAAGATAAAGAGGGCATGAAGACAAGAGTTTCATTGGGCAAGAAAAACGGAAGAAAGAAAATGAGGAAAGAAATAAGAAATAGAAGGACAAGAGGACAGATAAAAGAGAAGAATGCATGAGATGGACTGATACAGAATAACCTTGTTGTTGCCACAATTGAGCTTGAAATGTTTTTCGAAAAAACATTGCATGGATAGAGTAGATTGCATCATAGAGATAAAACAGATTGCTTGAATGATATTTCATGGATAAAACAGACTGCATTACATGGATAGAATTGATTGCATCAATAACATTGCATGGATAGACTAGATTGCATGAATGATATTGCTTGAATAAGATAGCTTACATGAATGACATTGCATGGATAGAACAGGTTGCAATTGCATGGATAAGATAAATTTCCCAAGATTTCAAATTTTAACAAGACAAGAAATTTTAGAGGGGTTTCCTAAAATTTCAAAAATTAGACAAGATAGAAATCTTGGAGGAGTTTCCCAAGATTTCAAATTTTGGACAAGAAAAAGAAATTTTAGAGGGGTTTCCTAAAATTTCAAAATTTGACAAGAAAAAAAGTTTTGGAGGAGTTTCCCAAAATTTCAAAATTTGACAAGAAGAAAATTTTAGAGGGGTTTCCTAAAATTCCAAATTTTGATAAGATAAGAATTTTAGAAGGGGTTTCCTAAAATTTCAAAATTAGAAAGGAAAAGAAGTTTTGGAGGGGTTTCCCAAAATTTCAAAATTGAATAAGAAAAGGAATTTTAGAGGGGTTTCCTAAGATTCCAAATTT
Organism: Heritiera fomes; assembly: GCA_032173925.1. NCBI lineage: Eukaryota > Viridiplantae > Streptophyta > Magnoliopsida > Malvales > Malvaceae > Heritiera > Heritiera fomes. The sequence goes on along the minus strand of JAPDPM010000022.1, from coordinate 8,214,145 downwards.
TGACAAGAAAAATTTAGAGGAGTTTCCTAAAATTTTCAAAAAAAAAAATCAGAGCTTTTTTGGACAAGATTTTTAAAGTTTGACTGCCTGCCTGTTTAGGAGGAGCTTTTGGATAAGATTTTAAAGTTTGACTGCCTGCCTGTTTATGGGGAGCTTTTTGGACAAGATTTTAAAGTTTAACTGCCTGCCTGTTTAGGAGGAGCTTTTGGACAATATTTTAAAGTTTGACTGCCTGCCTGTTTAGGAGGAGCTTTTGGACAAGATTTTAAAGTTTGACTGCCTGCCTGTTTAGGGGGAGCTTTTTAGACAAGATTTTAAAGTTTGATTGCCTTTCTGTTTAGAGGGAGTTTTTTGAAAAAAAATTAAAAAAAAAGAGAAGTCAGACAAAATACGTGTCTATGTCTTTGTGCAATTACTGTTTCACAGCAAATGCACAAAAAGGGGCAGCTGTAGACACCTTATTTTGTCCGGGGTCTTGATTTGTATAAATAATTAATTGGGTTGAGTGATATTGTATTTTAATTTAACAATTTAGAATTAGGCTAGAATTAAATTAGAATTTTTAGATTTAGAATTAACATTAATTAAAAAATTAAAATTAAAATAAGATTTAGGAATAATAAAAAAAAGAGAAAAGATAAAAAGAAATAAAAATAAAATTAATTTTAGGATAGGATAATTAGATTTTTTTAGGATAATTATCTGGATTAATATTAAATTTGATAGAGTTAGATTAGGATTAATATAAGAAATAGATAAAATGTTAAAAATAGGAGATAATTAATAGAATAGGTAGAGTTGTATTAGGACTCAAATAAATTTTTTATTATAAAAAGGGTACTATGGGGACGGAATTAAGCACTCAACTCGATCACCATCGTTGCTGTTCTGTCAGCTCATTTTTCTACCTGCCTCTCGCACTACCGTTGCAAGCCCAGTCACCGCACAGCTACTACAGGTTGCCGACCCATCACGTGGATGTTTGCATGCCTCCGTTTTTGTTGCCCTTGATGATTGTTGCAAGAAAATAGGAAAGCTTTGTGAAAATGCTTGAGGCACGCCACTTTGGAAATATTAAAGAAGAGCTATAGCAAGAGAACACGTGGAAAAGGGGAATATAAAGGAAAAGAAAAAAAGCCAACAAGAGGTGAGGTTATTGCCCAAGTAAGTTTTTTTGTTTTATTATATTAATTGGTCAATAATTTAATATGAGGGTTAGATAGTTAATTAATATTAGATTAATAATTTGTATATTAAAATACTAATGTTGCGTGATTTAATTACTTTGATAACATTTGATTAATACATATTGAATAAACAATTTGTATGTTGATATGATTTGTTTAGTTTAATTTGTATGATATATTTTATATTTTGTATGTTTAGTATGATAGATGTTAGATAAATAAAACAATATAAAAATAAAATAAATTAAAAGGAAAAAATGCAAATAAGAATAAAATAGAATAAAGATTGAATAAGGAAATAATAAAATTATATTAAGAAGATGAATGCAAATTATCCGATGATGAAATTCCAAGAAAGTCAAATGGTACTCCTTGAAAATTTCTAGGTGAGGAGTTTGCTCTAGACTGAACCAGATTGATGGAAGGTTTAGAGTAAATTTTTAATACAATAATATGTGTTCATTTTCTAAAATAGAAATAAAATATAATAATAAAGACAATTAAAATAAAATAGAAATAAGATATTGAAATAAATACAATAAAAATAGAAAATTAGTAAAGAATTGGTTATAGAGCCAAAAATTAAGATTTTCATAATATATTCTGACGACGGAGCCTCTTCAAGCAAGTCAATCGGTACTACTTGAATACTCCTGAGGTGAGGGGATTTACTTATTGTCTGAACCAGATCGATGGAAGGATTTTAAGTAAATTTTCAATGTTTTAAGCATATCGAAATTAATTTAAATTAAATTTAGAAGGATTTATTGGGTATAGAGTCAATATTAGGGTTGTCATAATGTATTTAAATGATCCGACGACGAAGCCTCTTCGAGCAAGTCAATAGGTACTACTTGAATACTCCTGAGGTGAGGGGATTTACTTATTGTCTGAACCAGATTGATGGAAGGATTTTAAGTAAATTTTCAATATATTAAGCATATTGAAATTAACTCAAATTAAGATAAATTTAGAATGACCTAGAATAGTTGGTACCATTTTAGAATGGGCGTCGTGGGGGTGCTAATCCTTCCCCACACGTAACCGTACTCCCGAACCATAGATTCTTTGAACGTAGACCAAGCCTTATCTTTAGATAAGAATAGGTGACCAATCACACCATAGGTTTGAATGGTTGGTGTCGACTTCTTGAATTTTAAAGTCTAGCGATTAGGTTCACGGACCTAGACGTTATGACAAAGATTGATGCTTGTTTGCATTTCTAAATAAACTCTAAAAATTTATTGAAAATTAAACCTAAACAAAATAATATTCTAATTTTTAGTTGTTATAGATTAAATTTATCACTTATTTAAAGTTTTTTTACCACTCCACTTTATTATTTGATTAAAAATATTATCAAAAATTAAAAAATCTTTTTATTTCACCATTGAATAATTTTTTTCCGGTAACTTTAACTTGATGTGTTAATAAATTGATGGGGCCAGGCCAAACTAATTTAACACCTTTAAAGCTCAAGTTCGAGCTCGATAATCAATTTAAATTAGGTTTTATTATTAAATTATTTAAAATATATTTTTATAATTTAAAATTAAATTATCTTAATTATTAATGAATATGTTTTAAGATCGGTTCAAATTTAAAATGTTTAAGGTCCTGAACAAGTAAGGTTAGATCTACAGACTCGACGATTAGCCTAGTTGTGAACACCTCCATATTTTTATCATTTTTAATCAAATTCAAACGTATAGCAATAAAATTGCATCAATTCAAAAATGAATGGTAAATCATTAAAAAAAGTTATATTTGATCAATTATTTTAAATAGAGAATGATAAATTTCACTGAAATCTACAAGATTTTCTTATAATTTAATTCTAATTCATCAAATTTTGAAAATGAACACTAAGGTCCAAAATCACAAATGATACATATATGAATCAATTATTAAACTTGAATTAATAAGATTACACTCCCAAATATTAACAATGATTTTTATTACTATTTATTATTTTTAAGTATATTTAAAAAATTATGTAAGATCTTGTTAATACTATAAAAAGGCATTGCCATTATTTCATAAGTAACAAATGCTTAAGTTAATAAAATTTATAATAGTAACTTAATAGAATGAATTTTTTGTACTGCCAAATTGACACTTTTAGACCAAAATGTCTATTTCTCAAAAAAAATGGACTAGTTTTAAATTAATGTTAAAACTAAAGAACCTAGATGAAATTTACCCATTAGAGACTCCATTTGGATAGACGATAAGATTGGTTCCAATGAAATTGAAAACAGCACTAAGATGAGATTAAAGGTGTTCATGGGCCAAACTAGGTTAGATTCGAATCAAGTTTAGCTAAGGTATTAAGAGATTTATAATAAGCTTAAGTCCAACTCAGCTTTACTTTTTCGAGTCTAAATTTTTGTCCAAATCCGTTTTTACATACAATGAGCCTAAGCTCATCCAAACACACTCAAATATTATTAATTTTTCTGAAATATAATAAAATACAAACATATAAAAAATATATAATAGTTAACTATTTATTTTTTTTATTTCAATTGAAAACATGAAAAATAAGTAAATGATAATAAACTTGTTTTGTTAATCAAAAGTGGTACCACCGTGTTCCTGTTTGTCTTTTTATACCAAAGCATCTCCTTAGTTTTATGCTTTTTACAACAAATTCTTAATTAAACCTTGAAAATCAATTTCTTTTAGACAAACAAAATTTTCTACTATTGTTTCTTTTGGATCCACCAGATTCTTCTTTGATTTCTCCCTATATTTAACACTACGTCATGTTATGTAGTATGTTATTATTAGTATTTTGTTTTCAACGTATATATAATCATACTCATTTTTTTTTGGTTTGTTGAAAGGTGAGTAGAATTTCAAATGGATATAAGAGATCCAAATATTAAGGAAAATGAAAAATGAGTATATCAATATATTTATATAATTAAATTATATAAATAGATTTTTATATAAATACATATGTACATATATAAAATATATGTATAGGATATATATTGATATATATTATATATTGATATATATTATTTTATGTATCATTAAATATGTATGCATATATATATATATATGAAAAATAAGTATTTTTTTTTCATTGAAGTGTATAGATATATATTTATAAATTATTAACACAAAATATATCTATATATATATATATTGAATAATATAGTGTAATTATATATACGGTATAATTTTATATATATATATATTTATATATATATATATATAAATAAAAGAAAAACAGAACGGGTATTGGGATAAACCCGATCCCCGTTTCTTCTCTGTTTCAACAGAGAAGAAAATACAAAAAACAACCGACCACCGTTGGCGATGTGGGAGGAGAGAGTGGGTCGCCGGCGAGAGGAAAAGGAAGAGAAGAAGCGACCGGCGACGACCCGAGGCGGAAAGAGAAGAAAACGAAGTGGAAGCGAAGCGGAAAAAGAGAAAGGAAGGAAAAGAGGAAAAAAGCGGTGCTGGCCTATCCGGGCACCACTACTCCATCCTCGATGTCGGCAGAGGTAAGGGGAAGAGGAGAGGGTGACTGGCACTGAGGAAAAAAAGGAAAAGGAGGGAGAAAAGAGAAGAGGAGGAAGCCGCCAAATCCGTCGCCAGATCCACTGCCGTCGCCATCGATATGGGGAAAAAGAGGCCAAATTCGGCATCATGGCAACCTTGGCGAGCTTCCGAGTAGCCGAACCGGTGGAGAATCAGCCGCTGGAGGCTAAACCGGCCAGAAGGGGCCGAACCGGTCTGAACCGGTTCAGACCAGAAAAAGGAAAAGAAAGAAGAAGCAGAAGAGAAATGGGTAGGAAAAATTTATTGAATTTTTATAATTATTATTTTTATTAAATAATTATATGAAATTCTAAATTAAGTATGTTATTGAAATTGATAGAAAATCATACTCAGTGATTGGAGATGATGAAAATCGGGAGAAGTGGACTACGGGTGCGACGTAGTGAGGAAGTCACCGACCTGGAACAGGTAAGGGATGCGTGTGTGAATTTGTAGGGATATCCGAATGCATGGTTTTCATGCTATGAATTTTATAAGATTTATTGGATATTGAATTGCCTTGAAGTGCTATGAAATTGTGGTTTCTGGCTGTTGAGATTGTGTTTGAAAGTGCAAGGAGGCTAGGGCTCTGGCAATCGTTATGCTGCCAAAATTTACTAAAGATATTTTCAAAAATATTATTAAATATTTTATTGCATTATTGGTATTTTCCTAGCCTCAAAAGTGATAAATTAATTATTTTTCATAAACGGTGAATTTACTGAAAAAGTATTTATTAAATATTCATGATACCGATTTCAGTAAAGATTAAACTACCGAAAATTCATTCCACGTGTTTTATAGGGAAATGTGTGATTGGTGAAGTGAAATGGTGAATTGTGAATATTTTATAAATAATTTTCAGTATAATATTCACTAATTTATTATGATTTTCCTTTATGGATTAAATAAATTTTATCACGTGTAATGATTTTCATAAAGGCTTTATCACTATATAACTATTGTTTTAAGACTAAAATGTCTCTGCACGTGTTTTATAGTGAAAAATGTATTGGTGGAATTATTGTTAGTTTTGAAAAATAAATATTTTATTTTTTTCATTAAGTATGAAAATATTGGAATTGATTTCCAATAACTTTGAATTTCAAGTTTTGGAAAGAAAGTATGGAAACATGTGTGTATGTATTCTACGGTGAAAAAAAACAGTTATGAAATTTTATTACTACTGAGTGATTATCTTATAAACTGTTTTTCACCGTACGAAATATTATGATTTATACCTTTATGAATTTTCTGGAAAACATAATTGATCTTACTAAATTCCATAAAGGTAATGAGATTTCTTATATACTGTTTTGAGACTGATAGGCCCCGTATCATGCTCACGTGTCACGTGTTTCATGTGCTACTCATGTGTGAAGCTGTTAACACTAATCTTGTCTTGAGCATCCTGGTTGACACCTAATCAGTGTACGACCGAGGACACCTATAGACTATGGCCATAGATCTCATGTGTTTATTATACTATCCCTACAGGGATCTCACGTGTACCCTATTATTCCCTACGAGACTTATAGCATGATATCATTTGGGTGTTGCCTGGTCTCCATTATGATTTCACGTGTTATTATTGATTTTAGTGATATTTTTCTAGAAAACTATGATGATTTTCTGAAGTATTTTATTACTAAACTGTCATTATAATTAAACAGTTATTTTACTGTTACACGTGTGAAAGTAATGATTTTAGTGGCGGAAACTTTGTGATTATCAAGTGTATGAAATATTTATATGTAGTAATTTGACATAAGTATATATGAAAAAAATAAATTTCTACTCCCTATAGTTGCTCTGGGTTTTCAAGACAAGACAGGTATTTCAAAATACCTTTTTTACTCTATCTGGATTTTCCGGCCGACTATAGTATCATTTCCTTATAGTGTGCCCAGCATACCAATAGTAAACTAAAAGGTTTCACTGCATATAGTCTTCGTGATATCAAAATTTGCATACAATTCTTTTATTGAGCCGTGGTTTGCTCACTCCCATACTTTTAAACATTCAGATTTTCGGTGACTGTGAGATTTGACATCTAAAGATTTTGGGCTGTGCATTTGAGGACAATGTGACAGCTTGACTGAAATATAAGGTACAATCATTTATTTTCTGTATTTAGACCGGTCTACAATACTACTTTATTGTGAATTAAAATAGGGGATTTAAACGCCATTATAATTTTAATATAAAATAGTTTAAATAAAAATGAAAAGTAAAGTATCACAGACAGCCCAACCGTATAAGATGTGTGGAAAAATGAAAAAAATGTGATCACGGGCTGTGACAGATTTAATGGTATCAGAGCAAGGTTGGCCTGATGTCTGTTAATACTTTTAGAAAGAAAATGTGTCAAAAAATATTAACATCCCCTGTAGTACTGTATAGTCTGAATACATAAAAGAAATAAATGATTGTAAATTGAGTTAAATGTTTGAAAGGGAGTGAGAATTTATGAAATAAGGATGGCTAAAAAGGGAAAATGACTTTAAAATTTTCTTGAAATAGGTGATCTTATATCTTAAATGAAGGTTGGTTCGATAAGGAACAGAAAGAATTCGGTGAGGGCCTTACCAGTACTTTTTTATCCGAATTGAATTGAGACCTTACAATGATGATATAAAGGAGAGGAATGAGATATCATCAGTAAATAGATCTTAAGATCACCAATTGAATGTATTTTGGAAGACAGAGAAATTTTTGGCAAAATGACCAAAATACCCCTACATTGAAAAATTTTCTTCGGAGTCATAATAGACCAACATGAGTTAGAATTGATAGATTTGACAGAGTAATTGATGGTATAGGGATGCATTTCATGCAAAATGATCCAGCTATAAATCCCATTAAGTGTTTTCTGTCTAAATCGGATAAAATCTTAAATGATGATACTAGTATGAGAAGAGATATCATCAATATACAGATAATAAGATTATGGATTTAAATGTCTACTGAGGAGACAGAAATAAATTTTGAAATGACGAAAACGTCCCTATGTTGGACTATGTCTTGAATAGTGATAAATCAACTCGATCTTTAATTCTATGATAGTGATGAAGCCACTGATGACATAAGAAATGTAATATGGATATAACAGTTCTGATTATTAATCCCACCTACACTTAGATTTCTAATGCGACCCGAAATGCTTATAGTGGAAAGTCGCAGAAGGATTGATTATGTTATTGATTTTTAAGGGCCTGAATTAAAAGTGTATTGATGGGATGTCTGTTAAGGGATCATTGAATATGATGGAAAGTGAGATGATTGCTGGAGATGACTGAGAAAGTGATCAGTATGGTTGATGAAATCCACAGCAGTACGGTTAATTCTGGTTCCATACATTCATACTGTTTTCTAAGTATCAAACAAATATTTATAAAATTGGAATATTTTGAAATATGTTTTACAGAATAGTGTATTGTATGGAATGTTATAAAATTTGAAAACATGTATAAGAATGGTAAAGTTGTCACGACCCAAAGACCGCGACTTTCACTTGATTTTTAAACTTTCCTTAGTCTACAAATTTATGGACTAAATTTTTCTTTTCTATTTTAAGGTTTGTATTCGGTGTCAGTGTAATTACTATACTATTTAGGTGACCTATAGTCATTTCATTTAAATATTAAACTAACAAGGAAACGGTTCTTAGTTACATCCTAACTTGTTAAACAGAATATATACTGTGCATCAATTTAAGTCTTACATGTAAACAAGTATTTTATAAGAAACATATACCTCAAAAGACTAGTACCAAGTCCATACACCATCTCCGATGCCCACTTAGCAGCTCACACGGCAGATGTTAACTTCAATAGTCTGAAAGAGATGAAATTTAGTGGGGTGAGCAAAACCACGGCTCAGTAAGATACTAATATAAATACAAGAGTAGGATTATACTGTCTTAAACTGAAATGCTTAAAACTTGCAAGTTTGCAATTACAATTAGTCCTTTCTCATTAATAACATCTCATTATCACTTCTCATATTCACTTTTCAATTCATAATCATACTTTTGTATTCTATCATCTCATATCAATTCTCATATTTACTTTTCGTTTCATAATCATACTTCTGTATTCTATCATCTCTTATCAATTCTCATATTGTGGATCATGATCACGGTGGTACGAAGTCATAATTCTCTTCATGTATTTCTATATTCATATTTCATATCATATCATGACATCATATAGATGAAATATCGCTACCACCGAGTCATGACACTCCTCATATATTCTTCATGTTTAATTGAGATATCCTATCGAATTCACTTTACATTTAACAATCATATTCCTGTATTACATTAATTCATATCACTTATCGTCTGGGAATTTATGATCACGATAGAGTAAGATCAGAATTCTCTTCATATCAATCTTATGTTCATATATCATATCATATCATGTCATCGTATAGATGAAACATCATTAACGTCGAGTCATGACATTCCTCATGGAATTCTCATGTACTAAGCATATTATCATGTCAGAGTTTAATATGCAATGTATGTAATTTTATTGTATAAACCGCTATCATTTCAAATCATATCATATATACTTTAGAACATGGTCAACATATGAATTTTCAATTCATTTCAAATTTGCCTTTAAGGCATGATAGAAACATGTTTAATTTCAATTCATGTATTCGTTTTCAAAGCATGTCTAAAACATGTGCGGTTTTAAAACATTTTTCATATACTATAAGTCATATCAGGTCTAGAGTTCATATCAAATCAATCTATACTCTAGACCGCATATCATTTTAAATTCGACACAAAATCGTATATAAATCATATAAGTTTCGAAATCATTTATCATGTACTTTTAAAACATATACTGTAAATCATATCAGGTCTAGAGTTCATATCAAATCAACTATACTCTAGACCGCATATCATGCCATGTTCGACACAAAATCACATATAAATCATATAAGTGTCGAAATCATATCTCATGGACTTTTAAACTTGTTTAAAACATGTACTGTTTCAAAACATATTTCATTTCAAACTTGTTTCATGTACAGTATAAATCATGTCAAGACTAGAGTTCATATCAATAAAATCATACTCTAGACTTCATATCATATCGGTTAGAGACTAGGCTAGATCTCTACCATCTCTATCAATAAAGACTTAAATCACTGTAGCTAGCAGTGAAAATCATGTCATCGTCCCTTGAAAACCAACTAGGGCGCTATCTATGGCCATAGACCTCATCTCTCTCAGCCCCACTGATCAGGCGTGACTGAGACCTGTCCACGACTATTGTCAGACAAGCATCTTTGCCTAATGAGCAAAGCTCCAATTAGGCGGTTTCCACTATGCTTTATTGAATTTAATTCTTTTAGGGTGCCTACAGTCTCATAAAACATTTAAATCTTTAGCTTTCTTTTCAATATCATGTAAAGTATATTGTAAAATTCTGTATGAGGCTTCATATATCAAAATATATATATCTACCATATACTTCATTTCAAAACAATTCGATACTTTACAATATTCATATAAACATTATTATAATGTTTCAAGTTGTAAGAAGGCATGTTTAAATGCGATGCTATAAAATATTTCAGTATGCAACTTCGGTACTATTTTCATCAAATACAGTGAAGTGATTCATTTAACTTTATCACCATCAATTATTCGATTTCAAGATTTTCTTCCTGTCAAATCAGTAAATTACTATTCAATTCATTCACTATTCATTTAATTCGGTATTCAATTTGCTCAGTACTCAATTCATTCGAAAATCGAATCACTTGGTATTCAGACCATTCGGTATTCAATATCCTTTCTCAATCGTCATCGATTATAATAATCATTTATACATCTCATCATCAATATTAGGATCGCATCATTAGTATGAATCCTCTAAGTTTCTATGAGCATTTAAACATCATGTTTCTAAATAGTCATCAAGGTACCGAAATTATGCAAATAATTATATCATCATTCAATATCTATTCCAGAGTCGACATCGAGGATAACAGAATCACAAAATCGATAGTCACTTATCAAATCCATCTATGATTTGATCTATTGATACATGTTCATCATTTCCGAATTAAGGTTCAATTTCGTTTACTATCACAAAATCATATCTAAATCCCCATATAAATTTTCATGTGGGCTTTTATGATTTAATCCGAACTTATGCAATTGTCGATCTTATTATTCAAGATCTATTCTTTTCACATATTTATCACTCATTTCTTTGGATCCATAATTGATCGAATTGTGTCGTAATTCAATCTTAATTTCAATCAATTTTTGCATGCACAATTCGTACATTCGTTATGACTCAGTATCATAACTATTCATTGTGTACCATCGTATCGATACTAAGACCCATATTATTAGGGTATGTCCGTTTATTATCTCACGTATATCTAACAATATAATGTAGTACGGTGAAATCATCTCCATTTCGATCTCTCGAATTTGTCCATATTATCACGTTCAGAATTATTTCAAAATCAAGAAGCCGAACTCGGTAAATTCTGAAAATCATTACTCTGTTAATAGTTTCACAATCTAATCATTTAAGCATCAATTTTCAACTATGATATTCTCTTCAAGGCAATATCATATAATCTCGTTACTTCCATAAATACTCCAAATATCAATATTCCACCTCAATTTCTGCTCGATAGTCAACTTGTAATGTTAAAATAACTTGAATTATCGACTCTATAAGATTCACAACAAAATTCCTCACGTTATTATGCTCATCCATTAACCTTCTCAACCATTTAAAAATCAATTTTTCCTATGACACAAGAAGATCCTTTCAAGCTTATCTTCGATAATTCTTTCAAGATTCCATTTAAATGAGAACCTAGTATTTTTCCTTAAACATTTTCGTGGAAATTTCGGCAGCATAACGGCTTAATTTTCTCTAAACCTTCTGCAAGGAAACACAATTTATAATTGCAGCCGTTGATTCTCACCAATTTTTATCTCTTACTAAGACCCCCACTATCAGTTGTGGGTCCTCTTAGCATTTTTAGCATCAATTCAATAATTATTCATATCAAAAATCAAATTCCAAATTATACAATATAAAGCTACTAATGCTTTATAAAAATCTCTTACTTATTCGCCAAGCTTAACTCACTTTCCGATTTTTGAGCTTTGCCGAACTCCACCATTCGTCTCATTTCCGTTTTGCTACAATTTCAATATCAATGCACTACATCAATATAATCATAAATTATTTAATAAATACCATCAATTTATTTTTCTATATTTTCCTTACCATTTTTTTCTTCTTTCTTCTTCCTTCTCCTTCTTTCTCTTTCTCTTTTTCTTTTCTTTTCTTCTTCCTCTTTCCTCCTTTCTTTTCTTTTTCTTTCTTTCTTTCTGTTCTTTTTATTTTTTTCTAGTCTAGTCTGAACCGGTTCGGACTGGTTCAGTCTTATCCGCCGGTTCAGTCCCTCGTCGGCCGGTTCTCCACCGGTTCGGCCTTCCCACAGCTGGCCAAAGTGGTGTTGAAGCCAAATCTGGTCTCCTTTCCTCCCCACCGGCCATGACGGCACCGGATCTGGAGGTGGCAGCGGCGGCTTCTTTCCCCTTGTTTTCTTCCTTCCTCCGCTGTTTCCTTCACTGTCGGTGGCCTCCTCCTCCTTTGTCGGTCTTCACCGGTGGCAGGAGTGGCAGTGGCGGTGACTGAATCGGCCGGCACCGTCGATCTCCCTTCTTTTCTTCCTTTGGGTTTTTCGTTTTGTTTCGCGTTGTTTTCCTCTTTCTTTTTTCGCTTCAGGCCGCCGCCGGTCGTTTCTTCTCTTCCCCCTCGTCTCGCCGACGATGCCCCTTTCCTTCTTCTTCCTCCTCCCTTGGCCGGCAAGGGGTCGACCCTTTACTTGTCTTTCTCCTCTGTTTGTAACAGAGGAGAAAGAAGCTGGGAATCGGGTTATCTCGATTCCCGCTTCTTTATTTTTTTTATTCTTTTTTTTAATATATATGTTTATTAATATACTTAATTAATAATAATATATATACACATTATAATTATACATATAATTATAATTATATATAAATATGCTATTATAATATGTATTTAAATACATATTTTTGTATCAAAATACACACACACATATATATATGTATATATATATATATATATTTACACTTTTAACACAAAATAATATTTATATTTATCAAAAGTATATTTATATAATATCATTATATAAATATATCAAAAATATTTTTATTTCTTATTAAGTTTTGGATTTCTAAATATCCAAAATTATTTTCTCTATTTCTTTTCTTATTTAATTTGGATTGTAACTTATCCAAATTAAATTTCCGGATATTTACTAATTATTTTCGAAAATTCATGGTCTTCACAAAAGTAACGATAAGAGACGAGGAAGATGACAGCTAACCTGAGGTTATTAAATGAAAATGATTTCAGAGTGAATTACAGTAATAAATCGGTTAGCTGTGAAATGTGTTAATTAAATTATTACATTTGATACAGCATACTAATTAAGATTAATAATGCTGTGAAATATGAGTAAATAAGTGAATTAAGGTGGAGTACGTGTTGGAATGAATTGAATACTAAGTATTTCTGCCTTGAGAAAATATAGCAGAATAATAGGACATAGAATGAATGTCCAAAAAGGGTATAGAATGAATGTCCAAAAAGGGTAAGAGATATGAATTTAAAAAGTATCGGATATTATTCCCGATAAATTTTCAGAGTAATATAGATGGGAGAGATCGGGTTAATATTGACTCGATTATGGATACAAAATCTATTTTAATCTTATGTCGAAAAACATAGAAAGAGTTCGAAAGCTTAAGAAATAACTCTGAAAAATTTGTGAATAATGAAATTCACTTGTATACGGATAATTGATGGAATACCGATGAATATGATTTGATGATGAATTATAATTGCGAATTAAACTCCTATTGATTAATAAAGTTCTTACTAAGAACAAATATTCATCTGTATGAAATTGATGCCTTATTTGATTTAATTAAGAGAGGTATAAGAAGTTTATAAGACCAATCTCTGTACAAGGCATCATTAGATGAAAAGTTGGAAACTGATGTCCATAATAAAATAATTAAAACTCGATATAATAATTACGAGTTCATATTGAGGTTTACAAGATTAATGAAGTACCATATAAGGTATGTAATCCTAATGAATGAGGTTTTTAGATCATATATGGATAAAGTGATGAGATATTGATATAGTCTAAGACATCAATGGAAAATGAGCAGCATAGTTGTATGACCCTTCAGACTCTCATAGACCGAGAACTATATGTTAAGTTCGGCAATAGGAGATTTGGCTAGATTGTATCTCTTCTGAGATATATGATCTCGAATGACAGAACGACTGTGGATCTGTTTATGAATTGAAAGATAGTGATTGAGATACGAAATTTACGGGGTCTAGCTAGATATTATTGCCAGTCTATAGAAGAGTTATGGGGCTAGTTGCTCTACAGATGTGACCTATGATTACAAAGTTAAGGTCAGTGAATGAACAAGTGTAAAGATAACATTCAAAATGTTAAAGGATTTTAATAGTGGAGTACTATACCATTGATGAAAAAGTCGACTGAAATGATGAAAGTGAGAAGATGAAAATGTAATAAAAAGATAAGATACATGATGATGAGGGAACACTAATATGAAGTAGTTTCCAAATTAAGATTAAAAATGATTTTCTTGTGGTTATCACATGATTATGGCTAGATGTAAGATCGAGCCAAACTCAATAGAGAAAAATTTAATTATACTCAAAGAGAGAAAAAAATAATGATATACATAGGATTTACTGCCAGTCATATAAATGGAAAATTGTTATATATATATCCACACATTGAAATGGTGGAAATGTATGGATAATGTGGTGATGAGATTAATGATATGAAATTTTCCACTATGGAAAATAAATTGTAAGAAGATTACATCCTCAGGTATATTCTAAAATTTAAGTGATATGGAATGTACCATAAGAAGAAAGAGATGAAATGATAATACAGTATGAAAAGAGATATAGAGAGAAAAAGATTGTCTCATGATTCATTCACTGTAAGAGATGATTAACAGTAAAGTTTGCAATGGAATGCAGCCTTGATGAAATAAATGAAAAAAAATGAGTATGGTGGATAATAAAGAGTCTAAAGGAGATATGATGATATGGAAGTGATTAAGGACTAATTGTCTAATGGAATCACTCTTCCATTTTCAGACTCTTAGATTCCTTAGTGCCATAGTCGAAATATGTTTATGAAATGATGAGAAAGTATGTGAAGTTCCAGTGAGCAGACATGTGATGGGAATCTCGGATTTGCTATATGCTTATTGGAAATAGCAAAGGCCTTGAGATTCCGAATTTATTGACAGCATCGCTCCATACTGATGTAAATATCTGAGCATAGTATGAAAACGCTCGAAGATACATTGAGAGAGCGGATGCGCGAGATTGGAAAGCTACTGAGACAATTACATACTATTGATTAATTCGAGTAAATAATAGTTATCAAACATCAAACTATATCGACTTGGCACCAAATGAGAAAAATGAATGATGAACAGTATGAATTAGTATTATGTGAAAAGAGATGGAAATTGATAACTTCCAAATTGATAATATGATGAAAGATGATATATAGTGGTATCAAAAGTGATTCTGATGTTAAAAGTATGCTGGCAGTATTAGTCAAAAGATGGTCTAAAGGTCAAGAACTACAAGTATATGAAAAGAACCACAAGTACGAGAAACGGTACCACCTTTTGAATTAAGTTAAATTCGAAGGATCGAATTTCTTAAGGTGGAGAGAATATGATAACCGTAGATTTTTTAATTTTAATATTAATTATCCGGAAAGTTAATTTCTAAATTTACATAATTGCATTATTTTAAAAGGTTAAGGGCTTAATTATAGTAAAAATAAAAGTTTATGAACTTTTACAATAAAATTAAATGTTTAGGGCTTATATCCATATTGTGTATAGAGTTGAGGGTATATTTGACTATTAAATCTTATATTAATAAAAGAAATCTCACTTTTGAAATTTGATTTTTGTATTAATAGAGAATTTCTTTGGAGTTTGATTTTGATATTAATAAAAGAGAAAACCAAGAAAACAGTTTATTCCATACTCTAATTTCACATAGTTAAGAACTATTCCTTTTGACATTTCTTATTAATTTAAGTTTTGGCTTATTATCTTTGCCATACACGAAAGAATTTGGTAAAAAGAAAATAGCTCACATGTCTCTCGTGCAAATTGGGAGTGAGAATAGTGAGGAAGATCTTTTGATGTGAATATTGTGTGATCAGACTCGATGATAAAATTTCGAAAAGAGATAATCTCATTTATTCCTTTGTTATTATGCAAGTGATTTTTTTTTGTGTAATTACATGCAGCTTCATTTATTTTATTGTTTAAATTAATCTTATTCGAGTCGAAAATAATAAACGATGAAACCCTTATAATAGTAACTACTTTAGAATTGGAAACATATCTAAATATTTTGAGAGAATTTCACATCCACTTCTTCTAACTACTTGTTTAGTATGATATTTTCACAATTATATATGTTAATTTGTTTCAATTAAATTTTAAACTTGATATTTTTACAAACCTATACAAATTCTAGACTAATGATCCCAACAAAAAATAATTATTTAATACACTGATAATAAAATTTTTGAACTTTATATACAAAGTTAAAATTGTAACACATTTCCTTTATAAAAATTAACAAATAATTAAAAAATAAAATAGGATGTGGGATTCAGAATGTAAGAACTCAAATTTATATAAGTAAAGTAAAGACGAGATTTATCAAACTCAAATTTATCACCTGAATGAAAATTTTCGATTTAAAATTCAGTAAGTGATTAAAGTTATGACACCTGCAATTGAAAAAGTTACAAAATTTGCACACTTTCTACAGCCGTAATTAATATTTTTACGTAACGGTAAAGATTATGCTTTTTTTTAACCGTGGGCACTCACTTTCTCTCACTAACCCAACTCGAACGTCGGACAAACAAAGTTATCCATAAACCGCAACTTCTACGGTCGTCTGCCCTCGCACTTCGATGATTCAAAAATACCCAAAAACTCTAGAATCAACCCCATCCTTCTCTACCCAAATCCACTACTAGATTTCCCAGAAGATTAGTAGATCAAAAATAGAAATTTACTCCCCCAAAGAAAACCCCATTGATATAAAATCTTACATTTATCCATGTATATATGCATAAAAAAAATATAAAAAGAAAGCAGCAATTTTCAAAAATGTCTCAAAAAAAAAGGGAGAAAAACGTTTAAATTGAAGATTCTGAAGAAAAAAAAATAAAGAAAGGATAATCGTAGGACTTTGTAACGGGACAAATTACACAATTGAAAGCATGTTTCACGTGAACCATGAAATAAAAGTTTGTCCAAGCATTTAAAGAAAAATGATGTGACCGATAATAATGCATTTGGATGAAAAATTTTGATATTTTAAAGAATTTTAAAATAAATGTATTTTAAAATTTATCAATTTAAAATGTTAGTATTTATAATTAAGATAATTATTCTATATACTACAGTGATGTTTTTTACTTTACAAACGAGATTAAAATCAAGCATATGTCTTTATAAAAATATTAAAAAAATAAATAATAAATAAAATAGGACATGTATCATGATCCTAATCTTGCTTCTAGAGTAAAAAACTCTATTGGTGGTGTATAGAATAATTATCTTGTTTGGATATATTTTTTTAAAAAAGAATTTTTTTAATATTAGAATTTGATGAAATAAAAAAAACAATAAAAGAAAAATATCAAAAAAAATGCAATATGGGTATCATTAGATTTGTAAAAATGTATAGTTATTATTAATAATATAAAAAAGAAAAAAATTATATTTAATTAAAATAGTATCTATCTTTTTTAATTTAATTTATTAGTGGGCCATGTGTAAAAAATAAAGAAAGATTTAGAGGAATTTTGAAAAATCACCTTTGTATGTGGATTTTTAAGAAGGAATTCCTTCTTGAAATTCTTCAATTTTTTTCCAAACAAAAAAATATAGTTTTAGACTTTTAAATATATTGATTAAAATGAATTTCCCTCTTAAAATCACTCATCCAAACACATCCTAAGGTTTTATGAATTGAGTTGGATTCATTTGACAGTTTAAATTGTTTGTCCAAGATCTATTTGCTTTGTCCATCAAAGTTTTCATTTTATTTAAATTTATTATTAATATATTAAAAAATAATTTTAAATCATATTATATATTTTAAATTATAATTAAATAAAAATAAATTAGTATTTAATAAAAAATAAATAAGGATTGAGCTCGAACTTAATAATATTTGTTTAGGACTATACCGACCATCCAAATAAATAATCCGACTATTTTTGTATCAGAAATGGCAAAATATGACCTTAATGACCTTCACCTTAAAAATAGCATAGTATTGTAAGTAACTGTTTCTCTTGGCAAACTAGCAGGACGTTTTGATAGGGGTGTTCAAATTTCATTTTTAATCGAATTAATTAATCGAATCAAAATTTGATTTGATTAATTGATTGGTTAGTAAATTATTTTGATAGGTTAATGGAAATGATTTTGAAAGAATTTAGATTTTCGAGTAATTAGGTTGATTAATCAAATTAACCTAAATTTTAACCAAAATATAAAAATATCCAAAAAAATTGAAAATATATAAACTTAAAATTATTTTAAATATTTGAAATTTAGATGATGTTTTAAATTTAATGTTGTTAGAGTTTTTAACTTAATACTTTGGTATTTAAATATTTTGTTTAATGATATTGTTTAGTTTGTTTTAAATATGAGAAATTATTAATTTAACTTAAATATAATTTACTATTTCAGTTAATTTAATTAATTAATCGAATTAACCGATTAATTTAAATATAATAAAATGTAATATACTAATTGTAATTGTTCCTTTTAACGAAAATGTACTATTAAAAAAATAAAATTGTCTCCTTAAAAGATTTTTTGTTTTTGTTTTTATTTCAGTTTCTGGTTTCCGCAGCCGGTCACCCTACGTTGCAGGATCCAGTCAATGCTCCGAATTGATTCAACACTTGTACAAATAATCAAATAGGATTTTTTTTTATTTCACAAAAACGTTTATTTAATAATTTTCCACTTAATTAATTGCACGAGAAGAAGAAAAGAAAATAAAGTGTAAGATGACTTTTACTAGTCAAAGAATGACCGACTAAAAGAAATATGATCTGAAAGTAAAAATTTGCGGTATTGAAACTATTGGTGAGAACAACGTTTAGTTTAATTGTTTTTGTATATAGAATAACCGAATAATAAGAAAATAAAAGTTGGAGGAAAAGAACAAGTCTTTGCTGAGAGTAGAGACAGATGTTGTGGATGGTAAGGGAGCATGTTTCACATGTATCATCGTGGATTCACGTGATAACACGAGCTGAATTAACATGCGATTTGGTAGGGGAAAGAGAAAGAAAAAAAGAAAATCATTTGCTTTAGATGATTAGTTGGGGTATTATGAATTTGACAAAGGGATTTATCTCCCTTTATATTATGATTGATTTGGGTTTAGGGAAAGAAAAATAAGGGAAAATAGGAAAAATATGAAAACATTTTCTTCGTTTATTTTGTTTAGATAAGATTATAAAAATAATAAGGAAAGGGAGAGGAATTGAGAATCCTCCTTTTTCCTCGAAAGTTTTATTTTTCATTTATCTCAAGGTGAGAGAAATGTCAGGAAAAGGAAATAAATAAAAAAATTTTAAAATATGTACTTTCATCCGATTTGAGACTAATTTTTTCGTCCCAACAACAATGATCTCAAGATTTGAACTTTGTCCAAATGCTTGAATAAGAAGTCCACTTGTATTTCTTCCAATCACTTATTGGTAGCTTTAGTTTTTTTTAATTTTTAAATAATTATTAAATTATTTATCTCTTATAATTTATTTATCAATTTTTTTGTTTTTATTTCTACTTGGATCACAAATATGATTTTATTATTTTATAAGAAATGCTAGGTACAATCACTTTTAATACTTTCATTCCCATAAAGCTGCATTACATTAAATGTGAAAGTTAAAACTAGTAATTTATTGATTTTATTGATACTCCTTATGCTTTTACTAATAGAAAAGAAAGTAAGTAACTTGTCACAATAAATTACCGGTACTAATAATGTGATGTGACTTTATGAGAGGGAGAATGTTAAAAGTGATTGTAGAAAGTTATTGCCTCAAGCATTTCTCTTTTATTTTATTATTATTTCAAAATTTTGATTTTTTGATTTTATTATTTTCAAGCATTGTTGCTTGAATACTCTATAAGTACATCGATCTTAATGTAACAATTATCACTTGGACCAAGTTGAAGACAAAAAATAAAATACATTAATATAATATATATGTATCAAATTTTTATTTTTAATCAAATGAATTACCGGTATAAATTGTTATTTTATTTTATAAAAATGTTATATTTGAAAAAAAGTATATTATAATAAATCCTTTCATTTCCTTTCCACTCTTTAGCCAAACCAAACTATAATTACTAAGATTCTTTTCCTTTCCTTTCTTTTCTTTTATTAATTTTAACAATCCAAACAAGAAATACATGTATTCTTTCCTTTCCTTTCCTTTACTTTTCTTCACTTTCCTTTCTTTTTCTTTCTTTTATTATTATCTATCCAAATACAGGGTTAGATCATGTTTTGTGTATATGATAAAAGAAAGGATAGGGTAATATCATATTATAGATGTGATTAAATGACAAGTGCTAAAGATAGAATAGGATTAAAAAAATTTTTTAGAGAATTGAAACATCCTATAATAGAAGAATGATTAATTCTCTTTACAAACTAATTCTTCATTTTTTGTGTGCATCAAATATAAGATAAGATGATAACTATCCTATCATTTATTCTATAAAC
Source organism: Heritiera fomes (assembly GCA_032173925.1). NCBI lineage: Eukaryota > Viridiplantae > Streptophyta > Magnoliopsida > Malvales > Malvaceae > Heritiera > Heritiera fomes. The sequence goes on along the minus strand of JAPDPM010000022.1, from coordinate 8,193,432 downwards.
TAAAATGACCGTAATTTGTTGCGTAAAAATGTCTCTTTACCATGTAACACGCCTTTCTAAAATTATATATACGACTTGTATTACTGCACTATCAACATGTAAGATTATACACTATTAGTAAATTATAACCTAACATATCATTAATTAGTAAATTTAATAATCCAATTATATATATATTGATATTTGATGCACGGAAGCAAAAATAAGAAGGCTTAAATTTATTGATATCCAAAAAGACTCTTTACTCTCTTTGGTTAAAGGAAAAAATTCGAACATTGAATTTAATTTTAAAAAATAATTCAAACCTTGATTAAGAAAAATCAATATTACCCAAAGGTTGTGACTCAGTTGACAACGCAGGCTGAGTTTGTGAGAAGAGCTTTCGAGTTCGACTCTCACTAAACACATCTTTGGAGAGGGGTGAAGAATCTTAACTGTGACTAAACTCCAAACAAAATTAATCTCAGATCGTTAAAACGGACGAAAATATATGTGATCTACACAAAAAAAAATCAATCTTTGATGAAGGCCTACCAACTGCTAATCGACGGATGAATGATTGATTATCCTGTGCCTTAAGCTTTATTGAAAGAAGCTAGAATAGTAATTATGCCAGAAACAGGATATAAAAAGAGATTCTGATATCCAAATCCAAAGCAGCAAGACCAGGACACGTCGTGCAATTTAGTCCTATCGAAGTGAACACGCTTAGGCGCAGCCCACTAATTTTACTTTACAAGTTATGGCCGTCGGTTAGCGCACGTACAACTCACTATTTTCAAATACCCGATCTATATTTTAATACTAAGATTTGCATCAACATCATGATCACACTGTGGATTGGTAGTGCCGTGACTGTGAAGAGAAACGAGTGAATGACTGAGTTCCAAAAGGACAACTTTGGTGGAAGTTGCATTTTAAAACGGAACAAAAACATGGGGTCAGGTCGGACAATCATTTACTGACATGATGTTACAGTAATCTAACCCTAGCTATTCAAAGAACCTAACGCCACACCTCAAAAGCTGGTGAACGCCACATCTCAAAAGCTGGTTAAGGAAGTAAACTTTTCGATTTAATACTTATGTTTTTTTTTTATGTTTATTACAAAATAAAAATATATATTCAACATTTAATTATATAAAGATTATTCTTAAAACATTTTTAAATAACAAAATTAAAAACATTTTTGTTAACTTTCTTTTATGTTATTAAATTTTATCACTGTACAAAATTAACAAAAATATATTTAATTTCATTATTTTAAAATATTTAAAATTAATTTTTATGAAATTAAACATTGAAAATTTAATTTTATTTTGTGTCAAACATGAATGCAAATTAAGTATTAAGCCTAAGCTTTTCTAACTATTTAGGTTTTGGCGTTTTCACCAAAGTAGTTAATACACCAGATGATACTTCCAAATAATAGCGGGCAATGAATTATTATACATAAACTCGTCATGACGAGGAAGGTCTGCTTATAATGCAGGCATGCTTTTAGATGTTGACAGAAAAATAATTTTGGCTGTTCTTTATCATGTTTAAGCATATGCATCTTTAAACCTTAGATCAAGCTTTACCATGAAAACTGAATTCGGCTTCAGTTTCCTCCATAGCTGTGCTCTTGTTCTTGTATCTCAGTGGAGTTCACTCCCGGTAAACCCCCATTCATCTCCATTGCACCTGCTGACTCGGATATTTTTGTGATCCTATGTAACTCATCAGTTACTTCTGAGGGCTGAGCCACTGACTGATCATCAGCTAGTTGTTCTTGTGTAGCGGTTTCTTTCTGAGCTGATGATTTTTGCCGTCGAATGGCTTCAGCTGCTTCTGGAATTGCCACAGGTGGTGGCTGGGGAGGAACCCAAGTTCGTTGAACTGGATGTGCATTGGTTCTAACCCCATAAGGTCCAGCCTTAAACTCATCTTCATTTTCAATCTCTGTGATTCTAACATTTTTCCGTTGCCACCAAGGTGTTGAGCTCTCGTCATCAACCAAAGAGTTTAACTGATTGTCTTGTACTTTTTGATTCACGCCTTCAGCACTCACTTCAGACTGGAGTACCTGGCTGGATCCATTTGGGGCCTCCCAGGGCTACTCAATTAAAAAAAAAAAAAAGATAGTAGTCAGATTTGTGCAAATTAAAGGCAGGTTGACATTACCTTTTTACAAGTCATATTTCTCAGCAACTTCTCATATTTTCAAGGATTCTAACATTCTAATGGCATGAACCCAGTGGAAATTTGAAAAATAGTCCCAAATAATAAACATGATGGTCAAGATTTGATTTAAGTTTCCTTGGTTTGACCCTCCCAACACCATGAGATGCAGAAACCTGATGCAAAGGGCTATCCCTTTTGTACAAATCAGTAACTAATTTGCAAATAGATTAATTATGGCCCAACATGAGTGATGGACAAACTCTTCAAATATAATACTTAAAATATCCCACTTTTCAAAGATGTTTAATTAACCACATTGAATAGGAATTCTAGTAGTCTACATGAATATAATGCAAGAGGAAAAAATGATCTGAAAGGTTAAGGAAAATCTCTAAAACACACCTTAGTTCTTGGCGCCATGCGAGGATTTGATGGTTGCAGATTAGGGTTGGGAGGCATATCATTAACTTCCTGCATATGAATCAATGACAAAGTTACCATTGATGCAGTAAACAAGCCAATACCAATATAGAAATGTGAACTGGATTACTCTGATATTTGAAGGTTGCTCCCCTCTCTGGATCATTGCCATAATCTGCAACATTAGTACTAGTATCAGTTAACATAATGTCTTCAAAACCTATCTAAAAATATAGTATTTGTTGTGAAACTGTTAGAAACAGATTGTCAGACCAAGTATATTTCAAAACAGAAACTTAGTCACAGTTTGGTCTAAGTGATTGAGGATGGCAAGTAAATTAAGCAGTACAGTGGAACATTTATTATATTACTTCTATCAAGGATGTCTAAGTAGCAAAAAGATCAAGAGAATTACTACCTCCATATATGACTTCGGGTGAGGTGGTTCCGCAGATGAAGGTGGTGAGAAGGATCTCACTGCATAAAAAATCCTGGTTATATGACAAAGGAATTCAAACTGTTTGACAGACTACTCAACTAACTTCTAGAATGTTAATCACAGTACAATTACCTGAGCGCACATCAGCATCTGCCTTGCCATTCGCATAGGATTGCTGCAAAGCCATTTTTTATTTAGTAACAGCTCATCTTGCACAACCCATGTTGGGACTAGAGAATTTATTTTCCAATGTAAATATGTTGCATTCATATTTAACATTTAGTTTCAGCATACCTTTGTACTTGAGGCTGATACTCTATGATCTACATGATCAACTGATGTTCCGCCAGAGCTATTAGCTTGTCCTAATGGTTAGACAGATAAGAAAATTACTACTGAACTTAACAAACTCACCAACTACCATTGGGATGTCTTATGAACAAATCTAAATTACATGCAGGCACAGAAAGTCCACAAATATTTCATAAGACCCCAATAGACTAAAAATTAACATTGAAGTACCTTCCAATTTCCTTATGGCACTACTCATCGACTTCATTTCTTGTACTTGGACATCTATTAGATTCATAAATTCATCCATGCGCCTTCTCTCTAACAAGGATCAAACTATGTTCAGTAAATCAAGAAGATAATTACTCAAGCAGTAGAACAAAAAGACCAATAAAAAAAATCATACTACTCAGGCAGAAACAAAGGTCATTAGAATTCCACCTTCATTTTTGGAGTTCAACATTTCCTGGCTTGCTTTTGCAACATCAGCAGCTGCAGCCGCAGCAGCTTTTGCTGCAGCTGCTGCCTCTTCTGCCAAACTTGGTTTTGCATCTTTTTTCTTGGCACGATCATTTTCTTCTTCTTCCAACACAACTTGACGTATCCAAGACTTCAACCTTGGGATAATAGCATTCTAAAACAAAAGAGAAGTTATCAGACCATGCAATATAACTTTGAGAAAAGCCTACTTTAGGAAATTCCATTTGAAGTCAAATTTAAGCAGCTTGAAGAGATGACAATGGAATACGAAGTTAGGCCATTAACATATGACATATCTTACTGAATATAGAATGATAGAATATCTATTCTTTTAGGTAATGAAACAATAGAAAATATTGATACCTTGATTAATACAGCAGTGCCAGCTCCTGAAGCTGCCAGTAACCCTACAGCAAAAACAGCATGATACCAGTGAAACCGTGACTGCGCAAGTATCCCTGCAGGTGCAGTACCAGTAGGAGCAGCTGCCACAGGCTGGAGAGTTTGCATTGTGGCTTGAGTTTGAACTCTTGATGAAGGTTTCACTTGCCCATCTGATTGCATTATGATTCAGTAACAAATCAGCATCAGTTATGCAAGGATAAGAAAAAAGGCTTGACTCACACTTTACTAATAAAATGTATTACCTTGATTCAGACTAGCTGGCTGTGAACTTGGGGGTGGGTCCTGTTAAGAATCAATGAATGCTTTATAAACCCATATCAACAGAATTACAATGTCAAGATAATGAAATAAAACAATTATATTACGGGCACGCGCCGGAAAGCTTCGTCTATCTCCTCTTTTGTAAGGCCTTTCTTCTCGAGAAACGATCTTCTATAAATAACAGGAGAACCCCTAACTTTGGGATGTGAAAGAAATTTGACAGCATTCAAAACCTGGTCTTCTCTCATGGGTTCCGAGTTCTTAAACACAGAGGCTGGAATATTCTGTTTGGTAGCCTCTGGCCGAACATCTTGTTCAGCCTCATTTGCTTGTTGTACAACCTCTGCAGAAATGGGTTTCTAGAATTAGAATTATTCATTTATCCTTCCATATACCCATTTTTTTTCTTTCTAATTGGTTCCAATTTCTCAAATGCATCTGAAACCCAGAACTTTGTTTTTCTTATAACACAGCATACAGGTGAGCTTTAAAGCAAGGAATTCTAAGATAACAGAGTCAAAGTTATGAAGTTCGCAGTGCATACAAGAGAAAATGGGTTAGAAAACTGAAAAAAGAAAAACGAAAAATAGAGAGAAAAAGGGAAATCAGACCTGAAACTGTCTGGGGTTTTTCTTCGTTGGAATTGGGAGGAGCAGGGGACTGAGTAGTCGCCATGGCGGCTCGCTAAGTTGGAAAGCGAAAAAGTTGGTAAATATAAAAGAAAGCAGAATTGAATAGAGAAAGAGAAAGGGTGAAGACTTTAAGCTCAGAAAGTCTCGGAAACGAATTTGATTGAGAAAATAAGGCTTACGGGATTGCCGACGAAAGATGGTTAAAAGAGAAAGACCGATGAAGAGGATTTTTATTTCGATGCTGCTGCTGTCATCCTCTCATCACGTTACAAATGTTCAATCTCGAGCGAAAGCTGAAGCTGAAGCTCATCTTCTTCATTTTTTGTCGTTTTGGTGGGTCCTTTTATAGAATAGCCTAGGTGACGTGGGGAGCATAAACGGATAATAGTACGATTTTTTATTTGGATGATTAAAATTAATAAAAGAACGAAAAGAAAAGTAATTTTAATAAATTTTGTTTCGCTAAATAATAATAAAAAAATTATTATAATATTTTTTTAATTATAATTTTTTTTATTTTTAATATTATAATATAATAATGTTAAATTTAATATTTTACATGTTAAATTTTTTTTCAAGTTTTTTTCCTTCTCGTTTGCTTAAATTAGGGTTTTAAAAAAATTAAATAAGTCAAAAGAAAACAATACGTACTCACTTCCCCTTTCTTTTCTTTTCTTAGCAAAAAAGTTTTCCCAAACAATAAAAGATTTTCAACCTTCCACTGTTTTACTTAGTTCTCTTTTTCTTTTCTTTCTCATTCCCAATCCCAACATAGGATTAGGCTTTCCTTTTAAGCTAAAATGGATATATGTATAATTATATCTTTGAGCTTTGTTTTTTTTTTAATCATAGATATCCTCGAATAGTAAAGTGGTAAATCGTAAAATCTTTTTAACAACAATAATTTTAAGATACAAATTATATTCGAATGTCGGAAAAAAAAAATTCATTTTCATTTTCTCCTATTACTTATTAATATTTTGGAACTTTTACTTGTAGCTCCAATTAGAGAGTGATTAATGGGTTCGTGGCTGAAAGTAGGCCATTGTTGTGGCTCAGTCCAATAATTTTAAGGCCCATTCTGCCCCCTCGTACTGAACCACTATGGACCTTCTCTATGTTCCCCAAACGCACTTGGACTATAAGGGTCCATGATAAGACCCATATTAACATATTAGCACCCTTGCCGTTTTCCTTGCCTCTTGCCTTGGTATTGATACTAAAGTGCTTCTTGATATGGAGTTTATTCCTCCTTATTCTTGTTATTATTTATTTATTTGGTACCTTTAATTAACTATTATTTAGTAAGAAATACCCTTTAACCTAAAAAGTAGGAGACGACAAATGAACGAGTTCAAACCATGCTACTTTGAAATTGGATTACCTTAGATTTTGACGTTAAATTGTTTCAACTTTAAATTATTTAGAATTTAAGTAGTATAAGATTAAGATTTAATTCATGCTCATGTCAAAATTAAGGCTTCGTTTGGTTTACGTAAAATGACTTTCAGAAAATAATTTTCTGTAAAATAAATTCTGAAAATTTGATTTTTTGGAAAAATTGTTATTTTCTGTTGTTTGGTTAATATGCTGAAAAATATTTTTTATTGTTTATTGTTATAACTCAATATAAATTAGGTTGAGTTTCAGTAGAAGCTTTTTTTTCTAAGAGGGCCATAGGTTTAGAAATTGTCTTACCTTTCGAAAAAGGGAAGACAATTTTTCAAAATCCTTAAAGATTTTTCATTGACCAAAAATGTTTTACGTTTACCAAACACTCGAACATGTGAAAAATATTTTCGGAAAAATGAAATATGCGAACCAAACGAACACTAAATTGTAAAAATTTAAAAGGTCATTATGATTTTGGTTTAATCTCAAGTTCAAATCGTTTTATGTTTGGATTTGGTCTTGGTCGAGTTTTTTTTTTTGTGAAGATCACAGGCATCCTCATCCGTTTTAACGGTCTGAGACTAATCTTATTCGGAGTTTAATCACAGTTAAGGCTCTTCACTTCTCCCCAAAAATGTGTTTAGTGAGAGTGAAACTTGAAAACTCTTCTCATAAACTCAACTTGCGTTGTCAACTAAACCACAACCCTTTAGTGTCTTGGTCGAGTTCAATTCATGTGTTTTAGACATGATTTTGAATTTAAGCTCATTTTGCAACCTCTACCAAAAATAGAGTTTTTTAGGGTCTCTTTGGGATTGTTTTTATTTTGTGTTTTATGTTTTTGTTTTTACTTTTTTGAAAACTACAACAAAAATCATGTTTGGTTGATATGTTTTTGTTTTAAAAAATAGAAAACAAAAACATAAATTTGAAATACAATAAAAGTTTTGACTAAAAAAATCAAAAACCTACAAAGCTGTACAAAAACTGAAAGCAATGGAAATCGAACTCTTGCTCTCTTTTTTTCTTAAACTCCACATGCAGCCTGCCCACTTTAGCTTACCTTTCTTTGTTTTCAAATTTTTGCAACAAAAAATAATCCAACAAACATGTTTTTAGTTTCAATAAATTGAAAATAAAACAAAACATAATTTCTGAAAACATAAAACATAAAACTCACAACAATCTCAAACAACCCCTTAATAATTAAAGATGAGTAAGTTAACAAATAAATTAGGAAGTCTATAAGCAAATGATATTCTAAGTTAATTACTAATAATTAAAACAATATATACATAAGTTTTTACTAATTATTTAATAGCTAAAAGTAAATAATTGTATAAGTCCAGAGACAATGTGTAATAAAACAATTAATCTCACTGCCAAAGTAAATTTAAATCTTTCTGTTATATTAAACTAACTTTAAGGACTAGTTAGACATATCGATTAAGACTTCAATCGTCACGGGAGATTGAAATCAATTGAACATATCAGTTTCATGCCTCAGTGAAGAACATTGCTTTCAGAGGAACATGTATCTTTGATCAGTTTCAAGCCCAAGCTACTGCTGGAATGATTACAAGTTCAAAAGTTGAGTACAGATAAAGGAAAAACAAATGCCAACAACCAAGATTTCCACGATAACTCATTGATTGTAACTGGAGAAGGTCAAAATAATCCTAGACTGCTTTTCTGCAAATAAGGCCAATGGACTCGACGTCCCTGTTAATTTTTGTGTTCTCTTCTGTATCAACTTTATCAACCTGATGACTATCGATTCTGCCCATCAAATTATCTAGCTGCATGAAAGTTCTGAGATTTATGCCTGTCATGTAGAGAATGATAACCAGATGAAAAGGATTCAAAAGCAAAGAAACAATATTCACCATATATCAGAAGTCATCCATGAAACTTTTCAATGAACTTGATCATTGGATGTTCTTAAGCAAATTCTCCACCATAATTATCTGCTGTGCTCCACTTAGAGATTCTGAGTTCATGATCGCATTAGCAACAACAACAATGGTTTCTGGAGAGGCAGCATTCACCTAGAATAGAGTATGGATTTTTTAAGTAGTGTTAGTGTTGCGGAATTTTAAAATAAAAGTCTAACTTCTTGCATTTGAAAAACAAAAATAATTATAGAAAACTGAAAAGATGCCTAAATCAAGCTTTTCAGTTGGCACAGTAATAAAAAGAAACTGTAACCTACTAAAAACAGAAAGTAAAGATGTAGCTTAACCAACTGTAATAAAAATTGCTGCATCAAAAATCATATACCCAAACCCGGCCATTTAAGCCAACAGCTATTTCAAAGGCAAGTTTCTTGCCAAGAGCCTCAAGCACCTCACATGTTGGTGAGCTTAACAGCCTACAAAAAAAAAAAGGGAAAAAGACCAATCCACCCAAATTAAAAGCCTAAAAGCTATCTAAGGTGCCTTCAAGAGAAAGAGTTGAGATGGAGCACTGCAAAAATAGAAAGTCAAGTATATCAAATGAATAAAAAGCATCTCACTTTCTTGATAGACCAGTTGAAGTTTCAAACATGTATCCATCTTTGAGGGGGCCAAATTCAGCTGCTTTTCCGCTGGCTATACATAACGAAGACTTAAAAGGTAACGTCCACACAAAACCAAGACATTCAACAAGGAAGAAGGTATATGTTATGAATATATACAAGGCATGTTATTGAACTAACCATTAGTGCAGGACAGTTCAGGGTTCATGCCAAAGTTTGCCTTCACAACCCGAAGATAAAGAAGAGTACCAACCTGTAACAAGAAGCATTATACAGAAGAAAGAAGGCTAAGACAAGATGCCACATTACTCATTGAAAACACTGGCACAAAAAATTCATGAAACAATCCACTTTCTAATTTGTAACTTCAAAATTTTTGTATCCTTCAGGTTTCTAACAAATGCTTCCTTCATTAATCAGAAAAGATTGTCAGTGAGTGTGCACAACACTTCTGGAAATGATTGAGTGTTAAATCTCACAGAAGATAACAAACACAGTGCTGCATTGGAGCATTGGTGCACAAAGAAAGGAAATTCAGTTGAAATATGGTATTTGCATAAATATGCACTCTACAATGCTCTGTATCGAATTTTAATCTTACAGAAGATAACAAACACGTAGTGCTGCACTAGAGATTGGTGCACAAAGAAAGGAAATTCAGTTAAAATATGGTACTAGCATGAATATGCACTCTACAAAGCTCTGAGTTACGCCATCTAAAACTTTTATAAAGCCATAAAAACATCAACAAATAGTGATGCTGTGCATGATTCTGGGAGGTCCAAGGTTCAAATAAGATAAACGGGCTTGCAACTTTCTTCTAGCAAGGAAAGTTTCTTCATCATGTAACTTACCTCTCCAAGAAGGTGCAATCCAATCAATTGCATTGAAATGAGAATAAAGTAAGAGAAGTGCCATTAATTCAGTCCATGAATTACTATGGCATAGGCACGTCTAGATGAAAAACACTGACTTTGCAATAATTAAGATACACAAGCTGAAACTATTCGCACCTCGAACTTTGGTATATTTCTCCTGGTCCCCCCTTCAAATGCAAGCACAGGCAAAAAGGCCAATGCAGGTCCTTTGATGTCTATAAGGAAATTCTGGAAGGAGAAAAGATAGAATAAATCGAGGAATAAGAAAAGGCAATTTCCAGTTCAGAAAAGCATGTTTACATTTTGAAATTATGAGATACAAGGAAAATGAATCTGTATATAAGCAATTCATACAACATATGGATCATTACAACTAGAGATGACATGGTAGATCAGCCAGATTAAAATAGTGTAAATATACTATTAGTTTCAAAGCAATAATATTTTTGCCTGTGTTAGTTGCTTCAAGTTGAAGAATAGAACAGAAGACGTGTCAAATTGTCTCCACCTAATTTCATTCTTTCTCCTTTCATTGCGATATCCAAACAAGTTTCAGCACATAAGGTAACTCTAACAGTGGAAAAGCTGCTGCAGTTACCTGGAAGGCATGGCACCATGCCAAAGCAGCTGCACCAGTAGGCAGATTCTCTCTTCATCATAAAATAGAAAATAGGTTCTTGTTTAATTAAATTTTTTGATTGAGGTGGGACATACAAGCATGGTAACATGAAAGAAAATCAGATGACTGCTACCAAAATCTAGAAATCAAAGGCAGCCTTGCAAGTCAAAGAACTTATGAGAGAGACACGAGTCCTTTCTTTGAGAAGAAACTTTCATAAGAACTAGCCAATGAATCACCTGTGCTTTTCCTTAACTATAGTCCCTCAACTTTCTGGCTACATCAGGCCTTGGAATTTTGGCCAATGGTAGTGTGTTCGAGTTCACTTCCCAAGTCAGCATGGGTAATTCATCTAGCTAGTTGAGAAATGCATAGCCAGATTATTAGGCAATTATGCATCTTGAAACCTATAGCATTAGGAAGTGAGATTTGAATCCATGTTATCAGGAAATTAAATCTAATTCTACAGTTCCTCCCTGTTCATTTTGCACCATACCAAATACTCCATTTTCAACTTAAAACCTCATCAAAAAACCTTTTTCTCATAGAATTAACAGGTTGCTCGTGATACAAGACAAGCACACAAGTAATGGGCTTTTGCCATCTCTGCCACTCCATACACGTCCTTCAAATGAAGTTTAGGAGATGCAGAAGGATAAGAAGGTAAGAATGAAAAGCCAACTGTGCAATTGAAACCAAATTAGACCAAGTACAAAAGAACTATCTTATGTCAAGATATACAGCTTATATGAACACATATCAACGCTACTAGATTCTGTGGAAAAACAATTATCACTTCTTCATTCTTATAAAATCTCGTCTCAAATTTTCATATTGAATCTGTGTAATTCCAATCTGGTCTTAGTGAATAAGCTCTAAATTTCCAGTTAGTGTTTATAAATCGTACACCAACACTTCTTTATGATCATGTTATACTAATTCTTTTGATTTTCACTCATCCATTGAAGAGAATAGACAGACAAATTATAACAAGGCACCGTTCACATAGCTGGACTTCCATTTTTCTCGTATACCATTATGGTCTCTTTTTGTAAGCCCTTATCACGAAACAGTGTCACCTGTCACTCTTCATCTACAGCTTGTTGATAAAGACAAGATCAAGCTTGAGAGATGAAAACAAAAAATTTGGAACTCTCAGTTCCATTGCATAATCTATCACACCCCCTCCGAATACTCCATAGAAAAGAACCAAATTGATTTCACTCTCTAGAAACACCCATCAAAATAGAATGCACACACAAATATTTCGTGTAATACAAAAGACAAAAGGGTTCACTGAACCATTTGACATATAGCTAACAACCAAATAAAGAAGGACTTACGTCTGCTTTAGAGTCCACCACAATACCAAGAATAGTATCTTCCACGCAAGGCACATACTGTTTAAAGAAAAAGCCATATTACAACTCTATTCATATTGAAAAAAAGGCACACAAACAATGGGGGGCAGCGGTATACAAAAACTTTCTAGAGCATCAATCAAGGATGTTGCATTCGCGCATTTTTGTCAGTAGTTATGGAAGTGAATGAGCACGAAACTAACCCTTTTCTGAGAACTTTCAACCCAGTACTTATTTGGTTTCGAAAACTTAAGTGTTCCAGCCTTCATCGCAGAAATAGCATCGCAATCCTAGGAAAAAGAAAACCACCCACACTCATTATCATTCACTAAAGATACTTACAAAGCCCTAAAATAGCTACAGATAGAGAGAGACCTGACGGAGACCACCACCCAGCTTGATGGTCTGGTTGGTCATGGAAGAGAGGTCGAGTACTACATCACCTGGAAGCTAAACGCCACTCAAAAACAAAACAGCGGTTTTTTGTTTGTATGTATATATAGGAAGAAAATCAGCGAGAATTGAAGAAACAATTAAAAATTGAAAGGGAGGCGGAGAAGAAGAAAAGAAATACAGAAAAAAGATTACTTACGACTGTCGAATCAATGAAGCTTGCCGGCAATCGAGACTGTTTCTTTTCCATTGAAAATCCAAATTAATCTTTCTTTTTACCTAGTTCGAAGATGCTGCTAAAGTGTTACGGAGCGCAAGAAATAGAGACAAGATCAGACGAGAAGAAAAACATGATATGATAGATCGAGAGAGAAAAATAAAGAAGGGGCCTTTTTTTTTTTTTTTTTGATTCAAATAAAGAAGGGGCTTTTGGTTAGATTATCTTTTGGAAATTAACCTCAAAATACTGCATTTGAAATCTCCGAAATTCCTAAACCCTAAGCCCGGAAAGATCATTTTTTTTTAGCTTAATAGCCAAAACTACTGTCAATCTTTAGTACAAAATAGAATTAAGTCCTTAATTTTTTATTACGTAAAAATCAATCAATAAGCTTTTATTTCATTGTAAATAAACTCTCAACTTTTTAAAATTATGCAATTAAGTCTAAATCTGTTAAATGACACATTCCTACCGTTTGGACATCTAACATGAAAGCTAACGTGGATAGCTTAGTTGGCTGCTACGTGTGCAATACTAACAGAAGTTAGTGTCAATTAATAGATTTAGACTTAATTGCATAATTTTAAAAGGTTGAAGGTTTATTTACAATGAAATAAAAGTTTATGGACTAATTTTCACTCAATAAAACGTTGAGGGCTTAATTCCATTTTATGCTAAAGGTTAAGGGTCTTTTTGGCTATTAAACTTTTTTTATATTGTTCTTCATTATTTAATAATGGATTAATAGTTAATGTTGTTAATATGAGAAAAAATTATATTTAAATTACACATTTATTTATTTAATTATATTTAAATTACACATTTATTTATTTAACATCTGATTTATAAAAGTTTATGTATAATGTACTGAAAATGTATCAGTAACCATATAATGTTATGGGAAATGCTAGCAACAGTCACTTTTACAATCACATTTCAATATTTTCAATATTATTGGGCTACATCACTTCTTAGTTTTAGGTGAATATGGATCATTCATGTGAGAAGTAAAAAGCTAAAGTATATGGATGGTAAAAAATATTTCTCAAGTAACATATAATTGTAGGTAACCGATTTTCACGTAAAACTAAAAAATGATGTGTTTCAATAAAAGTGAGAGTATTAAAAGTGACTGGCCCTAGCATTCATTTTATTGTCATTTCATTAATAAGCAAAACTTAAAAATGCATAAATCCTTAAAACCAAATATTATAAAGTTTTTAACTTTACTTTTAAAGGTCAGTGCATTTTTAAGTTTTGCTCATTAATAAGGTGGCATTATGTAATTGACTGATAGTGTATAAAAATTATACATTATTAGTGCATTATATATAAACCATTTATTTAAGAAGTAAATTGTTTATTTAATATGTAAATAGTTTATTTGTATAAAAAATAGAAAATGTTGTCAGGTGTTATTCCAATAAGAAAAGAAGGGATTTTTTATGTAGACAGATTAAACAAAAAAATTTTCTGAGAAACATGTTGAAGAAGAACTAATTAAGGGAGAGCCTAAGTTTTCAATAAAAATTTATACCATTCTATGGAACTCAAATAATAATAGTAATAATAAAAAAAAGTTTGACTTAAGTTGTTATCTCTCTTTAAGAAAAATTAAGTCTAAATTCAAAACTTTTTCCAATCTCCCACTTGTACCTTACTATGAAGAAATAATAATAATAATAATAATGTTCTCTATGCTAACTAATAACAAATATTTTTTGTATTAATATTGAAATTTATTAATAGACAAAATTAGTGTAGAATGTCTTGGAAGTTAAAAATTTAAAGAGAAAGATAAAAAAAATTTTGCAATAGAATAATTCGATTTGAGTAAACCCTATGTCAAGAGAAACCCCTTCTTAGATATAACAAAACACAGTGTTTTACGACGGTCTTGCCAATTGGTCAACCAAAAACAATGGTTTTATTTTAGGTGGCATTTGGTATGGTGAAAATAGTTACTTTGCGCTGCAATTTAATTAGGCACAAAGTGATTTTAGAGTTTGGTAGGACACTTTGCAGTGTAAAGTGAGGTCTCCACTGCAATCATTTTGTAGCCTTAGGTTGCAAAGTACTTTGTAGCCAACTCTGCAAAGTACTTTGATTGAAAATACCCTCCATTAGCCTAAGTGTCTTTGATTTTTTTTCCCTCTTGCCTCTGTCTCTTTCCCTCGAAGGTTTCCATTCTTTCTTCTTGAGCTCGCCTTTGTCTCTCTTTCCCTCTTGTCGGTCTCGCACTCCTCTCTCGCCCATGTTTTCCTTTCCCTATTGCCAATCGCACCATCTCTCATCTCTCTTTCACAGGTTAGATTATTTTTGTGGAAATAATTTATGGTGTCGTATGAGATTGTTTAAATGCTTGTCTAGGGTTTTCATGTGATTGTTTGGTATCTCGAAATTGCTAGGGTTTGATATTAGGGCCATTGATAATTCTAGGCTTTTGAAATTGGGGCAATCAAATTTCTAGGTTTTCTAATATTGGATTTGTCAAAATTGATTAAGGTTTATGAAATTTGGGATGATAAAAAATTTGGATTTTTATACTGCAGCTTTGTTTATTATAGTGCCTTTCTTTTGGGGGGACTGATTGCATGCTTCTTGGAACATTAGGCTGCGTGTTTCATTGTTGTCTTACCTTATTATTTTTCTTCTGATTTATATGCACTCCAATCCGATGTCTACTGCACGGGCTATATATATTACCATACAATCTAAAGGAGTTTCACAATTTGTTTTATACTTTTTGTTTATTTTTATTTTTGTCTATACTAAAAGCATGGGATAATGTCATCAAATGTTTTTAAATGTAAGGCTTAGATCCAATTATAATGAAAGGCTTCTTAATAATGGCTTGGCTATATCTTAATATTTTTATCCTTTGTTTAATGGCGTGGACAGGATTTTTTGACAAAGGCTTCTACACTTACTGATTAGGATAAAGTCATTAAAGTTTGGGTTTTCTTCTAAAACCAGCACCTTTAAGGTATGCATTAATCTAACTTGTGTGAGAGAGCTGTAGATTCTAATGTGGAGGAACTTACAGAAGCACTAATTAATTCAATGGCTAGCATTCATAACTTATGTGAGAGAGCAACTCAAGAGGTTGATAAGTTGGTTGATTGCTTTAAATTTTTGTTTGATGACGTTGCTAGAAGGGCCAAGGTAATGGACTTAATAGATGAGCTAAAGAGTGATGTAGAGGAAATGACAGATGAAGAAATAATTGAGATTACAAAAATCATTTTGAGTTGTTGATGGAGGCCTATCAAGCTCACAAAGCCCAAGTCATGTTCGTGATGATCATGATCCTTTGAGCATCTATGGAGGTCCAATGACCAGAGCTAAAATGAAAAGAATGCAACAAGCCTTAGCTGGTTTCATTATTATTGCTATAGAAAAAGCCTAGCAAAGCTTGAGCATGGAGGATGACAAAGTTTTCTACAACATGATCCAAGCCCAAGTTCAACCTTCTTGAAGAGTTACAAGTACTCGGCCGAAATGCAATTGGGTCGGATGCATAAATTGGACCTAGTGCAATTGGGCCAAATGCTATACTTATTTAGTTATGTATTACTGGGCTGTACATTGTCTTAATTTAATTTAAGCCCAATTCCTTTTTAGTTAATAGGTATTGTAGGATTTCTATTTCTTGTTCTACAAGTTAGGAAAGTAGGATTCCTATTACTTGTTCTACAAGTTTTCTATTTCTTGTTCTGCAAGTTTGCTATTTGCCTATAAATAGCTATGTAACAATTTGGTTAAAACACAATTGATTTGAGTTATAAAATTGAGAGATTTCTTCTCTTTGGTTCTCTTGAGAACTCTTGAACTTATCAAAGTCTTCCTTGTGGCGTTCTTCTACCTTCCACCAATTCATACCATAGGTTCTTGCTTTTCTAAGCAATAGGTCGTGGTCTAATACCATAGGTTCTTGTGTTTCTACACAACAGATCTTGGTTTTACCTTTAATTCTTTGTTTAATCTACTGTGTTCTTAATTTGTTCTTATTTTTTTCTATGTATTCTTCATGTTCTTCATTGAATCTCATCTTCTTTCAACGAGATTCATATAAGTTGTCTAACCAAGGTTGACGTTTTCTTCTTATGTTGGAAAAAAGGTCTATGTTAAGAAGTACCTTCAGTAAGCCTGTCAATTATGAGTTACCTTAATTTGAGATATAGATGGTTTTATTAAGATGATAATGAATTATTTTTTATGACTTGTTGGTTGTCTAGATAAATTATTAAGATGGTTTTAGTGTTACTTTCATATATGTTTTAGCTAGATATCATGTATGACTTATTTTGGATTTGTAATATGGTTTTATTATCGCCTATGACTTTGTGGTTTTGTTGTTTGATTCTTTGAGCTAGAAGGTAAATTTGTTTATTTGCAATTCTAAACAAATAAAATTATTTGGCACTGCCCCATTTCTCTAACCGACATAAAAAAAATCTTGAAAATATAAAACAAAACACAAGCGGTACAAATTAATTATAGAACAAACCCAATGGCTAATGTTATTATAAATTAATTAATTAATCATAATGTATATAAATTTGTTATTACAAATGATGATCAATGTCAATAATTACAACTTTATATTATTTACATTTTAATATGATAATTACATTTGCATTTATTTCCAATGTTTAAAATTTTTTTTATACTTAAGGATATTTTTAGAAATTGAAACTACATTATTAGTAATGTGACTGCATACCAAATGCTGAAATGTTACTATTCTTACAATTTAAACAAAGCTTTATACTATATACCAAATACTGTAATGTTACTTTTTTAATAATTACTTTTCCAACAATCATTTTTAAGAGAGAGGATTGTATGAAACGGTTACTCCACGTCAGCATATATCACTTCCATTCAAATCATACCACGTAATCATATTGTTAAAAAAAGTCAATCATTTATTACACATCACATGTGATAATTAAATGATAAATATTTATTTTAAGAGACTCATTAATGATTTTGATAATAAATCATTGACTTTTTCCAACAATGTGATTACGTGGCATGATTTAAATGGAAGTGATATATGTTGGAGTGGTGTAACTGTTTCATACAATCTTCTCTCCATTTTTTATAGGACTGTTAAGAATTTTGGATTGGCTAGAGTGAAATTTGAAAGAATGATTAAGGTAATTCGATGGTGCCTCCAACTCCAGAAATTTGAAAGGGAACAAAAAGGTTGTTTGGCAAAATTTTCATATCCCCTTTTCCCTCCAAGTTTCAGCCTTATAAAGGTAGTTAAATTCTTAAGACATGTGTGCTATACAGTATACTTGGCAATATCTAAGACATGTGTTCTATACAGTATACTTGGTAATATCTACATTACATCTGTAAAAGAAATTACAATTCTAGGTCAAAATCATTCCTCAACTCGAGTTCCTCTGGTTGTTGGTACCATCACATAGTCTTGCTACCATTGTGGAACCTGTCAAACACGATAAAAACATCTTCTCCTTTCGAGACTACCACCTTGGGGTGTTGTATCATTGCCCCACCCATCAAGACTGACCTTGCCCTCAAGGTCAAAAGTAGGAAATGCTTTACAAAAATCAGAATAAGCAACCCAAGTTGCATCCTCTAGCTACAACCCTTCCCAATTGACTAATAACTGGAGTTCTCGGCTACCATGTATCTGAAGGTAAAGCTATTGCAATATGTCTTCTGGTTGCACTAGTGGATGATTCTCCACAAATTAAGTAGGTAACTAGGCTGGGTGAAAAGTCAAATTCTGAGTATAAGGCTTGAAGAGAGACACATGGAAGACATTGTGAATCTTTGCATGTGCCGGTAAATCCAAACGGTAAGCCATAATGCCGATACGAGCGCTCACTTGGAAAGGACCATAAAATCGTTTGTTCAGCTTAGAATAGGGATGTTGTAACAAAGAGGCTTGTCTATACGGCTGAAGTTTTACCGATACTAAATCCCCTCCCTGGAAGGTAACAGCATGCCTGTGTTTATCAGCTAATTGCTTCATCCTGTTCCTGCTCTTAGCCAAATTAAGCTTAAACAGTCGCAACAGGCGATTTTGAGCCTGTAATGTCTCTACCCCTGCTGCAATAGGAGTTGTATGGCCCACAAAAGGAACAATTGTGGGAGGCTTTCGACCATAAACCACCTCAAAAGAAGAATACCCAGTAGAAGAATGCCAAGAAGTATTATATGAGAATTCAGCCTAAGGAAGATACTGCACCTAGGTGGAGGGATTATCCATTGCATAGCTACGTAAGTATTGCTCAAGCCCTCTGTTAGTCACCTCAGTCTACCCATCTGTTTGTGGGTGATAGGAGGTACTATGGTTGAGCTTGGTACCACTAAGTCGAAATAGCTCCTGCTAAAACAAGCTCAAAAACAGAGGATCCCTGTCACTCACAATTGATTTAGGAATCCCATGAAGTTTCACCAGATCTGTGACAAACACTTGAGCCACTTTAATCGCAATAAAATTACTAGGCAATGCTGAGAAATGAGCATATTTGGAGGGCCTATCAACCACAACCATAATGGCAGTCCTTCCTTGTGACATAAGCAATCCAAGTATGAAATCCATGGAAAGCTCTTCCTAAATATAATCGGGAGTATGGAGTGGTTGTAATAAACCCGTCGAAGATATTGTTTCATACTTGGATACCTGACATACTGGGCAACTTTGCACAAACTCCTTTATGTCCTCTTTCATTTTGGGCCAATAGAAATGTGCTATTAATCGAGCTTTAGTTCTTTTAATGCCCTCATGTCCAGCACTTGGTGCAAATGAAACTCTCTTAGAATATCCACTTTATGCTGAGAAGTTGGGCTTAATACTATTTGACCATTGAAAAACAACAACCCATCCTTGTACTGATGGTAAGGATACAACTCCAAATAAGCTTGAACTTTAGCAATTTCTTGTTGCATCTCGCTCAAGTGTTCAGTTTCAACTCTGAGATCATCAATAAGTGAGCAAACCACTCGAGTTAAAGCCAGGAATGTACCATTGTCCTGTTGTTGTTTCCTTTTATCTTCTTCTCCTAAATTGTGTTCTTGTATTTCAACTTTCAGTCGAGATAAGGCATCTGCCACTTAATTACTAGCACCTGGCCAATATTGATGTCAAAGTCAAAGCTAAGCAACTTTACCAAGAAACGTTACTGTTTTGGAGTCTGAATCACTTGCTGCATCAGGCCCTTGATACTTTTTTGATCAGTGCGAATCAGAAACTTGGAACTAGGTAAATGTTGCCTCTATTTAGCCACTGCCTCTGTAATAGCAAAGAGCTTATGTACATATGTCGAGGCCTTCTACATTAAAGTAGTCAGTTTCTTACTAAAACAGACAATAGGTTATCCTTCTTGTATCAGCACTGCCCCGATAGCAATTCCAGAAGCATCAGTTTTTACAATAAATGGCTTAGAAAAATTTGGTAAAGCTAACACTAGAGTCTTTGTCAAAGCTCGTTTCAAGGCCTGAAATGCCATTTCTACCTTTAGCGTCCAATAGAAAGCATCTTTTTGTAGAAGAGTCGTTAAAGGTGCTGCAATGGAGGCATAATCTTTAACACAGCGTCTACAATACCCTGACAAACCAAGAAAACTCCTAAGTTGCTTTACATTCTTGGGAGTAGGCCACGCCTCAATTGCTAAAATTTTGGCTGGATCTGGTTCCACTCTACCTTTTTGCATAATTTGCCCAAGATATTCAATATGAGTTTGTCCAAAAGAACACTTGCTTTGCTTGGCAAAAAATTTGTTAGCTCGCAAACATTGCAAAACCATTCTCAAATGATCAACATGAGCCTCTGCTGATTTGC
Organism: Heritiera fomes; assembly: GCA_032173925.1. Taxonomy (NCBI): domain Eukaryota; kingdom Viridiplantae; phylum Streptophyta; class Magnoliopsida; order Malvales; family Malvaceae; genus Heritiera; species Heritiera fomes. The sequence goes on along the minus strand of JAPDPM010000022.1, from coordinate 8,173,129 downwards.
TATATACTAATATGTCATCAAAAAAACACCAAAGCAAACCTGCATAAATAAGGCTTTAGAATACTGTTCATAGCTTCCTGAAATGCGAAGGGGCATTTGACAGTCCAAAGGGCATTACTACAAACTCGTAGTGCCCTTCATGTGTGCAAAAAGTAGTCTTTTCTATGTCTTCCTCAGCCATCCTAATCTGATGATACCTTACTTGCAAGTCCATCTTAGAAAATATAGTGGCCCTATGCAACTCATCAAGGAGTTCATCTACAGTGGGTATTGGAAATTTATTAGGAATGGTGATATGGTTTAAGGCTCTATAATCCACATAAAAACACCATGAACCATCCTTCTTCTTTACTGAGAGAACAGGTGAGGAATAAAGGCTTCTACTAGCTCGAACTACTCTTGTTTGCAACATGTCCTGCACAACTTCTCAATCTTAGTTTTTTGGAAATGAAGATACCTATAAGGCTGCACGTTGATAGGCTTCGAACCAGGAACCAAATGAATTTGATGATCTACTCCTCTTTTTGGTGGCAACTGTGTTGGTTTCTCAAACACATCTCGAAAGTCCTCCAGTACATCTTTCAATTCCTGTGATATTTCTTTTTCATTTACATGCTTCTTCATTGATGTTGCATTCAAGGACAGTAATTGGTAACATGATCCTATGACATGTAATTCATTCATTTGAAGAAGTTGAGACAAATGAATTGACTCCACCAGTGCACCTTGCTCCTCACACAATTTCACTACTTGTCCATTCAAAGAAAATTCCATAATGAGATTTTTCTAATCAATCAACATAGGTCTAAGCAATTCGAGCCACTGTACACCCAAAACCACATCAGCCCCTTGTATCTTCAAAATGTAGCAATCAATCTCAAAGGAATTCCCCTGCATCACAATTGGTAACTGCAAACACATCCTAGAACAAAACAGAACTTCTCCATTGCCCACCATTACCTTGAAGCATTTTGAAGGTGTTACAGACAACCTGAGATGCTGCACCAAGTGCTTCTGAATGAAGTTGTGGGTGGATCCACCATCTATCAACACCGTATTGGTTGATTTCCAATTTTACCTTGCACTTTCAAAGTGCGTGGTGAACTCTGTCCAGCTAATGCATGGTAGCTTACTTCAGGGATCTCTTCCTCAACCTCAGCTAATTCTTCCAAATTCTCCCTAAGTTCCTCATCATTGACCAGTAACACAAAGAATTTACCCTTACAAACATGTCCTTTATGGAACTTTCCATTACAATTAAAGCACAATCCCTTCTCTCTACGCTCCAACATCTCAGCTAATGTAAATCGTTTGCTTGGAATTGCCGATTTTGGATTACTAACCTTTGGTGTAGGTAAGAGTCCTTACTGCATATTTCCACCTCCGCCAGTAATTCCTCTTTCTCCATATCGCCATGACGTGTTGTCTTGTAGCTTGTCTTCGATTAACTTGGCTAAGCTTGCGGCCTACATCAATAACTTTGGTTGAAAGGCCCTGATCTCCTTTCAAATCTCAGGTTTCAACCTTGATTCAAAACAACTTTGTAAAAATGAATCCGACACACTAGATACTTGATTGGACAACTCTTCCAATTTGTCAAGATAAGCATCAACTGTAGTAGTTTGCATGAGTTTGGTCAACTTACCAGGTAGATCATGATACTCCGATAGACCAAATCAAGCCTTCAATGTGTCCTAAAAACCTTTCCATGAATGGATCTGTTGATTCCATTGCATCCATTGATACCAAGCAAGTGCCCATGTAAAAGGAAGATATCGTTAACCTCTGCTCCTCCGATGCTTCATGGAAATTGAAGTATTGTTCTGCTTTGAAGATCCAACCTAATGGGTCAGAGCCATCAAACCTAGGCATCACCAACTTGATTGCGCGCACCATCTAATCACTAGTGCGATGGCCTCCTTGAGATGTCTCATCGTTTCCTTTTGTGTTTGTTGATCCTTCGAAAATTAGCAGAGATTTGTTTCGCAAGCCTTGATCTAACCTCCCTTCCAGATTAGTAAGCTTTAAACTAATTTCCTCAAGCATCGCACCATAAGTTGTCAACTGATCCTCATGAATAGTTAATCGATTCATGCAATCTTCTGTTAGACACATCATTGCTCGCGTTCATTTAGCCATGGACTCTCAACGAAAGCACCAAAAAATGATAGGATTGTTAAGAATTTTGGATTGACTAGAATGAAATTTAAAAGGAGGATTGAGGTAATTCGATGGTGCCTCCAACTCTAGAAATTTGAGAGGGAACAAAGAGATTGTTTGGCAAAAGTTTCATATCCCCTTTTCCCTCCAAGTTTCAACCTTATAAAGGTTGTTAAATTCTTAAGACGTGTGCTATACAGTATACTTGGCAATATCTACACATGCACATTACATCTGTAAAAGAAATTACAATTCTTCCTCAAAATCATTCCTCAAGCTCGAGTTCCTCTGGTTGTTGGTATCATCACATAGTCTTTCTGCCACTGTCGAACCCGTCGAACACGATCAGAGCGTCTTTTCCTTCCGAGACTACCACCTTGGGGTGCTGTATCAATTTTACACTGCAATTTCTTTATCTGCAATATTCCAAAGGCAACCTTACTGTGTGTTTGAGAGTTAACAAGATCTAATTTTGATGTCTTTATCTTGTGCCTACCCCAAAATGGAAGCTGTGAGACTATTCAATTGCCATTCATTGAACCTACAAAATCATTCTACGGACCAACAAATGCTTCCATCGTTTTCTACGGTAGCTCTTTATTCCAAAAGTGTTTCTGTTGGTAAAAATACATCTTCAATTTCTTGCAATTCTCAAACTCTATTAACTTCTCACAATTTCCTGGAAAGCCCATCTCAGAAACCACAAAATAAGCGTGGGTTTTCGAGGAATAAGTTTATTATGGAGTTTACAGAACATGGACGGTTCGAAGAGGCTATAAGCGTTTATCTTGGAATGTTTCAAAATGGTTTCCAAGTTCAAGATTTTAAGTTCTTTCCTTGTTTAATTAAAGCATTCGGTGGGCTTTCTGATGTTAAAAGAAGCAGGCAAATCCATGGGCATTTATTAAAGTTAGGATTTTTAGCTGATATTTATGTTGTGAATGCACTTTTGGGAATGTACTTCAAATGTGGGGAAATTAATGATGCAGTCCAAATGTTTGATAAGATGAGTGAAAGGGATTTGGTTTCATGGAATTCCATGATTTCTGGGTTTTGTCAATCGGAGGATTACTTTGATTCATTGATGACCTTTAGTGTGATGGTCAATGAGCATGGGGTGTTTCCGAATCGTGTAGCTTGTCTCTCTGCTGTCTCATCATGTGCTTCGATTGAATCACGGATTCATGGGAGAGAAATTCATGGATTTGTCGTGAAAAACGGATTGGATGGTGACGAGTTTTTGGTTAGTGGATTGATTGAAATGTACATGAAATGTAGAGATATGAGAAATGCTGAACATGTTTTCAAGAGTATCGTTAATAAGGAATTAGTGAACAGAAATACTGTGATTTGGAATGTGATGATTACAGGGTATGTTTCTAACGAGTGTTTGTCAAAGGCGAAGGAATCATTTGTTGAGATGTTGAAGTTAGGGATTAAACCAGATTCTGCAACAATGGTGGCTGCTTTGGTTTTGTGCTCACAGTCATCTAATTTAAGCTTAGGGAAACAAATCCACAGGTTGATACTTGCATTTGGGTTAGAAAAAGACACCAGAATTGAAACAGCTCTTATAGATATGTACTTCAAATGCTGTCATCCTGAAGCTGGTTTGAAAATCTTCAGAAGATCTCAAAATGATAACTTGGTCATGTGGGGTGCAGTTATATCAAATTCTGCTCAGAATGATTGTCCCTTTGTGGCACTGGAATTATTCTGTAACTTTATGTTAAAGTTTGGCTTCCCTGATTCTCTGATGCTTTTAGCTGTGTTGCGGGCATGCTCATCTTTAGCTCTTAAGTCTAGAGGCATGGAAATTCATTGTTTAGCTATTAAAACAGGATCTGTCTCTGATCTCTATGTTGGCAGTGCTTTAGTTGATATGTATGGAAAATGCAGAGATATAGAGTCTGCTCAAAATGTTTTTTCCAGGTTACATCGGAGGGATTTGGTCTCATGGAATGCCCTCCTATGTGCATATTCCCAGAATGAGTGGACTGATGAAGCTCTAGCAGCATTTCATGACATGCAGTGTGAAGGACTTAGACCCAATAGTGTAACAATTGCATGTATTCTCTCTATTTGTGCTTACTTGTCAGCTAGGATTCTGTGTAAGGAGGTTCATTGTTTCTTAATACAACAAGGGTGGAAGTCCAATATTCTTGTGAACAATTCTCTAGTTGCTGCTTATGCCAAATGTGGAGATGTCAATAGCTCATGGATTATATTCGAGAAGATGCATGAAAGAAATCAAGTATCTTGGAATACAATAATGTCTGCTTTAGGAATGCATGGCCAAACGGACAGAATGTTTGTTTCCTTTGAAAACATGAAACAAGCAGGCATGAAGCCTGACCATATAACTTTTAGTGCCCTTCTTTCTGCATGCAGCCACAGTGGGAGGGTTGATATGGGATGTATATTTTTTAAAAGCATGGTAGAAGAACACAAACTCGAGCCTCAAGTTGAGCATTATACTTGTATGGTTGATCTTCTAGGACGAGCTGGCCACCTCAACCAGGCATATGATCTGATCCTGGACATGCCTTGTGACCCAGATGATCGTATCTGGGGTTCACTTCTTGGATCTTGCAGAAGTCATGGTGATGAAAAGCTGGCTAAAGTTGTGGCTAATCACATATTTAAACTTGATGCAACAAGCATTGGTTATCGTGTCCTCCTTGCAAATCTTTATGAAGATTTGGGGAAACCGAGTGAAGTTGTTAGGGTTAGATCAGAAATTAAAGACAAGGGGCTTAAAAAACAGCCTGGATGTAGTTGGATTGAAGTTGATAATAAAATTCATATGTTTGTTGCAAGTGATTGTTCACACAATCAGTCAGAGGAGATAAATGCAATGATAGAGAATTTAACACTAGAAATAAAAAGGGCTGGATATGTTCCTCATTTACCATTGACAAGTGCCATGCCTGATGAGGTTGACTTTTAAGGTCTGTTCATTAAGAATGATATGGTTTGGCAGACTTGGATGTGAAGGTGTTCATAGAAAATTTAACCAGACCATTAGAAAACTCTTATAAATCTAATGGTAGGTACTGCTGCTGTTATTGTCAGCTAGTTCCTTTCTGCCTTCAGAGGGATTCAGATATGAGACTGATGGCTGTAAAAAGAATAGTTTCCCACTTGGGGCATTAGTGAGCTGTGACATGCTCTTCTCTATGTATCTTTGCTAGCAGTTTGTTTTCTTCTCAGTGAATTTAAGGGTAAATTTTTGCTTGTTTGCTATCTCTGCTTTTGTTGTTTTTCATCAGGATTTACTTTTACATTTTCATACTATTTTATATTTTTTAAATTTTCTTTGTGAATGGATGCTGCTATTGTAAAATTACTGATGCTGTGCTTATAGGGCCACATTGTTTTGCAATTTGTAGGTCTCCTGTGTAATGCACCAAGAAACTGGGTTTAAATCTATGATATTAATCACCAGTGTTTCCATCCGGAGGACCTCAAGGAGCACTCTTTCAGAAAATTGTCAGTTTCACCTCAAAATTTTCTTCATTGCTCCATTATTTCTTTGGTTAATAAATCGATCCTCTTTAACTTTTGTTCATTGGGCAGGTCATGAATCGACAGCCCAGAGGTGAATAGCTGTTTTGAGGGTATCCTTGGAGTCTTTGACTGATGTCAATCTCAGCGTTATTCTTTATCCTTTGCATTATCTGGATTCTGATGCCACTTAGATCCACCAGCAGAAGCAGCAGCTGGCTGTGAATTGCGAAGTCCTAGTATTGCTGAAATATGTATGTCTGAAGAAAGTGTTGATTATGCTGTCAGACTAACCAGTTCACTAGACTAGTTTCTTCTCTTTTACCTCAACCTTCAGGGAAACTGATGGAGCTGAAAAATCTGCCAAGGAAACAAGCTTCTATGTAAAAGATATGTAAATTGGATTTCCAGAACTACTCAGGTATTTTGGATGCACTGATAAAATTCTGCAATATTTTAGTTTCTTGAATGTGCTCGACCATTGTGCGGTGGTTGTCGCAGACTTTCAGGTGGTTGATGATGTTATACTAGCAGTGGTAGTGGGATGTTTGTGGGAAGTATGCACCTCTCCCTCCTTCCCCATGTTTCTCTTGGTTGAAGATTGGCTGGCTCGTGGAGTATGTCAAGCAGTGATCGTTGGAAATGACAAAGGAATACATATATATTATATTCCAGCCATGGATCAGTATGTCATATTCCAACCATGGATCGGAACCTCGCTAATTCGGCTATACGAACGTGAGAAAAGGCTGGAGCTCCAGCTGAACCTGCATGCATTTGAAGGGCTGGGAGAATATGGAGTCGTCTTCTTTGTGAGCATTAAGGTGGATATATCTGATGGTTTCTTTTTCTTGGCCAGTATGGTTGAGTGTTGTATAAAGGAAAAGCGAAAAGCAATTGTCCACCTCTGTTTCCCTATTATGATTAAATAAACGAGAAGTTTACATCCTTAAATTTGTAAAATCAAGATTAAATATATTTGAAAAGTATTTCAATGTTTAAATCAACTCAAGACACCTGTATGTGTACTCTTAACTTCCCTCAATGAAATTTGTGGGGTTATCATCACTTGTTTCAAGAGTTAAACAGAAGAGCTTGTGAAGAAGCTGTGAAAATAAAATTTATCACAGGATTAATGCAGTTAAAGCACAGTGCATACCAAACTACACTAGCGAATGGATTATGAAATACTCGAGTAGAATAACCCTGCACTAAAGGGCTCTATTCCTTCCCAGGTAAACAACCAATCCTGGCTTCCTAGTTGGAGGTTCTAATTCATAAAGTACTAACACTTCATTTAAATAGAAAAAAAAAATGCACTCTGGCTTTGGTCTAACATGGGGAAACAGACATGAGGTGATAATAGAAAGTCTTTGCCCAAGCAGAAAGTGGAAACCTGCATTAACAAACATGAAACACAAACCTGCACCAAAGGCCCTAATCTTGACAATATTTATAACAGGATTAGCAACCGCTCAATCATAGGATTTTATTCGTCATTATTACAACAGCTCATTACAGATATCGGAGATCTGATCAAAAAATTTTATTCATACCATCCATATTCCATACATACCTCATCAATATTCCTATAAATAATATCACAACTAATCAGAAAATAATTTAAAAGCAACTTTTAATCAACATAGAATTACAATATATAATACAACCAAAACCCCACCGGACAGTTATTTCATCCCACTCTACCACCCATCATACCCATCTCCATGCCAAGAATCTTATGAAAACCAGTAACATCTATTCTTTTCTTCTTTTTCCTTCATTCTTTATCATTTTAAAGGGTCCTGTAAGACATCATCTTCATTCATACATAAATAAATTCATCCTTATCACACCTTAATGCCCTCACCGTTTAAGTTATGAGGATTGGCATCAAGAAGGGTTTCTAATGATCTGGCTTTTCTGCTCCGAACTTTTCCTGCTTCTTTTAATAATTCAGCTAACCTTTTCTTTTCATCATAAACCTCAGGATTCGCTGTCCCAAGTTTTTCCTCTCTCATCTGAACAACATACTCCAGTATTTCAATGGCATCGTCCAATCTGTGTTGACAGCATATATCACAACAATAATCACAGAATGGAAAGGACAATAAAATTGTGCTCGAATACATCAGCTTACAGAAAGAAGTAAAATGGTAGTTATTCAGTTGAATATTGTCTAAACTCATCATACCTAACATAACCCAGGAAAGACAGAGGAATAATAACCTAACTACAATTAAAGAACTATTTTGCATATCTTTCCCCTCTATCTCTTTTGAAAGGAAAAAGGGGAAGAGTGGAGTGTTGTGGATTTTGACAATCGTGGATTTTGAAATGAGTTTGACAGGAAAGGAATGGAAGAATAACAAAAGTTGCATACCTGCCAATTGCATCATAGGTGCCTGCAAGATTACTACATACCCCGAGTGTATCAGGGTGGTATGGTCCACACTCATGCTCCAAAACGCTCCTGGCTTCTTCAAACAACTCAACAGCCTCGCTTATAGCATAGCGTTGCACACAAGCCAGCCCCATTTGATTGAGAGCAATGCCAAAGAAAGCAGATTTCCTCTCTCCACATGCACGTAGCTTTGAAATGGCACTTTTTAAGGAATTGTAAGATTCTGAAAAACTCCCCAACACGTAGTACATTACTCCCATCTGGGCTTCAATTCCGGCAATTGTGCTTTGCTGACCAGGGGCATCATCGTATATTTTTAAGGCCTTTTGTAGCAACTTGATTGCCTGATCAAGGTCATTCATTGATTCATAGATAGCAGAAACATCTGTGAGGCCACTTGCAATCTCCTCTGGAGGGATCCCAATCATGGGCTTTTCATAGATTCGAAGGGCATTCTCACAGTATGATTTGGATTCCCTTAATTTCCCTGTCTTGTTATACAAATCAGCCAACCGGACAAACACTGTCCCAATAGCTGGATGATTTTCTCCTTTGGTTGTCTTAAAAGATGTGAGTGCTTTCTGATAGGCAAGAACAGCCTCATCGTATCGAGACAAAGATAAGTATGTGTCTCCAATGCTGCAATCAACGGAAGCCACCTCTGCCTCCTGGCCATTTGCCACCATGGCCATACTGGCTAAAACGAAATGCTCCAACGCAGCTTCATGGTCTCCCTTTGTTTCACATATGAGACCCATAAGCCTCCTATCTGCTGCCTCTTCAAGAGAAGCTGGTGAACCATTCTCTCTGTGAATGTCAAGAGCCATTTGGCATAGCCTTTGAGCTTCATCAAATTGCAACGCCTGCACGTGAGCTTCAGCCAAATACCTGCAGGTCTCACCAACTCTGGGATCTGTTTCTCCAAGAACTTGTTTCTGGACTTCAAAACCAGTGCTGTAACAATTTATTGAGTTTTCAAGCTGTCCTAGCATTGCATAAGTGTCACCCAACTGCATATAACCAGCAAATTTAGCTAGGGCATGCTCTTGCCCTTCCTCAATCAATGGAATCTCAATTGATTGCTCAAGAAGAGGAATTGCCTCACTGTACTGGCCTAAGCTGCAAGATATTGCTGCAGTGACATGCAAACACATAACCAGTTCTAAATTGGGTTTCCCATTGGTACAAAGTTCATATGATTTTGCTGCTCGAAGTGCTAATTCAAGAGCTTTCTGGGGATTGTCTCCAGAGGAAACCAAATCCCTAGCTTGCTTGAGTAAAAAGGGTCCGAGATCAGGATTACCTGACCCTGACTTGGAAGCATCCTCAGTTCCATTTTGTAACTTTGACCCTTTCCCTTTCTTCTTGGATAAGACTCCTACGTTTGATTTCTTTAGAGTCTTATTGTTCTTCTTACCGGTAGGAGGTTTCTCGGGTGGACTTTTTCCCTTAAGACTTGATTTTGTTGACGCTTCAGAGTCCAATTGTGACTGAGATGCATTCTTCACATGATCTGAAGAAATGGATTTTACACTTGCAGATTGGGCCTTGTCCAACTGCCCTGACTTCTTACCACTAGATAAGCTTCCCTTCTTGGAAGAGGAATTACTACGACTATCGTCTTCTGGTTTATCCACCTCCTCCTCTTGCATTATCTCAACTTCCCTCATCTCTCCTCCAACAAGATGGTGCAATTCTGAATCAATCCTAGACTCTTCACCATATGATCCAAAGCTCTGCCTTGAGGGTGACTGATCAGAACTCTGCATATCACACACATTCTCATAAAGCTGCTCAATTGAGGTGTCAACCTCAACCATGCCATTAATGGGGTGATCTGCATTATGAGGGCTTTGTGGACTTGGCGTTCTTGTAGGGGACTTGTTCAAAACTAAATTTTCCTTGGTATGTGCAGAAGTCCCATTCACTTCATTCATCACTGCCTCTTCTTTAATTTCATCCATAACAAGTCCGGGCATCTTTATGTACCAAAAGCAACAAAAATCCTAAACTTATCTGCACCAAAAAGTTTAAAACACAAGCCAAACCTATCAAACAATTGGAACGCCAGATCCTGGCAGTGGGAAGAATAAATTTTTACGACATATCCAATTCTATATGCGAACTACAAAAAACCATAACTAACTAAAAAAACAGTATCAAGTTATCAAAAACCCCATAATAAGATCAAAAGTTCAACCTTTTAATTCATCATAACAACTTCTTGTTGAAACTTCCCTTAATACCCAAAAAGCACATATGGTAAGAAATGTCAATGGTCCTTATTCAGATCTTCCAGAATTAAATCCAAACAAATATTCATTAAATCACCAACAAATAAAGAAAACTGAACACGCAAATCAACATAAATAAACAAGAAACAGAAAACCCACAAATAATATCACAAATATAAAGAACAAATTGCAGTTGACCTAATGGAAACGGGAATAAAATGAAAAAAAAAAAAGTAAAGCCATGATAGTACCTCAAAAAAACATCCATGAAAGAAGAATGAAGCAACAACCCAGCTGATATGTTTTCTGGGTCTTACAGGAGAGAGCAAAAAGATTTATGTGCACAAAGAAAAACTCTACCTTTTGGAGGTTTGGTATAAATAAGCCGGAGCCTTGGCCAGCATACAGAAGAGGGAAATCAAGGGAAAGATAAAGCGCAAATGAGAGAATGAAGCTGTAAACGTATAAAAATGGGGGGTATTTGCAATTGCAGGGGTTAGAATGTCAGAAAGAAAAAGGCGAAGGCGACTTCTCCCCAAACCCAAAACCCGCGCGGCCTGCAACTGCCGATCTGTTTCCCGTCTGTTTTTTCAGTTTTGATGACAACTTTCCACGTGGAAAGTTGGTACTGGTCCATATATTTTTAGTTGGGCGATAATGCCCCTTAAGTGAAGCTGGGATTTGAAAGCCCTTTTGACTTTGTCTTGGAGTTTTGGGTGGAATGTTAGCTTTTATACGGACAAAGTGTCACCCTCCTGAAGTTTACTTCCCTTCTCTTGCACTTGAAATCTACTTTCAGCAAACTTCTCTCTCTCATTTTTTTTTTCACCTTAATGTTTTAAAGTTATGCAAGCCAGATGAGATTCCCAGCTAAAATACAAAGAATAACTTTACTTTTTTTAGTTTAATTATTATTAGTCTTTTACCTTTTTTTTTTCTTTTTTTTATGTATATAATTTTTTTCATTTCCATGGCAGAAAGCAAGACATAGAGCACTCTGACACCAACTTTGAACAGCAGATCTGCAGATCTGGTACTTTCTAGGATTTACATGTACGTTACTTAATCGATTATTTTACTTAGAAACATTATTTTTTTCATCCAAAAAAATGCACCCCTTTGTCTCAGATTATTTGTCCTTTTTTCCCCATTTTTATGAAAATTAAAAATTTTGATTTATTGTATTTAATGTTAAATTTTATTTTTTTTATAAAATTAAAGTTTTACAATTATAATGTCAAAAAAGTAAAAAAAATTAATTATTTTAAAATACAAAAAATAGTTGCTAAAAAAACATAATTTTTTTTGTCTAAGACCTTTTAGTATCCGAAAGTCATTTTAGGCTCCGACTAATCCGAAATCGAACTACCGTCGGACCTAATACGGGAAGAGCTCTCCCAATACTGTTTTCTCCATTCACATAGCTCGAATATAAAATCTTGCTTAAGGGGTACTGAACTCCTTCCACTGAATCTAATAGACATTGGTAACATAATTTTGGGACATCTTTACAAAAAGAGACATAAATAAAATGAAACAATGAGGAGAATTTATTTAACTGTGGGCCCTGTGAAAGACATGTATTTGTCGGTGGAGAAAATCGAACGAAATTTCCTTGTGAAATCTTGCACTGAAAATTCAACCAAAGTGCTTAGTGAAACTTTGAATTGCTGGATCTTTCAACTGTTTTTATAAGCAAATGATTTTACCAGCTATCAGCCCCTTGGTTGATTCCAAGATGCAGTTATATAAATTGAAAAGTATATTAATACTTTAAAATTATTTTATATTTTTGTTATCTTCTCATTCTTGAGAAAAACATGCATGATGAACTTCTTTTTCAAATTCTTACGATAGTATTTGTAAAAATATTTTATTGACTTAGTTGGCCGGCATTAATTTAAGGGCACGGAAGCAAAGAGTGGGTGTAATACGAAAGGAAAATGTTATCTCATCTACCGCATAAAGTAGGATGGCTCATGAGTCATGGCAGGATGACAAACAAACCAAACCAGTTTGTTGGAATATCTATGTCTATATCTTTTTTTTTTTTTCACTCACTAATAGAGGTAGTCATGAGACTTGTCGGGTCAAAATCGAGTTTGGATTGATATTAGATAAGATTGGGTTGGGTCGGGTAAGGTCAAGATTGGTTTTGGGTTGGGATTAGGTAAGATATTAAAGGATTTACAATGTGTTTATGTCCAGTCAAATTTGATTTTTTTTATTTAATTTTTTGTCCAAACTGATTTTTACATACAATTAATAAGCATAAGCCTACCAAGCTCACCCAAATATTATTAATTTTTTTTAAAAAATTGTAATAAACTTTTTTAAAACATAAAACACATAATAGTTAATAAGTATAACATAATAAATTAAAATAAATTCTTAAAAAATATTACACGAAACATGAAAATTTTAAATTAAAATCTAATAAAAATAATACAAACTCAAATTTGCACAGAAAATTAAAAGTAAATAAAAAATGAATTAGTATAAAAAAATAGCAAAAAATGTTATAATTATCGGATCGGGTTGGTTTGGACTTAAAATGTTGAATCCAATCCTAGCTTGTTTTTTTATCGGACATTGATTTTCAAACTCAAACTCGTTTAATGTGATTAATATTTTTATCCAAATCGATCCAAAAATTGAGTCAGGGTAGCTCAACCATTGAATATGTCTATTTGATAGTGTGGAAAAGTGAGAGAACAAATAGATATGAGCGAAAAAAGTGGAAATAAAGTAATATTTATTAGTACTTGGCAAGAGATAAAACTATGAAGAAAAAAAATTAGTAAAAATTGTTATTTTATATACTTATGCATAAAAACAAATCATTTCAATTTAAAAAAATTAATGGAGAGAAATAAGAGAGTTGTGAGTTAAAGATGTATACTTTCAAAATTTTTAAGTTTTACTTTGATATTTTAACTACTAATGATATAATTGTAAAATAATATAATTTTTATTTTTTCTCTTTATTTTTTTTAATGTGATTAATATTTTTGTCTAAATCAATCCAAAAATTGAGTCAGGTTGCTCAACCATTGAATATGTCTATTTGATAGTGTAGAAAAGTGAGAGAACAATTAGATATGAGTGAAAAAAGTGGAAATAAAGTAATATTTATTAGTACTTGGCAAGAGATAAAAGTATGAAGAAAAAAAATTAGTAAAAATTGTTATTTTATATACTTATGCATAAAAACAAATCATTTCAATTTTAAAAAAATTAATGGAGAGAAATAAGAGAGTTGTGAGTTAAAGATATATACTTTCAAAATTATCTTTTATTTTTTAAATTTTACTTTGATTTTTTAACTTACTAATAATATAATCGTAAAATAATATAATTTTTATTTTTTCTCTTTATTTTTTAATTTTATCACGCAATGGATAAAAAATTATATTTTCATTAAACATTTCTATCTTTTGTACCAAAGATTATTATCTAATACACTGTTAGTAAAGTTTTTAGATTTAACAAGTGAAATTAAGATGGTGACACATATCCTATTTTATATATTTTATTTTTCTAATATTCCCTAAAGGGTATGTCTCACTATCTTCATCCGGCATGTAGAGTCTAAAAATTTTACTGATAGTATATTGGATAATAATCTTAAAAAATATATGTTTTTGATGTTTTTACTTTTCTCTTTCTTTTAATTTTTTTTTTACTTTTTTGTTTTTAATTCACTGTACCAAGTAAAGTCAAAGTTAAATGAAAGGAGTTGCCTGTGAAACAATTAGTAGAGCGCATGAACTGTATGATATTGATATCTCTATGTATAAAAGGAATGGCCTAATTAGTAGAGCGCTAAGTTAAAGTGTTCTGGATACTTCAAACATATATCATGCCTAATGATTTTAAATTTATATTTAATTATGTGTTTCTTACGTTGATCTTATAATAAAATAAAAATTTATAATCTTATTATAAAATTTTCGGCTAAACACTTTGACTTCAGACAACAAACTTTAAGCTCATTATTACCAATACAATAATAGCATTCCTTTGGATAACTTTAGATGTAAAGCCTAAAACCAAGTTACGAAAAAGAAGCATAATTAGGGGAAGGTGCCAAACCTTTTGAATAAATTTTGGGTACTCAAAAGGTGGAAATTATAGTGTGGTATCCAATGATAATGGGAGTATGGGACGCTTAAAAAATATTAACCAAAAAGAAAATTAAAATATCTCTGCTTAATTAGCAGGGTCTATAAAGATATTGCCCTCACTTGCCTTATTCTTCTAAAATCATTTAAACATCATTATCATTATATTGGACTACTTAAGGTTAGGCTTACCTGTGAAGATGAGACCAAGAATGATAGAACCCCAAATTCAGATGAGCTCAATAAGACCAAGAATGATAGAACACCAAATTCAGATGAGCTCAAATCATACTCAACCATTAAATAATAAAAACAGAGACATAACAACCCTCTAACAGTAATTATAACTCATAAATCACAACTACCATTTTGGATTTATCAAGCACTTATTCAGTTTTAATTGATAAATAAAAAAAATGAGTTGGATGAAAATCATTAATAATCTTAGATAAGGAAAGTTAATGTATAGAAGTATAAAACATTCAAAAGCATTGCCAATAGGTGGTGGGAAGAAATGAAAATGAATTTCTTCTCTAAACATTTGGACATGGTTTGAATATTTGAATAATTATATTTATTACATATATTTCTTGTATATATTAAGATTTTCTTTTTGTTGTTTGTTATATTAAGAATAGGATAATTATTTCATACACCATCGGTGAAGTTTTTTTACTCCACAAGTCGGATTAGGATTATAACACATGTTTTATTTTATTTATTTTTATTTTTTTAATTTTTTATATAACATGTGTTATGATTCTAACATCACTTGTGAAATAAAAAACTTTCGCTAGCGGTATATGTAATAATTATCTTTAAGAATATCTAGTTTTATAGAAAATGTCCTACATATTTTACTCCTTAAGTAAAATAAAAGCGAAAACAAAACTATGTGTGAAAATAAACATAAACCAAGACAAGAGATTACATTATTCTTCATTGTTAATTTTTAAGGACTAATCCAGCACTTAATAATTCTTGAGATTTTGTTTTCCTCTTATTTGCACTCTTCATGATGAGAATCACTTCACTAAAAGGTGGTCATATGAATGGACAGCAAAACCCACCAGAAAGTTTGTAGATGATATTTTTTTTTAAAGGATAATTATTTTCACATATTATCACTGAAATATTTTTATTCCACAAGCAGTGTTAAAATCATGATACGTATCCTATAAAAATATTAAAAAAATAAAAATAAATAAAATAAACATGTGTTACGATTCTAATAAAAATATACAGCATATGAAATAATTATCCTATTTCTAAATTGAAAAAAAAAATCATATTTGACAGCTGTGGGATTTGAACCCACGCCCTTTCGGACCAGAGCCTAAATCTGGCGCCTTAGACCACTCGGCCAAACTGTCAGTTATAATGCGATGTGTGAAATATAAAATTACTGAACTGATACATACAGTTGAGCACACACGAATTTTGTAAAGAACAATGGATAAGGAAAATGCCGCAAATAAGCATAAACATAATAATTGAAGGGACTACTTCAGTTCCAATATGTATAAATATATCAGTTCAATTGAACATCTGAACCTACCTAGACAAGTAAAGAATTATGGTACACTTAGCATCACACATCATTGAAGAAGTCATCTAACGCTTAAAAGCAGCAGATCAATAATGCCCAGCAATACATTTTGGTAGCCATCTCAAAATAGTGTGATCCGCAGAAGGTTTATAAGATGAGAAAAAATCTGGATCCTCTTCGAGGGACTCTGCATAACTTTCCAAAATCGAAACTATTTCATCAAAATGCGGTCGTTTCTCTGGATTGCTTGACCAGCATCGGTTGATGAGATGACTAAACGCAAGAGGGCATGTGGAGGGTAGCGGTGGTCTTGCATTCTACATAAAACCCAAAAGATATCAGAAGAAGATAATCCTTTTATACTAATGGGTACTAGAAATTCAGGAATGAGTGATGCTTGAACTCAGACTATACACATTATGTTGAAAACAAACCGTAATCGACATATTTGAGATCTCAAAGAAGGAAAAAATCAGAAATATTTTCTGAAGTGTTTTTGCAACTTCTGTTATGCCAAAGACTTCTCTATGTTATTAGCAACACCAACACTGTGAAAGTCAGGAAACACAGAAGGGAAAAGAGGGTGGATGAAAAAGAGCAACTCAAACAATAAGAAATCATGAAAGGATGCTTAACCGATCATTGAACAAATGCTCTGCATTTGTTTCTGTGTAATATGGACTCACAATGAATCAGAAAAGATAAATAAAGACCTGTATATCTGCGATAGATAATAGAGGCTTGCAAAATTGGCATATAAGATCCATGCATGGAATGCAGTCAATGCACAACTTACTGCAGAAAATGGCAGCACTAAACTGAGCATGATACAACCACCCATTAAGCCATTTGTTAAACCAAAGCATATTTACTCGATATTCAGCACCTCATCAAGGTTGCATCATTTCCACACTTTGGAAGAATTACTATGCTTCCTTTTTGCCATCGCGAGTCCATCTCAGTTCTCACATGTTAACATCAGACACTAATCTATTAACATTCTGCCCATTCTTAACAACAAGAATTAACATTCTGCACATTTACCATGCATGATTTCTTTGTAAACTCAAAACAAGTTCCAGGCCTGCTTATGTTCATACCACATCCAACTTCAATCATATTTTAGCATCTAATATTTCTCAACTACATGCCGTGTCTTAATCATCAAAAATCCATTTTACATTTTTTCCCTAACTTCCCATCCCAATAATCAGTTCCACAAAGTTAAGTTCTTATGTGGCTTTATTATAAGACTTTTCACATATTTCATGAGGTCTCACACCAGAGATGCACCCTATATTCTACTACTCAATCTTAGTTTAAAAGGGAGAAACTATCTTCAAGTCTTTTTTCCCCCAACTACATCATAAGCAGACAATTTTTAGGCATTTACTTTTGTCATGTATCATCTAGCTTGGAAAGGTAAAAGTTTTCGAAGAAGAAACCTTCACCAAATCATGTTATCCTAAAGCATGACTTCAGGATAATATTAGCATATTAACTTCATAACAAGCAAAGGGAAGGGAGATGAGTAGAATCTCGTGAGTGTCATAATAATCAGCTTCAGAGAATGTTCCCAGCTGTCTTCTTCATTTATGAGATGGATAACTACTCAATATAAATGAAATTGGGTCATCAGCATCCAGCTTCCTATTTCCTATATAATTGACAAATCGAAATTTGTCCATGGCTTTAATCGATGATTTACTATGATTTTAGATATTGGTTCATGTAACTTACCCCAATCTATTGGGATAAAGGATTTAATGATGATGATGATGATGATGTCCATGACTTTAATCAAGAAAAAAGCAAAAAGAGAGATAAAATGAAAAAATTAAATCAGCTAGCTAGGGGCCAAAGGAAGAGAATCTTATTAGCATGGAAGCTTCTTACCAAGGATAAGTTAACGACTTTACCTTTTGGCAGACTGCAAATGCAGCCTGTTCTGGAGTCATGTTATCAAATGGTGTCAGAGTTGTTAAAAGCTCCCAGAGGACTATGCCAAAACTGTAAACATCAACTTTCTTTGTATGTTGTTTCTCTTTAATCATTTCAGGCGCCATCCAACGATATGTACCTGTAAATCCCTTTGCACTGCCACATTGAGATTCTAAGCATGAGATACCAAAATCTGCAACCTTCACACACATGTCTTCTCCAAGGAGTAAATTTTCCGATTTGAGATCCCGATGAAGTATTCCTTGTGAATGAAGGTACTGCATCCCATGTGCAATGTCAAGAGCTAATTTGAGAACTAAGTTAAGCGGGACTGAATATGGCTCCTGTTGGTGCAGGTACTTTCTTAATGAACCACCAGCAAGATACTCGGTGATTATACAGAACACAGGAGGTTTCTTACATGCTGCAATGAACTGATTGGAGGATAAAGCAACAACAGTTAGTGAATTAAGAAGAGACTGGAAGCTCCAAGCATTGAAACATTAAGACCACGCTTGTTATGCACAAAAAGTTCAGGTTATTATACTGTGATTTGTATAGATGATTGCTGGCAATGCAGATAGGCAGTAAGATGCATGACCTCTATAAGTTTAGATGATTCAGGATTTCTCTTCATTCCTTTTCGATTTAGAATATCACCAAGGGCAAACAGAGGGTGTGGGGGAAAACAGTTGCTTGCCATGCAAAAATGTTCAAGAATTTGACTTTATTTTAACCACTCTTCACGGTTTGGATGTTAACACCAAGAACATCAATATTTCGCATCAAAAAAATCCCTGAAGGAGCACTAGTAAGCCAGATTATGATAAATGACACTTGGTGATAACAACTAATTGCTAGGACAGGAATCCGCAGTTGAATATACCAGCATCTAAAACCTAAGAGCAAGGAGGACAGAATTAATAATTACATCATAATTCATGACCAAGCCTTAAAAGACAAGCTTAAATATTTGGCCGTACAAGAACATTTGTGGTGCATTTCACAGCCTCCCTCCATCCACCAAAAAGAAAAACAAAACAAATAAAAAGGAAGAAATTCCTAACTTCAATAATCAAAGTTAAACTAATATGTTGGGAAGTGGTTTGCGCACATCAAAAAATTTATTTTAAGATAAGTAAGAGACACCTCTGGGCATCAGAGCTCTGATAATTCTTTCTCATCAGAAATAATCTCACTACAGGGAATTATTAATCCAATCTTATGGCCACATCTGTCTCTGATGCCAGACTTTGTAAATCAGAAAAAGGTCTTTTATCAAGGCTAGCAGTGACCACGTTGAAGTAATCCACGTTGCTAAAGTCAATTCAATGCTAAAGCAGGAGTTGTTACCCTCCTTCTCAAGAGGAGTGAAACAGTCAGAGTAATAAATATTGCACATGGGGAAGATGCCATGGATAGGTATGATAAACTGGGTTCAATAAATGCCAACAGAAGATTTTCAAGGTTAACCACATCCCCCAGACCCCCAACCCTCAAAAAGAAGAAAAAAAGGGAACGCCAATGCAAACCAAACAAAATGTAACAAAAAAAAAAAAGCTGCCAAATAGTAGGTAGAAAAGAAGAGGGTCAAAAACTTGGTGAAGCTACTTCAAATGCATAGCTAATATTGGCGATGACTCATTTCAAAAGGCTAAAGACCTTTTAAGCTGGGATCTTATAAAGGGCAAATAAGCATATTCTTCCTTTCCAAGGAAAAGTAGTGATATTCCCCATTAGTTTATTCTATAAGCTCATTCTCATTCCTGCAAAGTTGCTTTCCTAGCAGATATGTCATGATCCATTAATTTTTAGCAATCTGTTTCACTAAACTCTTACCTGATAAGTTATTAATGTGATTACAATAAATTCACAAAATCAAAAAGTATAGCACTACGTTTCTCTATATCATCAACATCACATTCTCCTCCAAAAAAAAAAATAACATTATTCAAACGTAATTGGAAAACCATGATCCTTTTCAACAGAAACATAGTACAGGCAAAAGAATAATAAAGAGAGAGATGGAACTTACAGTAATAACATTGGGATGCCTCAAATGAAAAAGTAAAGCTACCTCAGAAGTGAACTGCTTCTCAAGAAAGTTAGCCAAATTCTCATCCTCCTCAGGCTGGCTTATAAGTTTAATCGCCACATCCCTTTGCTTATATATCCCTCTGTAAATCCTACTATGTCTACCCGAAGCAAACTTGTTGCCAATAAACAACTGCGACATGTCAGCACTCCATGCATCTTCTCCTTCTCCCTTTATCTCAGCACCAGAGGAAACCAAGTACTTGGACCAAGAAACTGCTATTTTGTATTCTCCAAGTGAAAGCCTCCTCTCTGACCTAACATTGTTTGAAATTTGCTTAAACCAGTAAAGATTCTTCATGGTTAGCACTAAAACTCGAAGAAAATTATCAAATCAACCCAATGTAGAACCCGAAAGGAAACTTAATGAAGGTTTCTCATCTAGCTACACTGCGAAAATGTCAAAATTTATGGGTTACGAAAATATATCATCATATCTCTATAATTCAAACTACAAGTACCATAATTTCAATTGAATCCTTGTATTTTGAAACCGAAAAAGTTGGCAAAAACAAACAAGCAAAAAGTTTTGTAGCTAAAAAATGAAGCTTTATACTCCCTTTTTTTTCCTTAAGATGGTAAAGCAGCCCTTTTTTGTTCTTACGAAATCTTAAAGCCTTAGCTCAAAAAGCAAACCACAAGGACAAGAAAGGACGGCAGAACCCACCCACCAGCTAGAATTTCCCTCTCTTTTCTCTTTTTAAAGAAAAAAAAAAGGGAAGCTAAAGCAATAGTAGTTAGTTTGTTGATACACCTAAGGTTAAAACTACTGTAAAAATGGTAGTAGCTATGGAGAAAACTGAAAAGACCCTGAAAATTATTTTGAGTGGAAAGCTGTTCTTGCCAGGGCTTCAAAAAGCTAAGAGAGAAATAAAGAATAAGACAGAAAGAGTCGGTTGTTTATGGTGTGCAGTGAAAGCACATGCAAAGAGCTCAGTCTCGGCTGAAGGTTTTGTTTTCTTTTCTCATTCTCAAAGCGACCCAAAAAGAAAAAAAAAAGAAAAGGAAAATCCTAGTAAAATAAAATAGAAAAAAATCTTCTCTTCTTATTTAGCAGAGCTTTTTAATTGTCTCTGAGAGAGTGAAGACAGCTTAGCTTTTCCCATGCTTCTTCTACTGTGGGCTTACCGGTTGAGGACTCGTTGAAACCTCCATAACGTGCGAAGATCTACTTTTGAGGAGACAATCTGGGTCTTCCTGATTATGACTTCTGCGCATTCTCTTTTCTACTTTGCCACTCTTTCTCTTCTTATTCTCTTACATGCCATGCCATGCCATTTCTTTTGTTTTTTCGCTTTTCCCTCGATTGTCTGCCTGCATGCCTTTATGTTGAATTGTCCGTACTGCCCCTTGCCGTCATCCCACCTCCAAATTTTCCTCGCAAGTCAATTTATATTTAACTACTTATTTATTACTAAAATATTTTTATGTATGTGAAGTTCAAACTTGCTCTTTTCGTAATATTATGCGTCATTTTTTTAGTCCGAGAATATTATGCATCGTTTTCTATCTTCTGTCTCATAAATAATGGTACTTATTAATAATGAAATTTTGATTTAACAATTTTTTTCTAAAATAATAAATTTAAAATTCAATTCTTCTTTCCTTTTGCATCTCCTTATAAACAAATAATAATAATAATAATTATACTAATGTCTTGTAATCTTGTAGTTTTTTGTAAAAATTTATTCGAATTTAATAACTTTTATGTGTTTTGAATAAATTCTTACAAAAAAATTAAAAAATATAAAAATTTAAATTAAAATGTAAAAAATAATAGAAACTCAATTTAAATTACATAAAAAAAGAATAAGTAATTAAAAATACATTACTATAAAATAAAAAAAATATATAATTTACAGACCAAATCGAATTTAGACTTCAAATTGTAAACTTAAGTTCAACCCATTTTTAATAGGTCTCATCTCAATATTTAAGCTTAAATTCATTTAATGAACTTAATATTTTTATTTGAATTTATCCAAAAAACAAAATTTTAAATTTAAACAAATAATTCAATCTTTAATCAGAACTAAACACACCACGTACTTAGAAATGTATTGCCCCAAACATTACCTAAAAAAAATAGCACAGACATCTACAGCAGGGCAATATGGTCAAGTAGCGTCGCAAGAAGCCAAGAAAGGATAATGGTAATATCGTCATTTCGTACAAACGCCTTTGTGGGTAGGGAGGACGTTATAACGGAAAACAGAGAAAAAGGAATGGAATGGAGGAAGACAAGACGATGAAATAAATAAATAAAAAGCAAAGGAAAAAACTCCTATTTTTATTTTGTTTGATTTGTTTAATGCGAAGAGAGGGAGGAATTGAGAGTGGGGCCCAGTCTCACAGGTCGGTGTCCGTGGGCGTGTCGGACATTTGCCGTATTGGTATAGTCCTCTTCCGTATACGGTCGTTGGTCCTGCCTTTCTTTATTTTATTTGTTTTTCTCTTTTCATTATTTACTGCTTTTTCTCCTTCTTCTTGTTGTTGTTTTAAGGCCCACCCGCTGATGGAAAACGCGTGGCACACGCTCCCCCATGGCTTCAGTTCAGGCTTCAATTAGCTGGGTTAGGGTTGGCAACTCACCCGGCAAATATTGGGACATTCGCCCTTTTGCTGCTCCCTCTTAGCTGGCCTTGTTGGATCTAACCTAATGTAATATCCATTTATTATTATTATTATTTTTCGTTTTTCTTTTAGGCTTTAAAGCCTGTTTTGAGTTTGGTGGGGTTGAAGTTGATTAGGCTTTGATTGTTAAAGCACGTCAACTTCAACTTCCGGTTCCAATTTTCTTATTGATGCTAATTTAGTTTGATGAACTAACCATATTTTCTAAGATGTTTATGGACAACAAGCACCGTTTCGAAGAAAAAAAAAACTGTTTGCATATGTTATTATATAAATTTATTGTTTGAATATTTTGAATGTTTGATATTATTTTAAAAAAATATTGTAGAAAGTAAAAATGTTTTAGAAAAGACATGACATTAAAAAAATAATGAATAAGGCAGTTTTTATAGTATTCAAATAAAATATTAAACAACCTAAGAGCACGTAGATCAGTTAGCAGAAAGCTGTTCTAGCTTAATCAGAGAGCTCGAGTTTGAGCCTTAAGTATGCAATTGTGTTAAAACTCTTGAGAGAGAACTTTATCGTCTTTTGGATCTTGTCCTGCTCGAATTCAGATTAATCCTATACTAAAATGGTGTGGAGATACCGAGTGATTTTGACCCAAAAAAATAAAATATTAAACAACCATAGCTTGGTTTAGGTTTTAGTTAGGAGGGATTCAAGGTTCAAAATTTTTTTTCTTGTATTTTTTTATGTTAAATAATTTGAAATATTAAATACTTTGAAATAATATTAAGAATCCGTGGTGAGAGAGAAAAAAAGGTTTTTAAATATGTAAGTCCTATAGTTTTTAATAAATTGCTCAAAAGTCTTAGGCTTTGGATTGTAGGCCTAGGCTAAAAATAATTTATAATGGGCACTTAGGCCTTTGAAGTTGTTAAAAAGTTATTTATTTTTAATTTATTTTCAAATTTTATTTTTTTTAATTTCAATAAATAAAGAAATAAATTTGTTAAAAGTTATGTCGAATAAACTTAACTTATAAGAAGTTAAAAGTTGTCCAATACTAAAAGTTACGTATAAGAGACATAATTTACCAAAAATTAAAAGTTTTTCTAACAAATATAACTTGTATGAAGTAATGCTTTTTGGGCAAGACATGTCCATTCAAAAAGTGTTGCTTGACCATAATAAATATGTAGATTTTTGTACTTAATTATTCATTATTAGTTTTGGTACATGTGTTTGAGAAAGTTTAATATATGAGAGATTTTTTAATCTTTAAAGAGAATAACTAAAATTCGCGTCTCAAAATTATTTCTTCTTTTTTTATTCTATTTCTTAATTTTCTAACACTCTATGAACTAAACCTATTAATCCTAGATATCATACGGTGACATGACACAAGTAATATATACAAATGTGACACAGACTATAATTTGTTACAAAATTGTACATGAATATGGCAAAAGCTAAGGAGTCGTTTGACATCGTTTTTATTTTTGTTTTCTGTTTTTGTTTTCAGTTTTTTTGGAAACAACAGCAGAAAACATGTTTGGCAGCATGTTTTTGTTTTCAGAAAACGAAAACAATAATTTCTAAAATTGTTGGAAACAAGAATTTCATGTTTTCATTGTTTTCGAAAACATGTTTTCATTTCTAGTATTGTTCATAAGTGTTAGCTTTAAATTGACAAGTATTTTGAAATGATAAAAACTTAAGTAATTAAACATGTCTCACATTTTATTGTAAATTTGCTTAAAATGGACACAATGTTAGAAAATGATTTAACAAAGTTTTGAACTAAGATTTCAATTGAGAAAGTCAGAAAATACGCTTATAAAAGTGAAAGAATATTTTGAACTGACTTGAAATCACAAAAACCCATAACATTATCCCAAAATAGCTCACAAAAAATGCAAGAAGAGCTTGAGGGATAGATCCCCCATGTTGAGGGATCGATCCCCAGATGGCAGAAAGGTTTCCAAGTGGCCAGCAAACTTCCCAGGTGCAGAAATGGGCAAGGGATCGATCCCCACAGTGAAGGGATCGATCCCTAGTTGGCAGAATGGGCTAGAAGACTTTCTGGAAGTTTGGGATCGATCCCCTATGGATAAGTATCGATCCTTTATCACAAAAACAGTGCCTAACGGCTAGTTTTTGAGAGTTTCAATTGGAAGAATTGCATTAAATGCTTCAACAACCATCCCAAGCAGTTGGTGGACTATAAATAGAGACATTTATGAAGATTAAAGCAAGAACAAGCACTCAGCAATTTTTCTAAGCTTCAAGAGAGAATTCAAATCTGAAAAATCATCATTTGTATTTGATTTGTGATATCCCATCTTGTACACCACCCAATCACATTAATTTCTGCTATTTAAAGGGGTGTGCTAGCCTTTGTAAGGTTATCTTGTAAGAGTAAGGGTAGCTTTGCAAGGGGATAGGTTGAGAAGATTACTCCTAAGCCTTCAAAAGGAATTGTAAGAGGTCTCACCACATCTTGAAGTGGTTTGTACTCATTCACAAAGAAGAGTAGAATCAATTCCTTGACAAGAGGATCAAGGAGAGAGGACGCAGGCAAGAGATTAGCTGAACCTCTATAAATTCTGTGTTTGCTTCTCTTCCCTTTTTTTTATTTACTGCATTTGCTTTATTATTGCATAATTTGCTATATTTGTTAATTGAGCTCTTCAAAACTCAAAATTAGTAGTAAAACCGATTCACTCCCCCTCTCAGTAAAGCCAACAATAAGTAAGTAAACAGAGTTTATATATTAATATAATATTAATATTTTTCATAATAACAATATAAAATAAAATTAATTAATTTTTTAAAATAAAATAATATTAAAATGTAATATAAAATATTATGTAATTAAAAAATAAATATTTTAAAATTAATCTATTTATTTTAATATAGAAAAGTTGAAAATGTAAAAAGCAACTAAATAAAAATTATATTGACATATAATATTATAATATTATTTAATTTAAATTTATATAATAATTTATATTATATATTATATATTATAAATAACATCATTTATTATAATTTTGATATGTTAATAAATAATATTATTTCTAAGTACCATTATCTAATATAATTAATTATTATTTTACTAAACAATGTTATTATTTGATATTGTATTCTTTCAGTTAAATTTAAAATATATCACTACTACTATTAAATAATTTCATATTATTAAATAAGTGAATACCTAACATTAAATAATATTATTTATATTAAATAATAAATATAATATATTCTAATAATTATTTAATTTATTATAAATTAATTAGTTAAATATTTTATTTAATAATTTAATATTATTACAAATAAATCAAATGATATTATTAATATAATTTACAATTATTAATTTATATTATTATTTAATATATAAATTTAGAATTTTACTGATATCAATTATTATCTAACAAAAATTAATATTAAAAAATTATTTAATATTATTTTTAATTGAATTATTTTATTTAATATTATATTTATTTATAATATTATTTAAATTATAATAAATTATTATTATGTTAAATTATTACATGATTAAATGAAAATATTTAATATTAGTATTAAATACTGTAAAATAATATTATTTAATATTATGTACATATTATTATTTAATAAATATATTTTTTATTTAATTTTTAAATTTTTATTTTGTGAATTGAAATATTTTATCTGAATCAGATTAAATATTTGTTTTCAAAACATAACAGCATTAACAAAACATGTTTTCCGTTTTTAGAATTTGAATACAAAACAAAACAAAAACAAAAACAAAATTTTCAAAAACAGTAAACAGAAAACAGAAAACAATTCTAAACGACCTCTAAAAAATTGTTTTCTGTTTAGCGTGTTAACACAAATTTTGACAAAAATTTTTGTGTTTCACACAACACAAACAATATTTCACATAACATGAAAATAAATTTTATACATAAATTGTCTAGTCTACTATGAACAACCAAAAATAGTAAAATATTATTAAAATGAATCAGAAAACCATTATTATGAAATTTATACAAAGACAAAATTTCTGTTTTTAAAAAAAATTAAATTACTTCAAGTTAAAAAAATAATTAAGTTCTTTTCTTATATTTTTATTTTAAAGTTAAGATATGTCAATATATCAAAAAGAAAGTATGGATGTCAATAGCATTCATCGTCTCCTTGAGCAGAAATTTTCTACTCATATTCGTCCCTAGTCATTTAAAAAATATATTGAATTTATCAATTAAATTTATTTTTTTGGTTAAAACAGGAAAAAGATAAAACAAATTACTCTAACTTAAATTTATTTTATTATTTATTATAGAAGCAAAAAATATATTTATGTTATTCACTCATTTATATAGATTTATTTATATGCCTTTAAAATTTTATAATATGACAAGATGAAGAATCTTATAGGTGGATTTGGATTCCACTGCACTTTCACTAAAAGCCAAAACAAAAATAACAAAAAGACAAAAAATGAATAAAATTATTTTTGTACTCTTTGATTTCAATTTTTTTATTATTTTATTAAAAAAAGTTATACTCACAACAATTATTTCACTTTTTTCAATCTTATCGGAATAAATCTCACCGTCCATCCAAACTAACCATCTGTCCCTTTCCACCTTATCTTCAAAAATTATTCTCCCAACTCATTGCCATAGGAAAAAAATAAAGTTTCTCATCAAAATTGGGAAATATCCTTAGAATATGGAAATGTAATATAACAGAATCCAAAAAAGAAAATTATAATTAAAGAAACTAAATTAGGAGATAATTTTATCATAAGTTGAAGGCTCAATTTGAGAGATCTAATCTTTGAACTAATTTTCAATTAAGGATACAATTTTTTATTTGAATCAATTTAAAACTAAACGTTCACAGAAGTAATCAATTAATGACGTATTAACGGAAGTAAGAGCCAAACGTCGTTAAGTTATTAACAAAGTTAGCAAAGATATGTGGCAATAATCTATTCGTTGTAAAATTTTTTAATTAATTTTCATTTAAAAAATTATTTTTTTCAATTTGAAAAAAAATATTGAAAAAATTATGTCAAACGCTTGAATTATGAGAGAATTTAAAAAAAAAAAAACCAAAATCTAGAAACTTGATCAAATTTTTTTCATTTTTGAAAATTAAAATGCAAAATTCAAGTCATATTCACCTCTATAGCTTTTGCTATCTCAAAATCAAGCTTAAAGGATTTTGGATTTTCTATCGTAAGCTTTCATAAGAAAAGAAAATAAATACAAAATATTTGAATCTAAAGCAAGATTGATTACATTGTTTTACTTTGTTGAGCAAGCAGGCAAGTAAAAGAAATTGTACCCCTAATCTATCATATAATATTTGAAGATATTCCCTTTCTCTAACACCAAGAGAAAAATAATAGGTGATTGGCACCGTTGAATGGGCTATTTGGTCACCTTGCCCCTTATGTGTCGTGACATAGATCTTTGCACTATAAAGTTATCTCAAGTGAGAGCGTTACCACGCAACATAGATTCTTAGTCTTAAATATAAAAATACATAGACGATATCGAAGGAACCAACAAAAAGGAATTGAAAGGATTCAATGGTGGAAGCTAAAAAAAATTGTCATGCAATAAGTAGAGATAGTTGGATTCAAAAAAAAGATTGGACAACAAAAAAGAATCCAAATGTACTGTGGAATAAGATGGTAAAATGCATTCAGCAGGTGGGCAAGGAGACACTAGAAGTATGAAATGGAAGAGCGTCAATTGGAAAGGATGTAAAACACAATGAAAAACACTATAAAGACTAAGCAAGAGTTTTACAAGACTTTGGAAAAGAAAAATTTAGAATAGAGTTTTACAAAATATAAGTTAACTAGAAAGGAGGCAAAGAAAGCAATGGTAGAAGCCAAGGCAAAGGTTGTGTGAAAGAGATTTATGACAAGTTGGACATGAAGGAGGGAGAGAAAAATATATATAGATTGGCGTGTGCAAGAGAAATGAGGAGTTGTGACCTACAAGTCATGAAATGTATTAAGAATGAGCATTAAAGAACTCTCGTTAAGGATAATGACATTAAGGAAAGATGACCTTATTGTTTTGACAAATTCTTTAATAATGGACAAAATCAAAATTTGGATAATATCTCAATGCCTTTCGAGGATTTGAATATGTGCTTTATGTGCAGAATTAGAGAAATAAAGGTAAAAGAAGCTTTAAAGAGAATGAAGACTGGAAAAACTACTGAACTTGATGACATTCCAATTAAAGTTTGGAAATGTCTTAGAGATATAGAAGTTAGGTGGTTGACAAATCTTTGTAAGAAGATTTGGCACACTAACAAAATACTTGAGGAATGGAGGAAGAATGTCTTAATACCTCTTTATAAGAATAAGGGAGATATTTAAAGTTGCGCCAACTACCGATGCATAAAACTGATGAATCACATAATGAAACATAATGAAATTATGAGAGAGAGTGATAGAATGAAGATTAAGAACGATTGTACAGATATCGGAGAATTAATTTGGTTTTTTGCCTGGTTGATTAACTATGGAGACAATATATTTGCTTAGACAACTTATGGAGCGTTTTGAGTACTGATAAAGATCTCCATATGGTCCTTATAGACTTGGAAAAAGCATATGATAAAGTGATTAGGAAGGTACTATAATTGTGGTGGTCTTTAATGAAGAAAAGAGTTCCTATGAAATATATTGAACTAATTAAGGTCATATATGGAGATGTAAGGATACATGTGAGACATGTAGAGGGCAAACAAGTAAGTTTCCTATCATAGTGGAATTACATCAAGAGTTAGTGTTAAGTTCATTCTTGTTTGCGGTAGTAATGGACGAACTGACTAAATCCATCCACGATAAAGTGCCTTGGTGTATGATGTTTGTAGAAAAAATTTGTCTTGTATGCTGAGACTAGAGCAGAAATCAATGCAAAGTTGGAACTATGGCAATAGACGCTAGAATCAAGAGGATTCAAACTAAACAGAGTGAAGATTGAATACATGAAATGTAAATTCAGTTTAAACAAAAAGGAAGAGTCGAATGTAGTGACTTTTAGATGGGGTGGCAATACCTAAGCAGTTCCATTTTCAGTATTTGGGGTCGATAGTACATATGAATAGAGTGATTGATGCTGATGTAGCTCATAAGATCCAAGCTGGATGGAGTAAGTGAAGAAGTGCTACAGGTGTGCTATGCGATAAAAGAATTCCTGTATAATTGAAAGGCAAGTTTTATAAGACAGTTGTTAGACTAATATCGTTATATGGTAGTGAATGTTGGGTGATTAAGAAATTCCATATGCAAAAGAAGAGTGAAACAGAAATGCAAATGTTGCAGTGGATGTGTGAATATACAAGAAAGGATAGAATGAGAAATGAAGACATCCAGAAGATGGTTGGAGTGGTACCTATCGAAGACAAGATGCGTAAAAGGCGTTTATGTTAGTTTGGACACATACGACGTAGACCTGTAAATGCTCTAGTTAGGAGAGTGGAGACCATGAATGATGAAAGAAGGGTTAAGGCTAGAGGAAGACTGAAAAATACTTGAAAGGAAGTAATTTGGAAAGATATAGAGGTATTAAAGTTGGATGAACACACTACCTTAGATAGGAATGTGTGGAGGAGGAGAATTCATATAAACGATTCAACGTGATTTCAGATATTGATTCATGTAGCCTACTTCAATCTATTGGGATAAAGGCTTTATTGATGATGACGATGATGATAATGATGACCATCTTTTATCATTGCTTTATAATAGATTCAGATTATTATCAAGTGAATTACAAAGAAAACAAAATGTTAAGTTAAAAAAAATAGTTTGCATAAAGAAGAGTAATTTTGACTAATGAAAAATATCATCCTATCCTAAATTTAATCTTGCACATTATAAACATGATGAATTATAAAAAATTTTTTTATCTTATCTATAATCCTTACATCAAACATAATATAAGATGTCATTATTTAATTTAATTTTATCCCTAATCTTATTTTATTTTATATTATCATTACCTACGTATCAAACATGGTCGACGAGAATGAGATAGCACTAAATATTTTTGAGCCATATGCCTTAAAAAATTTTGTTTTACTTTCTCACAACGGAAACCAACTATTTCACCTCTCCCAATGGGAACCACATTACCGTGTGTTTGTGGAAATGTGATGGCCCTGGGAAAGTTACATTTCCAGCAATGCAACATGTTAAACATGAGAACCTGCAGCTTCCCACAAATTAAAATTCTAGAAAAGTGAGCACATTCCACCATATCAAACGCCCCTTAAGGGCTGAGGGTGAAAAATGAAAATACCATTTTCCACAAGTTTAATAGATAGTAGGTATTTCATGTTAAGTTTGGCTAGATGAAGATGGTACTATAATTGCAATTCAAAACGTACCACTTCCACAGCTTGAATATGGCAATCATAGAGCCTTCAAACTTTAACTTATTTTTTTGTCTCTAAAGGCTAAGATTGAGATCCTACCTTGCTCCTACTCTTGCACGGCCCAATTCTTTCTCGGAACAATAGTTGTGATGGGCCTACCCAACAATGGTTGGCTTTGCTCATTTAAACTCTAAACCCAAAAAAAAAAAGAGGCCAGGTGGACAGATGGTTTGAATCTAGTCAAAATAATTTGATATCAAGTTCGAGCTCAGCTTAATTTGAAAACTCCAAGTTTGAAGTTAACTTGAGTTTGATTAAGCTTTATTTTTAAAACTCAAGCTCGAAATTTGATAGAATACTCGAGCCGCTTGAACTCGATTTGATAAGCTTAAACTTGTCTCGTTAAATTCAATTCATCAATTTTTAATTATATATTATAAGGGTAAAATGATTAATAATAAAATATTAAAAATATATATTAAAAAAATTTGATAAGACTCATTAGTCGCTTGAATTAAGTATTAAAATGTTCAAACTTAGCTCGACTCGTTACTCGAGTAGCTCAAACTCGGTTTAAAAATAAACAAATCAAATTCGAATAATCATCAAGTCTAGCTTAAGTAACTCACCAATAACTTGACTCATTTACAACTTTTATGCATGAAAATTTTATTCCTTTGCTTGGGTTTGTGAATCACCCGAAAAACTTAGAAAAGAAACACATATTAGATGTTAGACCTGAATCCACCACAAAATCGGCTTTGATCTCAATTCTCCAACATGGACGCCAGATCTATGCAACAGCCTGCTGACAAGAACCGTCAGAAGTTGCATTGATAAGAGCTGAAGCGCAGGGTGATGGAATCCAAATTCCATGCAGCCAAGGAGAATTAGGTATAATAAAATGGTGTATATCACATCCAAATCTGAATGTTTACATTGTTATCTTTGCAAGGGAAAAAAAATCATAAGAAAAACATGCTATAATATGTTCTTCTCTGTACAATAATAAAAAAGGAATTTCCATCTCAACTCTCAAGTTGTTTTAACCCAATTGTACTGTAAAATTACTACCACATATAACTGCCTCTGCGAGATCATGCAGATTCATGGGTACAGAGTTCGTAACCAGATATGAGCGAGCTAAATGCAAAGGCAATAAAAGCCAGGAAGGCCATTGCAACTGAGGCGCTAGCCATTTCAGTGAACTCATCTTTTCCCCAGTTGGATTGCCAATCATCAACTCGGGTGGCTGCTGCAGATGATGCTGAAATCAAAAGATAGGCTAGTATCTGCAAGAGGAACCAAAGAAGCAAGCAATTTTCATTCAGCATATTCCTCTCTCTGCATTTGCACATATAAATCCACTTGCATGTGTTTCACTTGGACTTCTTATACTCAAACGACCCATATATACGTCTTTGCTTATGTAACACTCAAATCTATCCATACAGCGCAATTTTACTAGAAATCTGGATGCAAAGGCAGGCGAAATGAACTCAACCTATGACATTCGTAGGAAATCTAATTAATAGAGTTGTTTATACTGATAGACTGATTCGTCGACAACATAGAACCATACGAGGCAAAGGCTGAAAAAACTCACTGATATAGGTAGAACAATGCAAACTATGACCACACTAAAGTTTCAATTGTCACCAATCAATCCAAAAGACTAGTTTATGGATCACAGAATTAGAGTTCTGTACAAACCGCAGTAAATTAACTTGTATACTAATTAAGAAAACAACAGTCTAACTAACATGTATTATATATATTATATCTCCAAAATGACAGGGGATGACAAGTGACAACTAACAATCAAGCTAAGCTAAGTTGGCTAATTTACAATTAGTATTTAAATACAAAAACTTGCCTGATCCATGAAGAACTCAAAAGGCTGACGAAGGTAATGTTGGATGACATGTTTTTCTTTGATGAGATAGTAAGCAAGATCATTGGCTTGAAACCCCGCGTACACAAATCCAATCACATTTACTGATAAACAATACCTGTAAAAATACACATTCAATGCATATATTACTATTTATTTCACCAAATTAGCTTATTCTCAAAAAATTAAGTCAGCTTTATCAGGAATAAAAAAGGAAGAACCTGTATTCTTTATAGCGATCGTAAGAGTCACCACTCCAGCCTTGTGTTTTATCAGCAGCCATAACAGAGAAAGAAATCAAGCACAAAACGACTTCGCTTAATCGAAACCCTAGAGCCGCCATCTTCACTGTATCTTTCAACTTCGATCTCCTAAGCACCTGCTCCACTGCCCTTGCTCCTTCTCCTCCTCCTTCACTCACCTTCGTCCTCGTCGTCACCCCGGGTCTTTCGTCCCTCACCTGTCGGTTCACTGTCAGATGCAACGACTGTTGCGGTGGAGTAGGCGGGTCAAACGGCGGCGAAGGAAGAGGAGAAGAATTGGCGTTGAACTGGGTGGACTTGTCGACAGCGACGAGTGCCCTGGAATTGTCGACGAGGTGATTACCAGGGGAGGCTTGCGGAGAAGCATAGTTGGAGTTATTGTCGCCATCGTGTGGGTCGGGGTCACCCAAGTCGGATCGAGGGGACTTTTCTCGGAGAGGTGAGTGGGCCGAGTTAGGGTGAGTCAGTGACTCGGAGTTTGAAGAGGAGGATCGTTTCATGATGTCGCTGAGATTTTGGTTTTTTTTCATCGGGGCTTTGGTTTCGATTGCTTTCTCGGAATTTAATGGGCTAAATAAAAGAACAAAATTAAAATTAAAATAAAAAAAGAAGGTTTCCTGTGTTTGGGAAGCAAGAAAACAAGAGTGAGTAAAAAGAGATAGTGGAATGAGAAGAGGAACATTAATCAAGCTTTTGCATTGACAGGAGCCACGTGGCATCTGTCTAGAAGTGAGATTAATATTCAGCTGCACAATTGTATTAGAGAGTTCAGCATTTCTACCAGTAAAAACTCGCCACGTTTCCCCATTTTGTTCATGGTAGGACGTGGCTAAATACTATTTGTTGCTGTGTTTGACGCTGAAGCTGATAAGACACCTCGTCTAGCGAGAGAAACGCAGAGAAATATTTACAAAATAATAACACATAAATATTAAAATGTTTTCTTTTCTGGTCCGATTCTCTTTTTCTTGTTGTCAAGCAGCTTTAAATTTGGAGTGCAGCAAGTAAACCGCGGGGAAGGATCTGAAGATTCTAGCGTAACTCAAATGCAAATGAATTTTTAATATAGGTAATTATTCCATGCATTCTAAATGAAGTTTTTTTATTTTACAAATGAGATTAAAATTATGACATATATTTTTTTTTTATTTTTTAATATTTTTATAAGACATAAGTTATGATCTTAACATTGTTTAGGGAATAAAAAACTTCATCGACGATGTATGTAATGATTATCTTTTTGATATTTTGTCTTCAAACAAAAAGCTCATTATTAAATAAATTTTAGAAAAAATAATACAACTCCAAATATAATAAGAGTTTATATATGATACATTGACAATGTATAGTTTTTATAAATTATTAATGCACCAAAGGTTGATATCTTATCAATAAGCAAATTAAAAATATGCCAAGCCATTAAAAATGAATACAAATAACTTTTTTTTCAATTGCTGATAAAAGCTTATTAATAAGCTGTCAACCTCTTGTGCATTGACAATTTACATAAACTATATATTGTCAGTGCATCATATATAAATCTATATAATAATGATTCAACTAATTCGTAAGTATAAATAAGATACATAAAATCCATTTTTAAATTTTACAATATTTTCCCAGCTAATGACTAATTTCATCTACCTTTTTAAAATTTGAGCTATTTAAGATAATTTTAATTTAATTTTTATTATTTTCAAATTAAGGTTTTATGAGATTGGTAGTGATCACATGAATTAATTTCAAAGTTGTGCTCCCATATTGTGTACACAGAACTATTTTTATCTTCACAATTAAGTTGTATAACCAAAACTCTAACTATTACTACTAGTTCTAGTACTTACTAGATAGGATTTCAAGTAGGAAATTTCAGTTATAAATGTTTGTCACATTCTTTTACATACATTAGTAAAAGAATGCAATACCATAACTTTTTAACTGACGTTTGTTAGATCGAATGAAAAGAGTTCGATGTCCCTTAAGTAAAATATTGAGTTTATACTTTGTGAATGAAAAAAAACACGATTAGGAGAGCTTCCTGTTTGATACAGACCGTAACTTGAATTCAAATTAATCAGAATCCAAAATGAACTTCGGATACTGAAGAATTTCGATAAAAAAAATATCATAACTTCTTTTATATCAATTAAAATTTAACTTTTGTGAAAAGTACTACCAAAGTAAAACTTTGGATGTACTAAATTTATATGGAAGGGTGTATTTTAAAATTGATTAGGAAAGATGTTAAATTCAAACAAAATTAAAAACATATATTAGTAATTATATTATAAAAAGGAATAATTTTATCTCAAAAGTAAAAGTAATTATGTGCACTTAATACATATATATTAAGGTGGGTCCAATTTTCGTGCGCCTTGTGCCAAATGCTGCATGGTGGAAAAGGTGAAAAAAACACAGAGGGAATACAATTGCTTGGTTAGATAGCTTTCTTTGGAGACTTTATAAAGCAGGCCTAAAAGCAAAGTTCTTTCAGATTTCTTTAAGAGTGGGCTATGCTTGTGCTATTAATGCTTTATGATATAAAGGCACCACCACCTTTTTTTCGTTCACATCTTCTTGCAAACAGATTCCTCCGACACTAAGTATCCATAACACTCTTGCTTTAAACCATCAATAATGAAAAACAAGCAAAGGAAATTCCCAATTAAATGCCTAACCTCGCACAAGTAGCCCCCTCCCCTAGGTTTCCAAAAGAATATACCAAAAAAATGAAAAAGAAACAAGTAAAGCATCCTTCCCTATTTTCTATCTCCTTGGAAATCATTACACTTTCATATAATCCAATGCCTTTACTGCTTAAACAACACAAACAATTCTCCATCAAATTCTGCTTTTACTGCTTAAACAACAAAAAGAGAACCCCCTTGGTTTCTGCTTTTCCTTTCTTTTTCTTTAAGGGACCACGAGATTTTTTGTATCCACCTAGTGAAACTTGATTGATATAAGCAGGGGATAAGCAGTGACAGTTGGCAGTTGACACCCTCATTACGTATCAATGATTTGGTAATATGCAACCTCATGAATGATGCAATATGGCTATCACTTCACCTATGTGAGAAAGATAGTTAAATGTGATTCAAACCATCATTTATCATCACTGATCCGATGATCATGCCATTTTCAGGTGTTCAGTGCATATTTACGTTAAAGGAACTCACAAGAATTACAGTATGCATAGGGAATCATACAAAGTAATGTTTGAAAGAAGAGGATGACCTATGGAGGAAGATAATCAACCTATTTCCTTATTAGTACTATTTGATCAATCAGCAAAATTGATGTACACCATCTACAGAGTGGAGATGGAAAGAGAGAAACAGGTTAAGCAGAGATGGTGCAAAAGGAGTCTTTCAACCCCCTCTTCTCACAAGCAAAAAGGAAAAAAGATAATACAAGGCTTACCATAAGACATCATTGTCCTCTCAAATATGATAAGCTAAATAGCTCCTCAGCATCAGATCTTGATCTCTTATTGTGTCAAAGTTAGGTTAGGCTCAATCTGGTAATCTTAAACGGTTGAATAGCACAAGGAAACTTTGCTCAGGGACAATGTGAAGGAAACCCAGATCAGCTCCTTTGACATAGGGTCCAATGCCCTGCATATGGCCATTGACAGGATTCTTTTTCAACACAGGAATAGTTTGAAAATAAAAATTTAGTTGCAAGTCGCATCACATTGGTACAAAGTCCTGAATATTTGTTACCTTGCCATTGAGTTGAAGAAGCTCTCCATCAACCCATTGAGGATTACGGAAACCAAATTCTGCTATTCTTCCCTGACCTTTGTAACATGCAACCTGGATTTATGGAGTTTTTTCCAATCAATTAGATGTCTAAAAGTCCAAATTAATGTAACCAACAAGAGGTTCTAACTGAAGTCCCTTCCAAGGAAATTTATTTGAATGAGATAGCAGAGATATTTTAGGCAAAATCTTAAACCAAATTCAACCAAAGTCAATATATTGACATATATTGTTCATGTTGAACACAAAATATTAGATAGACATTGCTTCTTGCAATGCCACCTAAGGAAAAAAAAATGGAATAATTCAAAAAACTGCATGCCTTGGTCTGTCTAAGCAAGGGAGCATGCTTGGGCAATGAAGTCCAATAGATAGATGAGAATAAAATAATTTCCTGGCAAGTAGCCTTTTGTGGATATAGGATGACAATTGATTTCATTTCATACAACTGTAAAGTTGCCATCAGTGAATTATTTA
Source organism: Heritiera fomes (assembly GCA_032173925.1). NCBI lineage: Eukaryota > Viridiplantae > Streptophyta > Magnoliopsida > Malvales > Malvaceae > Heritiera > Heritiera fomes. The sequence continues at coordinate 8,135,735 of JAPDPM010000022.1, read as the reverse complement.
TCTTCTAGGTGTCAAAATATACTAGTTGACCTGATCCCCTAGAATCTGGCCATTAATGTTAAAATTCTGATTCTTTGGGTTTTGTTTATTATTTGTTTTCTTTTTGTAAATATCTTGTAATTAGAGTTCCTGATTTTTAGGCTTGTTTTTAGTAGTTTTCAATTTCGTTTGTAATTGGCTTGGCTATAAAATAGCTCTGCCTTTCCAGATTAATAGTAGCTTCTGCTGACTTTTCCAGAAAACCATATTTTCTTCAGACTATTTGACACCAGGTTTTCTGCATCTGTATCATAGCAAATGAGACTTCCAGGTTAGTAGTATTTGCCAGTTTCCATATGACAAAATCGAAGGTAAAGAGTTGTCCAAGTAACACCCTTTAGATACTGATTGAAGCATACAAACAGAGAGAGAGAGAGAACCAGAGTAATTACCACTCCTAACTCATCTGGATACAACCCACGGTTGGGGAGGCGACTATCCCTACCAATTTTGGCACGAAAAGTAACCTAAAGATGTAAAAGGCAAATTGATTACCACAAGCATATTCCATTAAGCGAACATAAAATTAACACATGCTAGAAATAATCAGGACAACTATCAATAGATTTATCATATAATAAATGAAAAAGAACCTCGCCAGCAGGAACATTGAGATCTCCAGTAAGCTTCAAAGCCTCAACATATTCAAAGAACTCAACATCTGAAGATTCATCATCCGCATCATTCCAGCGGCCATATTTACGCCTCAGTTGAACTATCTCAGTCCCATAAGGACCAAATGCACCAAAATAGAGACCTACACTTCAGCAAGCTAAAACTAATCAATGACACTTCTTATGAGGGAAAAAGGAAAAGAAAAGAGAGAACTACGAGAATACCCACCCTCAAATGGGTCTAAATTGCCATTATCACTGTTAATTCGATTGAAATTTGTATACTCAGATAATCTGCTCCGCCTCTGTGCCTGACTAACAGCAAGTTTTACAATTTCGCGCACGTCTCTAGAAACCTAAATAAAGTTAACAGTTAGTCATCTAATTATCAAACTCAGTTAGTAAAAGTCAAGCAATAACTAAATTTGGAGCTTCCAAACACAACATCCATTGTTTAAGGGACATTTATTAGAACTTAAAATCAACATTACCTTCTTTCTAATTTGAGACAAAGTGGTGATAAAGCAGCTACCTAACACTTTAATTACACTCAATAAGGGGCATGGTGATTACAGTACAATTTATTTAAGCACTAACAACCTACATCTAGTTTTAATAAGTTCAATGAGTTGTTAGAATAAAACATCTGGCAGTGCTTCACTTACATTGTGCTTATACCATTAAAAAAGCCTTTAATATAAAACCAATGAGATGAATGTTGGTATACTATTGACATCAATCTTAATTATCTGAATCCAGTGGTATAAATTTAAATCTCACCTTAGAAGAAGACTTCTCAGAACTCCAAAATGCCTTGGCAACATCAGGAGGCATAAGCTCTGAAACACCTTGAGCTGCTATAGCTGCTATTTTCACCTTGGATGCTTTACCTTCTGCAGTGTCATCATCTAAACTCCTATTGGGAACATGTAGCAGAAAAGAATCTCTGTCCAAGTCCTTTATATCAGCTGGTAGACGAACATACTCATCCTTAGTAGGAGAGTCCTCATTATTATGTACAAGCCCACCTATAAAAAGCTTCATATCCAAATCCTTGCTGTCTTCTGCAGGATTGCTATCCTCTCCTAAAGCTGCTCCATCAGACTGAATCTCTTCCAAACCATTAGTTTCATCTTCAGAATTCTCATCAGATGCTGTTTTCTCATCATCTTCTTGCATCAACTGCTCCACAGAATCATTAACTATTACTTCCTCAGAAACATCAACATTCATGACTTTGATTTTCAGTCCTGGAATTTTATTTTTAAGAAAATTTATCACACTTTTTATCCCTTCTTCAGTTGCTCCCTCAATATTTATTCCCTTCTCATCACTTCTTTCAGCCTTAGCTTCATTACCCTGAACATCTATAACAGATGCATTGTCAACTTCAGAAGTGGATGGAGTTTTTGTAGGCCTGGCAGATGAGCTGGTATTATTCATAGAACTTCCTTTTGCACGCTGCAAATAAACTACCTGCAATAGATGCACCATCCAAAGCAACTTCCATAAATTGTATTAGAAGGCTTTAGAGCACTTTGTAGAGATACTAGTCACGCTCTGGTTAAGAGATGCTGGTAGACTGACACATATAGGCATATGGAAACAAGCTTACAGGTTTATAAAATGAAAATATTATGTGCTCAATTTACACAGGAATAACATTACATGTTCAAGGATAGCCAACATGTTCAGACAGATCTGATCAACCAAAAATTTGATCCAGAATTTCTAGAGTCCACTAAATCCATAATTTAATCAGACAGCAACCAGGCTCAGTTACTGAACAAAAACACACCAGAAGCTGTTTCATGATGTGAAGCAGAGAAATTAACGTGCAGCACTGCACTAATTCAAAAGCAATTCAGATGTGGGATTTGTGAAAAAGGATAACAAGCAAAATACATCAAGGAAGCCCAAATCGATGCATACAGCATTAGATATATTCTTATGAACAGTATATACGATCATGACTAGGGAACTGAAAATGTTGAAAACGCTCCTGTTTACACTAGAATAAAATAAGTATAAAGGACACTCCCTTTGGAGTAAATGTATTGCCCACACATACCTCATGGACTACAACTCTAAGGCTGTGTTTGGTATAGTTGAAAAGTGAAAGGAAAGAAAGTGATTGAGGGAAAAGTGGAAGGCAAATGAATTTTAAGAATGCTTGGTACAAAAGAAAATAAGAAGATAGAAAATGGGAGGGATAAGTGTTTTCTTTCCTACTCACGAAATTCAATCTCTCCAATTTGAGGAGAGGGGGGGGGGGGGGGGGGGGGGGGTAGTAGAAAGAAAATGTGATTCATGCAAGTAAATCAAGTGAAAATACTAAAACCCCTAATCACTTTGTTTTTATTTTCTTTCTTCACTTTTCAACTCTACCAAGCAATAGAAGGAAAGAAAATATGTTTTCAATTCACTTTTTCATTTTTCTTTCTGCCCTACCAAACAAAGCCTAAAGGTCCTTGAGTCACTGTTTTACCAAACGATTTCAACTCTTACCAACCAGCACAGAGCCATACGAAGTAAACAAACCATATAGACCATTTAACCATACTCATGATATAAATGAGTACGTATGCACCAAATTTTCAAAATGTCACAATTTAGAATTAATTAAAAAAGAATAAATTTTAACTATAAAATCTTGGGAAAATGCCTCTGAACTCATTGTTCATACAAATGCTAGCTTAACTTTCTGAATTAGGGATAACAAATGAGAAAAATTAACAAAGACAATAACATCTCAAAGTCTCATCTCCATCCAAACAGAGTAGATGTGGTCACACTCACTAAGTAAAAGTTCCTAAACTAAATGCAAATATGAAATATATATATATGTTCAAAATTCCAGAATATAAACATTGATGATACATTTCAACTTAAGCTAGAATCTTTAAGGTACATTACTACTTCACCTGCATAAGATATGTTTCCTCATCTTCTTTAACCACAAAAATCTCAAATAGTGGAGTTCCAGGCGATGCACTGACCAACTGTCTGCAGGCAAACAGTAGTTAATAATTATCTATGATTCACAGTACAATAAACCAGAGAGAGATTTTTCTCACCTTGGACTGTAACTCCTAGCAACAAATCTACCTACACCAGGTGTTATGCGCACTAGTCTACCAAATGGATCATCAGACTCCTTTGAATAGCCTACCCACCAGCCCACCTGCCCAATGGAATAACATAACTTTAATTAACACCAGAGAGAGAGAGAGAGAGAGAGAGAGAGAGAGAGATCTTCTAAAGGTCTGGTTTCCTGGGCTGGTAGCAGCCCTATGTGATTTTGCTGAGTTACACACATTTTAGCAATCAACATACAATGCAAAGCATAAGAGTCCATTACAAAAAGCATATCTTAAGATTTGTGTTCTAACGCAATCTATTGACAATATAGCTTTAAGATGCATAGTAACAAACGATACAACCTGTCAGTAAAGATTTATATGGCCTAACATTCAATTTTTCTATCTTTTTCGTCAGGTTCCCTATTCTTTCAGGTAATAATTATGAAAAAGTGGAAACATTGAAACTTTTTGTAATTATGCAAGACCCCTGGATAAACAGAAACCAATTATTCCCTGCTATTCATTTAAAAAAATTAACATGTAAATTAGCTTTGTCATCATTCACTTTTACAGATGTAAAATTTTCATTTCAGTGATTCATCATCATCATCATCATCATCAGAGCCTTTATCCCAATAGATTGGGGTAGGCTATATGAACCAATATCTAAAATCACGTTAGATCGTCCATATGTATTCTTTGCCTCCATAAATTCCTATTCAAGGCCATTTGCTCATATAATTCTAAAACCTTCATGTCTTTCCAAACTACTTCCTTCCAAGTCTTTTTAGGTCTTCCTCTAGTCTTAACCCTTCTCTCAACATTCATAGCCTCTATTCTCCTAACTGGAGCATCTACAGGTCTACGTCTTACATGTCCAAACCAACGTAAACGATTTTCACACATTTTGTCTTCGATAGGTACCACTCCAATCATCTTACGAATATCATCATTTCTCATTCTATCCTTTCTTGTATATCCACATATCCACCGTAACATTCTCATTTCCGTTACACTCATTTTTTGTGTATGTAGCCGCTTAGTCGCCCAACATTCACTACCATATAACAATGTTGGTCTAACAACTGTCCTATAAAACTTGCCTTTCAACCATGTAGGAATTCCTTTATCGCACAACACACCTGTAGCACTTCTCCACTTACTCCATCCAGCCTGAATCCTATAGGTCACATCACCATCAATCTCTCCATCCATCTGTACTATTGATCCCAAGTATCGAAAATGATCCCGCTTAGGTATCGCCACCCCATCTAACTTCACTACATCATGCTCTTCCAGTCGGTTAGAACTAAATTTACACTCCATGTATTCAGTCTTCACTCTGCTTAGTTTAAATCCTTTTGATTCCAATGTTTGTCTCCATAATTCCAACTTTGTATTGATCTCCGCTCTAGTTTCCGCACATAGGACAATATCATCTGCAAACATCATACACCAAGGCACCTTATCCTGGATGGATTTTGTTAGTTCGTCCATAACTACCGCAAACAAGAATGGACTCAACGCTGACCCTTGGTGTAATCCCACCGTGATAGGAAACTCATTTGTTTGCCCCCCACTTGTCCTCACATGTGTCCTTGCATCTCTATACATGTCCTTAATTAGTTTAATATATTTCAAAGGAACTCTTTTCTTCATTAAGGACCACCATAGTACCTCCCTAGGCACTTTATCATATGCTTTCTCCAAATCTATAAAGACCATATGGAGATCTTTACCCATTACTCGAAAGCGCTCCATAAGTTGTCTCAGCAAATGTATTGCCTCCATAGTTGATCGACCTGGCATAAAACCAAATTGATTCTCCGATATCTCTACATTCATTTCAGTGATTGCTTAATTTAATGGGAAGACTGTTCCAACAGTTACATGATGCTTGCAAGTTACTACTATGTTCATTCATAAAATATTTTTCTCAAAAATCTAAACATCTCCAAGCTTTGGGTTCACAGTCTATTGTTAGTGTAATGTTTAAAAGCAGTGCAGCAGTGATCAGAAAGGTTTTTTTTTTTTTAAAGATCAATACTAAAAACTAAACCCTGAGTTCTCCGATACTTGAAAAACAGGCCAGCTGTGGTGCTGATGTGTTACTTGACCATTTTCAGTGGAGGCTATTCACTAGAAGGCACACTGTCCAAGATAAGAGTTAGCAGCAACCACAGAAATTACCAATCCACTTCCCGTATGTCTAGACAACCATGAAGCATCATGGTACCGCTCTTCATCTATGGCATTCTGCAGATAAGCAACAGATTACATTAAAAGCCAAAGTATAACAGCACATGTTTATTTTAGAGCCTCATACAAGCTCCAACCTTCAACTGAGATATTATTTCAGCTACACTGTCCTTCGAAGCAACCTCTGCAATAGCCAGCTTTAATTTTGCCGCTTCTTGAAAGTCTTCCTTATCAATTGCATCTTCAAGTTGGAACTACAAGGTGTATCATTCAACCAGGAAAAAAAAGATTCAAATATATGTATACACACACACATGTATGTATAAATTACATATAAACATACATGACATAACTAATGTAATAGAATTATAAAGACAAATTGTAAGTACAAACAAACCAAAGCTAAATGTAAATTAGATGACCTGTATTCTACAACATTGCTGCACCAGACAAAATAAAACTCCCAAGCAAAGAATTGACTACTTATAGCACTTGATTGGTAATAAGCATTAACAGATAAATTTCAACATCTTCTTTTCATTCCTTCACGAAAATTCGGAAAAGGAGGGGGAGAGAAATGAATATCCATATTGAGAAGCAAATAGAGTAATTTACTGATGCAGGATGTAAAGAAGCTGCTTGAGGGATACCTGCTCCCTATTTCCCCCACACTACACCATGTATGATGTATACAACACATTTATCCAGCTGACACCATGAGAGGTAAAACCTAACAGCAATATAAAGTAATCTAAAATTCACTGCAAAAAACTTTCATGTTTATATGCCCAAGCATTTGGCTCAGTGATAGACACATGTACCTTGGCTCAAAGAGTGGGGTTCAAATCCCAACTTCCAAAAAAAAAAAAAAAAACAAAAACAAAGACAAATGTTAGCACCAATGGCAAGAGAATTCAATCATCTCTTAGTTGCCTCAAGTTCAAATCTTGGGAGGCCGTGGGAATGTAATTTCTGGTGAATTGCTAGGCCTGATGTTGAAGAATCTAAGTTTTTTAGGATTTTAGTTCTGTAAAATTTTTAATAAATAGATAAGTTAGTCATCTTAGAATAATTAGATATGTTGTAATCTTAGATTAGGATTTAATCCTGTAAATATAAAAAGCTACAGCTTATCACTAACACCAACACTTCTATATGCATACCTGGTAGTAAACTAAACAGATCAGATTCCATTAATAAAAACTCTATTTCTGAATTTCTTGTTCATCTGCACCTAAAGTAAATAATCCTGCTTGGATCTACTGGGAAGGGATGTACTGATTAAAGCTTATATATATATATATATATATATATATATATATATATATATATATATATATATATAAGAATTAGAAAAACCTGGTAGTAAACTAAACAGATCAGGTTCCATTAATAAAAACTCTATTTCTGAATTTCTTGTTCATCTGCACCTAAAGTAAATAATCCTGCTTGGATCTACTGGGAAGGGATGTACTGATTAAAGCTTATATATATATATATATATATATATATATATATATATATATATATATATATAAGAATTAGAAAAGAATCATCCCTTTTTAAGTTTTTCCATAAAAAGGCCAACTCAATTCCTCCTAACTCTCTTCTTCCACAGTGAAAAAAAAAAGGAAGGTAAACAGATGCACAAGCTAAATATAGCTCTATCTACATTCAAGTTATTATTGCAGGGGAACTATCAATTCTCAGTTTCTGATGTTTAGAAGTGCTTAGTGGGGAAAATATGTAAATGGGGACACAAATTGAACAAGAAACAACCAAATCGAGACTAGGGAGAAACATGAAATCGGTGGCTAAAGACGATTGGTTTAATTAACTAACAACTACGAATCTTCGACAAATTAAATACCGACTTAGAAATCAGTTATAGAAGAAAATAGAAAGAGCCCAAAAGGAGTTACCTTGAGAACGGAAGCGTAACTCTCAGCCTGTTCAATCTCAGAGAAATGGCGGCTCCATCGATTCCAATCCCATTCAGAAGAAGAAATGATGCTATTGCTGTTGCTGAGGTTGGTGCTTTTATTGCTGTTGTTGCAGCAGCAACGCAAACAAGAGTTCTTCGGTTGGTGCCTCAAAAAAGGCCTGTTTTGAACAGTAGCAAATCTCCAATTCCAACCCAAAACAAAGCTGAAATTGGATGATTTCTTGGCTGAGAAATCTATATAACAAAAGGGTTTTAGCTGAGGCATCGAGATTGGTTGCCCAACACCACATGCATGGTTGCTTACTATCATCTTTCTCTTCTCAAATACAAGGGTTTCTGAGTCTCCCTTTCTTTTTCTCTTATCTTAGAGAGTTTTGGGTTGCAACTTTCAACTGTGTTGTTTGTCGTATGGGTGGATAATATCGGCAGTTAAAAGTTTGGAGGGAGAGAGATTGATCTCATTCGGATATATCCGGACCTAGAGGTGGCAAATGGGCGGGTCGGATCGGGTTTGGGTTGGATCATTTTGGATCGGATCATTTTGGGTGGACCTAGAGGTGGCAAATGGGCGGGTCGGATCGGGTTTGGGTTGGATCATTTTGGATCGGATCATTTTGGGTTAAGAATAAATCGGATCATTTTGGATTCGAATTATTTCGGGTTCAGATAAGGTCGGGTTTGGGTCAAGAAAAAATCGGTCTATTTCGGATTTGGATCATTTCGGGTTCGGATAAGGTCGGTTTTGGGTCAAGGAAAAATCGGTCTATTTCGGATTTGGATCATTTCAGGTTCGGATAAGGTCGGGTTTGGGTCGTTGACTTTTTTAGTCAATTCGGGTTGGTCGGATTTGGATTTGGGTCGATTTGACAGATTTATTGGATTAAGCTTTGGTCATCTTGATGTAATTTATCTGATATAAAAATCAACTGAAACCATATTTCTAAGAACTACAAAACTCATGAATATAAAATTGTCTTCTTACATGACCTATAGTACAATTAGGATTGAAATAATCAAAATATTTAATAATTTGTATGATAGTTTTCTTTATAATATATTTACCAATATTCATAAATTAATTACGTTTTTTTCATTTTATTTTTATTATCTACAATAATTAATAACTTTTGAATCAAAGTGATTTAATAATCCATACTAAATATTATAAAACAATACTATATATCTCTTTAATTTAGTTTGATTTTTTATAGAATAATTACAGACATTAATGTAGATGATATAGCTTCTGTACTCTATTATAGATTAAACATTAAATAATTATACATTATGTTCAAATGAACGCAATATAAAAGCGAATATTTAAATTAAACTATATTAAAAAAAATATATAACACTCATATTATTGAAAAAAATTATATTTTTACTATATTAAAATACTTTGATATTTAATTTTAACATTTAAATATTTATTAATAATATTAAATTTAAGTTTGAATATTTTCAGGTTTGGGTAAATTTGGATTCGGGTCAATTTGGGTTCGGATCAATTCGGGTCGGATCAATTCGGGTTTGGGTTAATCTAATTTCGGATGAATTTGGGTTTGGATAAATTCGGGTTCGAATCCGATCGGGTTTGGATCAATGTAAATTCGGATAAATTTGGTTTCGGATCAATTCGGATTTGGATCGGGTTGGATTTGGATTGTTGACTTTTTTAGTCAAATCGGATCGGTCGGGTTTGAATTCGGATTAATCGGACGGATTTTTCGGATCGAGTCAACTTTTGCCACCTCTATCCGGACCCATTGGATTGGATCGTAGGGATCCATCCAAGCATATTTCATGGCAGCCCGTGACAGCTTTTACTAGTTGTGTCTTTGGCAGTTTGGCTTATCAAAGAGATTCAAAATGCACCAAAAAAAATACTACAGATAACCTATTTTAATGATAATGATGTTTTTTTAAATATCAAAATACCTTTATAAAAAATTAAATAATTATCATTGCTAATATTTTTAAATTTTAAATTTTTTTTCTTGAAAATTCGTTTTTGAGAATATTCCAGGTGCTTTATAGAGCTCCAAAAATCCATTTATGAGAGCTTTAGGAGCATAAATTTGTTCTGCCAAGCATAAGAATATAAATGGGTAGGGTACCTACTAATTTTGAGATACTCGAATTTGAATCCGATTAACTACTTGATTATTTTGATTTGTATTACTCGAATCCTAATCCTATAAAATAAAAAATATCCGTTTAACTATCCGAACTCGTTAAATACCCGTTTATTAAGTCAAAGTTTGATTTTTAAATTTAAATTTAAATTTAAATTTAAATTTAAATTTAAAATCAATTTTGGAATAATTTATTTAAAAAAATTAAGTTAATAAATTTAATTTAACTAATAAATATAAATTAAAGTTAAAAATCATAATTATGATATTTGATGAATTAATTTGATTAAATACAATATTAATAATAAATAATTTATATATAAAAAATATGAATATCATATTAATTAATTATTATTTTTAATCGGGTTCGGGTACTCTAAGGTAACTACCCGAACCCTATCCAAATTAGTGACAGGTAGTAATTTTACTATCTGAATCCGATTATATACTTTCATAACCCTATTTAATCGGATCAAATAATACCAGATACCCATTTATAGGATACCCATTGTCAACCTTAGCCAGGTAGCATTTCCTTACTGCCTTGCAGCATTCAAGTGCTGTTAGGCAATATTTTTAGATGAGCAGCAGCACACTGAGAAAATTTGTTTAAAATAATACTTTTAGGCAGTATTTGCATGTTGCCTAGTAGCACTTTTCAGTGAGGTTCACCAAAAACCTCATCATAGAGTTTGTAGAAAATGGACGAGTGGATATAATGTTTTTGATAGGAAGGACAACGTAGGAAAATTTTTTGAATTTTTAGATCATGAGAAGTAATTTTAGAAAGTGATTTTAGGGTTTAGATTTTTTAGCAAATAGGGTATGAAAAGTATTTGATAAATTGTGTTTAGGATCTCTCCTTATCATAAGCATTTAGAACTTAGACGGGCTTCAATTGGCACTTCGAAAACCAAAATCTAAACTTAGGTTAGATTTAAGAGAAATCATTCAATGGGTTTGATCTATTTAACTTAAAAATCTGAAAATCGAACTCGCTTAAAATGTAACTCAAATTTCACTTGTATGTTTGGGATGAGGGAGGATATGGATGTATATATATTGTTGGAAACTTTCCCAAATGTGACTTAGCTTAATGCAAGACAAGCCTTAAAAGAGAAATCAGTCAATTCACCTTATCATCTCTACATAGTTGAGATTAAAATGATATATCTCGACTCGACTCCTCAATACTTACATACTAATTTGCAAATTGTGGCAGAAAATAAAGCTCGTACTTGTGTTTCACAATGTACTACGGTACTACTGGAATGAAAAGCCAATAGAGTTTTGATATTAAAACTTTGAAATTTCAAAATAAAAAATAGTAAGCAATGATGATTTTTAGTAATTTATTTTGAAGGAGTCAACTAAAACTATATATATTTTGAAGGAGTCATTATATTTAGGATTTATATACGATAAACTGATAGTGTATAGTTTTTATACACTGTCAATGCATTAGAGGTTGATATCTCATCAATGAGCCATTATGAGCAAATTAAAAAAAATTGTTTATATTTGCTTTTAAGAGCTTGACAAATTTTCTATTTTGACAATTGATTAGGTGTTAACCTCTGTTACTTTGACAGTTATACACTGTCAGTGTAAAATATACAAACCCTTATATTTATTATATAAATATATCCATATACAAACAATATACTAATTAATGATTAACATTCTCATAAAGTTATAAATTTTATAAATTCATACATAAAAATATAAAAAATAAAATACATCAAATAAATAATTTTTATTTAAAATATTTAACAATTCATTAAAAAAGAAATCTTCAAAAAAAAAAAAAGAATCTGAATTAAATGCATCAATAATCTCTCAAACAACATTGAGCAAAATTTAACATCATTGTGAGAAAGTTAGATAGAAAGTTTTAAGAAAAAAAATGATTTTAACCTCTTAAGTTACAATGCATCAAATTAAATTAAAAGATTAACAAATTAAAATTTAATTTGAGGTGTTAATTTAAATTTATTTAATATAATTATCAAATACTCACCCCCATATATACACACATATTAAGAGGATTCCAAAATTTATTTGGAGAGGCCCCCTCAAGCTTCATTACCATCCGCTAATCGTATATGGATTTGGGTTTAGTTGTTAAATCTAGTTTTTTAATAATTTAATTAGTTAAGTAATATCCATATGATTACAAGTTTATGAATGAAATACATGATTATAATTGTAACTATAATTAACTTTAATTAATATCAACATGAACATTTAATTAACTTTCTCAACTCAATTTCTCCAATACAAAATTTAAAAGATTTATATATAATGTATTGACAGTATATAAATTATCTATACACTATCAATACATAAGAGATAAAAGATTGACACCTTATCGATAAACAAACTAAAAAAAATAAACATTTAAAAATAAATACAAATAAATATTTTACAATTTACTCACAAACACTTATTGATAATGTATTAACTTTTGATGCATTAATAGTATATAAAAATTATACATTGCAAGAGCATTATATATAAATACAAATTTAAATTATTTGATTTCCCTCCATTTGACTTGAAAACATAGCTCCGTCACCATAATTAACTACTCTTGCATCATCAGAGAATTTGACCTGCTGGTAGGTCAACTTATATATCATTCGTTACAGTGAGCAACAGTGCAAGTGCTCAGCAATGGCCATGGAAAACATCATTGTCTAGCCTCTTTCGGCTAGAGGTCAGAAGAAGGTAGCAAAAATAGTCTGAGTTAAAGAAAAATTTCAGTGTTATGGTGGAGTGGAGTGACCACCAAGCCCATGTCCCGGCACAGTTTCCGCTGTGCCTGTAGAATCCTGAGCAGCCACATTCAAGCCTCCGTTCTCAGCAGTTTCCAGAGCCACATCTGCATCATTAGGTGCTCCGGTATTGCCGGTTCGGACTGGGCGGAGCAAACCTTGCAATCTCAGTAAATAGCTCTGACTGGGAGGCTGGGTTCTCACATATTGGCTTGTTGTTACTACAGTGGCGGATGATCGTTCAGAGTCAGCACTTCGGAGATTGGATAAGGCACTGAGATCGAGATTTGGGAACACAGAGCATCGGCATCGAGGACACTTCACATTCAGTCTAAGCCACACGTCAATGCACTCTACGTGAAAATTATGTGCACAAGGCAAGCCACGAACCTGCACCACTCATTGTCAAAACTGTATTTCCCAACCAAAATGTACAATTTAATATGTTTTTAGACAATGAATATGACTATTTGCATTGACTTTGAAAACATTATATGCCAGACCAGGATTTGCAAATTGGGGACTACAAGTAAAAACTTCCCATGCTGTGAACAGAATGGATTTAGCATCAATTTAAATAGCCTGTACAGAACCAAAATGTGAAAAGTATAAATCAAACTCACTTCTAATTGATGGAGAATAATTCATTTAATATAAACCATGAAAATTATTACAAGTAAATATAAGAGGAAGACCATAGATGAAGTGAAAGAGTTGCCCATAAAGGTTTTACCTCATTCCCTACATGGAACTCTTCCAAGCAGATTGGACATTCACTGCAATCAGTTGGAACAGCTTTCAACCTGAATTTCGGAAGTTCTTGAATGAGTGCCTCCACTGCTTCTCTCTATGCAAAGACAATGGAAAATGGATAGAAACCGGGATTTACAGCTCATAAAACTAGATATACAGTGAAAGTTGGCTGGAAAGGATTAGTCTCCACTCCAAACACAGAAAAAATTATATTAAGTACAGGAATATATTAAGCACCATGACAGTACATTCTCCAGAAAAAGCAAGACAATCAAGAAACTTATTTAAAGATTAGTAAGCAGGAAACTTGTTGATTTGACATGCAAAATGCATGTACATAAATAAAATGATGTCAATGCATGTGTCCCTTTTTTTTTTGTCCGGGGGGTGGGGGTGGGGGGGGTGGGGTGAGGGAGGGAATGGAGTTGAAGGTTCCGACATTTGACTAATCAGTGAATGTTGCTCATTTCCACTTTCCAAACAAAATTATTTACATAGACAGACTAAGCCCCAAAGTCCATTTAAACTACTTCTACATTGTAAGTTCGAACAGTCAAAATGTGGAAATTCGATGAGAGGGACTTAAACCTCACCTTGTCTAGGTCAGTATGATATAATGTGTAAACAAAATTTTAAAATAAAGGAAACCATTAATGTGGTTCATAATAACCGATCACCAACCTGAGCTGGTGTCAAATAAAGTCCAGGATGGTATGCTGCTGTATCTTGGCCCATGCCTCTCATCTCTTGACCTGCAGCTTCAAATGCCCAATCTGGCACTCGAATCATGTCCACCAAAACCTGGATTACTTAAGAGTTCAGCTCAGGAGTCATCAAACTGACATGATACCTACTATGGAAATAAATTTTCTCTGAAAACTTCTAATGCTTGCTTGCACATGTTTTACATAGTCAAGTAATTGTACAACAATTTGAAATTAGACAAAATGGAGGGGAGGAGAAGAGACAAATAAATAATTCAAACAAAAGACAAAACCTGCAACTCTTAAGCTTAAAAAGATACGCAATAATTGAAACCACTTTAAGTACTTCTCTAAACTCAATGGGAGGTGGCAAAGATGAAGGGTGTCTTACATCACTACAACAACAAAGAGGCTATAAAGGATGTCAGGAACTGAGAATAGTGAAGCTATGACGCAGCACCAGGCTGCATTACCTTTCTATGATAGGCAATGTTGTGTATTCACATAATTAGAACTAGATTTCAATTCAAAGATATAATATTGTAATTTCAAATAACGAATTAGGAATTCTAGTCAACCTTCCCATAAAAATCTCCAAGAAGATTGGATAGAAAACAAAATGAAAAATAAACCTTTAGCACAAATTTGGGCAATTATTTACATCATAATCCCCCATAATGACCACTCTATGCTCAAATACATACAAAGCTAAACCTCTTTTTGTTTCTCTAAGCTCATTGACCTTTTCTTAAAACATTTCTCAATAACGAAAGAATATTTTATTTATATTTCAATATAAACAACACGCTTTGTGCATCTTATATTTCCATGAAACTTTCAAATGAGTAATATGTGATCAATAGCTGAAATTGAAGGAAATAATCAACAGAGAAAAAGTTCGCCAGATACACAACTCAAGAGATATGTAGGAAGAGACTGAAGAACTCACCCCATATTCTGAA
This sequence comes from Heritiera fomes, assembly GCA_032173925.1. NCBI lineage: Eukaryota > Viridiplantae > Streptophyta > Magnoliopsida > Malvales > Malvaceae > Heritiera > Heritiera fomes. The sequence goes on along the minus strand of JAPDPM010000022.1, from coordinate 8,120,524 downwards.
ATAGGAATCCCCTGCTGAGCACGTAAATGGTGTGCTTGTCTCCGTGTCATCCACTGCAGAAGAGAAATTTCATGAACAATGATAAGAACATAGAAGTCAAAAAGCTAGATAACCAACATTTTTTATGCTCTAGGTCCACACAAGGACAAAGAGAACACACAACATAAACAGTAAAGAAACAGAAACAAAAGAGAACCCTCTTCATGAATCTGTAACACACATCAAGGACATTGATGAATTGAATCACACTGTACAAATAGTCTAGGTATGACTAACCTTTCCCATAGACATGCAAGCAATGCAGAGAAGTCCACAGTAACTAAAAAGCAGCCAAATCAGGAAACCATATTTCTGACCTTCTTCTGGCAACTGCATGTATTTACAACGTTACCTCCAGTTATCAGATAGCTTGCACAAGACAATGATCCTGACAACTGTGAAATCATGAAACACTTACACAGTTCCTTGCACTGGTGAACCACAGAGTGCCAATTATAGTCCAAACCCAAAGAAATGGATAAAGTAGCAGGGATAGAATTGAAAGAACCACTATTCTTCCACAAAAACGAGCATACCTCTGCTGCCATCCAAAATCCCTATAAACAAATTTAAGTCAAAGAAAAGAGAAATATAGTCAAGTTAAATTCAGCTACCAATAGAATACCATTTTTCATACACAAAGCTCCTAAGTATGAAAATACTTAAGCGACTATTACAGAAGAAAGAATTGCAGGTTGTGGGGAGAAATAGATTTTTAACCATACTTATCTAGGCTAATTGAAATTGTAAATTCTAAGCTGAGTATCATAGCAGCACAACCATGCAATTATGAAACAACAATTTCTACTTCAAGATGTTTAATTCATAAGCCCTTGATGAAGCTCTTCCTTAACTACACGGTAGTAAATGATAAGAAGTCCTTACAAACCCATTCCAGTGGCAAGTCCATTATCTACAAACATCAAAAGACGAAAAACGAACACAGTAGTGTAATCAACCTGAAACGAAAGTCATTAAGTTGTAAATTTAGAAGAAACATTTCCTAAATCAACGAAATCCAAAAGGAAGCAACTTCTCAATCTTAGAAAATTTTCAAAACCAAAAAAACTCACCACGATCCATATATGCAACGGGTATGTACAAAGATGATAGCGCTTCCAATTGATTGCAACAATGATTCTAATGGAAAACAACTGTTAAAGAACAAACAAATATTTTTCACACAATCCCCCCAATTTTGGAAGTTTATAATCTCAAAAGAGAACAACAATGATTCAACTTTTTTCCCCCTTTCCTGAATTTTTCCAGCAACCATAGTACTAAAACAAATATCACCTTAAATAACGAATTTTTCTCACATAAATGTACAAAACTAGCAAGGAAAAAAAAACCCAAATTGAAAATCATGAAAAATCAAAAGAAAAACGAAAATAAAAGAAAAAGGATACACACTTGTAGCCAGCATAGATAAGAAGAAGCCATCATACCTGCAACAACAAAAGGAAAATAATAAAAACCCCAATTGTATACTTCATAAATAAATGAAATAAAAATTAAAGAAATGAGAAACAAACCACTTAAAATCGACGCCTCTGATGGCCATAGATGAACGAGCTAAAATAAGTATAGAGAAGAAAGAAGGGAGGCTTTAGAGAGAGTGAGAACAGCAAAACTCCAAAGATCGAATCTTCATTTGGAAGACAACAAAGAAACAGGAACGGATGGGATCAAACAAGAACATATCCGTACGATGATTATCTTGTTTTAGTACTTGAATCATTTAATCTAGCAAAACAATTACGGACATAATGAAGAAAAATAAAAGGAGAAAGAAAAAAAAAATTCTGGTCGGCTGAACCGAAAGCAGTGGCTTTTAGAGGACTTGTAAGTAAACTGTAAACGGAACGGAAGCACGAAGTCGCAGGGAAGAGTCTCAAATAAAATTTGTAATTTAATTATTTATTTTAGTAATTAATTAGACTTTGGTAATAAATAATATACAGTGATATTAAAAAAAAAAAGACGGTGAAAAGCGGGTGACACTAGTGATGTTTGGTGACGTGTTTAAATTAAGGTCGCTTAAATTAGGTAGAACTTTTTTAATAAGATATATATAGAGAAATTCTACTATAAGGTCTTGTGAGTTGGAGTTAAACTTTTCTTTAACAATTAACAAGTTACACGTTTCAATGTGCTAAAACTACTTAAAAAATTATTTTCAAGAAAAATAAAAACCAAAGTAGGGAGCTAAATGCTATCTAAAACTCTAAATATAAACTTATAGTATCTGTTTATATTAAACGTGACTTTGAGGTAGGCATTTGAAAGAGAGAATACGTAGGATAGGCTGAAGGTTGGTCTGATGTTTGCTTTTCGACGCTTGAGCCGATTTGTGGAGGAAGAGAAAAGTAAGGCTGAGGTTAACGAAAGTGGAAAAATGAGCAGATGTGATGTCTTTATGTGATTTGAAATGTGAGGACTTTTAATGAGAGACAAGAGGATGTAGATGAAGTCGCCTAATGGGATGCTGACCTAACGTTGTCGAATATGAGTAATCAGCTTCGCGTGGTTGAAAGGTACAGATGATGTGGCCTAATGAGCTCCTAACCTGAAGTGGCCAAATATGGTTGGCCAACTTAATGTGGTTTGTTTCTTATGGTGCATGAGCGACAGGTGTTCATTGTTGAGCATCCAAGATGAGACAAGTAGCAATAGACATGTTGAAAAATAAGTACATATAAATATACTCAAGATTTCATGTTCAATCATCAAGAAAAGATTAATACAGAAGCGTATCTGAATCTATTGGAATTGATTTCTTGAGATTAGAGTCTTCTACGTCTAAACCTTTTGAGAGAATCTGTATCTCACTCAACGATGGGATATGTTGTAAGAATTATGTTATGTTTAGATTGGAGACCATAACCTATTTATACTTGAAGTATATTTTATTTTATTTTGGCCCATCATGAAAATAAAATAAAATATTAGGTCTCTACACATTGTAAAGCCAATACTAATTGAGATGTTCTAAAGTCCAATAACTTAAACTTTATTTGATCACTTTTAAGTGGACTAAATGGATAGCCTGCAATGTGCAATTAATTGATATATGTAGGCCCACTGAATAATTTCCCAACAATCTCTCACTTGGGCCACATATGTCACATGATAATTGTACATTTTAAAATAACTTGAAGAGCTCTAAACTTGCTATCATCACAAGGCAACATTTCTAAACAATCTGGTCCATCAATTATACTAGCATAGGATCAAAGCGATCTTCGTTACATATATTCCGTAACTAGACCCATCAATGGTCACGTATATTAATATAATCAATGACATAAATCAAGTATGAATGTGTAGCGTGGAAATTACATGCAACATGATCCCTTAAACATGTCTATTTCCAACTGGTCCTACTTTCAAAAACTTTATGCTCAACTGCAATTTGAAAGAATAATACTTTATTTCAGAGTTTCAGTAATAACAACAATACTTTATTCTGATCAGAAAATGTCTCAATAATAAATGAATATAAATGAAACAAACTCTCACTATACAAGCATATCATCAAAGTGAACCACACCCATACGAGCTACATGCTCATGAAAGACCTTAGGTGGTACACCTTTAGTAAGCGGATTCACAATCATGAAGTTCGTATTGATATATTCAATAGATATTTGAAGACTCTGAACTTTCTCCTTAACAGCAAGAAACTTGATGTCAATATACTTTGACTTTGACGAGCTTATGTTATTCTTAGAGTATAATTCTACGGCTTTATTATCACAATAAATCTTCAATGACCTCTCAATGCCATCGACAACGCATAGCCCAGTGATAAAATTTTGCAACCATATTGCCTGGTTCGATGCCTCATAGCAAGCTATAAACTCTGCTTCCATGGTGGAAGAAGTTATGAGTAACTGCTTTACACTCTTCCAAGACACAGCTCCTCCAGCTAACATGAAAACATAACCAAAAGTGGATCTTCTGCTATCAAGGCAACCAACAAAATCGGAGTCTGAATACCCAACGATCTCTAAATGGCCTGACCTCCGATATGTGAGCATGTAATCTTTGGTTTTCTGTAAATACCTCATAACCTTTTTTACTGCTTTCCAATGTTCCATTCCAGGGTTACTTAAATATCTGCCAAGCATACCAACTATGTACGCAATATCGGGACGCGTACAAACTTGAGCATACATGAGATTCCCTACTGCTGAAGCATAGGGAATCTTCTGCATCTCTTCCTTTTCAATATTATTTCTTGGGCATTGAAGCAAACTGAATTTATCACCCTTAGCAATGGGCGTATCTCCTGATGCACAATTTTTCATGTCAAATCTGCTAAGTACCTTATCGATATAAGCCTTTTGTGATAAGCCAAGTATTCCTCGAGAACGATCTCGATGGATCTGTATACCCAACACAAAAGATGCATGCCCAAGATCTTTCATCTCAAATTTATTTGAAAGAAATCTCTTGGTTTCATGCAATAAGCCTATATCACTACTTGCAAGCAAGATATCATCAACATATAACACCAAAAGAATAAACTTGCTCCCACTGATCTTGTGATAAATACATTGATCAACAGTGTTCTTAAAACCAAAAGAGGTGATCACTTGATCAAATTTCCGATACCATTGACAGGATGCTTGCTTTAAACCATAGATGGATTTCTTTAATTTACACACCAGATGTTTCGATTCATCCTACACGAAATCTTCTGGTTGCTCCATATAAATTGTTTCTTCAATGTCACCATTGAGAAACGCTGTCTTTACTTCCATCTGATGTAGCTCTAAATCACAATGAGCTACAAGTGCCATAATGATTCTAAAAGAGTCTTTCGATGAAACCGGAGAGAAAGTCTCTTTATAATCAATGCCTTCCTTTTGAGTGAAACTTTTGGCAACTAGACGTGCTTTATATCTTTCGATATTGCCTTTCGAATCCCTATTGGTTTTGAAAATTCATTTACAACCAATCGGTTTCGCTCCTTTAGGCAATTCGACAAGATCCCAAATGTCATTATCCTCCATTGATTTCATCTCATCTTTCATGGCCTCAATCATGTATGAGAGTGAACACTTTGTTTGGCTTCACTAAAAGATTTTGGATCATCTTCTAGCCCTATATCAAACTCGTGTTCTTGGAGATAAACGATATAATCATCTGGAATCGTCGATCTCCTCTCTCTCTCTCTCTCTCTCTCTCGAGGATCTCCTTAATGGCACTTCCAATTGAGTTTGTTGTTACTCTTCAATATGATTAGGTGGTAACCCAGGAGTGTCTTGATAGTCTGGATTTGCATCTTGAATAATGTCAGACATAATTGTCTGATCATTCTCAATTGCAACTGTAGAAACTGTAACATGTTCTTCCTCAAATACAAAATTCTTGAGTTTGACACCCTCATCATATTCAACATCCTCAATAAACTTAGCATTCCCTGTTTCGAAAGAGGATCTATTTGAGGGATCATAAAACTTGAAACCCTTCGATCTTTCTGAGTATCCAACAAAGTAGCAGCTTATTGTTCTTGAGTCCAATTTCCTTTCGTTAGGCTTGTATGGCCTAGCCTCAGTTGGACAACCCCAAATATGTAAATGCCTAATACTAGGCTTCTTTCCTGTCCATAATTCATATGGGGTTTTAGCTACTGCTTTGCTTGGAACTCGATTAAGAATATACACTGCAGTCTTTAAGGCTTCTCCCCAAAGTGAGTCTAGCAAAGAAGAATGACAAATCATACTTCTAACCATGTCTTTAGGGTCCAATTTCGTCTCTTAGCTACACCATTTTGACTTAGAGTCCCTGACATGGTGTATTGAGGAACGATGCCATATTTTGCTAAATACTTTGCAAAAGGGCCTGGACGTTGTTCACCTAATCCGTCGTATCTACCGTAATATTCACCGCCACGGTCAGATTTAACGGCTTTAATTTTTCTACCAAGTTGATTTTCAACTTCAACTTTATAGGTTTTGAAAACGTCCAATGCTTGAGACTTCTCATGAATCAAGTATAGGTACCCATAACGAGAATAATCATCTATGAAAGTAATAAAATATTGTTGACCATTCCAAGAAGCTGTAGGGAATGGACCACAAATATCAGTATGAATTAAATCCAAGTCGTTTAAACTCCTGTTAGCACCGGTTTTCTTGATATTTGTTTGTTTTCCCTTAATACACTCAACACAGATTTTGAAATCTGAAAAATCAAGTGAATCGAGAATTCCTTCTGACACAAGCCTCTTTATTCTTTGTTTAGAAATATGTGCTAAACGCCTATGCCATAACATAGAAGAATTCTCATTAATTAATTTGCGCTTTGTACCACAATTATTTATATGCAAGGATTCATTAATGTGTGAGGCATGAAGATCTAATTTATATAGATTATCAACTAAAAAACCTGTGCTAATAAGATTTGAATACTGAAAAAGACTAAATTTTCTATTTCCAAATGAACAAGAATATCCTGATTTGTCCAAATAAGAAATAGAAATCAAATTCCGTCTAAATGACGGTACATAAAAAGTCTCTTGCATATCTAAATAGCAACCAGATTCTAACTTTAATCTAAATAAACAAACAGCCTTAACAGGAGCTCTTTCGCCATTTCCTACATAGATGAATCTTTCAGCATCAATCGGCTTTCTGCTCCGTAGACAACCCTGCATAGTCACACTTATGTGAGTAGTTGCACCTGTATCTATCTACCAAGTGTGATTGGGTACTAAAGCCAAATTAACTTCAGAACAAACAAAGTTAAGAAGTTTACCCTCTTTGGCAAGCCATTTAGCATACTTGGAACAATCCTTCTTCACATGACCACCTTTACGGCAAAAGAAACAAGTGATCACCTTATCTTGTTTATGTTGCCCCTTAGGCTGTGAAGTTCCAGTATTTGCAGTGCCTTTTCCTGTGTTCCTTTTTCTCTTTTTGTTGGCAGCAATGTCATTGGAAGAAGATGCTAAGTGAGCACTTTCTATCTTCTCTTGTTTTAACCTCTCTTCCTCTTGCACACACTAAGCAATGAGCTCATTAAGAGTCCATTTCTCCTTTTGAGTGTTATAACTTATTTTAAAAGGACTAAATTGTGCACAAAGAGATATTAAGACTAAGTGCACGAGAATGTCCTCAGACAACTCTAACTTTAGTGCCTTTAGTCTTGTAACAAGATTAGTCATTTCCATAATATATTCCTTTATGTTTCCTTTAACGCTATACTGCATTGAAACAAGCTTAGACAAGATGGTGCTTGTTTCGACTTTTTCATTTGCAGTGAACCTGTCTGCAATTCGTTGTAGGAAACTCTTAGCATTTTCTTCCTCATGCATTTCGCCCCTGATGGTATCCAGAATTGAGTGCTTCATGATCATCAGACTCATGCGGTTAGAACGCTCCCATTTTTCATAAAATGCCCTTTCCGTAGCTGTACTATTATCAGCAGGGGCGGGAGGTTTATCAGACCTGATCGCATAGTCTAGATCCATACACCCAAGCACAATAGTAACGTGCTCCTTCCATTTCTCGAAATTAGTACCGTTAAGCACCGAAATATTATTCAAATTGGCAGATATAGAAGAAACATTTACTGTAAACAAAAAAACAACAATAATCAGCTCACAATTAACAAACGATAATTTTGGGCCATATAAGATACCAAGCACAACATTAAAATTTAGTCTTTGGACAGAAATTTTAATTTGTAAGCGGTACTCTTTAACTTTATTAGTAAATATTGATAATCAAATCCTTGCCAACAACATACCTTCCTTTGGGCCGACATATTGCATGCATGGTAAAAAATAATTTTATCACATATTTACTATCTTATTGTGTTTGTAATCCGGCCAAAAAATAACCTTCCTTTGGGCCGATTATTTTCCGCAGGGATTAAAAAACACAGTCATTTAAATTCTTAAATGACAACTTTAATTTTCAAAATAAATAAATTAACATAAAAGAGGTCACTTTGGTGGCATTTTACATCAATTTAATTTATTTTGAACTTTATTTATTTTTAACATATTATGCACACACAAATTAATTCACATCAATAGAGAGAGTGAGTACTGTCAATCAACTCAAAATATCATGAAATATTTTATCATGAAACAAAATTTCAGAAAATACATGCATAATATATCAAAACACTGAAATTACACTGAATATTAAATAATAAATATTGAATAATTTGAAAAAATTTCATAAAAATCACCAAAAATTTTATCATAATAAAATATTCTGGACTGGAGAAATTGGTGGCCAAAAGGCCATGGCCGCATGTGGGGCAAGGGATCCCACGTTGGATCCCTCATCTTCTACCTCCAGCCGGGTCAACCCAATCCGACTGGACCTGGAACAGACTCGAATGTTTTTTTTCTTATTTTTGATCCCCCTTTTCACCGATTTTTATAAAATTAAACTTTAAATCATTTAATTAAGATGTTTTCTATAAAACCCAGGCCAAGAAATAGATCAAAACAACAAAATTTGTGATGAATTTGATCAAGAAAGATGCAAGAAAATATCCATGAAAGACCCTTACCCCTTTTCTTGATTTCTTTCAACCAAAACAAAAAATATACCGAAATTGTGACTTTGATTCAACCATATAAGTCACAAGAAACAATTATCATCAATCAATTTGAATTAAAACACATAAAATATTATTGTTTTGGTTAAATTATAATTTCGGGATTTATAAAATTTAAAGATAAAATTACTTTAATCATGAAACAAAATTCTAGAACTTGTTCACATGATTTTAATCCTTATTCCATAAGGAATAAAAGCCCTAAGGTTTTACACAATAATTTTTAATTCTCAATGATCAAACATGATAGGCTCTTGATACCACTTGTTGAAAAATTAATACAGATAAATATACCCAGGATTTCATGTTCAATCATCAAGAAAAGATTAATACGGAAGCGTACCTGAATCCATTGGAATTGATTTCTTGAGGTTAGTCTTCCACGTCTAAACCTTTTGAGAGAATCTGTATCTCACTCAACGATGGGATATGTTGTGAGAATTATGTTATGTTTAGACTGGGGACCATAACCTATTTATACTTGAAGTATATTTTATTTTATTTTGGCCCATCATGAAAATAAAATAAAATATTGGGTCTCTACACATTGCAAAGCTTATACTAATTGAGATGTCCTAAAGTCCAATAACTTAAACTTTATTTGATCAGTTTTAAGTGGACTAAATAGGTAGCCTGCAATGTACAATTAATTGATATATGTAGGCCCACTAAATAATTTCCCAACAAGACATGCTTGAGCTTGTCAGAGCTTGTTCAGGGCAGCCCTGGACAAACTTTTTTGTTTGCTTTGGTTGAGATAAAACGACTAAAATATCCTCAAGCCAAAAGTGTTTACATCATTTGTTTCCCCCTAGACTTGTTTGATAGTTTAGAGAAAGCAAGTTCTTTTATGATGGGTTGAAGCTTAATGGTGAATAAAAAATATCACTTTTGAGACAGCATGTTCAAGTTGATAGCGTTTACATCACTTTTTTTATGCAAGGGGACTTTGTCCTTAGGTGATTATTACTGAGGTGAATATGTGTTGAGATGAATCTGTGGCAAGTGGTTCATGCCAAGGAGAATTTGTGTAGAGGTAAACCATCGCAAGGTAGTTTACGTAGAGGAGAATTTGTACCTAGGTGATTTTGTGTCGAGGTAAATTTGGGACAAAGTAATTTAAACCGAGGTGATTTATACCAAGGAGAATCCTACTAAGATGAATTTTTGCCGAAGTGTGTTTGTGCTAAGGTGGATAGTACTTTTTTGGTGGTAATAGTCATGTTGAACTTTTTTGGCAGCTTTTATTTGCAAGTGTCGATTCATACATAATCAATCGTATTGATAAGAATAACAAAAGTAAACAACGAATTACTGAAACCACAAAGGACTAATCTTGATATTAATATTTATAAAAATCAAGTTTGCATGCATAGGCAACCATTAGGGTATTAAAATTTAATATATTTTTTAGTCTTATTATGTTGTAATCAAGAGATTTGGATTCCCTTATGCTTTTTCACACCAAGATTGGTTGTAACAAAAAAAAGTCGTTTAATTGTTCGCCCCTTAATAGAGATCAACACAAGTAGTTATGGAACCTTCGGGGGATTGGATTATATTATTGTTAGTTTTAAATTGACATATATATTTTGCAATGACAAAGACCTAACCAAAATTAAGTGTATGGTTGTAAATTTACTTATTTACTTATGATTTTTCACAAACCATTTTATGTGTTTTTATCAAATATAAGACCATGACTTAATTGATTATTTTTATATTGGTCTTAATCTATTTAGAAAATGTTTTTGAATATTGCATTAAGTAATTTTCTCATGACATTATTGTTTATACTTTTCAGAATATTACTTTGATAATGTTGGGCTAAGTTTTCATGTGCTTAAAGTTTAGAAATATTTAAATCATCATCATTATCAAAGCCTTTATCCCAAGAGATTGGGGTAGGCTATATGAACTAGTATCCGAACTTACATTAGATAGTCCATATGTATTATCCTTTACACATTCCTATCCAAGACAATGTGTTCATCTAACTCTAAAACCTTCATATCTTTCTAAATTACTTCCTTCCAAGTCTTTTTCTGTTTTTCTCTAGTCTTAACCCTTCTCTCAACATTTATAGCCTCTATTCTTCTAACTTGAGCATTTACAGGTCTATGTCGTACGTGTCTAAACCAACTTAAACAACTTTCACACATTTTGTCTTCGATGGGTACCACTCCAACCATCTTATAGATATCTTCATTTCTTATTCTATCCTTTCTTGTATATCCACATATCCACCGTAAAATTTGCATTTCTACTACACTCATTTTTTCTGTATGCAGTCTCTTAGTCACCCAACATTCACTACCATATAATAATGTTGGTTTAACAACTATCTTATAAAACTTGCCTTTCAATCATATATGAATTCTTTTATCGCACAACACACTTGTAGAACTTCTCCACTTATTCCATCCAGCATGGATCCTATAAGTCACATCACCATCAATCTCTCCATCTATCTGTACTATCAAACCCAGATATCGAAAATGGTCCCACTTATGTATTGCCATCCCATCTAACGTTACTACATTATGCTCTTCCACTTGTTTTGAACTCAATTTACATTCCATGTATTCAATCTTCACTCTTCTTGGTTTGAATCCTCTTAATTCTAACGACTGTCTCCATAATTCCAACTTTGCATTGATCTCCGCTCTAGTTTTAGCACATAGGACAATATCATCTGCAAACATCATACACCAAGGCACCTTATTTTGGATAGATTTTGTTAGTTCGTCCATAACTACTACAAACAAGAATAGATTTAACGCTGACTTTTGGTATAATCCCACTATGATAGGAAACTTACTTGTTTACCCTTCACATGTCCTCACATGTATTCTTGCATCTCATACATATCCTTAATTAGTTCAATATATTTAAAGGAACTCTTTTCTTCATTAAGGACCACCATAGTAACTCCCTAGGCACTTTATTATATGCTTTCTCCAAATCTATAAAGGCTATATGGAGATCTTTACCCAGTACTGGAAAGCACTCCATAAGTTGTCCAAGCAAATGTATTGCCTCTATAGTTGATCGACCAAGCATAAAGCCAAATTGATTCTCCGATATCTTTACATTCTTTCTTAATCTTCATTCTATAACTCTCTCTCATAATGTCATCGTATGACTCATCAATATTATGCCTCAGTAGTTGGTGCAATTTCGAATATCTCCCTTGTTCTTATAAAAAGGTATCGAGAGACTCTTCTTCCATTCCTTAGGTATTTTGTTAGTGCGCCAAATCTTATTAAAAAATTTGTCAACCATCTAACTCCTACAGCTTTAAGGCATTTCCAAACTTCAAAGGGAAATTCATTAGGTCTAACAACTTTTTTGATCTTCATCCTTTTTAGTGCCTCTTTTACCTTTGCTTCTCTGATTCTACGCATAAAGCACTGACTCAAATCCTCAAAAAGCACCGAGAATTATCCAAATTTCTATTTTGTTCGTCATTAAATAATTTGTCAAAATAATCATGTTATTTGTCCTTAATGTTATTATCCTTAATGACAGTTTTTTGATGCTCATTCTTAATACATTTCATGACTCCTAGGTCGCGACTCCTACTTTTTATTGCTCACACCAATCTGTATATCTTTCTCTCCTACTTTTGTGTTCAACTTGTTGTAAATCTCTTTCATAACATTCACCTTAGCTTTTGTCACCGCCTTCTTTGCCTTCTTTCTAGCTAACTTATATTTTGTAAAACTCCCTTCTGTGTTGTTCTTTTTCAAAGTCTTGTAACAATCTCGTTTAGTCTTTATAACGTCTTCTACTGTTGCAGTCCACCATGTTGCATTCTTTCTAATCGGCACTTTTCGTTTGATACTCCTAATGTCTCCTTACCCATCTCTCGAATGCATTTTGCCATCTTGTTCCATAGTACATTTTGATTCTCTTCTATTGTCCAATCTTCTTTTTGAATCCAACTATCTCTACATATTATATGAAAATCTTCTTTTAGCTTTCACTATCGAATCCTTTTAGTTCCTTTTTGTTTGTTCCTTCAATGTCGTCTATGTATCCTTATATCTAAGACTAGTAGTCTATGTTGCGTGGTAACACTCTCATCTGGGATAACCTTACAGTCCAGATATCTATGCATATCCTTACTCTTAGTTAAAAAGAAATCTATAGACTTGCTCTCGGTCCACTTCTAAAGATTATTAATAGAATTAAATGAAATTGAAAAATGATTTTGGGATTAATAGAATTAAAATACTTATTCATTTTTTTAAATTAAAATAGTCCAAAAATTAAGTTTAGAAAGCATAGGATCGATCCCTTTTAAGCAGAATGCATTCTCTCTCTTATCCAAGATAGAAGGATCGATCCCTAGGCTATTTTTCCTTTTTTTTTCAAGGAAGGGATCCATCCTTTTCTTAAAAGGATCCATCTTTCTCATAAAGGGATCCATCCCTTCTTTGTTTATTGGCTTAAATTGTGCAGGAAATTGAAGTAGGAATCAATCCGCTTGTGTCTTAAAAGCCTCAAACAGCTAGTTTTGTGTTAGGAACAAGGGAAAGAACCCTTTTTTGCTCCTCCAAGCTTCAACAAACAATGAAGGGAGTATATATAAAAGCTTAGAAGTTTACGACACCAAGATACACGATTGCACATCTTCTTCAAGCTTTAAAATCAATATTTGTGCTAAGAATTCAACATCTTCTATCATTCTCATTTTCAAGTGTTTATAGTTTAGTACAAATGTTGTATAGATTTCTCTAGAGCTTAAACTTGTAATCATTTGCCGTTCTAGAGGTTTCTCTTTGATTACACAATCTAAAAAAAGCCATTCACTGCTTGTAATAGGGGAGAGTCTCCTTGAGTGCTTCATCGTAAGTCAGGTATTGGATAGAAAGGTTTACTCCTTGAGCCATTAAAGTGAGTGGTGTAAGATTTGCTACTTGATCCCGTAAAAAAGTAGTGGTCATAAGGTTTCCTCCTTGAGCCTAGAAAAAGGAGCAGTATAAGGTTACGCTTGAGCATGCGAAAAAGAGTGTAACAAATTCAATACTAAATTTGGAGAAAATCCTTGGGAACATTTCAAGGTAGAGGATGTAGGCAAGGTTACCGAACCTTTGCCTATGTTAATTCTTTATAAATCGTTTGCGTACAATTCTCTAATCCTTCACTCTTTACTTACCTATAATTTAATTGTGTATATTTTATTGTGCTTGAATTGTATGTTAGAATAGCCTAAAAAGGTTAGAGAACTATAAAATAGGCTACGGAATTTAAAAAACTAAAAAACAAACTTAAGGTTAGTTAAAAACTGATTCACCCTCTATCTCAGTTAGATAATTGAGCCAACAATTATAACTGTCAATATGTTACTAAATCAAGTGTCAGGAACTTGCATAAGCCTTCTCAATCTCTCGAAACTCAGAACAACGGAAGGAAACACTTTTTTATTGAGCAAGGAAGAAGAGACAAATGAGAAAAGAGAGGCATACGCTTCAACTCTTTAGGGTTGCTGAATTTCAGGGTTTCTCTCTAGAGATTCTATAAGGTTTTTCTCCTTAGGTTTCTCTAAAATTTGATCTCATTCTATCCTTCAGTGGCAAGCTATAAGTATGTTTATATGAGCTAGGGTTTTTCCTAAACCTACTAGTCTTTTATACTTTAATTGAATTATAATTAAGGCCCAAATACTTATTAAACTCTTTTAATGATAAATGGGATCACGACTTAATCAAAACTTTTTTAATTTCTTTTTAAACTCACTGATTGAGATAGGGATCTAATAATAAATCATAACCACCAAATGTTAGAAAAGTCAAAATGATTAGCTTAACCTATTTAGTATGTTAATGTAATTCGATACTTTCATCAAAACATCTCAGAAGTTGATAAAGTATGGTACATTGTCTACTTTATGTGTATTTTCATTTGTACCCTTTAGCTATCAATATTAACTTTATAACATTTCATTCTCTGGTCAAGACTTTTGAGTTAAAATGAGGAAGTATATATGAGATATTCTCCCATAAGTCACTCAGGATGATGAATCCTTATCTTCTCAACTCATCTATCTTCATATGCTTCATGGCACACCCAAAATCATCCTTTTTAAGTATTTGGCTATAGAGGTGAAATCAAAGTGTGATAATTCACATATAAGATGACTTGATATCTCAAATCAAAGGATTATTTATTTTATTGACACATGAAATAATATTTCATAGACACTTGAGTGACACTACCAAATGGAACTCTTGTAGCGGATCATTTTCAATAAACTTATTCTCTAATAAGCATCTAAATGCTCTCCTTAAATATCTTTATATTTCAACCTATGAGTTGGTTCATTACTTTACAAGTAAGGAGGTTTAGCATGTGCCAATTTTTGAGCACTTGTTAATGCCCTATCTTGACAATACAATGACTAAAAACTATTTAGGAATAAAGTTTTAATGCATAGGGATCCTCATAATTGTAACACTTTTCAATTCCCTTGTAAGGCTTATCTTGTTCCTTGGGTTTCACTTCATTTAGTGACTACTAATCTATATTATTGTCGTCCCATGCCAAGTGAGTTGGCTTTAGGGCATACACTAACATTAAGGTAAGTAACATAAAAATTTTCCTTAACCATTTGGATTGATAATAATGATGATTATTAGTTACTAAAAGAGGTAAAGCACTTAGAACTATATAAGCCTTGTAAGAGAATTGTAAAGGGGTAAATTATGATGATCTCTATGTATCGAAGTTTTGTTCTTAAATTAATTTCTCGATCCTTGTACTATTGAGATAGTGTATTGATGGTTCTCAAAGACTAGCACATGTGAAGCTTCCTTATGAAGTAAGCAACTGAGCTCGTAGATTGCAATATAGGGATATTTGAGGATAACATGTGAGTGTTTATTAGAGAATCAGTTCACTAACCATGACCTTCTGTGAGAGACCCATTTGGTAGTGTCACTCAAGTGTTTATGAAAATGCTCTCATCTGTCAGTAAAGTCGATGATCCTTTGACTTGAGATGCAGAGTCATTTTATGTGTAAATTGTCACCCTTTGACTTATTCCTTTATGGATTTGGAGTCCAAATGCGTAAAATTTTAAGTGTTCCATGAAACATATGAAAATAGATGAGTAATTAAAATGAGAATTCATCACTTGAGTGACATTGTGGACAATATCTCGTTTGTCCTAGCTTATATTATCTTAGAAGTCTTTGGATAGAGAAATATAAGTATTGGACTTAATATTTGTAGCTCAAGGGTAAATATGAAAATCCACAGAAAGTAGATATTGTACCATGTTTTATGTATTTTTGAGATATTATGATAAAAGGATCAAATCATGCATACAACACACTTAACAGGTTAGTTAAATTCCTATTACTTTTTATATCATTTGGGTCATCATGATGCCTTACTAGATGTCGCTCTTGATTATGAATTTAAATGAATATTTAAATTCAGTGCCAAACTTTTGGAAACCTAATGGGTCACAGACATAAGTGATGGCTCTATGACAATACCGAGAGGGGGGGTGAATCAGTTTTTTAACAAACCTTAAGTTCGTTTTTCGATTCTTCTAAATTCACTAGCCTATATTAATGTTTGCTAAGTTCTCTAGGCTATGCAAGCATAAAATCCAAATTCAATACAATAAGCACAAATATAATTGCAAGTAAATAAAGAGAGAAGGGAAAGAGAAATGTACGCAAGTGATTTATAGAGGTTCGGCAACCTTGTCTACGTCCTCTAACTTGAGACGCTCCCAAGGATTTTTCCAAATTCACTAACTTGAATTTGTATTACAATTCCTTTTTTTTTGTAGGCACAAGAGTAACTTCCCTCTTTTTCTAAGCTTAAGAGAAACCTCCATCTTTTTCTAAGGCTAAAGAGAAACCTCCCTCTTTTTCTAAGGCTTAAGAGAAATATCCCCTTTACAAGGTGTGTTTATGTTTACAATAGGTGTAATCAAGGGGATACCTCTAGGTAGGCAAATGATTACAAAGATTAAGCACAAAGAAAAGCCTATACAATATTTGTACTAGTTTATACAAGGAAGATGAGAATGATAAAAGATATTAAATTGTAGCTCCTGTAATCTTTGAAATGCTTGGAGAAGATGAAGAAATTGAAGAATGATATGTCTTGGCTGCTCTCTCCTATTTCTTAAGCTTCCAAGCCTCTTGGATGTATTCTTGACGTTGGTTAGAGCTAAAAATGAAAGTTACTGTTGTATCTCACAGAAACTAGCCGTTGGAGGCTTTTCACGTGTTAAGGGATCGATCCTATGTCCTAAGGGATCGATCCCATGCTTCATTCCACGCCTCCAAGGCATTTTGCCAATAGGGGATCGATCCCTTCCCTTAGGGGATCGATCCCATGCTTCCTTTTTGTTTCCTGGGAGCATTCTGCCATTCGTGGATTGATCCTTAACATGGGAGATCGAATGCTCATGCTTTTCCTGCACTTTTCTAGGCTAATTTGGGTTAGAAATGATGTGGACTTTTATTTTAATTCATCCAAAAACATTTTAGAATTTTGTGGGAGTTTTTCTTGACTTTTTCAACTAAAGACTTAGTGTAAAAACTTGTTAAGTAATTTTCTAAAGTTGTGTTTAGTATGTTCTTGAGAAAATTACTTAATGAAGATATTCAAAATCATTTTGTAAAATGTTGAGACCAATAAGAATATGCAATTAAATCATGGTCTTAAACTTTGATATGTAGACTTAAAGTTGTTTGAGAAAATCATATGTGATAAAGCAAATTTACAATATAAGAGAAACATTAAAGCTTACTTAAGTTTTTGTCATTTTAAAATACATATGTCAATTTAACGCTAACAATAAGAATAATGAACGAATTAATTGAATTGAATGTGTTTGAAAATTTTGGAATTTTTCTTGAGACTTATTTGATGGTATTGTAATTGGGCTTAATTAAATGATTTTAATTAAATAGACTTAATTAAGTGTATTAAGTCATTAGGCCAAATTATAATTAATCCTATATTATTGGATTGAATAAAAGGGTTTAATTAAGTTAGGGTCCCTTGGCTTAATTAAATTTAGACATTGCCTCAAAATTAAATTGTTTAATAAGGAAATGTACCCAATTATAATTTAAAATAAGTCTAAAGGCTAAAAAATAAATGTGCCAATTAATGAATAACATTTGACTAATCCTATTTAAACATTTTTATGGCTAGCCACCATATACTATACAAAATAATCAAAGAGCATACTACTAAAAATCCTTGTAGCCTGTGACAACATTGGCAGTTCCCTATGGAGGATTGTGGCAAGTTTTTTGTGTTATCCTTAGTGATTTTTAGCAAGCTTAAGAAACCCTATGGAGTTCCCTACAAGCTTATGATTTTTTTTTGTAGAGATACATGCCTTGAGAATCGGCAAGCTTAGTAACCTTGTGGACTTTCCTGCAAGCTTGTGACTTTTAGAGAGTTGTACCATGAAATTGGCTAGCATAAGAATGTGCTCCCTATGACGATTTCTCTTTCGTGTATTTAGATTCGTTTTTAACTCATGAAGAAAGATGTTTCTTCTACATGATTGATTTCAACAAGATTTGAAATCTTGGGTAGTGAGTTTCTTAAAACTTAAGCTGCTAGCATGGTGAACTACCATAATATAATTATGCTTTTGGGAAGGTTCTATCACTATAAATGTGCTAATTAATGAATAGCATTTGACTAATCCTATTTAAACGTTTTTATGGCCAGCCACCATATACTACACAAAATAATCAAAGAGCATACTACTAAAAATCCTTATAGCTTGTGACAACATTGGTAGTTCCTTATGGAGGATTGTGGCAAGTTTTTTGTGTTATCCTTAGTGATTTTTAGCAAGCTTAAGAAACCTTATGGAGTTCCCTACAAGCTTATGATTTTTTTTTTGTAGAGATACATACCTTGAGAATCGGCAAGCTTGGTAACCTTGTGGACTTTCCTGCAAGCTTGTGACTTTTGGAGAGTTGTACCATGAAATTGGCTAGCATAAGGTTGTGCTCCCTATGACGATTTCTCTTTGGTGTATTTAGATTCGTTTTTAACTCATGAAGAAAGATGTTTCTTCCACATGATTGATTTCAACAAGATTTGGAATCTTGGGTAGTGAGTTTCTTAAAACTTAAGCTTCTAGCATGGTGAACTACCATAATATAATTATGCTTTTGGGAAGGTTCTATCACTACTCGTGTGAATCACCATTGGAGGCCGGACACTTGGATGGCTTTGGTTTGTGACAACCCTGCCTCGATGTGTAAAAAGAGTGGGAGATCAAAGTTCATTGATTACAAAATCATTAGACAACGGTAAAATTTTTGAAATCCATTATTTGCACATATCCTAGTACAATCGATTTCTATGTTAATAGTCAAGTTGGTGCATCATGTTTTAATACTTCTTTATTTAATTTCCATTGCGCTTAATCCTATTGTGTTTGTATGAGCATGAGTTGAAACCTTACACATAAGTGATCATGTATTTTTATGATACCAAGCCCAACCTAAGTGAGGTAGCTGTAGGGCATATACTAATAATCTCTTATTTGAACTAGCACTAATCACTAACATGTCCAATACCATGTAGTATACTTGTTCTAATGTCCCACTAACATGTAATATATCCATACTTTAGATTAATTCATGTAATATCATGTATTTTAATTCACTTGGCTATAATTAATTCTTATAAACATTGACATGATTAAATCTAGATTTTATAATGTCATAACATTATAATTCTTAACATGAAAAATTAATATTGTCACATACACCCATTTAGGCATAATTTCCATAATTTAATTTTTTCAAAATAACTACTTAGCTCATTTAAATTTCAAAATATAAATTCCTTTACCAAATTTTTGGGTGTGCTTATGCTCTTGAAATTCTAAGATGGATATTGTCTCTCTCAAGTCCCCATCCTACATGATAAACTGAACTCTCATTACTCGATAGTTAAATACTTAAAGAGTACAAGGTAGCTTGTATAGGGTCAATTACAAGGTAGCTTGTATAGGGTAAGTAAATTGAGATTATTTCATCTTTCCCACCTTAAGCAATTTGGTTCTCCGAATTTTTCGAAGTCAGATCAAATGAGATGAAGGTACTTCTCTTTCATTAAGCTCTCTATCTCTTTGGCTTAGCGACTATATCTCGACTAGGACTGCACTAGGTTTTTACTAGGAGTATGCTTTGTATGATAATAACTATTATCACAGATCATGATACAAACTTAGATCTTAATGAGACTTGATTCTTACTATTGGATTAGTTAGCACTCTTAACGACATGAAGATTCCTAAGTAGCTTCACAAGTTAAAAGATCTAAATCATATACTTATTGTTGCCCAAATAGAAAAAAGGGTTTCTATTTGATCTTTTAGATATAGGCATGCAATCTTCTTTTATTAGAAGCTCTTCTCAAATGATTACTTCCTTTATTTCGATGACATTTTATCCACCTTTACCAATCTTTAGTGTATGTCTCTCTTTTTTTTTCTTGTTAACCTCTTTAAAATGACATCTATCTCTTAGATGTTTCGTTGCTAAACTCTATTAACAATAGAATTTTATCATATGATCTAACTTAGTGACTGTTTGGCCTAGCTTTTTCAAGAGCTTCTCTACTTAAAAAGCTGAAGTTGAGTGTTTGGCAACATCTCTAAAGCTTATGTGGACAACATTTTATAGCTTTTGGACAACCACAAGCTAAAGCTACAAATTGTAGCTTCGAGAGAAAGGGCTTTTACATGCTTATGCGGCTAGACGTTTTACTTAATGATTATTTTTTTTATTCTTACTTTACCCTTACCAAATTCTTAATATTACAAGCTATCATTATTAGCCTTACTTTTTACCTACTCATCTTTTTACTCTTTTTAAATCTTATACACCACAATGCCGTTTACTTTTTACTCTTCTCATTACTAATTTTTGATTTGACAATTCACTTTTATTTTTTCAATTACCCACAAAATTAGCTTGGAAAGCCACCAAAAGATACAACATATATTAATTTTTTATTTTTATTTGAATACATTAATTTTATATGATGTTGCAAGTCATTATTCTTTTGTTATTTTTGTTTGATTTAAAGATAAAAAATCAAAAGTATTATTGTTTGGTGATTTTTTATATTTTATTAGTGAATTGATTTTCATGTATTTTGTATATTTTTTAATTCTTTTAACATGTTTCTTAGGTCAAGTAGCAATTGGAATTTGTTACATGCATGTATATCTTATAAATACTACTAATAAAAAAATTTTGAAATTTGATTTGTCACATAATTTTAACTTTGTTAATAGGACATTTTAAATTTTTTTTGAAAATTCTAAAACATAAGACAACAACATGTACTTATGTTCTTTTTTTTTTTTGATGCTTTACTGTCACGACCCGAAAGCCAACGACGTCTACTTAACACTTATCTTATTTCTTTTAGAAAATTTCGAACTAAATTTTTCTTTTTCTATTTACGGTTTGTATTCAGTGTTAGTGTAGTAACTAAACTAAATCTTGCCTTAATAATATTATTTCTCTGGCTATATTATAAATCTCAAGGTGAATATAACTATTTTAGCCTCATATTCACTTATCCCAAAAGAAATGGGTCGAAAACCTCCCCCTTATATTTTATCAATTTCCCAGTAAAATCACCTGTATTAAAAATACATTTCTAACTTTCACAATACAACCAGCTTTAATTTCCACAATTCATGCAAACATGCATCTCATGTTTCTCAAGATCCAACTCATTAATAATTTCACATTCTTTTGTTTATAGTTTATACGTAATTCAAAACATGATCTTATCCCGGATCGTACTCGATAACCACATAAACCTATATAATAATCTAGTGCGACCTAAAGTTACATCCAATTTACTTCCTAGTACTGTGAAAATAAAGTTTGCATAATTATCTAAATGATATACCATTGTATACCTCAAAAGCACAAAAGCAAGGCTTGGAGAACGTAGACGAGTATCACAACTAGGTACATTTCCCGAGAGAGCCTATATGAAGCCTGAGCTGGATATCAACTCGTATGATATGTAGATGTTAAATTTAAGGGGGTGAGCAAATCCACGGCTCAGTAAGTAGCTTAAATAAATACAAACTAGGCTCATGTCGTAAAATATGATCATACATGCATGTACCATAAAAATATCATGTATGCACTCTGCCATGATTAGCTACTCACATATAATTTACAACAGATTGTATGGGCTTATTCAACTTTTCTTCATACCTTTAACTCATACAAACTCATCTTTTTCATTACTTTCATTGATATGGTTAAGCATAATGTAACTAACCATTCCAAATAGCACATGATGTTATAGCATAATATAAGTAAAGTTCGATAACAATTCCAATTCACTGTCGTATGTGTAATATCCATTTTATCTAATGATAGTCACAACATCACAAGTCACAATCGTTTTATCCATTGTCTTATTGGTGTATGATCTCCCATGATTCATCAGTACACGTGCAGCACTTAGCTCTCAAAGGATTTTAGAGGTGGCTCTCACAGTTCCGAAGAATCTATGTAGCACGTAGATCCTTTGAGTTCTCTAGAGGTGGCTCACACGGTACAAAAGATTGAGTTTTACTCGAATTGGCCTATATGGCACAAGCTTTCTAATGGTTCATCGTAACTCTTGTAGCACTTAGCTCTCAAAGGACTCTAGAGGTGGCTCCCACAGTTCTAAAGAATCTGTGTAGCACGAAGTTCCTTTGAGTTCTCTAGAGGTAGTTCACACGGTACAAGGAATGAGTTTTACTCGGATTGGCCTATATGGCGCATGCTTTCTAATGGTTCATCGGAACTCATGTAGCACTTAGCTCTCAAAAGACTCTAGAGGTGGCTCCCATAGTTCCGAAGAATCTATGTAACACGTAGTTCCTTTGAGTTCTCTAGAGGTGGCTCACATGGTATAAGGAATGAGTTTTACTCGGATTGGCCTCTATGGCGCATGCTTTCTAATGGTTCATCGGAACTCGTGTAGCACTTAGCTCTCAAAGGACTCTAGAGGTGGCTCCCACAGTTTCGAAGAATCTGTGTAGCACGTAGTTCCTTTGAGTTCTCTAGACACGGTACAAAGGACTGAGTTTTACTCGGATTGGCTTCCATGACGCATGCTTTCTAATGGCTCATCGGAACTCGTGTAGCACTTAGCTCTCAAAGGACTCTAGAGGTGGCTCCCATAGTTCCGAAGAATCTGTGTAGAATGTAGTTCCTTTGAGTTCTCTAGAGGTGGCTCACACGGTACAAAAGATTGAGTTTTACTCGGGTTTGCCATTTTGGCATATGATTTCTAGTGGTAATGTTCTAAAAATCATTCAAGTCCTCGAGTCACATATATACATCAGTTGTCATACAATTCAATTATCCTAGTTTTAATGAATACAACTAGGTGCTATTTGAGGTCCATGAATTTAAACATCGTAAGCTGCATATATACTATATACTACTTCACATATTCATTCCCAAAGTATCGCCATATATTAGCATGCTTACTTGGTGAAACTTAATAAATCACATGCATTTCTCATAATGCAGGCATCGACAATTTATACGATTCTATATGCTCAGTAAGCATAAACAAGTCATATATATAATGCACAAGTCACAAATAAGGTTTTATTCCAGAAGAATACTACTCACGAACACATCAAGTCAACTTGTATCTTACCAAGACTTACCCTTGTAGTCTTTTCCATCGTTTTTCACCAAACTTGATATAAATTAGATAATTATCGAATAAAGATTTCTTTCATCTCTTACGAGATGATACTAGTATGGTTTATTTCACCCACTTACCTCAATGCTTAGAAATCATCTTCCTCGGTCTTCCAAATTTAAGATTCGAGGTCCTACACAGCTCCAAGTCAGTACAAATCAATTCATTTACTTAAATCATTATTTCCAAAAGGAATTTATTTTCCTTTCCAACACATTAAATCAGTCGGTTGATATCCAAGTATATAGTGAGAAAATAAATAAATATGCATTTTGAATATTTAATATTTCATAAATCATAAATAATTTCTCACTAATCAAAATATTAAAACATGAATATTCAAATTAAATAATTTTCTCATAATTTCCACTTTATGGAAAAATTTGTGTAAATGGTATGGCTTAGAGAATAGTCGATTAATTGCATGGGGTTGAGGGTTTTGTTTTAAGGAATAATACCCAATATATTGTTAGTGGAGTTTTTTTACTTTAGAAGCGGAGTTAAAATGATGACATATTTCTTTTAAAAATATTAAAAAAATAAAATAAAATAAAATAAAATAAAATAAGATGTATATAATCATTTTAACCCCGCCTGTGAAGTAAAAAAAATTCGCTAATAATGTATTAAATAATCATCCTTGTTTTAAATTTAATTTTGGTCCTAATGAATTATTGTTATTAAGGAATGTTACCTAGAAAGTCTATTTCTCATATGCTCCCTTCTAATTTCAATGTATGGGAAATGTGTTTCTATTGTTTTGTATTATTTTAATTATGTGAAGTTTTTGGTTGGTTCAATGGTACTCCACTCATAATTCATAAAACAAGCCTACCACTAACATAAAAGTGCAGTTATTTCATTGCTGTTTGTCTACTGGTTGGAGTAATGTTAATTTTTTTTCTTGAAATCTATGAAGAAAGTGGTTTCTATCTGTAGGAAGTAGAATTACTACTACTACTACTACTACTACTACTACTACTATTATTATTATTATTATTATTATTATTATTATTATTATTTGGTACACATTATTATTATTAATTGAATATCTATATCTCTGTCCCATCTCTTTTCTTTTCTGTTTGACTTTCATATTAGATCTTAAGTAAATGTGGGGGGGGGGGGGGGGGGGGGGGGGCACATTTTTACCTTATAATTACATGCAATACAACTTTTTTTTAATTCTTTGTCTTCTTTTACCTTATAATTACATGCAATACAACTTTTTTTTAATTCTTTGTCTTCTTTTGCTTCACCACCATTTTCTCTGTTTGTTGTAATTTACAGCTTGTTACTCTATTATTGTCCTTTATGCTTAATGTCAATTATTTAGGTATTTAAGGAGAAACGTACTTTATGACAAGATAAATACAAAATTATATCACATATAAAAGAGATCATATTTATCACAATATGTTTTCATCCACGGAAGATAAATATTCACTATAAATATAAAGATAAGTAAAAACTACAAAACACTTGAAAAAACAAACACTAGTTTCAACTCTCAAAACAAACTTAGTTTGCTATCTAATGTGTAATTCAGTGTATTTTCAAAACAGTTTCTTAGGAGAGAGCATTTGTCGAGCGAAATTGATAGTCCAATAAAAAAGAAATAGGTATTTTGAGTAGAATATTTTGTATATTAGGTTAATTTATCAAGGGTTTAGGCTTTTTGGGGTTGTAAGTAGACTTTCGAATTCAAAATCCTATACTCAAACCAATAGAAATACCCGAAACATATTAAATATTTTTTAAAAAATTCTATTTATATATATTAAAATGGAAATTCATTCATGTTGCCTCCAAACCTACCCTCCTAAAATAATTTCATTGAAAATGTAAAGCCCTAACCTTATTTTCTTTAGCCCTTCCATACCCTCCCATCATGTAGCCTCTGATAATTGCAATTTCCATACATATTACTTAGGCTACTTGATGTTTGATAATTGAATAGTGACAATTTGAACCTTTGTGTAAGGACGCGAGTACGTGGATGTGCTAGTGCACGGACCTCTGAAAAGGTCATACTTACCCTGAGATCATAGAATTTCTCTGGCCCAAGCATGATTAAGCTCAAGTAAGACATTTTAGCTGAAGTAGCTACGATTTTGTTATACGTTAGAATACGTGCAACAAACCAAAAAATGATGACTTAGGCTATAAGGTGGTGAATCAATATGGTCAAACAGATAATTTGGTTTGACTTTAAGATTCCAAATAAGAATGGTCAAACCTTAAAATGCTTGGTCAAACCCTAAACCAAGGTTGACAATGTTAAAATCCTAGACAGACTAAATAAACCTTAAATAGGCTAAAAACATATAAAACCCTAATGTATCTAATGCATGGTCGGCCACTTTATTGAAAAGTCAACCAATATTGTCTTATATATGCATATTAGAAGATGTAATATGGACTAAGGACTTGTGATTAAATCTTAACCATAAAAAATTAAAAGAATTAAAAAGTATGGAAATAAAGAATTAAAGAGATAAGCATGCATAGATATTTCACCATTGGTCTTAGTTGACTTTGACTCTTGTTATTCTTAACTTTGAGGGAAAATTAAAGACCAAAATATCCTAAGGAAGGGTTAGAATGCTTGGCCAAGTGAAGAGAAAAGAGAGAAAATCGAAAGAGAAAGGAAGGAAAGAAAGAAAAACTGTGGGAAAGAGAGGGGGAAAGGAAGAAGAAGAAAGGAAAAGAAAGCAAACCCTACCATCCTACCTTGATCTTTACACCTTTAGAAACTAGAAAGTTTAGTTGTTTCATGACGTTTGCTTGGAACAAAGTTTAGTGTAGTAAGGGGAACCATTCAACCAAGGTGAGGCTTATGGGGTATGATTTGTTTCTTTGATTTGAGCTTAATATATAATGTTTGTATGATGATTCAAAGATGTTCCATGGTGTCAGGTTGTAATAAAGCTTTGAGGAGTTTTAAGGTGTAGGTTCAGCTATGATAAAGGGTAGGGGTAAGATGAAACTGTTTTACTTTGATCTAGAAATATTTGATGTATATAATGATGCTAAAGTGTTTAGTGGTGTTGGTTTGTAGTGAAAACTTAAGGAGATAGGTTTTGTCATTTTACTCTAGACTTGAACTAAGGGTAAGTGTATAAAGTGTGATGTGATCTATGAAACTATTGTCATACATGATGAATATATACTAAGCATTGATATGATTTACATGTAGAAAAGCAAAGGAAACCTTAATAGTAGCTCAAGGCCAAGAAGGGTTACGAGGGTAAGGTTGATTCCATTTGATGCAAATTGATTTCCATCATGTATATGAACTTATTTCTAAGCTATTTGATGTGTTGGAAATGTAGTGCAAGTGACTAAGTGGTGGGTGTGCATATTGGCAAAGGCATTAATTTTGCCTAAGTGTTGATAAGCTTTGGCAAGTTAGCTATATAAGATTTTAACCTATGACCTTATCTTGGTTTGGATTGTTGAAGAGCTTTTTCTGAGTTCAGGCTGGATGAAGTCATACAGTTTGAAATAGCATGTGCGAGAACTAGTACTTGCAGTTTCTTGACTAACCATATCTATAACAAATGGAAGAGGTGGTAAGAAGAAAAAATTTTAAAAAAAAATCACTAAGTTAGAAATTACAACGAAGTCATGGATTGCTAGCTCTTCCCTCAATAGTGAGGAGACTCAAAGCTTCGGGAGTAGTTAAATGTTTGGCATCTAAGAAGATCCTCCCATAATCTTTCAATTTGTTTATTTATTAGCACAAAAGTTTTCCATAAAAATAGAACTAAACTCATTAGCCTCTCTCTCATATTGCCATGTTTATTACTAACCTCATACTCTTTTGGGTGGATTAAGCTTTGGAAGTGGAGCTTATAGGTTTTATTAGATGAAGGATTGTCCTAAAATGTTTCTTATGAGGACAAGCTATTGCATAATACTAGCTCTTATATGTAGCACTGACATTTATTGAAAAAATTGATTTATGTAGCCTAAGAGTGAGGGGAAGCTCTAAACCCTCATATAATACTACGAATCCTACTATGTAATGCTAGTTATTTGGTAAGACCTGGGAAAGGGCTAGACCATTAGAGGTCAAGAGCTTGGCTATAGAAAGATGTAAAGCAAACCTAAGGCTAGCTATAAGCAAAACATAGTAGACCTATAATATATTTTTACCTTGATCCTGGGTGACCTTATCAGTATAATAAGGAAGGTCTACATCAAATAGGGTGGAGAGGTGTGGCCTCCACGTAGCTCAAGCAAAGCTCTTTTACTGAAGAGGTTAGGGCAACCTATGGGGATGGCCCCTCCTTTTATGGCTTTCATTTTTTCTAAGGAAGCTTGGTGCGTGTAAGGTTCAAAGAGGTGAATCTAACCTTTATCGTGATCTTCAACACACATTGCACGAAAACTTTCCTCCAAGGATTGTTTCTTATCCAGGGATAAGGGATCAAGCCAATGAATTCAGCTAGGAACCACCACTGGCATAACTTCCCCAAGAGTAGCTGAGGCTATTGAAACTAGGTCTTTCGAAGCCTCAGTCACTTATAAAAAAGTTGAGTTGTCTTGGTTGGGAGGAGTTATTATTTCTAAAAAAGGAGAATACATGGGGGCAAAGAAGACTTACTCATAGGTTAAACATGAAGGAAGAGCTAAAGGTTAGGATATCACAGAAGGAGAGTAGGAGAATTTTTTCTTGAAGATAGATGAAGTTTTTTAGAGACAAATGATGATCAAAATGAAATTTTGCCAATTAAATTTTATACAGAAAAAGGGGGAAAACCAAAGGTCATAAGCGGGAAAACTAAAAGTCATCCTAAGACCTAAGTCAAATGACATAAACTAAGAAAGTACATAGGATTTATCTAGATCAGATATCCAAGCCAGTGTGTGGAAGGAGATTTGGCCACATCATCAAGTGCAAAAATTAAGGCACTCAACATTTAATGTAGAATCCAAGCTCTCAACAACCTTTCTTTTTGCTCTTTCCCACACCATTTAACATATGTCAAATGCCTACCTAGTGCTCCACCAAGTTAATGTGACCTAATACGGGAACATTCCCATTTTTGCTTGAGTTATCGCAACTTGCAACAAAGAAGGTCATGAAACAACCAAGGTCCACGATTCTGCATACGCACACGTTGTCTTAACAACTACCAAGCTGACTTGGTTAAGACAATGGATGATAGTCTTATCCAGACGCAAAAGTGCAGTTCGTTTAAATGGGCCTGCAGGGACAACTGACCTCCCTTTCTAAAAGGTCAACCAATCCCCATCTGATTTGTGCAAGTCATAAATCGAAAACTTTGGCAACTTGACCTTCAAGACTAACATGATGATGGACAAAATGATGAAGGTGCTTTGGGCCTAAGGACATTTTAGTTTTCCACTTCAAACCAAGAGACAGTTAAGACGATGCCCTATTAAACAAACCTAACCTGTGGCAATCTTAGCATGTTTGTCATTGACATGCTTCGCTAAGGGTGACCACCTCGGGCAAGTGTCACGGGATTACCATAAAAAACAAGCCACCATGTGTTAACCTATGGATCTCCATCATGCTAGATTAGCACATTGGCCCAAATCATGAGGCTCTCTTGATAGGTCAGCCAATTCGTCCTTACGACCATATTATCTAGGTCTACCACGATAGGCCAACCCATACATAAAAGGTGACTCTATCCCATCAAAGTGGTAAGATACATCTTCTCACCCTTATTCTCTCAAACCAGAATCCAAAACTCCTGTCTCTCTCAATCTCCTCCTCCTCCTCTCGTCTTAGAGATATCCTTATATCCATTTTTTTATAGAAAAGGCACCCATTTGATTTTACAGTGAAAGTACATAGGAGCATGCTGGAAAGATTAGAACATAACTTTGATTTGGACATAGATATCTAACAAAAGTTGATTTCGCTGCAAAAGATAGAAAGTTACGGTTGGATTTATAAAGAAGAAAATCCTTGTAAGGGGAGGGGAGGAGGTCTGCTCTCTAGCTGGCACATGTTGCATTTAATATGTAACATTCTTCATTTATTTACCATCTCATAGCCAAAGGCCAATAGCCAAAGCTGTGATTCCTAACTCAACATGATGAAATAGTGAAAAAGAAGCTAAGTGATAATAAAGTGCGCGTGTTGTTCAGCTAATTGTGCAGTCAAAAAGAGGCAGCAGACAACAATATTGCATTTGCAATGCAAGCCTTGTAGGTTGCTTTGAGTGAAGCCCAAGAAAAAGGAAATGCTACGTACTTCTTCACTCCTTGGAGGCTCCCAATGGCATATATCATAATAGTATAAGCATTAAACAAGAAAAAATTACTACCAAGATTGCAGATTTAGGCAAGGAAGGCTGTCCAGCCCCCTACCAACACTAATTGAGTCGTCTTGATAAGCAGCCATTTCCATCATCCTTCTTACTACATCATTTTCACTTGATTTACTATTTCCTTTCTTTTTTTTCTTTCCTTTTGTAAATATTATGTTTACAGAGTAATAGCCAAGAAGAAGAAGAAGAAGAAAAGAAAGAAGAGAGAATTGAGAGTTCAAGAATTATTGTAAACAATTCTTCTGAATGATTCTTGATACTATTCTGTATTACAAGCATATTATTTATAGTCACAGTAACTAGACCAATTGCAATTCTGTTAGTTAACCAACTGATTAACTAACTCAACTAACTCAAATATTACATCTGTCATTATCCCCTGACATACTGAGCCTCTCTCTTATATAAATTTTTGGCATCTGTTACAGTAAGTTCTGACAAAATTAGGACAGGAAAGAGGCTTTGTAAGAACATCTGCTATCTGGTCATAAGCAGGGATATGACTAACAGTGAGACACTTCTGAAGAACCTTCTCTCGAACAAAAAACATGTCAAGTTCCATATGTTTGGTCCTTGCATGTTGGATTGGGTTAGCAGAAAGAGCTATAGCGGATAGATTATCACACCAAATGTGTGGTCTAACTGGAAGCTGCAGACCAATCTTAGAAAGGAGTGATTGAATCCAAACGATTTCTGTTGTCAGGTTGGCTAAACTTCTGAATTCAGCTTCTGTGCTGGACTTGGAGACAGTGGATTGTTTCTTGGAACTCCAGGATATGATATTGGAACCCAAGAACACACAGTAACCACTAATTGACCTTCGATCATCTGGGTCAACAGCCCAATCAGCATCAGTATAGCCTGTTAAAGTCAGTACTGGTGAAGGTTGAAGATAAATGCCATCATCAAATGTGCCACAAAAATACCTCAAAATTCTCTTTACTGCCTTCAAATGAGTATCAAGAGGTCTGTTTATAAACTGGGACACTTTACTGACACTATAGGCTAATTCCGGTCTGGTTATTGTAACATATTGTAGAGCACCAACAATGCTCCTATACTGCTGAACATCTTCAATAGGTGAACCATCATTAGTAGAGAGCTTAAGAGCACTTACCATAGGTGTAGGTAAGGAGTTAGCTTCAAGCATCTTAAACTTATTCAACAGGTTTGTAACATACTTGGTTTGTGTAAGCAATAGTCCAGTAGGCAAGTAAGTGACCTCAATACCCAGGAAGAAATTCAATGATCCAAGATCTTTTAAGGAAAAAGTTGTATTAAGAATAGAAACAAGAGAATCCACTTCAGCCTTGGAGCTACCAGTAATTATGATATCATCCACATAGACTAGAATATAGATAGAAACAGAAGCTGTTGTTCTTAGAAATAAAGAGTTATCAGCTTTAGAAGATATAAACCCCTGTTGAAGAAGAAAGAGCTTCAACTTATCATACCATGCTCTTGGCGCCTGTTTCAGGCCATATAAAGCCTTGTTTAATCTGTAGACCAGCTTATGTTGACTATTTTCAACTTCAAAACCTGGAGGTTGAGACATATAGACCTCCTCATGCAAGGTTTCATTCAAGAAGGCATTATTAACATCCAACTACCTAAGTGACCATCCTTTTGACAAAGCCAAAGTAAGAATAATTCGAATTGTAGCTGGTTTCACTACTGGACTAAAAGTTTCTCCAAAGTCAATGCCAGGTTGTTGTAAGGACCCTTTTGCAACCAGGTGTGCCTTATATCTAGCTATGGATCCATTTGAGTTCTTTTTCAACTTAAAAACCCATTTACAGCCAACCACTGACCTGTCTGAAGGTTCAGGAACTAATGACCAGGTCTTATTCTTAGTCAAAGCATCATACTCAGCTTGAACAACTTCTTTCCATTTACTATGTTGCAAGGCTTGAACTATAGTCTTTGGCTCATTGGAATCTAGATCAACAAGATAGGCTTTTGGTTTGAAAATACCAGATTTGGATCTTGTCTGCATTGGATGCTGGTTCACATCAGTAGATGCTGGTTCACATCAGTAGAAGCTGGAGGTGGACCTAATATCGAAGGCTGATCACTATATAAGGTCACATGAGGAGTAGATTGATGTGTTGAGTTAGATGAAGGAGAATTAGAACCAAGTAGAGTTGGTGATAAAGAGAAGTTTGAGGCAGAAGCAGTGTTTGATAATGAGATTGAATTGTTAGGAATAACTTGTGGTGGTTTTAAAGAGAAGGAATTTGGTGAGATATTGGATTTGAGTGTTGTAGGAAAGAATTCAAGATAAGGAAACTTAGTTTCATAAAAAATAACATGTCTGGATATAAAAAGACGTTGGTTTGCATCTAAACTTTTGTAACCTCTATGATTGGGACTGTAACAAAGAAAAATACAAGGAGATGACATATAACTAAGTTTATGACTTTGATAAGGCCTAAGATATGGGAAACATAAGCAGCCAAAAGTTTTAAGAAAGGAATAGTCTGGCTTTACCTTGTGAAGAAATTTAAAGGGTGACCTTGATTGCAAGATAGTAGTAGGTAACCTATTAATCAGATATACTGCAGATGAAAAAGCTTCAGACTAATACTTGAAGGGCAAGGATGCTTGGGAAAGTAATGTTAAACCAGTTTCAATAATGTGCCTATGTTTTCTTTCAACAATACCATTTTGTTGAGAAGTATGAGGACAAGAATTTCTAAATATGATACCTTCAGAGTTGAGAAATGAAGAAAAACCTCTAAATTCACCATCCCAATCTGTTTGCAACATTTTAACAGAAGTAGAGAATTGTTTTTCTGCCTGAGTCTTAAAATGGATGAAGGATTTGAAAGCTTCACTTTTGGATTTGAGGAAGTTTATCCATGTATACCTTGAATATGCATCAACAAAAGAGATGTAGTAATTAAAACCATCTCCTGACAGATAAGGTGCAGGCCCCCACAGATCAGACTCAATAAGTGTAAGTGGTGTGTCATATATTGTACTGGACAAAGAAAAGGGAAGTTTATGACTTTTGGCCATTTGACAATGACTACAAGTGTAATTTTTATTAATTCTTGAAGGAATATTACATGAAGAAAGAACTTGAGATACAATTGCAGAATGAGGGTGGCCTAGACGCCTATGCCATAGTACAAAGGAGTTTAATTCTTTTAATGAGTTGACTTTATCAGAAAACATTGAAGTATAAGTTTCTTTCTGGTTCTGAAGATCATCAGCAGTAGTTTGATTAACTGATAGGTTGAACCTATACAAGCCATGATCAAGTGTCCCCTTTAAAAGTGTTTCCTTGGTGAGAGGATCCTTCACAAGACAATAGTCAGTATGAAACTCAAAATAGACATTATTATCTTTGCAGAATTGTGAGACAGATAGTAAATTCTTTGTGATTTGAGGAACATGTAAGATATTTCTGAGATTGAAAGACTTGGAAGAGGAATTACTAGTGACTATAGAGTGACCAATACCTGAAATATTAAGTCCAGCTCTATTTCCCACATGTAGTTTGCCAAATCCATGATACTGAGATCCAACATTCAGATTTTCAAGAGCATGTGTGACATGATTAGTAGCTCCAGAGTCAGGAAACCAGGCTGAATCAATTAAGGAGTTTGGTGTGGCTATGAAGGTCTCAGCCACATTAGCTTCTTGTGAAGAAAAATCATTTCTTGGATGAACAATGTTAGCAGTTCTGGATTCACCAGGATCTGGATTGAAGGAAATGTCAAATCGATGGTAGCACTTGTGTACTGTATGACCAATCTTGCCACACAATTGACATTGAATTTTGGATCCAAGAAATCCTCCTCTACCTCTAGACCGTCCTCTGCCCCTGAAACCTCTGTTATCACCAAAAAAACCTCTATGGCCTCTGCCATTTTTAAAAGATGGATATCTTTTCTGATGAATAGCAACATTTGCTGTGGAGAATGAAGCTTCTGTAGCAGAACAATGTTGAAGATTTCTGGATTCAGTAGCAAACAACAGGGCAGAAGTTGCTTTCCATGATGGAAGTTCTTTTTGTGTAGAAATTGCAGCCATTATAGCATCATAGTCTTGATCTAGCCCTGACAAGGCAATTTGAACAAGTTCACTTTCTGGCATCTTGCAACCACAAGATTGTAAATTGTCCCACAAAGACTTAAGTTTCACTAAGAAATCTTTCATGCTGAGACTTCCTTTCTTCATGCTTTGAAGTTGTCTTCTGTATTGCATTACCTTTGCATTAGACTGAGATGCAAAGTATTCATTAATAGATTCCCATAACTCTCTAGCTGTCTCACATCCAACAAATTTGGGCAAGATTGGATTGCTGATCGAGGAAAGGAGCCAAGAAACTAAAAGTTGATCCTGTTGATCATAGATCTCAAACTCAATGGTGTTTCTTGAAGGAATCGACTGGTTCACATCAATGTATCCCTTCAAACCATAACCTCTCAAGGTGGCTATAACTTGTTGCTTCCATATCAAAAAATTATCATCTTCCAGCTTGACAGTGATGCATTGTGAACCTGAATTAAGAACAGAAGGTGTAGTTGAATCTTTGTTTACTGTCGAGCTCCCTTCCATAATGGCAGTTGATACCATGTAAATATTATGTTTATAGAGTAATAGCCAAGAAGAAGAAGAAGAAGAAAAGAAAGAAGAGAGAATTGAGAGTTCAAGAATTATTGTAAACAATTCTTCTGAATGATTCTTGATACTATTCTGTATTACAAGCATATTATTTATAGTCACAGTAACTAGACTAACTGCAATTCTATTAGTTAACCAACTGATTAACTAACTCAACTAATTCAAATATTATATCTGTCATTACCTTTTAACTGTAACTTAATGACATTGAACTTTCTTTGACGTACTATTTTAGTTGGATGCAGCACCAAATTCACCTTTGGCAACTGCCATGGAGTTTGGCTATGCATTGACTAGTCCACTGAGATGTTTTCTTTTCCGTAAGTTTATTTCTCGACTGATACCAAAAATAAAAATCTTAAGCTTTATTTGATCCATGGTAAATATTTTTTCCTAAACTTCTTTTTTTTTTGTACAAATATTTTTCCTTAAAATTTATATTGCTGGCTCTGTTTTTTATCCTAAACACTAGTACACTATATTTACGAAACATGGAAATAAAAAGGCATAATCAATCACTTAACTATTGAGACGGGATAACTGAGCTAACTCTTTGTATATAAAAATCATTCACAATGCTTTATACACAAGAAGAGATTCACTTACGCTAATGAATTATAAATTGTTTTACACATTTTTTCAAGTAACCATTTTTCATACACATTAGCTGAAACATCATGCACTTAATACTATAAAGTTAACTGCAACACTAACAACAAGAAATTTCATTGTAACATTAAAAGTTTAAGGACCAGTAGCTTACTTTTTATACCCTTGGGACCAAAACAATGTCTTCAATGTTTGAGAAATATGTAATAGGCTATTTAGTCATGTGTGTGTATGTATGTATGTATGTATGTATGTAAACACATACATGTTTGTAAGGAAATTTAAACTTTGTAAACTGATCTTTTAAAAGTGACAGGATCTTTTGGTGCTTGACTATGTGAGCAGCTGTAATAAAATGTGATCTTTGTGAAGATAATATTACAATGTTTGATATGCATGGCAAAATGTTGTTTAAAATATAAGAAAAATAATATTAGAGCGTTTGATAAACTAATATTTTACTGTGAATATAATATTAATTTTGAAAATACCCTTAGATTTGAAAAAAATTAATACATTATTATATTAAAATGTTAATAATATAATTATTTTGTTAATAATGTAATTATAAAAATCTTTGTTCTTTCGTTTTTACTTAAAAATTTTATTTGTCATAAAATAATGTTTAGTTTGAAAGAAAAAAAACATGGTTCTCACTTCTTACTCTTATATATTTTTTAAATAACAATAATGTTAGCTTTAAATTGACAAGTATTTTGAAAATGACAAAACTCAAGCAAGCTTAGAAATGATTTTTATACAAGTAAATTTGCTTTGAATGAACTCAATGATTGAAACTATTTTAACAAAGTCTTGGATTGCGATTTCAATTGAAAAAGTCAGTAAATACTCTTAGAAAAGTGTTAGAAGATTTTGAACTGACTTAAAATCACAAAAGCCTTAAACTTTGCAGCAAATTAAGTGCAGGATGGTGTACTGGACAAAAGGGATCGATCCCTACTGTAGCAGGATCGATCCCAAATTGGCAGAATGCTCTTGAACCATCCAGGAAAAAGTTGGAAAACATTCTGGAGAAAAGGGATCGATCCCTACTGTAGCAGGATCGATCCCTTCGCATGAGACCTGACACCAATGGCTAGTTTTTGAGGGTTTCAACGGGAAGATTTACATTAAATGCTTCACCAACTGTTCTATCCGTTTGGTGGGTTATAAATAGAGGCATTTATGAAGTTTGAAGGAGAACAAGCATTCCAAAGTATTCAAGCTTCAAGAGAGAAACTGAAATCTGAAAATCTTTATTGTAACTCCATTTTGTGAGATTGTTTTCTGTGTTCTTCACCCATTCACTGAAAAATCAGATATTCAAAGGGGTGAGCTATCCTTGTAAGGTCTGATATTGTAGAGTGTGGGAATACTACAAGGGTAGAGGATTAGAAGGAGATTTCTAAAATCTCAAGAGAAATTGTAAGAGGTCTTGCCACACCTTCAAGTGGTTTGTAAGCATTCTCAAGGAAGAGGTAAATCAAAACCTTGACAAGGAGTTCAAGGAGAGAGGACGTAGGCAAGAGATTGGCCGAGCCTCTATAAAACTTGTGTTTGCTTCTCTTTCCCTTACTCTTATTTACTGCATTTATTTCATTATTGTTTATTTGACTTTGATTGTGCATTAAGAGTTAGGAAAATTAGAAATAACTAGAAAAACCGATTCACCCCCTCTCGGTAGAGCCAACAATTGGTATCAGAGCTTGGGCTCGAGAGTGACTTAGATTAACATCTATCAAGTATAAACGATCACTGATGGCTCAAACTAGTTTGTCTACACCTTTGGTAGGAGAGGGACACTCTACGGTTAGACCTCCACTCTTTAATGGTGAAAACTATGCTTATTGGAAGACTAGAATGATGCTATTTATTCAAGCTAATGATTATGAAGTATGGAGAGTTATTGTTAAAGGTCCCCTTATCCCTATTAAGAAAGTAGATGGGACAGATGTGCCTAAGAAAGAAGATGAATGAGAT
Source organism: Heritiera fomes (assembly GCA_032173925.1). Classification (NCBI taxonomy): domain Eukaryota; kingdom Viridiplantae; phylum Streptophyta; class Magnoliopsida; order Malvales; family Malvaceae; genus Heritiera; species Heritiera fomes. Next base: position 8,083,598 of record JAPDPM010000022.1, on the reverse strand, counting down.
ACTAATGATATTAGGATGGCACAACTTAATGCTAAAGCAATGCACACACTCTTTTATGCATTAGGACCAAATGAGTATAATCGAGTGTCACAATGTGAGAATGCTAAACAAGTTTGGGATAAACTAGCTATCACACATGAGGGATCCACACAAGTTAAAGAAACCAAAGTAGGCATGCGCACACAAGACTATGAACTATTTAGAATGAAGAATGATGAGTCAATTAGTGACATATTTACTAGGTTTACGGACATAATAAATGGTCTTAAAGCTTTAGGGAAGACGTACTCTAATGTAGAGATGGTGAAAAAGATTCTCAATAGCTTATCCAAATCATGGGAAGCTAAAGTCACTGCTATTGAGGAATCCAAGGACCCTCATACACTCTCATTAGATGAACTTATGGGATCCTTGCTCACTTATGAGATGAAAATTAAGAGAAATCAAGATCCTCCAAAGAAAGTTGGAGTAGCACTAAAATCCACCATAAGTGAGGAATCAAAATATGATCGTGATGTAAGTGGTGATGAAGAAGATTTAGAAATGGCCATGTTTGCCAAGAGGTTCAATAAATTCATGAGGATGAGAGCTAGTGGAAACTCTAGGAGACCCCCTAGGAGAGAGTTAAATAAAGGTGAAACTAGTAGGAAAGATAAGGACCAAATTATATGTTATGAATGCAAAAAACCTGGCCATATTAAATTTGATTGTCCTTTGTATAGGAAGCAAAATGAAAAGAAACAAAAGAAGAAAGCAATGGTGGCTACTTGGAGTGATAGTGACTCCTCCGATAAAGAGAATGTGGAAGATGAAGTAGCTAACCTTTGCTTCATGGTTTTTGAAGATGAGAAGGTAACTTCTAACTTGCTAGATACTCATGAATACACTTTTGATGAATTACAAGATGCATTTGATGAATTGGCCAATGAATTTGAATGCATGAACTTGAAATATAAGAAAATGATCTCTAAGTTGAAAAAGGAAAATGAAATGCTTGTGAATGTTAAGTTAGAATGTGAGAAGGAATTAGAAAATGCTAATCTAGAAATTGAAGAATTAAATAAGAAGAACACTAATTTGCATAACTCCTTTTCTAGATTTTACATGGGTCAACAAAAACTTGATCAAATGCTAGAAACTCAAAGAGCATTTTTTGATAGAGAAGGGTTAGGCTATAATGCATCTAACAAAGAGACTCATCTTAAAAACTTCCTAGTTAAAGATAGAAAATTTGTTTTGTGCCCATTATGTAACAAACTAGGACATTCTTCACAAGCATGCACCTCTAGGAAGACCGTAATTAGAGAAAAAATGGCTATCAAGATTTGGGTGCCTAAACATGTTTTGAATTCAAATGATGAGTCTTTAAAGTTGAAATGGATCCCTAAAGGATCAAAAATTATTGATACTAACTCTCAAGGACCCAAGAAAATTTGGGTACCTAAGATAAAAGCTTGATGTGTTTGTAGGAGGAAGAGTATTGCTACAAGGCTAAGTCCAAGGAGCATTGGTACCTTGATAGTGGATGCTCTAGACACATGACGGGAGACAAGAGCCAATTCAAGTACTTAAAGCATAAAAGTGGTGGAGAGGTCACATTTGGAGACAACTCCAAAGGACAAACTGAAGGAATTGGCTCCATTGGTAACTCTTCCTCAACCATTGAAAATGTTTTGTATGTTAGAGGCTTGAAACATAACTTGCTTAGTATTAGTCAATTGTGTGATAAGGGATTTAAAGTTATGTTTGATGATTTGTGTTGCAATGTTGTTAATGCCAAATCTAATCAAATTGTGTTTATTGGACATAGACAAGGAAATATTTATATTGTGGATTTAAATGAACTTAATAGCAAAAATGTATGCTTTATGGCTACTAGAGAAGATGAACCTTGGTTATGGCATAGAAGACTAGGCCATGCTAGCATGCATGTTTTGTCTAAGTTAGCCAAAAGAGACTTAGTAGTAGGATTGCCTAAGCTTCAATTTGAAAATGACAAAGTTTGTGAGGCATGTGTAAGAGGAAAACACAAAAGAATTTCATTTAAACCTAAGAAGTGTGTCACTACCTCTAGATCGCTTCAACTTCTTCACTTAGATCTTTTTGGACCAACTAGGGCAACTAGTTTAGGAGGTAAACACTATGGATTTGTGATAGTTGATATTACACTAGGTTTACTTGGGTGTTCTTTTTAAGTGTTAAAAATGAGGCCTTAGAAAAATTCACTGTTTTCTCAAAACTTGTTCAAAATGAAAAAGGTTACTCTATTTCAAGTATTAGAAGTGATCATGGAAAAGAATTTGAAAATCTTGGTTTTGATATGTTTTGCAATAAAAACGGTATTAGCCATAATTTTTCAGCTCCTAGAACTCCTCAACAAAATGGGGTAGTTGAAAGGAGAAATAGAAGCTTAGAAGAAATGGCTAGAACCATGCTTTGTGAAAATAACTTACCTAAATATTTTTTGGCTGAAGCAGTAAACACCTCTTGCTATGTTATAAATAGAGCTATGGTAAGTCCTATTTTAAAGAAAACTCCTTATGAGCTTTATAAAGGAAAAAGGCCTAACATAAGTTATTTTCACCCATTTGGATGTAAATGTTTTGTTTTAAACAATGGTAAAGATAACATAGGAAAATTTGATGCTAAAAGTGACGAAGGTATTTTTCTTGGTTATTCTTTAAATTCTAAGGCTTATAGAGTTTTCAATAAAAGAACACTTTTTGTAGAAGAGTCAATACATGTAATCTTTGATGAATCAAATATTTCTAATAGAACCAATCTTGATGATGAAGTAGAGATTTTTGATGAACCTATAGTTGACCCATCTCAAGATAAGGATGTTAGGGAACAATTAGAAGATCTTACTATTAACAAGAATGAGGAGTCCATGGAACAAGAAATAATTGAGAAGGAATCTAGGTGTCCTAGAGAACTTGGATATGTGAAAGATAATGATATTGTTAGAGATCCAACCATTGGAGTTAGGATTAGGGCAACCTATAGAAACATATGTCAACATGTAGCCTTTGTGTCACAATTTGAGCCAAAGAAAGTGGATAAGGCCTTGAATGATGAAAATTGGATTATGGCCATGCAAGAAGAATTAAATCAATTTGAGAGAAGCAAAGTGTGGACATTAGTAGAAAGACCTAAAGATCATCCCATCATTGGAACCAAATGGATATTCAAGAATAAGATGGATGAAAATAGCATTATTGTTAGAAACAAGGCTAGGTTAGTGGCACAAGGATATAGACAAGAAGAAGGGATAGACTATGATGAAACCTATGCTCTGGTAGCTAGATTAGAAGTCATTAGGATGCTACTTGCTTTTGCATGCTACAAGGATTTTAAGTTATATCAAATGGATGTGAAAAGTGCTTTCTTAAATGGTTATATAAATGAAGAGGTTTATGTTGAGCAACCTCCCGGTTTTGAAAATCCAAAATTTCCTAACCATGTTTTCAAACTTTCAAAAGCCTTATATGGATTAAAACAAGCTCCTAAAGCTTGGTATGAAAGACTTTCAAAGTTTTTAATCGAAAAAGGTTTTACAAGAGGAAAGGTAGACACAACCTTGTTTATTCAATCTAAGGGTCATGACTTATTAGTAGTTCAAATTTATGTAGATGATATCATTTTTGGATCTACAAATGAGTCATTGTGCAAAAATTTCTCTAAACTAATGCAAGGTGAATTTGAAATGAGTATGATGGGAGAATTAACCTTCTTTCTAGGACTTCAAGTTAAACAATGCAAAGAAGGTATTTTCATAAATCAAGCTAAGTACACTAAAGATTTGCTCAAAAGATTTGGAATGGATGAGTCTAAACCTTTCTCTACACCTATGAGCACAAATATTAAGCTTGATAAGGATGAAGGAGGAAAATGTGTAGACACTAAACTATATAGGTCTATGATTGGCTCATTGCTATATTTAACTGCTAGTAGACCCGATATAATGTTTAGTGTATGCTTGTGTGCTAGATTTCAGTCATCTCCTAGAGAATCACACTTACAAGCAATAAAAAAAATCCTTAGATACCTCAAAGACACTTCTTCCTTAGGACTTTGGTATCCTAAAGATTCTACACTTGATCTCCATGCCTATTCCGATGCGGATTTTGGTCGATGCAAAGTGGATAGGAAAAGCACATCGGGAACATGCCAATTCTTAGGAAGTAGGCTCATCTCGTGGTTCTCTAAGAAACAAAATAGTGTAGCTCAATCCGCAACCGAGGCTGAATATATAGCTTCCGGAAGTTGCTGTGCTCAAGTTTTATGGATTAAGCAACAAATGAGAGACTATGGACTAGAAATGAACCAAGTTCCCATTAGGTGTGACAACACTAGTGCTATCAATCTTACAAAAAATCCCATTCAACACTCTAGAACCAAGCACATTGAGATTAGACATCATTTTATGCGAGATCATGTGTAAAAAGGGGACATTATTCTAGAGTATGTAGATACATTGCACCAATTAGCTGATATTTTCACCAAACCCTTAGACAAGGAGAGATTTTGCACTCTTAGAGGTGAATTAGGTATTATGAATGCTTCTTGAATTGATTTGATGACTTAAGTTGGTTTGTGATGATTGCAAGACAACGATTTGAAGAATATAATTACACTTGCAATTCATGACCTTAACTTACTAAGTTACTGTTCATGTTCATAGCTCCTTGAGATTGAAATGTTGAATTCTGTGTGTTTTGCTCATGTTAAACTTCTTTCATTCGCCAAAACACATTTCTAATGTTAAGACACTATCACAGCCATGTCTACCTATTGGTTCTGCATACTTATGCAATTTTCTGCATTTTGTTGCAGTTTTCTGCACTTTTTCTGTAGTTTTTAATCTCATTTCCTGCATCTCAAGTGAAAACAATCAAATTTTGATTTTAAGATGGTAAAAATGCATAAGTTCCATTGTTTTCAAATCATTTTTATGCATCATGAATGAGGCCAGTGACTAAGGAGACAATTCTTCCCGAATAGGATTGATTTTCCAATCTGTCAGGCCAAAAATCTGGGTGATGGGAAGCATTCTGCCTAAAAGGGATCGATCCCTCTACAGTGGGGATCGATCCCATCGTGACAGAATGGACTTCGCGCTTCTTTTAAACCGTCGGGCCCTCCTTCCTTTCCGACTATTCACTTTCTTCTTCACCTCTCTACGCCGTTCCTCATTTCCTCTCATCCAAAACTACTAGATCTCACTCATTTCTACACTAAATCACTCCATTCTTTCACCAATCTTTCTCATTTTCTTCTCTTTTTCATTTCCCCTCCTCATTTCCTGACCAAATCTCCTATTTTCTTCTCTTCCTTCTTCTTCCACACCATGGTTACTATTCACCCAACATTTCAATTGTAAGTTTTTCTCACATTTTTCATTAATTTTTTCTTGCATTTCTCGTTTCTTTTATCATGTCTTGCCTACCCATTTGCATATCTTGCATTGCTTTCATTTCCATCTTGTTTTTCCCTTCATTTGGCACTTGTCTCTTTTCTAGAGTTTATACTTAGCCTTTTTGTAGTTCTTAATCCGTATTTCCTTGTCATATCTGTTCTATGTATTGTCTGCTGTGATTATCTGCTGTTGGTTAGATCATATCTCTCCCACATACTCATCCATAGCTCACCAAACTTGTGCCCACCACCTGTTCGATAAAAGTTCTCAACAAAATTTTCTATCTTTTTCTTACTCCATATGGCTCCTAAGCTTAAGCATACCACTCAAAAACGCAAAACTAGTGCTTCCACTTCCTCTTCCTCCATACCAACCACCTTTAATCGATGCTTTCGCCATGCTAATGAGAAAACCAAATTTCTAGCAAACTTTGCAAATATGCCCATTAAGCATTGGCGTCCTATTGATTTCGATTTCCTCGAATCAATTAATTTTCCTTACCTCGCCAAGTTTAATGAATATCGCTGGACCCAGTTCCTCAAAATCAATACTCCGGTCCCGAAAAACATCATTCGTGCCTTCTTTTCCAATGCCGAAATCATCTATGATCCTAATGATGACTGTACGGTTGTAAGGATTAGCTCTTATGTCATGGGCAAAACTGTTGAACTGACCACACAATCCCTCTCCCTTGCTTTTAGCCTTCCTGACAGTGGTAATATCTATGAAAATATAGATGTCCCCTTAGCGTTTCCCGTTATCGATAATCGTGCAAGTGACCTTCCTATCTTCGCATGCCTCATCCATATCATCATCTCATGGAATCTCCGCCCTCTTGGCACCCGATACTCTCACCTTCGCAAACTTGATCGTTTTTGGCTTCATCATCTTCATGAACCTGACGGTGAACAACCAGACCTCATACACTTTATACTTCATGACTGGGTGAAGATTGTTCGTGGCAAGGTCCACACCATTGTCTTCCTTCAACCTCTCGCCTTTTACTTGCACTTTCGTGGCGTTGACTGTTCCTGTGAGATCGATGTCCTTCCGGACCCTAGCACCACAATCAACCTCGCCACTCTTCATAACCTTGGGTGGTATCAACGTCAACGGGACGACTCACTCGAATGGGTCAAGACTCATGGACCGCCTGCATCTCCCGAACATGCTCCGGCAGAAGTTGGCGAAGAAGGAGAGGACGCAGCTGACGCACCTGCAGCAGCCACATCTTCTGCACCTTCCGGCTCCACATCAGTTTCTCTTGACCAGATCATGCTCATGCTTCAACAAATGCACACCTCTCAGCAAATTTTCCAGCAAGACATCACTCAGCGACTTGATCAGATCGAGGACACTCAAGCTACCATGTATGATGAAATCCAAGATGTTCATATGCAACACGAGGATTTCATGGACCAGTATTACAAGACGTTTCCTCGACGCTGATTGGGATTGTTGTGTGGGATGCGCTTTTACCTTGCTATGCTTATGGCCTTGGTGTTTTATCCTTTGCTGTGTTCTGTCGGCTTTAGTGTTTCATTGTCTGAACTTTCTTAGATCTCTGCACTGATGTGATATGTTTTGAACCTTTTATAACTATGTCTATGACTATGTTAATGACATTGCTAGTTATGCTTTCTAGTGGTTTTATGTTAATGACTATGTCTTGTTCTGACATTCATTGTGCGTTCATGACATTGGGTTGATCTTTGTTTCTCTTTATTTCATTACCAATGCTATTGCTTTTTCTACTTATCATTGGTATACCCTTATTGCTTTAAATTGACTTATCCTACTAACCATTTCCTCGTGCTATTTGTTCTGTTTCTTCATTTGCTATGACAAAAAGGGGGAGAATTCATGTGGTAAACTTGTATTAAATTGAGGGGGAGCAAATATTGAGGGGGAGTAATGTTTTTCAAAAATTAAGTAACCTCAATTTTCAAACACATAAGCAAATTTACCTTAAGTTTTGTCATATCAAAAAGGGGGAGATTGTTAGCTTTAAATTGACAAGTATTTTGAAAATGACAAAACTCAAGCAAGCTTAGAAATGATTTTTATACAAGTAAATTTGCTTTGAATGAACTCAATGATTGAAACTATTTTAACAAAGTCTTGGATTGTGATTTCAATAGAAAAAGTCAGTAAATACTCTTAGAAAAGTGTTAGAAGATTTTGAACTGACTTAAAATCACAAAGGCCTTAAACTTTGCAGCAAATTAAGTGGGGATCGATCCCTACTGTAGCAGGATCGATCCCAAATTGGCAGAATGCTCTTAAACCATCCGGGAAAAAGTTGGAAAACATTCTGGAGAAAAGGGATCGATCCCTACTGTAGCAGGATCGATCCCTTCGCACGAGACCTGACACCAACGGCTAGTTTTTGAGGGTTTCAACGGGAAGATTTGCATTAAATGCTTCACCAACTGTTCTATCCATTTGGTGGGTTATAAATAGAGGCATTTATGAAGTTTGAAGGAGAACAAGCATTCCAAAGTATTCAAGCTTCAAGAGAGAAACTGAAATTTGAAAATCTTTATTGTAACTCCATTTTGTGAGATTGTTTTCTGTGTTCTTCACCCATTCACTGAAAAATCAAATATTCAAAGGGGTGAGCTATCCTTGTAAGGTCTGATATTGTAGAGTGTGGGAATACTACAAGGGTAGAGGATTAGAAGGAGATTTCTAAAGTCTCAAGAGAAATTGTAAGAGGTCTTGCCACACCTTCAAGTGGTTTGTAAGCATTCTCAAGGAAGAGGTGAATCAAAACCTTGACAAGGAGTTCAAGGAGAGAGGACGTAGGCAAGAGATTGGCCGAACCTCTATAAAACTTGTGGTTGCTTCTCTTTCCCTTACTCTTATTTATTGCATTTATTTCATTGTTGTTTATTTGACTTTGATTGTGCATTAAGAGTTAGGAAAATTAGAAATAACTAGAAAAACCGATTCACTCCCCCTCTCGGTAGAGCCAACAAATAATTTAGTAAAAAAATTCAACTTAAAATATTTTAAATTTTATGCAAAATTCAACTCAATAAAAATGGTTCAATCAAATTTTGTCTCAAATTCTTTAATTAATTATCTTTTTTACATACATCTCATTATTATATATTATAATATTATCCCTTTTTTATATACATTACATTCTTACAATTCCTAGGTTCACATGACAAATGTAATTATATAAACTATAATTTAACATCTAAGAAAATAAAAGCTTGTAGTATTTATAAACCTAGTTAAAATTATATAAAGAATTTTGTAACTAATGGACATTACTTTTTTAAAAGATTTTGTTAATGGTAAATTAAATAAAAATATTTATAAAATAAAATTTTATTAAAATTAATAAGACATAATCATAACTATGTTGGAAAGAAAATAAAAGGAAAATAAGATGTGTTAGATCTTAGTAAAAGGGTATTTTGAAAAGAAAAAAGTGTTTTACTTGGTATAGTCACTGCAAAGTTACATTGCATAAGGGAAGTGGTGTAATTACATTTCAACCTTCAATAGTATTATAAAGCTGCAAATTAACATTAAAACTATATAGTCCAACCATACATTGCAATCACTTTACAGTCAATTAAAATACCTATAACATGCTCAATATTACTTATACAAAATGCCCTCTATATTCAAACATGAGTTATTCATAATAATAATAATAATAATAATAATAATAATAATAATAATAATAATAATAATAATAACAATATTGTCGTTGTTGTTGTTATCATACACTTAATTTTGAAAGAAAAGCTACAAGCTCCTTAAGCCATGTCACCGTTTACTCTTCACCCACCTTGTTTTCACTATTCATCCTCTCTTATTTTCACTGTTCATCATTTTTCACTTTTTTTTGTCTTTTTCCCATCCATTGACTTCTTTTCCCTATTTTTATTGTTCATTATTGTTCACCAAGTGGCGTTTTTCCCCCTTTTCTTATTTTGTAAAGAAGCCAACAAACCCCTTAAGCCATGTCACTTTCATCCTCCCTATTTTTACTGTTCAATATTGTTCACCAATTTTTTTCCTCTTTTCCTTTTCGCAAAGTTTTTTTTTTTTTATGTTTTCTCCCTTGCACTGTTTGCCAAGGTTTGTTACTGTTCATCAAGGGATTTTCCCCTATTCTTTTCTTGTTGTGAGATTCATATTTTCTACTACTTCTATATATTATTAGTGAAGCTAGGAAGAGTGGATGCCTTATAAATGATTAAATGCTACTTGTTCTGTAGGTATAAAAAGGAATCGCATAGTGGGGCCCATTTAACTTCTAGTGTCCTGATGGAGGTGAGACTTGAAGGACTCATTATTGAGAGCCAGAAATAGTGGTGGTAAGAATCTGCACCTCAAACTAGCTTGTTTATGTATGTTTTGAAAAGTGTATAAACAAATTAAAAAAATGACGATTAAGTCCATAAGTCAAAAGAATTTTCGTGAATAACAGTTAAATGAGTTGACTTTAGACCACCTAACAATAATAGAAAATTTTCCTTGAAATAAAGCCTTAGGCCATGTAGACTGATGATCAAATCATGCGAAAAAAGAAGAAAATTACGCGATTCAGTGATTATGGGTATTTTGGTAATTTCATCCAAATTGGCAGTCAAACCTTAACAAAAGCTTAACCAATGATTAGAGATTGATAAATAGGAGTGTTTCATGGTTGAATAAAATATTTTGAAGGTTAGATAGACTGTTTTCAACGAAGTCAATAGTGAAGGGCAAAATTGGAAGATATCCTTAAGTATAAGGGCATTTTAGTAATTTACACATTTTAAATATTAATTTTTATAGAAATTTCCACCTTTCTTTCCCCGTTTTTAGCAGCCGTTTCTTCTCTCATTTTCCTCCATAACCAAGATTACTAAGAGAGAGAAAGTCATTGAAAACTCTAGCAAACGAATTCTAAACTAAAAACTGTCTTCACCAAAGCTGTTCAGTTTTTAGTGTTTTATCTTCTAGTACCAAAATCAAGTGCCAAAGTGGCCAAAATCCAAGGGTAGGCACTCCCTCAAGTTTAGGCCAAGGTAAGAAAGAGAAGGAACTATTGATTTTTCATGTTTTAAGGATTTAACACTGTGTATTTAAGGTGTTTAGACACATGTCTAAGTTTGAATTGGAATGAAACCAAGAGAATTCTCTCTCTTAAGGTCATGGCCAATATTCTTCATGCATGAATGTGATGTGGTTTAATGTGGAAATGATGTAAAGTTAGTGTAAAGTCAAGGTAAAACATGAATTTAAGCTTGAAAGTTGAAGAAATGAAGTAGAAAGTGAAATTGGAGGGTGAGTTTTGAAATTTGAATAGCATTCTGTTTAAGAGCAGTCGGCTACCTTGTATAGCAACTAATTGCCCAGACACAGAATTCAAACATTTTCCTCGTAACTGACTTAAATCAGTCGACTGCCCTACATAGTAGTTAACTGTCCCTACAACCAACTTGAGCTAGTTGACTGCCTTTAGAACCAATAGACTGCTTTTTACTTAGAAGCATTTTATTTGAAAACTAGTCGACTGCCTAAAGAAACCAGTTGACTGCCTACTGTGTGGACAACTTGGAAAGATGTGATGCTGGAATTAGTTTATAATTACAAGAATAGTACAATTTTCATAATTGAAATATTGAAGTTGACTGTGTTCAAATATTGAATTGTAGCTTTGTAGTCCCAAGAGGATACTGGTGCTAACTCACGACACAATGAGAATTTGATAGGTAAGGGATATATGTAAGAGACGTAGGGTTACTATGGTGCATATGGAAAGTTAAAAATGCATTATGATATTGGACTTGGTATTGGAACTCTGGATTTGTGGTTATAAACTGCGTTTTCCTTGAGGGAGGTTAGGATAGGTATAACCGTTATGCTACCGAAATGTCATGACCTGAAGGCCGTGACGTACACTCAATACATACACTTATTCCACTTACCAAATTTATGAACTAATTTTTTCTTTTCACTTTATGGTTTGTATTCAGTGCCAGTGTAGTCAGTAAATGATTTTCACTTATCCTCTTCATTTAATTCAACTTAACTAACTTATTCTTTCATCCAAAGGTGAGGTAAATAATTCTCTAGGCTTGTAATTATCTTTTTTGATTGATAAAATATTCTTACGTAGAAAACAGGTTGAAAATGTTCCCTTTATATTTTAAGATTTCCTCAGATAAATAACTTGTAAGACATTATCATTTATCATAACCCAATCATACCAAATCAATTCCACTATCCTCACATTCACATCATAATGCAGATCATCAAATGATTGTCATGGCAACAATCCTAATATCCACCACTAATTATCACATACATATCGAATCTAGGATCACACTTGATCGTCATGTTACTTACAAAATAATTCTAAAATGATCTAAGTTACATCCCGTGACACAAGCAAACAATACTATGTAATCTTGATAAAATGTGCATGCAAACAAAATAATACATTATTTGTATACCTCGAGAAATAGCGAAAGCAGGACTCAAAGGACGCTGGTATGTACATAGGCTTGGTACGGTCCCTGATGGCCCACACATAACTCCAAACGTAAGCTCTAGCTCGTATAATCTACGATGATATTAGAAAAGGGTGAGCAAACCATGGTTCAGTAAGTAATTTAAGTAAATACATGCTAGGCTCATGTCGATATACTTGCACGTGTATGCATGAACAAAAAATAAAGCAATACGTGTACGTGGTATTATGTCCTAATGGCAGATCTATCTATCTGGACTCATTTTTCAAGGTTGATGCTGTATGGGGTAATAGTCAAAAGGATACCTTAGGTACCATATTTTCCTGAGCCTCAACAGGATACTGAAAGGACAAAATCACCCGTCACAATTCTTCAAGGCTAACAGAATACATAGCACTACAATAGGTAATGTGCTTAGTTCAAAACCAATTCCTTATGCATAGTTCAAAATAGATTCATAATGTGTTTGTTCAAAACAAAATCACTATGCACTTATTTTAAATAGATTATTGATCACTTTAGGCATAAGCCTTGAAATACTAAAATTGATGCTGCTATAAAAACAATTCCTTAAACACATTGTTCAAAATAGGTAAATGTATCGAACTAATAACTGATAAAGTTAGGCCTAAAGCCTCTAAATTCTGAAACCAAATGCTGATAACAAATAGATTTTTTTGATGCATTTAGTTTAAAATCGATAATCGTACTAAAACTAAAAAAAATCAATAAGTTCAAGGATAAAGTCTCAAAATGTTGAAAACTAATACAAATAACGAACAGTTTTCTAATACACTTAGTTTAAACACAACTACTATGCACCGAGTTCAAAACAAGATCATTATGTACATGAGTTCAAAACATGATTACTATGCACCTAAGTTTAAACACAGTAACTATGCACTGAGTTCAAAACAAATAATCTTATGAAAATAAATACTCGGTGGAGTTAGTAAAATGCCTCGAAATACTGAAAATTGATGCTGAAATTAGAACAGATAAAGTTTAGGCACAAAGCCTCAAATCACTGAACTAAAATTGTAATCAAAACATATACTGATCAAGTTTGGCATAAAGTCTTAAATATTGAATTGAAACTAAAATCCAAAATGAATGGTGATAGAGTTTGGCATAAAGCCTCAAATACTGAACTAAACTTGAAAGCAAAATAGATGTTGATAAGGTTTGGCATAAAGCCTCAAATACTGAGCTGAAACTGAAAGCAAAATAGATACTGATAAGGTTTGGCATAAAGCCTCAAATACTGAATTGAAACTGAAATTAAAACAGATATTAATAAGGTTTGGCATAAAGTCACAAATCACTGAAAACTGATAATGATAAAATGTACGCAAAGATCCCTGATAACTAATACTGATACAGATGTCCATCCTAGCTAATGATGGATAAGTGTTGCAAGCAACATAATACTTATGACCATAGTTTTACTCTAGCCCTGTTGCGCAATCGAGAACTGGAACTTGTCTGCTGGCTTTCCAGACAAGTCTAATAATGCCTAAAGCACGAGACTTCTAAGGCACAGATATTGATACTAAAAGTCTAGAGCACAAAGCTCGATAGGCGAGTAATGGAACCTAAAGCGAAGCTCGATAAGCTCTGAGTAACCTGAAGGTTAATGGAACCCAAAATCAAATACAAAACAAAAAACTGAATACCGATCGGAAACCTTTTATTTAGAAAATAAATACCGATCGAAACCTTTAAGTTCAGAAAACGGATTATTGAATACTGATCGAAACCTTTAAGTTTAGAAAATGGATTACTGAATATTGATCAAAACCTTTAAGTTCAGAAAATAGAATATTTATCAAAACTTAATTTATCATGATAGAATGTATTGTCAAAATTTAAAGGTACACCATTATGCCTGCTGGGGGTATGATTCTTCGAAACTTGGATCAAAACTTTTTTGAGGTTTCCAAATATGTATAAAAGCTCTTTGTTACAGAGTTAGTTCAAAACTATGCTTTTCAAACCAAAGCGTAATGCCGAGTATTATAAATTTTATGTGTACAACAGTTCAAGTCAAAACATGCTGTGTGAATTCTCTTACGCATCAATGGAGTACCTCTACTTACTTTGTAGGGTTACCTAGGGAGATTTTAATGTAGACCATGCACATGTACACTTAGCCTAAATAGACTAACCAGATGATTCATGCAATAACTTAACACCTGAACATTTATTTCACACAACAGGCAAGCTTGGCTGGCCACAACACATAAATCATAAAACATAGTTTTCAAACTCGGCCTAAGCATCATCCAGATTTTGCAGTTCGATCATATCCTATATCTTACCTTATTGACCCCAACAATAACATTGCAGCTATTAACTTCGAAAACTAGGTAAGTTATTTATAAGGAGATGGTACTAGCGAAACTTTACTTAATCCACTTACCCAGATGCTTGGCAATCTTTTCTTCAATATTCCAAACTAAATCAAGCTCCTACATTGCCTCAATTCTGTAACGACCCTTTTATACAGAAAATGCGCACCAAATTTTCCCTTTTTCACTTACTTGGTTGGGTTGTACGTAGTGTCTCTAATCAATTCTTAAGCTAACTTTATATTAGCTAAGTCAATATCTTTTAATTACTTTAGGTCCTAATCAAATTCTCTCAGTAAGCATGCATTTACATTTTCGAATCATTCTACTTGACTAAATATATCTCCACCCAAGTTGCATGCATTGTTATAAACCATAATTATATCCTATACTTCCTTTAATTACATCCCCATACTATAAAAGTACTAAAATTATAAGTCTGAATATAAAAGAGAATACTGTACATCACATACCTTCAAGCGTGGTACAAAAGCCTCGAAGGACTTGCTTAAACCCCACGTACAAAGCACCTACTTCAATTAATCTGGAAGGTGGAGAGGGGGGGTGAGCTTTTTGGAAAGCCCAATAAGAAATATATATAAGAAACTGATACAAATTTCTATAAGCAAATTTTCAAAATATTTATTAAAGCTCGAATACCATATTTCATACTATTCGAAAAATCAAATCATGCTTATGCAATGCATCAGAAAACATTTCATTTAATCTGAAGCATAAACAATTGAATTCTGAACATCATTCGAAATATACGTGCTTATCACATTCTGTTTCAATACGGATAATCAAATCAAATTCTTATATGTTTCAGAATCTAAATATCATACATTCGAAAAACATATATGAAGATAAGCACGAAAAATCATATACATACTAAGCTTGAGACATATTAGCGACTAATAAATAATCATGCAGTTTAGATATTCCCGTGAGGGAAAGTGCAAGTCGAAAAGACTTATGGCCATAGTCCAGGGGGGTCCACAATAAGCACTGATCAAGTGTCAACTAGGCCCGCTGTGAACTGGATCAAGGTCACACAGCATCAGAAAATAAATATCTATTGCGGACTGGATCAGGGTCACACAATAGCCAGAATGGATACCTACTGAGGACTAGATCAAGGTCACACAGTAGTCAGAAAATACTGCAATGACTTAGCTAGTCATGTCTCAAAACGTTTTATACATATATCTTTCGAAATCCGAAATAGTATTTTTCGAGCTTTAGGAAAGTCCATAACAGAATTCGTATACATTTCTTTCAAAAGCATATAAATCATACATACTCATAATATCTTCAAAGCCATACTATAGGTTGATAATTTCCTTAAGATTAACATCTCGGATGAAATTCTTATAAGCAAATCAAAATTGTAAGATTTAACCGTTTTCAAGATAAACCTGCCGGATAATTTGTCATTTTCAAATGGTTGCTTAAGTTAAGCTTAAATCATAAAATCATTATTTTCATAAAAATCCGGCAACATAACGGCTTATATTTTCTTAAAACCCTTGCAAGAAAATACATTTTATATAACCACAAGACAATTGATTTTAAAATAGCATCCAGTATCTCTTACGTTCCGATATATATCTCTTACCTAAATGTGTAGCACAAGTATAGCTATGACACCCTTGTTCTTCTTGATTGCTTTTTTTCCTTAGCCTTTGATTTAAGATATTTTGGGTTCCCTACCTTAGTAAGAATTTCTCCTGCATTAAAGCATAAAATTAATAAAGGTTATATTATCGATTTACTTTAAGAAAATTTATACTTAAATTCTTCCTTAAAATCATTACCTTGAAATTTTACCTTGTCAGCCACTTGCATCTTACTTCCTCACAAGTTCTTTCCTCACATCAACCTACATCAAAAACCATTGTTTACTACCTTATTTCACTCTACATTCATCATTTAAAATCCATAATAAAATAAAATCCTTACCCCTTATTATCTGTCAAAACCGAAGGCCCTTAATACAACTTGATCTTTACTGTTTTGGGAGTTGCCATGGACTTCAAAATGCAGCAACCTCCTTTCATTTTCAGTCTTGCATGTTGTGTTTGCAAGAAGCCTCTACACACATATAAAATCTGCCTTACATCATCATTCATTCCCTAAGTATATTTGCTAATTTAAACTTAATTTAAATTATGTATGTGGCCTGCCTTACCTCTTGTTACCAAACCATAAAGCTGCTGTTTCCTTCCTCTCCAAACAATGGCTACCCCATATATTTCCAATAGCCCTTTGAAACACTTCCAATCAAATTCTTTTCACCGTTCAGCTGCTGCAAAATTTCTTATGGTTCTGTCTTCAAGTGCCAAGAGAAATAGCGATTTTGTGTCAACACAACACCAATCTAAGCCTTCACCATGCCACTGCCCTGTCTAGAACCAAAAGTAATGATCACTATTTTTTTTTGTTGATTGGTTTGCTCTCCTTCGCGATTTGGGTTGCTGTTTCACCATTCTTTCATGCATTAAGAAAGAAGGAGAAAACAAGGTAACTAGCAACCCTTGCTAATGCGATTTTTAGACTAAAGATATGCTCCTATTTCTAGCATGCATTGGCCCTTTCACAGCCCCCACATCAGCCCTGTACATCGCGCCAACAACTGGTCCAGAGGGTCATGCAGCACAGCCTCTCTTTTCAACCTAAACAGCACTTTCTTCTACGATTTCAAGCGTCCTTTCCTACTCAAATCACTATTGAAACCACCTCGAATAGCAGCCCCTATTTGTAACCTTGACGATCGAAGGAAATGCAGCTCCTTTTATGCTGCAATAAGATCGAGAAGTCAGCACTTTGCAGCTACTAGTTGATTCAAGAAGAATAAAAATACCTTGCAGCTCTTGTCCTTGTTTTGTTGCACTCTCTCGGTTCCTTTCTCCTCCTTCTACTATGTCAACAAATCAACCCCTGTTTTGCTCTCTTTCCTCCCCTTTGATCAGCCCCATTTTACAGCAGTTTAGAAGCCATTTTCCTTTTTGTCTTTTCTTCCCTGACCGAGAGCCAACCTAGCAGCCACCAAATGCAACCAATGTACCTCTCCCCAACGCCTGAAACTCCCCAACTCAACCTCCAAAACACCGTTTCTCTTCTGTTGTTGGCTCCAGAAACTTGACCTTCTTTTGCCTTAAGTTATTCTTCCTTTAACCTTGACAATCGACACAATTTGGATAACCAAAATGATGACGTGATGGTGAAGAATGAAGGTCTCGGTTCAACAGAGAAAGGAGAGAAAGAACTGAAATGGGTATTGGATAGGATGATGATGACAATGGACGGTGATAATTTGGGAGAGAAGTGACCGGTTGGGATATGTGTTAGTGGAGTGCATGAACTGTTCTAATCTTGTCCAAGAAGCCACACCCATTTCTCAATATTTTATTCCTTTATTAAATTAATTAATTTATTTATTTTAACCTCATCAAATATTTAGTTGTTATATTTCTAAATAGTCTAATTCCTCTACTACATACTATTATTATTTTCTTTTTCCACTAATATTTTCATACTTTATATACTTATTAATTTATATTGTCTATTATCACTTAAATCCTAAAGTCCTTAATATTATTTAATTTCCAAAATCCTTCATTCACAATTTAAATTATTCATGTATCATCAATTAGCACTTTAATCTAACTAATAGATTATTAATTTTTTTCTTCATGATCCTCATCTTCAATCCTCCAATTATAATTTCCAATAGTCTTAAATTCTTTATAATTTCTCATAGTCCAAATTAATAAATCCATACAATGCTCATTCTCAATTTACCTTCTTAATCCTCTTAGCTTCAAGCTAAATTCTCAATACATTAATTTGTCTCCAAAATTACATTCTTAAATTCACCAAGAATAGAGAATTTGTAGTTATTACATCCTCCTTACCTTAAAAAATTGGTCCTCCAAATTGATCAAGGTTATGTCAAACTTGTGAGGATGCTTTCCTTCTTCCATCTTCTCTATACCTAAAAATGATCTAAAGTTTGATGATTCTTCAAATTCTAATTTCCTAAATTAAGCTTGTCCTGAAGATCATATCTAATTCATATTAACTTTGAAATTCAACTATTCGAGCATTCAATAAATCAAAGGTATCTCCTTATCTCACATTTTGCAATAGACAATCTCCTACAAATCAGAAACCTTCAACTGAGGTAAAATCAACGTTATGATAAGACGATCTCAAATGTCTTATCTCATACAATCTTAACTTTCAAGTCAATTGTTATCTTGCATAAAGCGTCTAAATAATTCTTTAGTATTCACTCCAAGATTCGTTCTTTATAACATGTCGTGTTCAAACTCGACTCTACCAATGCGGAGTTTGAAGAGTCCTTTGGTTCTCAAAATTTGACATGTTTTTGAGTCACATAGTTAAAGATCGTATATTTCAGATCGTTGAACCTTCAAAATTCTTATAGTTCAAACTGTACAATTTTAAGAGTCCATATAGTTAATCAAGTCAATATGAATTTTGATGCAAAGTAACTAAATCTACACTTAAATCTTTATGGCCTATTTCGAAAAGGGAAACACCAAATAAAAAATTTTCATGAACTCCAAATCTTGTCCATCTTTTGAATAAGTCTTATATGTAGTTCTTTCTCTTATAGATCCATAAATCTTTATTTACTAAGATTTAATTAAAACTCTTAATTGTCCTTTATCTGATAACGAAATTAGCAAAATTTTATTTCAAATTCTGTATAATATAGTCCAAGAAAGTAATGTTCCAACTTTTCAATCTCTAAATCCGTAACTTAACTCATACCTTTTTGCACATTCTGATATCCAATTTAAATATAACTTTAAAACACCAGTTATATATCCAATAGCCTTTGTACTAATAAAATCTCTTGTCCATAATAGCACTTAAAATCAAGTTTCTAATTCATTAATTGGCAATAACTTAATTGCCACAAAGGTATCATGTATTAATTTCAAATCGTCCAAATTAACTATCAAAATTTTCTCCTTTACTAAACCATTGTAAAAATTTAATAAATATCAAACCACTGTAAGAGATTTTATCCACAATTTCACACTACACAAAATTTGAATATAAAACTTGTAGTGGTCGATAGAACTACATATTCAGTTATTGCCTTCCACATTTGATCATGGTTATCTTAGAATAAGTGAGGTTACTTCGCTTTCATTAACCTTCCAAATCCCATATAGCTTCTTGCGAAGAGTGATGTTGCCAAAGTTTTTTTTTTTTTACCAAGGAAATCGCCTTGGACCTCAATACCTTATCCTTTTGATCCATAGCTGGGGAATTCCAAGTCCAATTCATATGTTACCGTTTATCCATAAATCAAATTCATTTTACAATAAACCTTAATCTCAATATTCAATCAATTCACAAATCATGTATCTCATTAGTTTATACATTACAAACATACCTCATTTTATAAATCCATAACCCTCAAGTTATGTTAAGATCAATGTCATTTTAAGACAATCTTGAATATCTTATCTCACAAAATCTAAACCTTCAAATCAATTTACCACCTTGCTTGATATTCCCTAAAGATCTCTAGTAATACTCAAAGATTCATAATCTTTATAATCAATCATATTGAATATTAGCTCTACTAAAAGCTTCTCTATTAGTAGAGGTTGAAGACCAAAGTCTTTTCAAAATTCACAAAGTTCACCCTTTCTTTTTTTTTATTTTATTTTAGAAGTTTGTAGACTTTTCAAAATATTCATGATCCAACACATGTTTCAATTCCAAATAGAGATCAAACCTTAATTCTTCTTTTTTTTTAGACATATCATAAAGTCATTTTTTTTGGTCATGCACGGTGAATAGATTCAAATAATAGTTTCTTGCTAATATTGTAGTCAGGTCCAAACTCTATTGGTCAAGTCCAATAAGCACAATTGAAATCACACCAGGTGATGAGACTCACTAAAGCTTATCAAGGATGCCTAATCCTAAAAAATTCAAGTTTCGTAGTCTAAAATCGCAATCCCAAATTTCATATAGTTCTCAAAACAAAAGCCAGATCATGTATTCAATCATATCTTATACTCTCTTCATAGAAAAATAATATTGGCATAAGACTTCATATTTGAATGGCTCTATAAACAAAAGGCTCAATGCACAGTTCGATTTCTTTCCAGTCATTCAAAATAGCCCATATATTTAAGATTTTCAAATACATTAAGAACTAGGTACCTAAGGGTCCTGAGTTCGAACACCTGGGGACGCGAATTGGAGTTGTGGCCTAAAGGCACACTCCGAGAAAGCCGTGAGAGGCGGTGGCCTGCGGGTGCACTCCGAAGCGGACAATACGGATGAGTGGCCCGCTTGAGGCGGTGGCTCGAGTTAGTGGACCAGCAAGCGTAGCCCAGGGTGTCACAAAAAAAAACACGCGTTTTTTTGTAAGGCCCCGATCCGTCCACCATTACTCATCCGTACTGTCCTCTTTAGTGAGCCCACATGGCCGGACAATTGGTTAGGAGTGACTTGACACTTGAGGAAGTCAAGGGTTCAAGTTGCTCCGGACGCGAATTGTGAGTGACCCAGTGAACGGGTTGGGCCTCACGACAAAACCTTGAAGGGGCCATGTGGGCTAGCCAAAGAGGACAGTACGGATGAGTAATGGCAAATGGCGGACAAGTCGGGGCCTTACATATTCACTACAAAAAAATTCATTTAAACCTCCATAAATTGCCCTCATTATGTTTAATAACTTGCTAAAGCACACATATTAAAATCACAAATCACATTGTCCAACATCGATTTTCACATATATCATCCTCTTGTCATGCTTTATGAAGTTAATATTATGAATTAACTATATAGGCCAACATTTGCAAGTATATAACTCTTACCTCTTCCATTACTTTTGATCATCTATGCTCAATCCCTAATAGGATGTACACAGTGTCATTTCAAAATTCTATCTTATTTTCGTGAAATTACTCATGCATCTTAATCCAAATCAAAGCCACATATTTAATTCTGTGATCTAATCAATCATATTTATCAATCTTTTCTTTACCCAAAATATGTGTATATATATCACAGAGATAATCCTATTATACAAAATTACACAATATTAACCAAATATTATCTTTGAATACAATTTACCACCTCAACTAACAATACATTAATAACCTTATTCCTATATATGAATTCTTACACCAACGCATGTCAAAGCTAATTCATCCTCAATAAAATCATTTAATACCTATTATCAAAATCACACAATGTCACATATTTAATTGTCTTACCAACGTACTCAATCTCACAGCTTCTTTCCAATTTAGCTAACTATCCCAAGTGCATGTCTCACATGTTTCCATGAAATTTCACACCACCATGATGCCTAACAATTCACTTAAATCATTTCTATAGATTTAAAGCAATTAGGCAC
Organism: Heritiera fomes; assembly: GCA_032173925.1. NCBI lineage: Eukaryota > Viridiplantae > Streptophyta > Magnoliopsida > Malvales > Malvaceae > Heritiera > Heritiera fomes. The sequence continues at coordinate 8,061,917 of JAPDPM010000022.1, read as the reverse complement.
CCTTACCCAACTATTCCCTGACTTGTCGAACACACACTCTATACAATATTTCAATTTTTTTTTTATAAATTTCAGTCACCCATTAACGATTGGCATTCCCAATTACATCAATTGACATCCATTTCGTAGTAATTTGTAGAATTGAGACTTACCCAGTAAGAATTCCCAAATTGCTTTAAGTGGCAGAACCTTAACTTGAAATTCCTCATTGCTAATTTTAATTGAAACCAAAATTATCATCTCACATTATCAATTAAGCATCCTAATTGCATAATTTAATAAAAATTACAGGGAATAGACCTTACATCATTGATCAAATGGAAGCTCAATAGTTTACCTCATTGCCCCATTTCAGACCTTCATTTCAACAGCCTCTATCTCTGCTCTTGAAACCGAGAGTGAAGCTCCCTTGTCTTCATGTTTTCTCTCTACTGTTAAATGCCAAAACCTTCAACCCTTTACTGATCTGGTTGCACCTTATTACAGCCCATTTTCTTCCTCTATTCTCTTCAGCGAATGCCGTTGTCTCACCACCGTTTTTGACACCGAACAGCCATTGAAACAGTACCTAAAGGGCCCCTGATCACATGCACAAACCAGCCTTTGAAACAAACCAAATCCTAGCCTAACACAGCCATCAGAACTAGTCCCGGTTTCCAGCCAAGTTAACCTTTCTTCCCCTATTTTGCTCGCACCAGTCAGTCCTTGTTTCACGCCTAAACCGTCCTTAATAGCCTCCTTCAAAAGCCATGACTTAGCCTTGTTTCACACTTGAACAACCGCCCAAATACAACCAAAGCCAACCTTAGTCGAGCCCCTTGCCTAGCCATCCTACTCTCATCTAACCTGATTGGTTCCGCCCGCCTAACTTCCTCTTCGCTTAACCATTAAATCTCCTCTATTGCAGCATCCACTTCTCTACGCCGAACTACTGCTTGTTTCAAAATTTTCCTTCCCAATTTCCTTTTCTTTCCTCTACCGTCTCCCTTTCTCCATTCTTTTCTTTTCTTTCTATTCCCCTTGCTGCTGTTTCTTCTTTCTGTTATCTCTCTCGATCAGTTTATGGTTGTTGTTCTCTTTTCTTTTTGGCACCACAGAAAACGCAATAGGGATGAGAAAGGAAAGAGGGAATTGAGTGAAAATGATGGTGAAACGTGAAGGAGAGATTAGTAGGTGAGAAGCGAGATGAGATGAGATGAGATGAGATGAGAGGCAAAGGATTCAAAGAGAAAGGAAAGAGGGAATTGAGTGAAAATGATGGTGAAACGTGGAGGAGAGATTAGTAGGTGAGAGGCGAGATGAGATGAGATGAGAGGCAAAGGATTCAATGGGAAAAAAGGTATGGCTAGGGCAAAGTGCTCTGCCATTTTGTGTTTGATGTGAGTTCCTCCCACCAAACCCGTTTCTTTTCTCTTTTTTTATATGTCTTATATTATATATATTATTATAAATATATATTCTATATATATATATATATATATATATATATATATATATATATATATTGCTTATCTTCATTATATATATATATATATATATATATTCCATATGATATATATTTCTTATTTTAATTATATATAAATATGTTATATATATATATATATATATATTTCTAATATATATGAATATATATACACACATACATAATAGTAGTGTGTATATATATATATATATATATATAATTTTCTTTTCTTTTAAATATATATTTATATAATATATCACCATACTTAACACATATATATTTGTTATATTTATTTTCATTTATACACTCATGTGCATATCACACAATTAAATATATTTGCATCCTTCATTGAATTAAATAAATATGAATGGTATATATATGTTTTTATTTGTTCTTTTAATTATCTAATCACTTACAATACGTGCACTTAGGTTTTTTAAGTGCATTTATATAGTTCATCAACTTGTCTCACCAATGTACAAAAATATCAATTTTGTTTTCCCTATTGAATTAATATATATATCTTTGGCACATGCACATATATAAATTTAATTTATATATGGTAATCACTACTTGTTAAATGCACTAAACTCAAATTTTCGACTTCATTACTTAAGATAATGTAAATTTCAAAATACAACTCAATACATAGTTTATCTAATTCCTTTATTTATTTATAAACTAGGTACGGAATATTTGCGGTTTTCACATGAAATTTTTAGAAACATGAATGAACTTTTTGAAATTATCATGGTTACAGTTTAAAATAGAAAATGAAGTTGAGAGTAATGAAATTTAGTTGATAGCTTCCAAAGATATCTTATTCAAGTTAATTTTGTAACTTAGTTTTTAATGACACTTCTATTAGTTTTTTCACGTTTACTGATATATATATATATATATATATATATATATTTTCATAGCACTGTGATGCATAAAAGAAATATTTTGAGCAATTGTTATTGAACTGAGAATATATGGTGAATTTTTATTCCTTAAGTGTAATGAATTTGTGATTTTAACACTTTATGGATTTACTGAAGATATACTTGCTGAATTGATTCCTGTAAACACCTTGAAATGTTTTGGTAAATCATTTTGAGATTGTTGGCCCCATAGCTGCCCATGGGCACATGCTTCCACGAGTGTATGATTGTATGACTGACTTTTGGGTTGATTGACCTTGATCTCGTAATCAGCGTCTTAGATGGCACCTGATTAGTGCTACTGAGGACTTCATTATGACTATGGCCTTATGTCTTATTGCATGAGTTTATTGCTTGATGCCTTGTCTCCATTGAGTTTTACTAAATGGCAAATTCCCGGTATTTCGGGTACTCCCAAACTTTATTGTTTTTCTAATCTTAGAATTGTTGTTGAGTATGATTTCTGTAACTTTAAATAAAATATTGAAATTGATTTTGGATCTTGTTTATAGGGTGTTTTTAGAAATTGATTATTTGAATAGATTGTGAACTACACTATAGAGGCTATTTTCTGAATGCTTGTTCAATACCATGATTGAATAAGCTTTAGCAAACTCTCTATAGTAGGAATTGGATGCCAGGACAAGCGAGGTGCTTTAAAGCATCCTTCTGTAATCAGTCTGGTTATCTAATCTACTATAGTATCATTTCCTGAACATCGTGCCAAAAAATTATAATTATGGTTTGGATTCTAAAGTGCATGTTTTAAGATATTTGTGTTAGCTTTAAATTGACATATATATTTTGAAATGACAAAAACTTAAGTAATCTTAAATGTTTGATTCATATTGTAAATTTGCTCTATCAATTATGATTTTCACAAATCATATTAAGTGCTTTTATCAAATATAAAATCATGATTTAATTGATTATCTTTATTGGCTTTAATCAATTTAGAAAACATTTTTATTTATTCGTTTAAGTAATTTTCTTATAGAATTATTGAATGTATTTTAAGAAAATTACTTCATAAATTTTTGTACTCAAATTCATGTTTTCAAAGTCATGTCATATTTAAAAATACTCCAAATTGGCTTTAGAATGTTTTTAATGCCTAAAAATCTAGAACAGGTAGATGAATAGTGCCTGAATGGATGGATCCCCTAACAGGTAGATGAATAGTGCCTGAAGGGATGGATCCCCAAGGGATCGATCCCCTAACGGTAGAATGCTCCCAGAAGGAAAATCTGAAGCACGAGATCGATGGGATCGATCCCTTAAGGCATAAGATCAATACCCTACTTCGAAAATGCACTCCAATGGCTAGTTTTTGTGAGATACAACGATCACATTCAGTTTTGGCTCCTACCAACGTTCATAAACCATCCAAGGGACTATAAATTGAGGCTTGGAAGCTCAAGGAAGTAAGAGAAATAACTGAGCAACATTTTTCATCATCTTCTTCATCTTCCTCAAGCCTCAACAACAATTCAAGTGCTACAAAGTCTTCATCTTCCATCATTCTCATATTCCTTGTATAGCAAAGCACAAATATTGTATAGGCTTTTCCTTGTGCTTAACCTTTGTAATCATTTGCCTACTTAGAGGCCTTCTTTGATTACACCTATTGTAAACCCAATCATACCTTGTAAAGGGGAGGTTTCTCTTGAGACTTAGAAAAAGAGGGAGGTTTCTCTTGAGCCTTAGAAAAAGAGAGAGGTTTCTCTTGAGCCTAGAAAAAGAGAGAGGTTACTCTTGTGCCTAGAAAAAGAGGGATTGTAATACAAATTCAAATTAGTGAATTTGGGAAAATCCTTGGGAGCATCTTAAGGTAGAGGACATAGGCAAGGTTGTTGAACCTCTATAAATCGATTGTGTACATTTCTCTTTCCCTACTCTCTTTACTTATTTGCATTTATATTGTGATTGTTAAATTGAATTTATATTGCATACTTGAGTAGCCTAGAGAACTTAGAAGACTTCAATATAGGCTAGAGAATGTAGAAGAATCGAAAAACGAACATAAGATTAGCTAAGAACCGATTCACCCCCCTCTCGGTTTAGCCTATAGAGCCAACAATTGGTATCAAAGCTTGGGCTCGAATTGATTTAGATTAACGTCTATCAAGTAAAACAATCATAAATGGCTCACTTGAATGTAGGCACACCCATAGGAGAAGAGGGACACTCATTAGTTAGACCTCTACTCTTTAATGGAGAGAATTACTTATATTGAAAAATCAGGATGATGTTGTTTGTGCAATCAAATGACTATGAAGTGTGGAGAGTAATAGTAAATGGTCTTAAAATCCAAATGAAGAAAGTTGATGGAAAAGATGTCCTTAAAAGTGAGGATGAGTGGGACACAAATGATATGAAATTGGCACAATTGAATGCCAAGGCTATGCACACTCTCTTTTGTGCATTAGGTCCCAATGAATATAATAGAGTATCCCTATGTGAGAATGCAAAGCAAATATGGGACAAATTAGCCATTACACATGAAGGGACAAATCAAGTTAGAGAAACCAAAGTAGGAATGCTCAAACATGACTATGAGCTTTCTAGGATGAAAGAAAATGAGTCCATGAGTGAGATGTTCACTAGGTTTAATGACATAATCAATGGACTTAAGGCTTTAGGCAAGACCTATTCCAATGTAGAAATGGTTAAGAAAATTTTGAATAGCTTGCCAAAATCTTGGGAGGCAAATGTAACCGCAATAGAAGAGTCTAAGGATCCTAATACCTTGTCTCTAGATGAACTTATGGGCTCCCTACTTACATATGAAATGAAATTAAAAAGAAATGAAGAGCCTTCAAAGAAAGTAAGGGTAGCACTTAAGTCTTCCACTCATGAGATCATTGAAGATGATAGTGATGAGAGTGGAAATGAGGAAGAAAAGGAAATGGTAATGTTTGCCAAAAGATTTAATAAGTTCATGAGAATGAAAGAGAGAGAAAATAATAGGAGACATCAAAGAGGACAGTCAAGTAGAAGAGAAAAGGACCTCTTAGTGTGTTATTAATGTAATGAACCGGGGCACACTGGATTAGATTATCCCTTACTGAAGAAGGAAAAGGATAGGAAGCCTAGGAAGAAAGCATTTGTGGTTGCTTGGAGCGATAGTGATAGCTTCGATGAGGATAACATGGATGATGAGGTAGCCTACACATGTTTTATGGCCATTAGTGATGATGAGGCTAGTTGTAGTTCTTGTGAAGATAATGATTATACATTTGATGAACTACAAAATGCCTTTAATGAATTAGCAAATGAATTTCAGTACATGAATTCTAAATATAAGAAAATCATTGCTAAATTGAAAATAGAAAATGAAATGCTAGTAAATGCCAAACTTAAATTTGAGAAAAATTAGAAGAAGCAAGCTTAGAGATAAATGAGTTGAATGAAAAGAATATAAATTTGTATAACTTATTCTCTAGGTTTTATATGGGTCAACAAAAATTAGATCATATGCTTGAGACCCAAAGAGCTTTCTTTGATAAAGATGGGTTAGGCTATAATGCAAAACAAAAAGAAACTCATCTTAAGAATTTCCTAGTGACCAAAAATACTATGCATGATTTTTATCTCTTACATCCTCACTTTGCAATAGAATAGGACACTCATCACAAGCATGCACATATAGAAAAACTACCTTTAGAGAAAAAGTAGTTAGGAAGATGTGGATCCCAAGGCATGCTATAAATAATGATGAATTAAGTTTGAGATGGATCCCTAAAGGATCAAGAATTGTTTGCACTAACCCTCAAGGACTCAAGAAAATTTGGGTACCAAGACATGCTTAAATTTGTTGTTGTAGGAGTGTTAGAGCATGGAGCTACAATGAAACAATGAAGTTCAAATGCTCTACACATACATGGACTTTGCTTGTGCCAATAAGAAAGAGAAAGAGATTGGAGATCCACTCTTAGCAAGGTGACAACAATTTCTCAAAGAATGGCTAATGGTGGATCCAGCAAATCATGGCAAAACACTCTCAAGCAAAGAAGTTTTGTAAGCTTAATTCTTTACTTCTTAAATGTTTATTTGATTAAATTATTTGTGCCTTGATGATATGGTTGTTGATGATCTTTGATGCTTTATGAGTTGAATGAATCAATAATAGGCATGATAAATGATTTTTGATTGTTTGATGGATAGTTCTTGAGGCATTGAATGATTGAATGAAAAACATGTTTAAATGATTTTGAAATGATCTTGTGTGATTTGAGGAAGTATGAGATATATTGATAATATATTTATTTGCTCCAAAATTGTCAAATATGTCATTCATGCAAAATGCCATGTCATGAGCATCAATGAAAAATATGCATATGAAAATTATGGCATAATGTTCACAAATGTAGTGATATGATGATATGTGTGCTTAAAATCTATGTGAACATGTTTGTTTTGGCATATTTATGTTTTCAAACTTATTGGATGAGCAAAAATATGCATATCTCTTAAAATGATCTCTTTTGTAACCAAAAATGCATTTCATGGTGCAAATTCTTCCAAAATTGCAAAATCTATTGTTAAATGGTTTTTCATTCATATTTTTCTTTCAAACAAGTCCAAAATCATGTTACACAAATGTTTAAACTTTTATTTGCACTTAAAATACTCAAAAACGAAGTTTTGGCACCTCACAAGTTGAATTTTCTGTCAAAATTCTGCAGAAAATGGATGAGGGATTGATCCCTCCATATAAAGGATCGATCCCCTTGGACAAAATGCAGAAAATTTGCATTATGAAATTAAAGGATCGATCCCCTTACTCTTAGGATCAATCCCTCTAGGCAAAATATGCCTTTTTCGGGGTTTTAAGCAAAAATTGAAAGTTTTCTTAATTTTCTTGATACCTTCCTTTTTCTCAACTTAAAATTCATTGTTTTAACCTCATTTTTGATGACCTTTTCAATATGAAAAATCATTTTTCATTGATATCATGCCTCAACTTCAACAATTTGTATTATTTTCAACAATTAATATCATTTTCTTGAACTTCAAAGTGCAAATTCTTTTTTCTTATTGAAGACATTCATGAATTGCATAAATATTGAAATAATGTTGAAATATATTTTCGATGAATGCTTAAATTTTATTTTAAGAATTATTTCAAGAATTTATGGATATATTTGAGTTTTTGATGAACATGATAGATAATGATTTCTTTTGTTCATCTTAGTCAAGCATGCTTAGAGAACTTTATTTCATAACTTAACTTACTTATTCCACAGTAGGCTTCATGATAACTATACATCTAGTGGAATATGAATATTTAAAGGTCAAGATATATGCTTGAAAGATAAAATAATCATAACTTGACCTTAATGATAAAATTCAAACATGACTTAGGTGAATGAAATACATGAAATACAAAAAGCTTTACCTAAAGTCATAATTATTCTTGGCATACAAATTGTGATGATAGATGGATCTTAAATGTTTAAATGCATGAAAAATTTGTCATCCATGAATTTAGATTGATCTTATGGCCAAATTTCTAAAGAACTTAGGCTTTAATGACAACATCAACACTCAAAGATAAATGCAAACTTGAACAAATGCACTTTGATTGATATACATGCATTGAATCTTGATTGTTTTGATGTTGAACTTGCATATTTGCTTAAGTTGAATCAATGATCATGTCTATGAGATGAAAATATTAGCTTTTCATGAAATTATACTTGACTTCACTCATAGATTGAAAATCTTAATGATAAAACACATTTTAACTTGATAATATTGATTCACTTAAGTAAAGCCATTTTAGTTAAAATAGCATATACCCTCTAGAACCTTAAATGATGATAAAAAATTAGGGATATGGCTATTAATATTGCAATCTTGAACTCTTCCTTGCTCATAATTGGTTAAGAGCTTGAATGGAAAATTGAACATAGGATTCTATAGTTTTATGGAAGAAAATCTGTGTGCTTGAATAACTTGAGTTTTAGAATCTTCCATATGGTATAATTTTGTGAATATGAATATGGATTAATCCTTTATAGTATGCTAATGTTAAATTAATCCATATGCATATTTGATGGTGTGTGACTGTGTTCTTCCATATTTAGCATGGTTATTTTCTTAACATCAACACACTAAAAATTGGATTCATGCAAAATGTCTAAGTCAACCATTGGTAACAATTGGTATAAGCTTTAAATTGACAATTCTTCTCATGCTCTTTAGATTGAAATGACAAATAGAGAAGAATTAATATAAGACACTTTTGCATGAGACAATATTGTGCTAGAATTCGTGGTTAATTGATGTATGATTTAATTCTATGCACATTCTTTCTTGAAAATGATTTATGAGCTCATGCATATGATATGTCATCTAATTTTAGCTCATAATCATGATATATTTTCATGCACCTTAATTGGACCTTAGAGAACAATTGATATACTTAGGTGCTTGATAGAATTGAAATAAGCAAGTTATAGAACTTAGTAGATAATTTATAAACAACTTTCTTCATTATTTACCAATTAGGAACTTCTTGCAAAATTATTTATAAACAATTGGTATAGGAACATAAGCCATGTCCTTTGCATGCCTAAACATCTCATTTTTTTAAGGACATTGACTTATTTATTTGTGCTATAAGTCCCATGTACTGACATGTTTCTTATTGGATGAAGCATTTTTTCTTGATTCTCACATTAATTAAGCTATATTTTTAGAGGGAGCATAATTTTTCTTTTTTTTTTGCTATGACAAAAAAGGGGAGAAATAATGGGGTTTGAAAACTTCTTTTGAAAACCATGCTTATATTAAGGGGGAGCTTTACAAAATCATGCTTTATTTAAGCGGGAGTATTTCTTTAAAGAATTTTTCAAAGCAAATTTACTTTAAGTTTTGTCATATCAAAAAGGGAGAGATTGTTAGCTTTAAATTGACGTATATATTTTGAAATGACAAAAACTTAAGTAATCTTAAATGTTTGATTCATATTGTCAATTTGCTCTATCAATTATGATTTTCACAAATCATATTAAGAGCTTTTATCAAATATAAAACCATGATTTAATTGATTATCTTTATTGGCTTTAATCAATTTAGAAAACATATTTATTTATTCGTTTAAGTAATTTTCTTATAGAATTATTAAATATATTTTAAGAAAATTACTTGATAAATTTTTGGACTCAAATTCATGTTTTCACAATCATGTCATATTTAAAAATACTCAAAATTGGCTTTAGAATGTTTTTAATGCCTAAAAACCTAGAACGTGTAGATGAATAGTGCCTGAATGGATGGATCCCCTAACAGGTAGATGAAAAGTGCCTGAAGGGATGGATCCCCAAGGGATTGATCCCCAAGGGATTGATCCCCTAATGGCAGAATGCTCCCAGAAGAAAAATTGAAGCACGGGATCGATCCCTTAAGGCATAGGATTGATCTCCTACTTCGAAAATGCACTCCAACGACTAGTTTTTGTGAGAAACAACGGTCACATTCAGTTTTGGCTCCTACCAACATTCACAAACCATCCAAGGGAGTATAAATAGAGGCTTGGAAGCTCAAGGAAGTAAGAGGAATAATTGAGCAACATTTTTCATCATCTTCTTCATCTTTCTCAAGCCTCAACAACAATTCAAGTGCTACAAAGTCTTCATCTTCCATCATTCTCATATTCCTTATATAGCATAGCACAAATATTGTATAGGCTTTTCCTTGTGCTTAACCTTTGTAATCATTTGCCTACTTAGAGGCCTTCTTTGATTACACCTATTGTAAACCCAATCATACCTTGTAAAGGGGAGGTTTCTCTTGAGACTTAGAAAAAGAGGGAGGTTCCTCTTGAGCCTTAGAAAAAGAGGGAGGTTTCTCTTGAGCCTAGAAAAAGAGGAAGGTTACTCTTGTGCCTAGAAAAAGAGGGATTGTAATATAAATCCAAATTAGTGAATTTGGGAAAATCCTTCGGAGCCTCTCAAGGTAGAGGACGTAGGCAAGGTTGCCGAACCTCTATAAATCGATTGTGTACATTTCTCTTTCCCTACTCTCTTTACTTATTTGCATTTATATTGTGATTGTTAAATTGAATTTATATTGCATACTTGAGTAGCCTAGAGAACTTAGAAAACTTCAATATAGGCTAGAGAATTTAGAAGAATCAAAAAATGAACATAAGGTTAGCTAAGAATCGATTCACCTCCCTCTCGGTTTAGCCTATAAAGCCAACAACTTGCATATAGATATACATAATATCAGTTTTGTTTTATATATTTCTTACCGAGCATTAGCTCACCCCCTCTTTTCTCCTTCCAGATTATCTACAGTAAATTTTTGCTTCCGCTTAGGTGGACTTTTGTTTAGTACCCGTCAGGCGGATATAAACTTTCATTGAGGTATATTAACTTCTTTGTGTATTCAGACTATATTTTGTACAGTTCTATTGTATGTAAGTTACATACGTAGGATGTAAATTGAAATTAGATTAATATATGTAAATTAAAAGTTTTACCTAGTCATATATACTTTTGTATGTGAGAGCGAAAACACTGCAGACAGTCCAACCATAAATGAGTGAAATTTATGAATAAGTACTAATTTGGCATGGTCTTAATATGTGACACTTGTTGTGTAAGCTTGGGAAAAAAATTAAATATTAAAATAAATAATAAATAATAAGCAACTAAGAATAAAAAATAATTAAATAAAATAATAACAAAATTTTGAGGAATAATAAATAAATAATCATACGCTTAACTTTGGAAAAAAATTATATAATAAAATAAAAATAAATAATAAGCAACTAAGAATAAAAAATAATTAAATAAAATAATAATAATAATTTTTTAAGGAATAATGAATAAATAATCATACACTTAATTTTGAAAAAATTCTAGAAAAAAGCAAGCCAACATGTAAATTTTTTTACGAATAATAAATATATAATCATACATTTAACTTTGGAAAAAATTTAAAGAAAAGCAAGCTTTGAAAAAAAATTAAATAATAAAATAAATAATAAATAATAAGCAGCTAAGAATAAAAAAAAATTAAATAAAATAACAACAAATTTTTTGAGAAAAAAATAATTATATACTTAATTTTCGAAAAATTTTGAAAAAAAGCAAGCCCACATTTAAATTTTTTGAGGAATAATAAATAAATGATGATGATACACTTAGTTTTGGAAAAAGTTTGAAAATAATCTATTAGGATTTGATCCCTTACCACTAAGATAACAACAAGGCGCCTCACCATCAAGCCACTAATGTTCCTTTTGTCATATATTGGTTTCAATTATACTTAAATTATAGTTAAAGCACATGACCAAATTACGAGCCCACATTCCCAAGCATTTTGGGTGAACGAGCCTGCATACCTAGCCATATTAGGTCGAAAGGTCCTACAATCTCGACCGTTATAGGCAACGGGGCCCATAACCCCGGCCACCTAAGGCCGATGGGGCCCGTACTTTTGGCTAAGTCTGGCCAATAGGGCACACACTCTAGCCACCTTGTGTTGACAGGGCTCACACACCCTACCAACTTGAGCTGATGGGGCCCGTGCTTTTGACCAACTTAGGCTGACAAGGCTTACACTACTGGCTAACCCAGGTCGATGAGGTCCACACTCCCGACCATCCCGGATTGCATGACCACCTCTACCAAAACCCTATCTGACTTAAGTATCGGAATACACACGCAGCAAAAAGCCCCTGCACCCCTCTGATCATTTTTCTTCTTGCAGAGTTCTTAGTAGCATGTGCATGACAATTGAGGAGTTAATGTCATTGTTACATCTTTGTTGTCTTGAGTGACAACAATATGTTTAACATCATCTATGTTAATTTTGTAGCGATTTTAGATATTGCTCAAAAGTGCGCAATTTGTCAAAGCATGCATTGGCATTTAAGTCAGCAATAAATCTTGTGTTTATCCTTTGAGTTTAGCTACCCGCACCAACGGGTGAGGTTTATCTAGTTATCATCATCATTTGAGCTTGTTTTTAATGTATTGACAATGAAATTTTTAACTCAGTGAGTGCAATTAAAAGACTATCACATGTCTCATTTTTTAATTAATTTTTTATACCCAAAAGGGTATATTGCTTTGTTAATTCCATAAGTGAAATCTAAAAATTCACTAACAATGTATGAGATGATTTCTCTTATTTCTTACTTGAATTTTCGTGTTAAAATTGATAAAGTGTGTGCATTCCATTTCAAAACTAAATTAATACATCACCACACTAATACATTAATGATATTATTGCGTATGATTTCAATTTTTTAAATATTTGATACGTACATATATACATGAATACTACTAGTTTTATACAAATATATCTTTATATCTCAATTAGGTTGTAATGTATCGCTATCCGCACTATTAAATAGTCTTACTTACCATTTTATCACTAAATTAATGTCTCCAAGAGGGTACTTTTTTTTGATAATGTAACTAACTCTGTTAAAATAGAACTCACACATCCACATTTGCAAAGTTCACAGATAAAGATCTAACCTAGATTTTCTATGAAACACATAACACAACTTTGTCAAATTATGAGGAAAACAATTCTGTTCTTGAGTAGTGAACTAAAATTGTGGATATTAAAACAACTACTCACACAATTAATATTATCAAACAAAGTCCCTCCTTTCCAACAACCAAGGCTTAGCCTAGTTGTTTTTATCCCTCCTTAAAAGGGATTAGGTCTAAGATTTAATTCTTCATTCCTTCCTTGTACCTCATATGAATAAAAAAAAAGTCCTTTCTTTCCAAAATGAATGTTGTGGTAAGACCAAGATGAATTGTCCATCACTCTCATGTCTTGCATCCAGCACATTCAACAACTCCTGCATTACACACCGTATAACGCTCCTTACATGGCCTTTAGCAACAAATCCTAAAATTGCCTTACCCTCCATAACTCTAGCATCAATGTTTATCTTGATCATTCCTAGTTCTAGTGATGTCCATCTTACTTCTTCGCCTCTTTGCATCATTTCGCATCCTTTCTGCTCCTACTAGTCTAGCCTCTTGTCTAGAATGCTTTAACAATCTCCTACACGAATCAAACTATTAGGACTAGAACATTTAGCTTCATAGAGACAGTGATTTCTATTTCTCCAAATAAAATAACATATAATCATGAATTTCACCCAATCATTCTTTTGTTTAGCCTTCTCTACAACTGTCTCCGACTAATTAAGCCCTACATTATCATTTACTCGCATATATAGAATCCAAGAACAATATTTCCTCCAAACCACCTTACTCAACAAGCATTCAAAGAATAAATGTTTCAAAAATTCTCAAGCTCTACCATATACTTTCCAAGCTAAACCAACACAGAGACCTCAATGACTTAAACTCTCTCTTGTAGGTAAAATATCCTAGAAAAGTCTCCACATCATATCTAGAATTTTAGGTTGAGCATCAACTGTCCATAGCCACCTCCATAATGATCTCCAATTAGTCGGGCTTGTAGCATCATCAGGAACCCTATTAGTTAGATGGTAAGCTGATCACATAGTAAATACCCTTGAATCTGTTTCATTCCAAATCAATAAATTGCCATTGCCCTTGTACTAATAGAAATACTCTAAATCATAATAACATCCTATTCCTTAAATAACTCCTATAACATATCCTTATTCCATTCATGAGTATCCTGATTAATCAAGAGAGAAATTGTCATTGGAGTAGGGGATATTGTTGAATTCAAAATCGGCATAAAGTCTAGCAATTTAGAAATCCAATGGCTCTTCCATATATATATATATATATATATATATATATATATATATGTATGTATGTATATGTGTGTGTAAATATATATATATATCTTCATCTCATTTCCAACCCTCTAAATTAAACCCTCGTCGACCACTACCTTATTACACACCAGCTTTTGCCATAAAAATAAAAAAACAAAAAACAAGAAACAAAAAAAAGTAAGGGTAAATAAACAAATCCAGATAAAATAGTTGTTTAGATCTTTACACAATTTCTAATTCTTTAAATGCACAAATAGGGGTAGCTGCAGACACCATGTTTTGTTCGAGCTTAACTAATCAGGCTATTAAGCCTATGTTGACACTTAATTTTGTCCCATTTTTGTTATTATTATTATTATATTTGTATTTATTTTTATTTCTAGTATTTGTTTTGTTATTATTTATATTATTATTATTATTATTATTATTATTATTATTACCTATTATTATTATTATTATTATTATTATTTTATTTTATGCCTTTGTCAAATCTGTCAGCCACCAACAATCTGAAAGTTCCCTTCCCCATACCCGTCAACCTCCACCCAAGCCCTTCTCCCGATGCCATCCTATCCCCGCCAGCCACTCTCCTCTGTCACCCATCTCTGCCACCCATCTCATCTCTGCTAGCCACCATTCCCAAACCCTATACCAATCCCCTTATAAGAACCCCCAGTCCTCTGCTCACCAAAGGGGGGATCACCGTGGACCACTGCCTCTCTGCCAGAACCGAAACCCCTATCCCGCTCCACCATCCGGCCCACTTCTATGCCAGCCCATTTTGGCAAGCCCATTTTGGCTTGACTTGCTGCAAGCCCATTTCGTGTAAAACAAAAGTTTTGGGTCATTTTGTCTGGGCTGGATTGAAAAGTTTGATTGGATTTTAGACTCAAATCACTTGGTACACTCTTATCTTTTCAATTTATTCTTATGCATTTGTATATTTATTTGATTATTTGTATGAAATGTTTGTTAGGATAATAATAATTTTAAGTTTAGTTAATGTAATTTCATGAATTTAGTTTTAATAAATAAGAAAAAATGTTTTTGTAGTACTTATTATATAGTGTATTTTAGAAAATTAAATTTAACTAAATAATTGTCCGATGATGGGATGTCATGAAACTTACAAGTAGTGATTTCTTGACTGATCCTTAGGTGAGAGGAATCAACTAAATGTTACCAGAGTATTGGGATATTTAGTTAAATTTTTCAATATCGAGAGTTCGTTTATAAAAAATTTTAAATACAAAGTTTTTTTTATAATTTCATATGCATCTCATACTATATGCTTGCATCATACGTATAAATATTAAAATTCTAAAATAAATGGAATTCTTCCGAGGATGGAATGTTATGAAACTCACAAGTAGTGATTTCTTTACTGATCCCTAAGTGAGAAGAATTAGCTAAATGTTACCAGAGTATTGAGATATTTAGCTAAATTTTTCAATATCAAGAGTTTCATTAATAAAATCAAAATAAATAAAATTTTTTTTAAGTTTCATATGCATCATTTTTTTTATCTGTTTGCATCATGTGCATTCATAATAATTTTCGAAGCAAGTGCGAATCTTCCGATGATGAGATTTTATAGAACTCACAAGTAGTGATTCTTAAGAAAATCTCTAGGTAAGTAAATTATCCGAAATGCTACCAGAGTATTGGGGTATTTCGGAATAATTTTCAATACAAAAGATTTTCACTTATTTCAAATAAATGTTTCAAATTTAATACAAATAAAAAATGATTTCAAAATAAAAATAGGATTTATTTTTAAATGTTAAATTAAGACCATTTTATTAAAACCAAAGGATAACACATGATTACTATGGTACCGTTTTTTAACGGGTGTCGTGGCGGTGCTAATCCTTCCTCATGCGTAACCATACTCCCGAACCCGATTTTGTTTTTGCAGACCAAAAATTGTCTTTTTAATAAAACTTAATTAATTTTGAGATTTTGTTAAAAAGATAAATATTTTAGGTGACCAATCACACCTAGACAAAAAAGATTGGTGGCGACTCCTTGTTTTTAAATGTTTTCAAAATCGTCGAGCGCGAAGCCGTTACGACAACTTGGCGACTTTGCTGGGGACGCTTTTTGAGGGTCAAGCCATTCATTAATCATGTGTTATCCAAAGTTTTAATTTAATAGTCTTGATTGATATTTAAACTTAATTCGTTTGGATTTCGAAACTAAGTTTGTTTGCATTTGCATTTTATGTTATTTATTTTATGTTTTATATTTGTATATACTTGTTGTTTATAAATTGTTGAGGCATTTAGGATAGAGAAAATAATTTAATTTGAGTTTGACGTGTTCCTTCATACACACACTTGCACTTGCATTTGCATAACATGAGCTCTATACCCAGGTTCTGTCCTTCTTAGGAGGGAGTAGAGTACCTTTGCTCTCGTGAGGCAATCACCTCCGCAATAGCAATCGAAATACTCCCACTCAAATTAAATCTTACTAATCCAGTGTGGATGACAGTAAGGTATAATTTGGGAACACTTTTAACCTTTTAGAGACTTAAACCAGCATATAGAAAAACCTAAGAGGCCAGCCTTAGGTAGAGCCATGTCCAATTTTTGTAGAAATTATCCCAAAATTAGGACACGAGGGAACACTATTTGACCCATTTTCTCATGTCAATAATAAAGGTACAATCGATTTTGATTTGAATTGTATATAATTTAAATCTTTGATTTTTTCTAAAAAAGGGAATTTTGTAAAATAAAAATAAAAAAATATATTTTCTTTGGAAAAGATTTTGTCCGAAAAAGAAATCCATTTATTTTTGAAAAAAATAAAGATGTATGATAAAAATAATAGAACAAATATGTAACTTTTCTTTAAAAGATGCAAATAATTCTTTATTCGTTTTTTAAAGGGGAATTTTGTTTTGAGAATAGGTTCATTAAAATAGGAACTAATAAAAGTATATTCTCCAAAGCAAGAGGAAGAAAAAGAAGTTTTATGTATATTTGGCTACAAGATGTTTATATACAAAAATAAAAAAGTTTTAATTTCTTTTATTTTTCCTTCTTTAAAATAAAAATATGAAATGATAAAATGTGGATAAACTTTTCTTTTTACAATAAAAAATGGAAAATTTGTTAAAAAAATGCCACTCTCACTAAAAATAATAAGAAGAAATTCAATTAAGTTTTTTAATTAAAAAAAACAAACAAATTCTTTATTCTTTATTATTCTTGGAAAAATTTCTTAAGATAAAGGCATAGTAAAGAAAAGTAAAAGAGATTGAGTGGGAGATGAATTAATTTTTCTTCAAAAAAAAAGAGTTAGAAAAAAAATGAGAGAATAAATGAGAAATAATTCTTCCTTTCTTTTTAAAGTCAAAATATTGAAGAAAAAAGATGAATAAATTTTTTATAGAATTTTCAAAGAATAGTTTGACATGTAAAATATTATTGAATGTCTAGGAAGTTTAATGAAAATGGTAAAATGCTTGTGAAAAATAATTGAAAAATGGTTTGAAAATAAAAACAAAAATTGTTTTTAATCTTCTCATTGTAAGAAATTTTTTGAATAAAGGTAAACAAAAGTCAACAAAAGTTTTCTTTGAATTTTTTTAGTGTATAATTTCAAGAATAATTTGATATTGAAAAAGAATGCAAAAGAAATAAATTTCTTGCTAAAATAAAAGTCTCATAGAAAATGTGAAAATGGTTGTGCAAATGGTAAAGTAAAAGGAAAATTAAGAAAAATGTCTGGTGAAAAATTAAAAAATGTTTTAATAAAAAAATGAGAAGAATTTTTGGGTTTAGTTAGGAGTTATATTTGTCATTTTTTTTCTCTTGGCATGTACATTCATAAAAAAATTTGTTATTGTTTAGGTGTTGTTTATATAAGAACCCAGTTTCTTAAACATTTTTGCATTTCACATCATTTTTACTTCATGTCATCTAGTTCATTTGTCATCATCGCATACATGATGTCCATACATTCATTAACATGTTGTGTTTATTTTATCATCATGCAAGTCAAGTAAACAAAAAAGAGAAAAAAGAAGAGGTCAGATCTTCATCATATTTGCAATAGGGCATACATTACATTTCATGCAAACATTCGTTGTATTCCATCCTATTGTATCATATCTCATGCATTTCACACCGCATTTCAAAATGGAAGAAATTCTTTCTGATTTTTATGAAAAGGGAAACTTTTTGGAACATTTTGTGGGGCATAAAATGAATCTTTGATTTTTTTAACTTGTCATTTCTACATGTTTCAGATTTGATTTTCCAAGTTGATATGAAAAGTTGTCAGACAGGAGGGAATTTTCAAAAAAAAATTTTGTGTATTTTACTTTGCTATGCCATTAATTGTTGTAAATAGATTTTTTTGAAAATATAGTAGAAAATTTTTCATGTACATTTTTTATTTTGATTTGTCATTGTATTTGATATATATATAAACGGCATTGATTGATTCTTTTTGTAAAGAAATCACATTTTTTAATATATATATATATATATATATATATATATAATGATTCAAGCCTCACGTGACTAAACCATATGATCAAAGAAGTTGAACAAAATGACAAAATAAATAGAGATTGAAGAGTTTTGAAAAATTGGTGATCATTATCAGAAAAATTCATCCCATCAACTACCTTTTCCAATTGTTTCCATGCCTTAAATCTCTTACAAAGCCTTCATGCATTTGAGGAGGATAAGTGCAAACTTCATGATCCATGTTTATCAGGTCACAATATATCATCAAACTGTAATGACCTTTACCTAGGCAATGAACAATGAAACGATCAATTTGATAAAATTCATTTTTGGATTCCTTGAAAAATCAAGCATGATACTCTTTTAAAATTTGAATTTTGGTAATTTGATATGTGTCAAAATTATGCTAGAAACCACTCCTTTCTATTAATGGCCACAAGGGCGTCATACCTGTCAGAATTACCCGAATCTGTTTGAAAAACAACAAACTGTGAGATTCTTTAGGCCATTTTTGAATCTTTGATTCATTCATGTGACTGAAACCAAAATTGAAGAGGACAAAGTACCATACCCTTAACTTGCCCAAATAATGCAATACCTTTTTCCTCTCTCGGTAAAAACACCATGAGCAACCCAAAGTTAAATATGTCAATTCCAACAGTTTTCACTAGCTTGTGGGCATTTTGTAGCAATGTTTTGTTGCTGCATGCGTTGTAAAAAAAAGAAGCAAAGAAAAAAAACAAACAAAAAAAATGAAAAAGAAAAATCGATTGTGACATCATGCACTTAGGATATTCGAATGATTCCAAACAACACAAAAGAGAGAGGGAGAGAGAGAGAAAGAGAGAGAGAAGAAGAAGAAGAATAAGGAACCAAAATTTGAAAATATCCAAGAAATTCCACCTTGAAAAACAAAAAAGCCAGAAAGACAAAATGTTTGACCCTTTTGGCTCATGGAAATTTTCGTCAATTTAAGTGACAATGTTTGAAATGACAAATGGCCATCTTTCACCATCCTTTTCACAAATCTAAAATTTATCCATTTGCTACCCTTTTTGAGCCTTATAAATTCTTTCTAAATAAACCTTAACCAAGGATCACCCTCCACATTGGGGGGCACATATACAAAAACCTTCTCCAAGAGTACAAATGACCAGCCCCAATTCTAAGTCAAAATGGTTTATCATGCTAAGGGGCAAATGTGAGGTGAATTAGCTTTATAAGATTTTGATTTCACTCCATAAAGTAAAAAAAAAAAAGAAAAAAAAAGAAAAAAAAAGAAGAAATTGCAAGAAAGAAAAAGAAAAAAAAGAGAAAATGAAATGAAGGAGTGGCAAAATAAGAAATAAGACGACAAATGAATTGAATAAGTCTTCATATTATACTAAATGATCCTTGGTTGATCACCCTTAAACACATTTTTGGACCTTATTATCCATTCTTTCAGAATCCCGAAACCTGGCCTACATTACGTACCTTGAAAAGTCCATTTCGATCAAACGTGGATACTTAAACTGAAGGGATTTTTCCTTGATGAATTATCGTAACCAATGAGGCACTTAGCTCATTTTCAACCAAGATTATCCTTCAAGAATCTTTACAGCCAATTTTGGGTGAATTTTGAATTCTTAAGTGCATGATGGAACAATTACACAAAAAAGAAAGAAAGAAAAAAATAAAAAGAAAAGAGAATGGGGCTTTAGGGTGAAAACCCCAAAAGGGACAGTCTAGAGCAAAAGTGAAAACCTTTTGAGCTCATTCATGGTATTGTCAAGGTCTAAAAAGAAGTGACTTTATGAAATAATTTCAATGAGACCTATGACCATCCATAACCTTCAAGAGAACCAAGAATGTCCATTTTGATGATCCATTAAAGGGATTGATATAAAATTTTGAACCTTCTCTCCATTCCCAAATAACTTATCAAAAGCTTCGGCCTACTGTGGCTAGTTTTGACAATTATCAAAATACGTAATTTGAAAATTGAAAGAGTGTCAAATTTTGTCTGCATTTCAAGATAAACCTTTTTGCAAAACCATGATTTGCAAGGAATTCATTATTTTAGATGAGGGAACATTCATCTCATTTTTTATCAGGTTGTAAGCCTTTCATGCCAAACCAAAACATTGATGTGTGAAACCACCTGATCCATTTGACGAGAACAAATTACCCTCCCCCCACGCCCACCTAAATAGTGATCACCAATCTTTAAAAAACTCAAATGATAATTCTTTGTTGCATTTGTGTTTAACTTTCTTTTATCATTGTTGTGTGGGGCAATCTTGTGAAATTAAAAAGTTTTGGATAGATAAACATTTTCAAAAATAAAAACCGTTTATCTTTTGAATTTGAAAATGGAAAGGATGCTTGAGGCAATTTTGTTTGAAAATTTTTCGATTGCTGATTAAAATTTTGATAGTGTTTTAAGCAACAATGAGGGAGAAATTTGATAATTATGGTGGGGCAATAAATTTCTTGTGCCTTCTTGGGGCAATTCTCATTAAGGAAAATTTCGATAGTGTTTCAAAATAATAGTTAAAAGGAATGTGATGATTGAGGCAACTCCTGAAAAAGAATAGAACCTCATGGAATAAAGAATTTTGTTGACAAAGGGATCAAATAATAAATTCTTGGATCATTGTGTTTGCATCTTTATAGTGCAAATTGGCATTTTCATGAGACATTTGAATTTGCATTTGGACAAAAGTTGTTTGCATTGGCATCAGAATAGCTGATCATTCACTGAAATAAAATTGCATTTGCATCATCAATCATTGCATTTGTCAATGTTGAAAAAAAAAGAGAGAAAGGGAAGATAGGAGTTTTGTGTATAAGGAAAGAAAATGAAAATTGAAAAAAGGAAAAGAAAAGTTTGTGTGAAAGAGAGGAGTTTCTTTTTGAAAATGACAAGAATATCAAAATGTAGCTTGAAAAAAAGAGAAAAAAGAAAAAAGAGAGATACTTCTTTTATTTTAAGAGAACAAAGGAAAGAACTAGCAAGGAGAATAAGAGTCAAACAAAAAAAGAGAAAATGAGATGAGTTTAATGGGGTTTTGAGAATATGAGAGATAAAATGGAAAGTTTCAAAATTTTGAGAATTTTAAGAAAAAAAAAACCTTGAGATGAGATAGTAAAGAACTGATAAAGGAAACTACAGAATCATGAATCTTAAAAAAATAATTGCAATCTTGATATAGGATAAATTTCTAAGCCCAGTAAAGTTGGCACCCAAGATGACATTTAAGCCCAACATAGCTGGCACCTAGATGAAGTTTAAGCCCGATGTAGTTGGCACCGTTGTGTGGTATTAAGCCCAATGAAATTATCATATAATTAGAGTAGATTGTTAAGCCCAGTAAAGTTGGCACCCAAGATGTTTAAGCCCAACGTAGCTGGCACCTAGATGAAGTTTAAGCCCGATGTAGTTGGCACCGTTGTGTGGTTTTAAGCCCAATGAAATCGACATATAATTAGATGGGATTTAAGCCCAGTAAAGTTGGCACCCAAGATGTTTAAGCCCAACGTAGCTGGCACCTAGATGAAGTCTAAGCCCGATGTAGTTGGCACCGTTGTGTGGTATTAAGCCCAATGAAATCGGCACATAATTAGAAGAGATTGTTAAGCTCAGTAAAGTTGGCACCTAGATGAACTTAAGCCCAACGTAGCGGGCACTTAGAGGAGGTTTAAGCCCAGTATAGTTGGCATCCAAAATGAAAATTTAAGCCCAACGTAGCTGGCACCTAGATGAGGTTAAGCCCGATGTAGTTGGCACCGTTGTGTGGTGTTAAGCCCAGCGAAATCGGCACATTGTGAGATGAAATTGTTAAGCCCAGTAAAGTTGGCACCTAAGATGAAAATTTAAGCCCAACATAGCTGGCACCTAGAGGAGGTTTAAGCCCAGTAAAGTTGGCACCCAAAATGAAAATTTAAGCCCAACGTAGCTGGCACCTAGATGAGGTTAAGCCCGATGTAGTTGGCACCGTTGTGCGGTGTTAAGCCCAGCGAAATCGGCACATTGTGAGATGAAATTGTTAAACCCAGTAAAGTTGGCCCCAAGATGAAAATCTAAGCCCAATGTAGCTGGCACCTAGAGGAGGTTTAAGCCCAGTAAAGTTGGCACAGTTGAAAGTTTAAGCCCAATAAAGTTAGCACTTAGATGAGGTTTAAGCCCAATGTAGTTAGCACTATTGCAAGATCTTAAGCCTAGCGAAATTGGCACCTAATATGAAAATTTAAGCCTAATGTAGTTGGCACCGCTGTGTGGTATTAAACCCAAAAAGAATTTAAAGTTTCATGGCCTTTGCTGCAAGAGGAGCACATTCCAGGAAAGAATTTTAAAATTTTCATTGCCTCTGTTGCAAGAGGAGCACTTTTCAAAAAGGGAATTTAAGTCTTCCGAGCACAGATCATAAGTCCTTCGGGCACAAATCTCAAGTCCTCCGGGCAGAATTTTTAAAGTTTCAATGCCTTTGCTGCAAGAGGAGCACTTTTCAGAAAAGGAATTTAAGTCCTCCGGGCACCAATGCAAGTCCTCCGGGCATCAAATTTCAAACCTTTCAAGAGAATTTCTAAGTCCTCCGGGCATCAAAATTCAAACTTTTCAAGTGAAATACTAAGTCCTCCGGGCACCAGAATCAAAATCTTAAGTCCTTCGGGCACAAATTTTAAGACCTCCGGGCACTACAAATTCTAAGACCTCCGGGCATAAAATATAAGTCCTCCAGGCATCAATTCTAAGTCCTCCGGGCATAATTTCAAGTCCTCCGGGCACAAAATTTCAAAGTCCTCCGAGCACAAAATTCTAAGACCTCCGGGCATAAAATTCAAGTCCTCCAAGCACAAAATCTCAAGTCCTCCGGGCATGAATTCTAAGTCCTCCGGGCACAATTTTAAGACCTTCGGGCACATATTGTAAGTCCTCCGGGCAAAATCTCAAGTCCTCCAGGCACAAATCATAAGACCTCTAGGCACAAATCATAAAACCTTCGAGCACTAAATCTCAAGTCCTCCGGGCAAAAATTTTTAAAGTTTCAATGCCTCTGCTGCAAGAGGAGCACTTTTCAGAAAAAAAGTTTTAAGTCCTCCGGGCACAAATTTAAGACCTTCGGGCAAAATTTCAAAGGCCTCTGGGTCATAAGTCCTCCGGGCAAATCATAAGTCCTCCGGGCACCAATTCTAAGTCCTCTAGGCATAATTCTAAAACCTCCGGGCACAAACCTCAAGTCCTCCGGGCATAATTCTAAGACCTCCGAGCACAAATCTGAAGACCTCTGAGCATAAATCTAAGACCTCCGGGCATAAATCTCAAGACCTTCGGGCACAAATCATAAGTCCTCCGGGCACCAATTCTAAGTCCTCCGGGTAAAATTTTTAAAGTTTCAATGCCTCTACTGCAAGAGGAGCACTTTTCAGAAAAGGAATTCAAATCCTCCGAGCACTAATTCTAAGTCCTCCGGGCAAAATTTTTAAAGTTTCAATGCCTCTGCTGCAAGAGGAGCACATTTTCAGAAAGGAATTTAAAGTTTCATTGCCTCTGTTGCAAGAGGAGCTTTCTCGGAAAAAAAAAGAAAAAACAAAACAAATTTAAATTTAAATTTTCATCGCCTCTACTGCAAGAGGAGCACATTTCAAAAAAAAAGAGAAGAGAAAAATTAAAAAAAAAAGGAAGAGAAGAAGAAAAAAATTTTTTTTTTAAGTTTCAATGCCTCTGCTGAAAGAAGAGCCTTTTCAAGAAGTATCTTAAAGTTTCATTGCCTTTGCTGCAAGAGGAGCACATTCAAAAAAATGATGAAAGAAAAAAAAGAAGAAGAAGAGAAAAGAAAGAAAAAAAGAGATTAGGTTATAAGCCGGACAAAATTAGTGTCTTTTGTCTTTGCTATATTCCTGATCCTCAGCAATTAGCTAAGAGGGGCAGCTGTTGACACCTAATTTTGTCCCATTTTTGTTATAATTATTATTATATTTGTATTTATTTTTATGTATTTATTTTTATTTCTAGTATTTGTTTTGTTATTATTATTATTATTTTTTTTTATTTTTTTTATTTTATGCCTTTGTCAAATCTGTCAACCACCAACAGTCTGAAAGTTCCCTTCCCCATACCCGTCGGCCTCCACCCAAGCCCTTCTCCCGATGCCATCCTATCCTCGCCAACCACTCTCCTCTGTCACCCTTCTCTGCTAGCCACCATTCCCAAACCCTATACTAATCCCCTTATAAGAACCCCAAGTCTTCTGCTCACCAAAGGGGGGATCACCGTGGACCACTGCCTCTCTGCCAGAACCGAAACCCCTATCCCACTCCACCATCCGGCCCACTTTTATGCCAGCCTATTTTGGCCAGCTCATTAGGCCTGACTTGCTGCAGGCCCATTTCGTGTAAAACAAAGGTTTTGGGTCATTTTGTCTGGGCTGGATTGAAAAGTTTGATTGAATTTTAGACTCAAATCACTTGGTACACTCTTATCTTTTCAATTTATTCTTATGCATTTGTATATTTATTTGATTATTTGTATGAAATGTTTGTTAGGATAATAATAATTTTAAGTTTAGTTAATGTAATTTCATGAATTTAGTTTTAATAAATAAGAAAAAATGTTTTTGTAGTACTTATTATATAGTGTATTTTAGAAAATTAAATTTAATTAAATAATTATCAGATGATGGGATGTCATGAAACTCACAAGTACTGATTTCTTGACTGATCCTTAGGTGAGAGGAATTAACTAAATGTTACCAGAGTATTGGGATATTTAGTTAAATTTTTCAATATCAAGAGTTCGTTTATAAAAAATTTTAAATACAAAATTTTTTTTATAATTTCATATGCATCTCATACTATATGCTTGCATCATACGTATAAATATTAAAATTCTAAAATAAATGGAATTCTTCCGAGGATGGGATGTTATGAAACTCACAAGTAGTGATTTCTTTACTGATCCCTAGATGAGAAGAATTAGCTAAATGTTATCAGAGTATTGGGATATTTAGCTAAATTTTTCAATATCAAGAGTTTCATTAATAAAATCAAAATAAATAAAATTTCTTTTAAGTTTCGTATGCATCATTTTTTTATCTGTTTGCATCATGTGCATTCATAATAATTTTCGAAGCAAGTGCGAATCTTCCGATGATGAGATTCTATAGAACTCACAAGCAGTGATTCTTAAGAAAATCTCTAGGTAAGTAAATTATCCGAAATGCTACCAGAGAATTGGGGTACTTCGGAATAATTTTCAATACAAAATATTTTCACTTATTTCAAATAAATGTTTCAAATTTAATACAAATAAAAAATGATTTCAAAATAAAAATACGATTTATTTTTAAATGTTAAATTAAGACCATTTTATTAAAACCAAAAGATAACACATGATTACTATGGTACCGTTTTTTAACTGGCGTCGTGGGGGTGCTAATCCTTCCCCATGTGTAACCGTACTCCCGAACCCGATTTTGTTTTCGCAAACCAAAAATTGTCTTTTTAATAAAACTTAATTAATTTTGAGATTTTGTTAAAAAGATAAATATTTTAGGTGACCAATCACACCTAGACAAAAAAGATTGGTGGCGACTCCTTGTTTTTAAATGTTTTCAAAATCGTCGAGCGCGAAGCCGTTACGACAGCCTATTAAACTTATTAGGTTACAGTTTTTAAATTGAATTGAAAATGATTTGAATCCAGTGGCCAAATTAATAACATGCCTATGTTTTACAATAATTCTTTTAGTCATGTTTAGTTTTGTTGTTTTTATTTAAATTATGTATTTAAAAAAATAAAAAAAATAAAAATTTAGAAAAATTTAGAAAATAGGGATAAATAACAAATTTAAGTGAAAAGATAGGATTTTGTGTGATAAAAAGATTTTAAATTAAAATTCTTAACTTCATCTTATTTGATAAAGTTATTTAGTTTCAGAAGATTTATAAAAAGAATAGGTGGAACCCAATTCAAAGGGGAGGTGGATTGCAAGTTAATTTCCAAAGATCCATTTATCTCAGATTAATTCATACACCCTCATTTCTAGTCAAAACTACCATCGTAAGAAAACACCAGTCGAAAACCCTTATATAATCAAACATGTATCTAGTTCATAGCTCGATCAGCCATAATCGAAAACCTATTCCAAACCTCTATCCATAGTTAGCAAGAAGCTGAAATTACTCATCTCACTCAGCAATTCTCAATCACTCCACAAGCCAGATATGCCCAATGATCAATTTCCAAAATACCTTTAAGCAAAAATCAACCAAATAGTTTCATCCCATTAATCAAATTAAGTCTAATTCAAGCATCAATCCCCATATTCATTAAACCCAATTTACGTAAAAAATGCACTATTAGTCAACTAAAGCCAAACTATATAAAAGCAATTTAGCTCCAAAATCAACTTCATTTCAACATAGAAGTCATAGAGAGAAACAACAACAATGAAATTTTGAGAGTCCTCACAACCAAAAAAAAAAAAAGAAAAGTCACAAACACAATTCAGAAACAAGAAAATTTTAGCTTGAAAATTGTTGTTGGGTCTTGAGTATTCAACATATTCTTTAGAGTTTTAATAGCTCTTGAGGTTTGTATGGCTATGATTCTGGCATCGAACCAAGCGACAACAGTGATGGCTTAAGAAGTGCTTTTGAGTTGCTATGAATAGTGGTTCAAGACAGGAGTGAGGATAAGTCAAGTAGTGAACGGAGAAGAAGATTGTGATGGAAGCTTGGATGAATACAACGTATAAGATAGAAAAGACCTGAGAAAGAAGAAGAATTTGAGAAATTGGAAAATTTTGTATTTCATTCACTATGTATTTTCTTAAAAGGGTGGCTTGTTTTATATTTTTACGAGGCACCAATCACATTACAACAATTCTAACCACCTTAACCAATCAAATAAAAGATTCCATTTTTGCTCGCCCATCATACTAATCCTTGCAGTGGTAGCTATTGTATTGACCACCCTGCACATTCTCCATCTTTACAACTGTTATATTGCTAGTGGCTTGACTTACCCTCAATTCTACCTCAACAGTAGGTTCCACATCAACACTAGATCTCTCATCAACATTAAATCTCCATTACATCACCCCCTCTGTAGGTGATCATTGTCCCTAAGGAACAAAGGAAGGAAATTGAGTGCTTAAAATAGAATAGTCCTCCCAAGTCGCATTCCCGGGTCCCATGTTGATCCATTCTACCAGAAATTGTGTCACAGATCTATTACTCCTTTTAACTATTCTTTTTTCTAAAACAGCAATAAGGTAGACTAGGGGTTAGCTGGCTTCCTTAACTTCAGGAGGTGTTATAAATGGCACTACCTTAGAGCCAAGCTTCTTCTTCAACAAACTAACATGAAAGACAGGGTAGATTTTTGCAGTGTTAGGCAGTAATTTCTTGTAGGCTATTGGACTGATTTCTTTTGTAATGATGTAGCAACCATAGTATCTAGATGAGAATTTTAAATTCTTTTTAAGGGGCCAGAGATGTCTGTTTATGGGGCTGTATCTTTAAGTAAACTTCATCTACTAACTAAAACTCCCTTTCACTTCTTCTTTTTCATCATACCACTTCATCCTATGCTGGCTTTCCCAACTTGATCAATCATCAGTTTGCTTAGTTGCTCCATTTCCTCAAGCATATCTTCTGGCTACTTTAGTTGTTAAGCTGCTGTCCCATATGAATCTAACAGGAGGGTAACCATACAATGATTTAAATGGAGTCATCTTCAAGGCTATATGGTAACTAATGTTATACAACCATTCAGCTAAAGTTAACCACTTGTGCCAACCTTAAGGTTTCAAGAAACCCATACACCTCAAGTACGGTTCGAAGTATTGGTTCAATCTCTTCGATTAACCATCAGACTCAAGGTGATAAGAGTACTCATTTGCACCTTTATTCCCATTAGTCTCATTAGTTCTTGCCAAGTACAATGACAAATACCTTGTCTCTGTCTAAAATGATCACTCTTGGAGCTCCATGAAGTTTGTAGACCTAATCTAAATACTGTTTAGCCATATCTAGTGTGGTAAAAGGGTGGGTTAAGGATACAAAATGAGCATATTTAGTGAACTTGTCAATAATCGCTGAAATGCAGTTGAAATTTTGTGAAAAAGGAAGGCCTTCAACAAATCCATTGTAATAATTTCTCAAGCTCTTTTAAGAGTAGGAATTGGCTATAATAAGCCAGGTTGGGCTACATGCTCACTTTTGTTTCTTTGACACACATCACATTGCAGCACATATGACTGAACTTACTTTATCATACCAAGCCAATAAAAATACAACCTTAACTTGTAATTAGTGGCTTGAGACCCAAATGACCTCTTTGGGGTGAATCATGCAAAACCTGAATATGTTTTTCCCTTAACCCTCCATTGCCACCTATGTACACCTTGCTTTTATACCTTAGGATGTCATTACTGTAAGAAAAGTTTGGAATGTCAGAATTTGCCAATGCGAGTATTATGATTCTTTCGTTAGTTGCTTCATCATTCTCATAATTGTTTTTCCACTTGCTTGACCCATTTAGGGATGAAAGTAGTAGAACTCAAGGCATGGCAGTCATCAATTTCTTCAAATTGCCTGGATAAGGCATCAGCCACTAGTTTTGTCTTCCCTTTTCTGTATTAGATATTATAGTCTAGTCCTAACAGCTTGGTTAAACCCTAATTTTGGATTGTTGTTGTAAGCTTCTGCTCCAATAAGTATTTCAAGGCCTCATGGTCTATTTTGATAACAAAAGGTTCTCCTTCCAAGTAGTGTCTCCACTTAGCCACAACCATTAGAATGGTTAGATACTCCTTTTCATAAATAGAGAGGTCTACATGTTTAGGTCTTAGTGCCTTATTGAGATAAGCTATAGGTTTCCCATTCTATGTCAATACTACTCCTATACCTATGGCACATGTATCTATCTTTAAACAAAAAGGTTTTATAAACTTAGGTAGAGCTAGAACAGGAGCAAATATCATGGCTTCTTTAAGCTATTGAAATGCATCTCTAGCCTCCTGATTTTATTAAAACCCATGTTTCTTCAACATATCAGTCAATAGTCTACTCAAAACTCTTATGAAATTTCTGTAATACCTAGTCAATCACAAAAAAACCCCTTAAAGATTTCAAAGTTTTAGGAAATGGCCAATTCACCATTGCTTCAATCTTAAGAGGGTTTGTAGAAACTCCTTGCTCCAAAATGACATGACCTAAGTACTCCATTTGGTTTTGTCCAAAAAAACACTTGTTTCTTTTTGCAAATAACCGATTTTGCCTTAGCATTTCAAAAACAATCTTTAAGTGTTCAATGTGCTTATATAAACTAGTGTTATAAACAAGTATATCATTAAAGAATAGAAGCACATACTTTCTCAAATACTCAAAAAACGAGCCATTCATCAAAGATTGAAAAGTTGCAGGGGCATTAGTAAGCCCAAATGGCATTACCTTAAATTCATAATGGCCTTGATGAGTTCTAAAAGCAGTTTCATAGATGTCCTCCTTTCTTACTCTAATCTACCAAAAATCATATTGTAGGTCAATTTTGGAGAAGATGCATACTCCCTTTAGCTCATCCATTAGATTTTCAACCACTGGAATTAGGAACTTGGTTTTTACTATTAGAACATTCAGCTGCATGTAATTCACACATAGCCTCCATGTTCCATCCTTTTTTTCACTAGCAAGCAAGGTAAAGCAAAAGGGCTCTTAGTTGTTTGTATAATGGAAGCTGTCAACATGCCTGTAATTTGTTTCTCAATTCTACTCTTTGGTGGTGGGAAAATCTATAGGGTGTTAGATTCATTGGCTGAGATCCTATCTTTAAGAGTATACTATGGTCATGTGTTATAGTTGGAGGCAACCCTTTTGGTTCTTCAAAGATGTTAGAGTAATCATTCAACAAATTCTGTAAGTCAGCAGGAATTTCTATTTCCTCTCCTTCCATACTAAGCATGTAGATCTCTCTGACTATTTCATGATCATTATCCACTATCTTCTGCAACTTTTCACTTGAAACCACCTTAAGGGACCCTTGTTGTTGCCTAGCCTTAAGTGTGATCTATTACCCCTCTTTGTTGAAAGCCAGTGTTAGTTTGCTAAAGTCAAAGGTTTATGGACTATACCTCCTCATCCGGTCCTCACCCAAAACCATGTCACTACCCCCCAAAGCAAAACTCTAAGGTCATAGGAGAAAGTACGACCTTGCACACTCTATTCTAACAACTTGTACTTGGTTGTTTTGTATAGTTTTTCTCCATTAGCTACTGTTATCACCAAGGGACTAGTGTGCACCAATTTTGTTCCATCCTTAGCCCACCTTGGAGTGATGAAGCTATGAGTACTCCCACTATCCACCAATATATGTATAGGTTTTCTTTTAATATGGCCCTATATCCTCAATGTATTATGCCTTGTACTACCAGTAAAGGCATTAAGTGAGATCTCTAAATTGTATTCTAGGACTTCCTAAGTTTCCACCAGATTCAAATCTCCATCATTTCCTTCCTGTTCCCCTTCCTTTTGTTCATGTACTATAGTTTCCATGATGTTGAGTTGTTTGTTTTTGCAGACATTGTGATAACCGCGAATTTTTGGTATTAAATAACTGGAAATTTAATTTTAATGCAAACAGATAAGCAAAAGTAAATAAATAAATTTTTTTACGAGATCCAAATATTGTTGGAATTTCAGTAATTGATGAAGTGACAGATCTGAAAAGTCGTACGAAGGAATTTAATTTGGATATTGAGAAATCCAAAATTTAAGAAATAAAAATGTGCATATTTATATATTTATAAAATTATATTATAAATATTATATAAATATACATATGAAATATAAATATTATATTATATTAAAGTGTATAGATGTGTATATAAAATTATATACAAAATATATATCTACATACATTAATATAGTATAATTATATATATAACTAGAAAAGAAAATATTTATATATAAAGAAAAAAAAAGAAAGCAGAAACAGGAATCGGGATAACCCGTCCCCCGTATCTTCTCCTCTGTTTGTAACAGAGGAGAAGCTAAAGAAAAGTCGACACAGTCGGCTGAGAGAGGAGAAGGGAGAAAGAAGAGGGGGACGTCGTTGGAGAGAAGAGGAAAAAAGAGAAACGACCGGCGACGGAAAGAAGAGAAAAGGAAGCAAATGAAGCGAAAACAGAGAGGAAAAGAGGGAAAAGAAAGGAAAAAGGAAAGAGGCGGTGCCGATCAATTCGGACGCCGCCACCACTGCCTTCGACACTGGCGTGGTTAGACAAGTGAAAGGAACAGCCGGGGGTGAAATGAGGAAGAGAAAAGGGGGAGAAAAGAGGAGGAGAAAAGCGAACCGGTAGCTGTTCCAGATTTGCCACCATCGCCGTCGATTGGGAGGAAAAGGAGACCAGAAACGGCTTCAGCACAACCTCAGCCAGCTGTGGAGAGGCTGAACCAGCGGTGATGGAGGCCGACGGTGGCTGAACCGGCTGAGGGAAGCTGAACCGGCCGAACCGGTTCAGACTAGAAAAAGGAAAAAGAAAAGAAAAAGAAAAAGAAAAAGAAGAAAAGGAAAAAGAAAAAGAAAAGGAAAAAGAAAAGAAAAAGAAGAAGAAAATGGATAGGAAAATTTATTAGAATTTTATTATTATTATTATTTTGTTGAATAATTTTATAGATTTCTAAATGTGAGTATGGGCTTGAACTTGTAGAGATTATACAAGAACGATTGGAGCATGAACAAATTTGGGAGAGATTACATCGTCAACTTTGATACTAGGTAAAATACTTTTATAAAGTAGTAGTAGTGTTATATTGTATAGTTTGGAATTGTGATCTTAAGGATGAATTATTGATGAAATGATGTTAAAATGCTAACAGGACCCACAATTGGTGGTGGGGGTCTTAGTAAGAAATATATATCGGAACGTAGGGGATACTAAATAAATTGTGAAAACCAACTACTTTGTGGTTTATAAATTGTATTTTCCTTGCAGGAGGTTTTTAATAAAATTAAGTCGTTATGCTGCCAAAATTTATATGAAAATGTTTGATGAAAAAGGTTAAGGTTTTCTAGTATAAATGGAACTTTGGAAAGAATTATCGAAAGATAAACTTTGAAAGGACTTTATCGTATTGCCGGAAAATTTGATTTTTGGTATAGTTTAAGAAGATAAATGGTTGAGCATGATAACATGATGAGTTATATTGTGTAAGCCTTATAGAATCGATAAATTGATTTATCTTAATATCACGAATTGGTTATCAAGTTGAAATTGAGGTTGAATATCGATTAGTCGAATCATTGATAAAATTAATGATTATTCTATGATATAGCTTGGAAGAGAATATCGAGGTTGTAATTTAGATGGTTGAACGATTGAATTGTGGAATTGTCGACGAAGTGATGATTTTAGAATTAATTGATTTTGATTTCTTGATTTTGGAATAGTTTCGAAACGTGATAACACGGACATTGCAGGAGGTCAATGTTGAGATGGTTTTATTATATTACATTGTATTGTCGAATATACGTGAGATAATAAGCAGACTTACACTTGTGGTAGGGGTCTTAGTATCAATATTGTGGTATATGATGGATAGTTGTGATATCGAGTTATAACAAATGTATGACTTGTGCATACATAATATTATTGAAATTAAGGTTGAATTCTGATATAATCTAATCATTGATAGATTCAAATAAATGAGTGTCAAACATGTGATTATATGGTTTCGGTTATAACTTCGAAATAGGTCTTGAATAATAAGATCGACAATTATATAAGTTCGGTATTCTGACATAAAATATCTTGGAACACTGTTTGATAGTGGAAATTGGCCAAATCTCTTAAGTGGGTAAATTGCTAACCTAAAATTGATTCGATAATACCTTTATAGAGAATTCTATCATAGTCTTATATCTTACAAGCCATATAAACAGAAATTGATTTGAAAACTGTGATTGATGTTGTGATAGTGAATGAAATTGGACATCAAGTCGGAATTATGATCGAGTGTCAATATGTTAAACCATAGATGGATTGGATAGGTGACTATTGATACTGCGATTTTATATCCTCGATGTTGACTTTGGAATAGGTCTTGAATGACGATATCGGTAATTGCATAATTTCAGTATCTTGATGGTTATATAAAAATGTGATATTTAAAAATTCATAGATACTAAGAGGACTCACACTGACGGTGGGGGGGGGGGGGTCCTAGTATTAATGATTAAATGTACAAGTGGTTGTTATAGTCGATAATTATTGAGAAATGATATTGAATATTAAGGAACCACAGAGAATATCGAATTTACCTATTAGGTATGATCCGATTGAAATCAAAAGGATGGAAATGAGGAATTGGGATTATAGTTAGTGCTATACCGAATGATACTACATAGATATATTTCATGAGCATGATAGCAAATTGTCTTTAACTCGGGTTTTAAATTACATTGCTTTTAAACATGCTTTGTTTATAACTTGAGATTTTGAAAGGATTTATTCATACGATACTTATATCAATAAATGTTTGAATCATTTTGAAAGGACTGAATATATAGTGTAAATATATGTATTTACATATCTAAATGATCTTAAAGAAATATGTTGCTTACTTTACCCTATTTTCATAAGAAAGTGAAATGTTTAAATGTTTTATGAGATTATAGGCACCCTAAAAGAGTTAAATTCAATAAAGCATAGTGGAAACTGCCTAATTAGAGATTACTCATTAGGCAGAGATGCTTGTCCGACAATAGTTGTGGACGGGGCTCGGTCACACCTAATCAGTGGGGCTGAGAGAGATGAGGTCTATGGTCATAGATAGCGCCCTAGTTGGTTTTCAAGGGACGATGACATGATTTTCACTACTAGCTATAGTGATTTAAGTCTTTATTGATAGAGCATTAGGGATTTAGCCTAGTCTCAAACCGATATTATATGATATAAAGTCTAGAGTATGATTTTATTTGATATGAACTTTGAACTTGACACTATTTTTACAATACATGAGATATGTTGGAGATGGAATATGTTTTAAACATGCTTTAAAAGTACACATGATATGGTTTACGAGTGTACATGCTTTTGTCATATCTTAAAAGTAAACATGAAATGATTTGAGATTTGACATATTTTGAACATGCTCTAAAAGTACATGTAATATGATTTCGATACTCCATATGATTCATATATGATTATATGTCAAACGTGATATGATATGCTGTCTAGAGTATAGTTTTATTTAATATGAACTCTAGACTTGACATGGTTTTATAGTATATAAGAAATGT
The DNA here is from genome assembly GCA_032173925.1 of Heritiera fomes. Lineage (NCBI taxonomy): Eukaryota > Viridiplantae > Streptophyta > Magnoliopsida > Malvales > Malvaceae > Heritiera > Heritiera fomes. The sequence continues at coordinate 8,026,991 of JAPDPM010000022.1, read as the reverse complement.
TTTGAGACTGTATATGTTTTAGACACGCTTTAAAACTGTGTTAGCTTTAAATTGCAATATATATTTTAAAATGACAAAAACTTAAGTAAGCTTTAATGTTTTAATTCATATTGTAAATTTGCCTTATCACAAATGATTTTCTCAATCCATTTTCAAGTGATAATATCAAACATTAAAACCATGATTTAATTACATATTCTTATTGGTCTTAATACTTTATAAATGTTTTGAATATCTTAGAAAATCACTTGATGAATTTTTGGACTATGTTTTCATTTAAGAAAGTCAAGAAAAACTCCCACAAAAGAGCCAAAATGTTTTGGGTTGGATTAGGATCAAAGACCACATCATTTCTAACTCAAAAAGTGCAGGAAATCACCTTTTGGAAAGAAGGGATCGATCCCCTAGTGGCAGTAAGCTTTTTGATGGAAGAAAAGGTCCTTCAGCCCAGAAAAATCAATTCTGGAAAGAAGGGATCGATCCCCTAAGGGAAGGGATCGATCCCCTAATGGCAGAATGGCTCTCAACGGCTAGAAAAGGTCCCTCAGCCTAGAAGAATCAGATCTGGAATGAAGGGATCGATCCCCTATGGGAAGGGATCGATCCTTTTGCCCGAAAATAACCTGTAACGGCTAGTTTTTGTGAGACAATGGTCATATTCGAATTTTGGCTCCACCCAACTGCTAGAATACATCTAAGGGACTATAAATAGAGGCTTAGAAGCTAAAGAAAGAAAGAAGAACTGCTCAAAAATTCTATTCATCATCTTCTTCATTTTCCTCAAGCCTCAACAACAAATCAAGAGCTACAAAGTCTTCATCTTCCATCATTCTCGTATTCTTTGTATAGAGTAGCACAAATCTTGTATAGGCTTTTTCCTTGTGCTTAAACATTGTAATCACTTGCCTATCTAGAGGCCCTTCTTTGATTACACAATTGGTAAACACACTCATTCCTTATAAAAGGGGAGGTTTCTCTTTAACCTAAGAAAAAGAGGGAGGTTACTCTTTAGCCTAAGAAAAAGAGGGAGGTTTCTATTGAGCCTAGAAAAAGAGAGAGGTTTCTCTTTAGCCTAGAAAAAGAGGGAGTGTAACAAATTCAAGGATAGTGAATTTGGGAAAATCCTTGGGAGCGTCTCAAGGTAGAGGACGCAGGCAAGGTAGCCGAACCTCTATAAATCGATTATGTAAATCTCTCTCTCCCTACTCTTTATTTACTTGCGATTATATTATGTTTATTGCATTGAACTTGGATTGCATGTTTGCCTAGCTTAGAGAACTTAGAAAATAATCAAATAGGCTAGAGAATTTAGAATCGCAAAACGAGCTTAAGGATAGTTAAAAACCGATTCACCTCCCTCTCGGTATAACCTATAGAGCCAACAATTGGTATCAGAGCTTGGGCTCGAGATTGATTTAGACTAACCTCTATCGAGCAAAACGATCATAAATGGCTCACTTGAATGTAGGCACACCCCTAGGAGAAGAGGGACACTCATTAGTTAGACCTCCACTCTTCAATGGTGAGAATTACTCTTATTGAAAAATTAGGATGATGTTATTTTCACACAATCCAATGACTATGAAGTGTGGAGAGTAATAGTTAATGGCCCTAGAATCCCAATAAAGAAAGTAGATGGAAAAGATGTCCCTAAGAGTGAAGATGAGTGGGACACCAATGACATGAGGTTGGCACAATTGAATACCAAGGCTATGCACACCCTCTTTTGTGCTCTAGGTCCCAATGAGTATAATAGAGTCTCCTTATGTGAGAATGCTAAACAAATATTGGATAAACTAGCCATCACACATGAAGGGACAAATCAAGTTAGAGAGACCAAAGTAGGAATGCTCACACATGATTATGAGCTATTTAGGATGAAAGAAAATGAGTTCATTAGCGAAATGTTCACTAGGTTTAATGATATAATTAATGGACTTAAGGCATTAGGCAAGAACTATTCCAATGTTGAAATGGTAAAGAAAATTTTGAATAGCTTGCCACAATCATGGGAGGCAAAGGTAACTCAATAGAAGAGTCTAAGGATCCAAATACCTTGTCTCTAGATGAGCTTATGGGCTCTCTACTTACATATAAAATGAAAATGAAAAGAAATGAAGTGCCTTCAAAGAAAGTAAGGGTAGCACTTAAATCTTCCACTCATGAGATCATTGAAAATGACAGTGATGAGAGTAGAAATTAGGAAGAAAAGGAAATGGCAATGTTTGCCAAAAGATTTAATAGATTTATGAAAATGAAGGAGAGAGAGAATGATAGGAGACATCAAAGAAGAGGGGTGAGAATAGGGGAGTCAAGTAGAAGAGAAAAGGAACCCTTAGTATGTTATGAGTGTAATGAACCGAGTCATACTAAGTTAAATTGCCTCTTACTAAGAAAGGAAAAGGATAGGAAACCTAAGAAGAAAGCATTTGTGGCTGCATGGAGCAATAGTGATAGCTCTGATGAGGAAGATGTAGATGAAGAGGTAGCCTATTCATACTTTATGGCCATTAGTGATGATGAGGCTAGTTGTAGTTCTAGTGAAGATAATGATTATACCTTTAGTGAACTACAAAATGCCTTTAATGATTTAGCAAATGAATTTCAATGCATGAACTCCAAATATAAGAAAATCATTGCTAAATTAAAAATAAAAAATGAAGCCTTGACAAATGCTAAGCTAGAATTTGAAAGGAAATTAGAAGAGGCTAACTTAGAAATAAATGAGTTAAATAAAAAGAATACAAATTTGCATAACTCATTTTCTAGGTTTTATATGGGTCAACAAAAGCTAGATCATATGTTAGAGACCCAAAGAGCTTTCTTTGATAAAGATGGGTTAGGTTATAATGATAAACAAACAGAAACTCATATTAAGAATTTCCTAGTGAGCAAAAATACTATGCATGATTTATCTCTCATATGCTCACTTTGCAATAGAATAGGCCACACCTCACAAGCATGCACATATAGAAAAACTACAATTAGAGGAAAAGTAGTTAGGCAGATGTGGATCCCAAAGCATGCAATAAATAATGATGATTTGTGCTTGAAATGGATCCCAAAAGGATCTAAAATTGTGAACACTAACTCTCAAGGACACAAGAAAATTTGGGTACCAAAGCATGTTTGAATTTGTTTGTTGTAGGAGTGTTAGAGCATGGGAATACAATGGAACAATGGAGTTTAAATGCTCAACACATCCTCATGGAGTTTGCTTGTGCTAATGAGAAAAAGGAAGAGCTTGGAAATCCATCCTTAGCAAGGTGACAACAATCTTTCAAAGAATGGCTAATGGTGGATCCCAACACATCAAGGCAAAGCATTCTCTAGCAAAGGAGTATTGTAAGCTTAATTCCTTACTCCTTAAACTTTTTGTGCTTTAATAAGAAAATGTGTTAATTATTCTTGGTGCATTATGAGTTGAATGAATAAAGAAAAGGCAGGTTGAATGATTGTTGATTGGTTGATGGATAGTTCTTGAGGCATTGGATTATTGGATGAAAAGCATGTTTAGTAATTTTGAAATGATTATTAAATTTCTACGTTTTGCGCAAGTTTTCTATGTGTTGATAATGTATTTACTTGCCTCAAATTGCCAAATATGTCATATGCATTAATGAAGAATTTGTATGTTGGAAATCATGGCATGTTGTTCACAAGATGTATGCCTTGATGATATATGTGCTTAAAATCTATGTGAACAAGTTTGTTTTGACATATTTGTGGTATCCAATTCTTTGGTTTTGTAAAAATATGCTTAACTCTCAAAATGACCTCCCTTGAGGCCAAAAATACATTTTATTATGTAAATTCTTCCAAAATTGCAAAATCTTTTGTAAAATGGCTCATTCATGTTTTCCATTCATACAAGTCCAAAATCATGTTTTACAAATGTTTAAACCCTTACTTGGACTTAAAATACTCAAAAACGAAGTTTTGGTAATTCAAAGGTTGGATTTTCTATCAAAAACTGCAGAAACAGGATGAGGGATCGATCCTTCAACAAGCAGGATCGATCCCCCTTAAGCAGAATGCAGGAAATCTGCATTCTGGAGTTAAGGGATCGATCCCCCTCCTCTAGGGATCGATCCCCCCAAGCCAGAAAGGGCTTTCCTGCATGTTTTCAACCGAAATTGAGAAGAACTTTTCATTGTTTTGATACTTTCTCTCTTCTCAACTTAAAATTCATTGTTTTAACTTCTTTTTGATGATCTTTAAACTATGAAAATTCATTTTTCATTGATATCATGCCTCAACTCCATCAATTTGTATCATTTCCAACAAATGGTATCACTTTCAACAATCAATATCAATTTTATTGAACTCACAAGTGCAAAATCATTCTTCTTGTTGAAAATATTCTTGAATTGCATAAATCTTGAAATAATCTTGAAATATATTTTCAATGAATGCTTAAACATAATTTTTGAGACTTATTTCAATGATTTATGTATATATTTGAGAATTTGATGAACTTGTGCATCACGAATATTGATCATTCTTTTTGTTCATCTTAGTCAAGCATGCTAATAGGATTCGTCTCTTAGCTTGACCTATCAATTCCACACTAGGTTTCATGATGATTACATATCTAGTGGATTGATTTTAAATATAAATTCAACAATTGGTAATGGTAAATGAATCCTAAATGTTCAAATACATGAAACTTTATCATCCATGTACTTAAATTTTTCTTATGGCCAAATTATTAAAGAACTTGGGCTTTAATGACAACACCAACATTCAAAGATAAGTGCAAACTTGAACAAATGTACCTTGATTAATATCCATGCATTTATTACTTGAATCTTTCCTTGCTCATAATTGGCTAAGAACTTGAATTGGAAAATGAGCATAGGATTTTTGTGCTTGAAGCCATGGAAGAAAATGTGTTTGCTTGAATACCTCGATTTTTTCGAATCTTCCATATGGTATAATTTTGTGTGATTGTGTTCTTGCATATTTAGAATGATTATTTTCTTGACATGAACACTACACATAAATATTGGATTCATGCAAAATGACTAAGTCAACCATTAGTAACAATTTAGATTGAAATAACAATTAGTATCATTGGCAACCATATTTTCAATAATTGGTAAGCCAAAGCTAAATTGCCAATTGGTATGAGCTTTAAATTGACAATTCTTCTTGTGCTCTTTAGTTTGAAATGACAAATAGAGAAGAATCCATTTAGGATATTTTTGCATGAAACTCTTGTGTGCTAGAATTTGTAATTAATTGCTATATGTCTTAATTCTATGCACACTCTTACTTGAAAATGATTTATGAGCTCATGTATATGATGTGCCATCTAATTTTAACTCATAATCATGATGTATTGCCATGCACCTTAGTTGGACTTTAAAGAACAATTGATATACTTAGGTGCTTGATAGCATTGAAAAAAGCAACTTGCTATAAAACTTAATAGATAATTTATAAACAACTTGCTTCATCATTTACCAATTAAGAACTTCTTGCAAAATTATTTATAAACAATTGGTATAGAATCATAAGTCATATTCTTTGCATGAATATTTCATACTCTTTATGGATATTGACTTATTTATTTGTGCTATGAGTCCCATGTACTAACACGTTTCTTGTTGGATGGAGCATATTTATCTCTTCTCACATAACCATGATTTTAAGGGAAGCATATTTTTTTATTATTTTTCCTTCTTTTTGCTATGATAAAAAGGGGGAGAGATAGATATTAAGAGGGAGAGATAATGGGGGAGAAATAGTTTGAAAATTCATTTTCAAAACTCATGCTTATATTAAGGGGGAGCTTTATAAAATCTTGCTTTATTTGAGGGGGAGTATTTTTTTCAAAGAATTTTCAAAGCAAATTTACATTAAGTTTTGTCGTATCAAAAAAGGGGAGATTGTTAGCTTTAAATTACAATATATATTTTGAAATGACAAAAACTTAAGTAAGCTTTAATGTTTTAATTCATATTGTAAATTTGCCTTATCACAAATGATTTTCTCAATCCATTTTCAAGTGATCATATCAAACATTAAGACCATGATTTAATTACATATTCTTATTGGTCTTAATACTTTATAAATATTTTGAATATTTTAGAAAATCACTTGATGAATTGGACTATGTTTTCATTTGAGAAAGTCAAGAAAAACTCTCACAAAAGAGCCAAAATATTTTGGGTTGGATTAGGATCAAAGATCACATCATTTCTAACTCAAAAAGTGCACGAAATCACCTTCTAGAAAGAAGGGATCGATCCCCTAAGGGAAGGGATTGATCCCCTAGTGGCAGTAAGCTTTTTGATGGAAGAAAAGGTCCCTCAGCCCAGAAAAATCAATTCTGGAAAGAAAGGATCGATCCCCTAATGGCAGAATGGCTCCTAACGACTAGAAAAGGTCCCTCAGCCCAGAAGAATCAGATCTGGAATGAAAGGATGGATACCCAGTGGGAAGGGATCGATCCCTTTACCCGAAAATAGCCTGTAACGGCTAGTTTTTGTGAGACAACGGTCATATTCGAATTTTGGCTCCACCCAATGGCTAGAATACATCCAAGGGATTATAAATAGAGGCTTAGAAGATAAAGAAAGAAAGAAAAACTGCTCAGAAAGTCTATTCATCATCTTCTTCATTTTCCTCAAGCCTCAATAACAAATCAAGAGCTACAAAGTCTTCATCTTCTAGCATTCTTATATTCTTTGTATAGAGTAGCACAAATCTTGTATGGGCTTTTTCCTTGCGCTTAAACATTGTAATCACTTGCCTATCTAAAGTCCCTTCTTTGATTACACAATTTGTAAACACACTCGTTCCTTGTAAAAGGGGAGGTTTCTCTTTAGCCTAAGAAAAAGAGGGAGGTTACTCTTTAGCCTAAGAAAAAGAGGGAGGTTTCTCTTGAGCCTAGAAAAAGAGAAAGGTTTCTCTTTACCCTAGAAAAAGAGGGAGTGTAACAAATTCAAGGATAGTGAATTTGGGAAAATCCTTGGGAGCGTCTCAAGGTAGAGGACGTAGGCAAGGTAGCCGAACCTCTATAAATCAATTGTGTAAATCTCTCTCTCCCTACTCTTTATTTACTTGCAATTATATTATGTTTATTGCATTGAACTTGGACTGCATGCTTGCCTAGCTTAGAGAACTTAAAAAATAATCAAATAGGCTAGAGAATTTAGAAGAATCGCAAAACGAGCTTAAAGGTAGTTAAAAACCGATTCACCCCCGTCTCGGTATAGCCTATAGAGCCAACAAACTGAATAGGGAATGTTTACGACATTACATGTATTTTTAAACAAGCCTTAAAAGTGCAACTAATATGATTTGCGAATTGCACATACTTTAACATGTTTTAAAAGTAAATATGAAATGAATTGAGATTTTACATGTTTTTAACATGCTCTAAAAGTATAGGTAATACGATATGAAATGATAGTCGTCTTATATAGTAAAGCTTGCATAAGTTTTGCACGCTGAGTCATTACATAACGACATTCTATCTATATGATGTCATGATATTACACTGTACATGAACATAAGATTTATGCGAAGAGAATTATGACTTTACCGTGATCATGATTTTCCATATGAAAAGTAATATGAGTAGATATAATACAGGAGTATAATCGTTAAATGTAAAGTGACTTGATATGATATCTCAATTGAACATGATATACTATGACATTGATGTGAGCGTGGATTAATAGTATATGATATTCAAGTTATACATGATGTATTGTTGTACAATGCATTATAGTATAAGGGCAAGAAGATTGAAAGTGATTAAATTGATTTATTTAGAGGTTTGACTGATGGACAGATGTCGAGAATGGAGTTAATGAGGTACTTTAAATTCCCTTTCTTCAGTATTCCAAATGCCTCACTCACTTAAGGTTCTTAGGACATGATCTTGTTATAAATATGATATGTTATTTATTGAAATGGTGAATTGTAATTGCAAACTTGCAGGTTTTATGCATTGCAGTTAAGACAGTATAATTCTACTCCTGCATTTATATTAGTATCTTACTGAGTCATGGATTTGCTCACCCTTCTTCATTTCATCTCTTTTCAGACTATTTGAGTTAAATTCCGCCATGAGAGCTTTTGAGTGGGCCTCCAGATACGGTATCTAGGCTTTGTACTAGCCTTTTGAGGTATATGCTCTTTATAAAATGCTTGTTTATAAGTAAGACTTTAATTGATGCATAGTACATATTTTGTTAAATAAGTCAGGATGTAACTTAGAACTATTTCCTTGCTAGTTGAATATTTAAGTGAAATGACTATAGTTCACCTAGATAGTCGAGTAAATACGCTCACAAATTAAGGTTTAAGTTATCAAAGCTAAAGTATAAAGAAAGGATCAGTGAAATTAGTTTAGTGACTACACTGACACCGAATACAAATCGTAAAATGAAAAGGAAAAATTTAGTCCATGAATTTATAAGAAGAAAAAGTATGAGTATCAAGTGAACATCGCGACCTTCGACTCGTGACAGAGTTAATGGTATCAAAGCAAGGTTTGTCTAGTATGTGTCGGTGTAGTTGAGACCGTGATAGTGTTACATCCCATGTACTGTGTAATGTCTACATGTAAACTTGTTGGTTATCGATCTATACCAAGATTAGTCTGCTATTGGTATGGGTTTTTATTTGATTTAATTCAAAAAGTAAGGACAATGCAATTGAGTCAAGATAAACCTGAGGCCGGAGCACCTAGGGGATGCCAGCCGACGGCCTACTGAAACAGGCTGGGCCTTGACATAAAGGATGTGAATCGACAGCCTATTGAAACGGGCTGGGAATAGTTAATGAATGGTATCGATATTGTATAAAAGAATTGTGTATCATCTTAAAGGAATAAGATATTGAATGATCGAGAATGATTGATCGAGGCATTTTATATTTTGAAGATAATAGAATGATTGCATAGGAGATGATCGATATGTAAATTGAGAAGGATTGAAAGAGGTAAAGGAATCGCCAATGGAATTACCTAACATAGTCGGCCTAGGATATGTCATGTGATGATTTGGAACTTGAGTTATATAATGAGCTTAATCTAAAGGGTTTTGTCTTATAAAGTCACCCAAACTTGTGGCATTACGCCAATGAAACTAATCGAACAAAAGTATATGCCTCGATTGAAAGTACAATCCCACCTTAATTATGAGGACTGTTGGAAATTGAAATTTTGATTTCGAATTATAAGAGGACGTATGTTGCGAAGAGTGAAATGACAAAGCATATTAGAATTGTTAAGAGGCCGATTTGGATTGTGGACAGAAAGGAGAAAGCTTTGAGGTCAAAGTCCCTTCCCCTAGTGAAGGTTCTCTGGCAGCACCACAATGTGAAGAGGCTACATGGAAACTTGAGAGCTTAATGAAAGAGAAAGATCCTTACCTTTTCCAATTGTAAAGTTTTATGAAAGTGATTATAGACTGGTTGATCAAATTGAATCACTTTTCCATTATCAGGCTCTTAGATATCTCTAGTGCCATTGTTGAAATATAATTATGAAACGGTGAGAATGTATGGGAAGTTCCAGTGAGCGTTACATGTGATGGAATCTCTGATTTGCCATATGCTTATAGAAAATAGCAAAGGTTTTGGGATTCCAAATTTACTGACAGCATCGCACCATACTGATATAAATATTCGAGCGTAATATGTGAACGCTTAAAGATATATTGAGAGCAGGTGCACTGGATTTAAGAGCTACTGGGACAATTACATACTATTGATTAAATCATTTAAATGATAACTACCAAGCTATAGCGACTTGGCACCAAATGAGAAAAACGAGTGATAAATAGTGTGAATCATATATTGTGCCAAAAGAATGGAAATTGAGAACTCTCGATTTGATAAAGTAATTCTTTGAGAGTATAAATATATTGTGAAAGACGATATGTAGTGGTCTAAAAGTAATTCTGATTTTGAAAGTATACTGGCAATATTATTTAAAAGATTATCTGGAGGTCAGAAACGATAAGCATACAGAACAGTTCCACTTTTTTCTTAAGTGCAATTTGGAGAACTGAATTTCTTAAGGTGGAGAGGATGTGATAACAGCGAATTTTTGGTATTAAATAACTGAAAATTTAATTTTAATGTAAACAGATAAGCGAAAGTAAATAAATAAATATATTTACGGGATCCGAATATTGTTAGAATTTCAGTAATTGATGAAGTGACGGATCTGAAATGTCATACGAAGGAATTTAATTTGGATATTGGGAAATACAAAATTTAAGAAATAAAAATGTGTATATTTATGTATTTATAAAATTATATTATAAATATTATATAAATATACATATGAAATATAAATATTATTTTATATTAAAGTGTATAGATGTGTATATAAAATTATATACAAAATATATATCTATATATATTAATATAGTATAATTATATATATATATAAATAAAAAAGAAAATATTTATATATATAAAAAGAAAAGAAAAAAAGAAAATAGAAACGGGAATCAGGATAACCCGACCCCTGTTTCTTCTCCTCTGTTTATAACAGAGGAGAAGCCAAAGGAAAGCCGACACAGTCGGCTGAGAGAGGAGAAGGGAGAAAGAAAAGAGGGACGTCGCCGATGAGAAGAGGAAAAAGGAGAAACGATCGGCAACGGAAAGAAGAGAAAAGGAAGAAAACAAAGCAAAAACAGAGAGGAAAAGAGGGAAAAGAAAGGAAAAAGGAAAAAGGCATTGCCACTCGATTCGAACGCCGCCACCACTGCCTTCGACGCCGGCGAGGTCAGGCCAAGTGTAAGGAATAGCCGACGGTGAAAGGAGGAAGAGAAAAGGGGGAGAAAGAGGAGGAGAAAAGTGAACCGGCAGCTGTTCCAGATCCACCGCCATTGCCGTCGCCGTCGCTGATTGGGAGGAAAAGGAGATCAAAAACGGCTTCAGCACAACCTCGGCCAATTGTGGAGGGGCTGAACCAGCGGTGATGGAGGCCGACGATGGCTGAACCAGCCGAACCGGTTCGAACCGGTTCAGACTAGAAAAAGGAAAAAGAAAAGAAGAAAAAGAGAAAAAAAAGAAAAAGAAAAAGAAAAAGAAGAAAAGGAAAAAGAAAAAGAAAAAGAAAAGAAAAAGAAGAAAGAAGAAGAAAATGGATAGGAAAATTTATTAGAATTTTATTATTATTATTATTTTGTTGAATAATTTTATAGATTTTTAAATGTGAGTATGAGCTTGAACTTGTAGAAATTATACAAGAATGATTGGAGCATGAACAAATTTGGGAGAGATTACATCGTCGACTTTGATACTAGGTAAGATACTTTTATAAAGTAGTAGTAGTGTTATATTGTATAGTTTGGAATTGTGATCTTGAGGATGAATTATTGATGAAATGATGTTAAAATGCTAAGAGGACCCACAATTGGTGGTGGGGGTCTTAGTAAGAAATATATATCAGAACGTAAGGGATACTAAATAAATTGTGAATACCAACTGCCTTGTGGTTTATAAATTGTATTTTCCTTGCCGGAGGTTTTTAATAAAATTAAGCTATTATGCTACCAAAATTTATATAAAAATGTTTGATGAAAAAGGTTAAGGTTTTCTCATATAAATGAAACTTTGGAAAGAATTATCAAAAGATAAGCTTTGAAAAGACTTTATCGTATTGCCGGAAAATTTGATTTTTGGAATAGTTTGAGAAGGTAAATGGTTAAGCATGACAACATGATGAATTATATTGTGTAAGCCTTATAGAATTGATAAATTGATTTATCTTAATATCACGAATTGGTTATCAAGTTGAAATTGAGGTTGAATATCGATTAGTCGAATCATTGATAAAATTAATGATGATTATATGATATAACTTGGAAGAGAATATCGAGGTCGTAATTTAGATGGTTGAACGATTGAATTGTGGAATTATCGACGGAGTGATGATTTTAGAGATAATTGATTTCGATTTCTTGATTTTGGAGTAGTTTCGAAATGTGATAACCCGGACATTGCAAGAGGTCAATGTTGAGATGGTTTTATTATAGTACATTGTATTGTCGAATATACGTGAGATAATAAGCGGACCTACACTTATTGTAGGAGTTATAGTATCAATATTGTGTTATACGATGGATAGTTGTGATATCGAGTTATAACAAATGTATGATTGTGCATACATAATCTTATTGAAATTGAGGTTCAATTTCGATATAATCTAATCATTGATAGATTCAAATAAATGAGTGTCAAACATGTGATTATATGGTTTCAGTTATAACTTTGGAATAGGTCTTGAATAATAAGATTGACAATTGTATAAGTTCGATATTCTGACATAAAATGTCTTGGAACACTATTTGATAGTGGAAATTGGCCAAATCTCTTAAGTGGGTAAACTGCTAACCTAAAATTGATTCGATAATACCTTTATAGAGAATTCTATCATAGTATTATATCATACAAGCCATATAAAAAGAAATTGATTTGAAAACTGTGACTGATGTTGTGATAGTGAATAAAATTGGACATCAAGTCGGAATTATGATCGAGTGTCAATATGTTAAACCATAGATCGATTAGATAGGTGACTATTGATCTTGCGATTTTATATCCTCGATGTTGACTATGGAATAGGTCTTGAATGATGATATTGGTAATTGCATAATTTCAGTATCTTGATGGTTATATAAAAATGTGATATTTAAAAATTCATAAATACTAAGAGGACTCATATTGACGGTAGGGGGTCCTACTATTGATGATGAAATGTACAAGTGGTTGTTATAGTCAATAATTATTGAAAAATGATATTGAATATTAAGGAACCACAGAGAATATCGAATTTACCTATTAGGTATGATCCGATTGAAATCAAAAGGATGGAAATGAGGAATTGGGATTTTAGTTAGTGCTATACCGAATGATACTACATTGATATATTTCATGTGCATGATAGCAAATTATCTTTAACTCCGGTTTTAAATTACATTGCTTTTAAGCCTGCTTTGTTTATAACTTGAGATTTTGAAAGGATTTATTCATGTGATACTTATATAAATAAATGTTTGAATTATTTTGAAAGGGCTGAATATATTGTGTAAGTGTATGTATTTACATATGTAAATGATCTTAAAGAAATGTGTTGCATACTTTACACTATTTTCATAAGAAAGTGAAAATGTTTAAATATTTTATGAGACTGTAGGCACCCTAAAAGAGTTAAATTCAATAAAGCATAGTGGAAACCGCCTAATTAGAGATTACTCATTATGCAGATATGCTTGTCTGACAATAGTCATGGATAGGGCTCGGTCACACCTGATTAGTGGGGCTAAGAGAGATGAGGTCTATGGCCATAGATAGCGCCCTAGTTTGTTTCCAAGGGACGATGACATGATTTTTACTGCTAGCTGCAATGATTTAATTCTTTATTGATATAGCATTAGGGATTTAGCCTAGTCTCAAACCGATATGATATGAAGTCTAGAGTGTGATTTTATTTGATATGAACTCTGGACTTGACATGATTTTTACAATAATGAGATATGTTTGAGGTGGAATATGCTTTAAACATGCTTTAAAAGTACACGTGATATAGTTTACGAGTGGTACATGCTTTTGTCATGTCTTAACAGTAAACATGAAATGATTTGAGATTTGGCATGTTTTGAACATGCTCTAAAAGTACATGCAATATGATTTCGATACTCCATATGATTCATAAATATGTCAAACGTGATATGATATGCTGCCTAGAGTATAGTTTTATTTGATATGAACTCTAGACTTGAAATGGTTTTATAGTATATGAGAAATGTTTTTAGACTGTATATGTTTTAGACACACTCTAAAACTGAATATGAAATGTTTACGACATTACATGTATTTTTAAATATGCCTTAAAAGTGCAACTAATATGATTTGAGAATTGCACATACTTTAACATGTTTTAAAAGTAAACATGAAATGAATTAAGATTTTACATGTTTTAAACATGCTCTAAAAGTATAGGTAATACGATATGAAATGATAGTCATCTTATACAGTAAAGCTTGCATAAGTTTTGCACGCTGAGTCATGACATAATGACATTCTATCTATATGATGTCATGATATTACACTGTACATGAACATAAGATTTATACGGAGAATTATGACTTTACCGTGATCATGATTTTCCATATGAAAAGTAATATGAGTTGATATAATACAGGAGTATAATCGTTAAATGTAAAGTGACTTGATATGATATCTCAATTGATCATGATATACTATGAGATTGACGTGAGCGTGGATTAATAGTATATGATATTCAAGTTATACATGATGTATTGTTGTACGATGCATTGTAGTATAAGGACAAGAAGATTGAAAGTGATTAAATTGATTTATTTAGAGTTTGAGTGATGGACAGATGTCGAGAATAGAGTTAATGAGATACTTTAAATTCCCTTACATTAGTACTCCAAATGCCTTGCTCACTTAAGGTCCTTAGGTCATGATCTTGTTATAAATATGAGATATTATCGATTGAAATGGTGAATTGTAATTGCAAATTTGCAAGTTTTATGCATTGCAGTTAAGACAGTATAATTCTACTCCAGCATTTATATTAGTACCTTACTGAGCCTTGGATTTGATTACCCTTCTTCATTTCATCTCTTTTCAGACTATTTGAGTTAAATTCCACCATGAGAGCTTTTGAGTGGGCCTTCGGATACGGTATATAAGCTTTGTACTAGCCTTTTGAGGTATATGCTCTTTATAAAATGCTTGTTTATATGTAAGACTTTAATTGATGCACAGTACATATTTTGTTAAATAAGTCGGGATGTAATTTAGAACCGTTTCCTTGCTAGTTTAATATATAAGTGAAATGACTATAGTTCACCTAGATAGTTGAGTAAATACGCTCACAAATTAATGTTTAAGTTATCAAGGCTAAAGTATAAAGAAAGGATCAGTGAAATTAGTTTAGTGACTACACTGACACCGAATACAAATCATAAAATGAAAAGGAAAAATTTAGTCCATAAATTTGTAAGAAGAAAAAGTATGAGTATCAAGTGAACGTCGCGGCCTTCGGGTCATGAGAGACATGGCCTGGAAGATACTTGTCACCACACTTCAAGCATAGATTCTAAGCTCTCTTTTGCTTAACAAGGGATGGCTTATTGTTTTGGATAGGGGTGAAAGGTGTATTTTGGTTTTGGTTAAAGGTGTTTACATTTTTGGGATAAGTGTTGGGAGCTGGTATAAAGCTACCTTTACTGTTTGGTTTGAATCTTCTATTTTCAAAATCAAGTGACAACTCATGTAACTATATAATTCTATAAGTTGCAGTCAGGTTTGAGGGTTCATTTACCTTAACCTTGGGTTTTAGTTCTTCCTTAAGTCTACTAATGAAGCTAGAGACAAAGTAACCTTCAGGAAGTTTGGAATTAAATTGAAGCATATAAGGCTTAAGCTCCTCAAACCTCTCTTGGAATTCTTCAACAGTGGTTTTGGGGTTAACTTGTTAAATTCCTTAATAACATCAGAACATGTCCTATCAAAAAACCTTAGACATAATTCCTTAGCAAACTCTTGCAAGCTAACAACAGGTTTTTGCATTATAAAGCCATCAAACCGTATTTAAGCCTTACCAGTCAAATACATTGATGCTATCTCAAGCTTCCTATGTTCCTCAATAGAACAAATAACAAAATATATTTGGCACTTCTTTAACCACCCCTTAGCATTAGTTCCATCAAAATAGGGGCAACTCTATTTTTGGCTTGGGAGAATACACATTCAAGTTTGCATGGTTACTACTCTTCTGTTGGTTGAACATAGAATTAGGAAAACAACTATTGGGTTTTAGTTGTTGTTTAGGCAGCAAATTAGGTTCATTATACTTATGAGCAAATTTTCCTCCATCATTTATAATGATGACCTCGATAGGAGCCTTACCTTCCCTTCTATTCTGGAGTTGGGTTGCATCGGTCCTCCCATGCCATTGGAAGCTCCTCCAGGTTTAGGTTCAGGTTGAGCAGCTCCTTTCTGAGTCAACAAAGATAAAACTTGGATGATTTATTCTTGGTTTTCGATCAGTTTAGATTCAAATGCCCTTTTTTGTTCTTCCCACCATCTTGGAATTTTTGTATCCTCAGCTTTCATTGCCTCGAGTTGATTTTAAAGTGTCTAGACTTGATCAGGAAAGGTGTTCAACCGAGTGCCTTCTGCCATGATCTTGCTCTTCCTTTTCCTACCAAAAGTGTTGTGGATCATGATGCTTTAATGTCACTGTAATGGAAGCTTGGATGAATAGGAATGTAGAAGATAGAAAAGACCAGAGAATAAAGAAGAAGTAGAGAAATAGGGAAATTTTGTAATTCATTCACTAAGTATTTTCTTACAAAGGTGGTTCATTTTATGTTTTTACAAGGCACTAATCACATTACATCAATTCTAACTACCTTAACCAATCAAATAAAAGATTCCATTCCAGCTCGACCATTATATTGATCCTTGCAGTGGCTGCTATTGTACTGACCTCCCTGCACATTCTCCTCCTTTGTAGCTATTGTACAACTAGTGGCTTAACCTGCCTTCAATTCCACCTTAGCAAAAGGTTCCACATCAACACCAGATCCCTCATTAGCATTCAACTTCATGACAAAGATCGGTAGTGGTTGATCTAACTAAAGAAAAGGAGCGAAAAAGATCAATTTTGGGTAAAGAAAGAGATTGTCTGTGATAACCGTAAATTTTCCATTTATTGGAAATACATATTGAAATAAATAAATAAATAAAATTGTGAGAACGAGATATTGGTGAAAATCCCGAGAATTGAGGAAGTGAAAGAATCGAGAAATTCGTGTGAAGGAAAATAAAATTTGAATTATGGAAAATAAGGAAAGGATGAAATTTAATTTGGATAAATGGAAATCCAAATTAAATAAGAAAATAAGAAATTAATATGATATATATTTATATAATTATATGTTATATAAATATATTTTTATACAAATACATAGGTACTTTAATGATATATAGTACATATGTATACAAGTATAATATTTTATGTATATATAAGAATATATATACATATATATATGGAAAATGTAAATGTTATTTTACATTAAAGTTTATAAGTATATATATTGTAAGTACAATATATATATTTTTAATTACATATATATAAATGTTATTTAATTTAAAGTACATGAAAATATATTTTTATGTGTAAATATATATTATTAATATATAATATATATTTATATAGTATATAGTACAAAGTACTATATAATAAAATAATATAATTATATTTATAATATAGTTATAAATATAATTATAATTAAAATAAATACAAAAAAAAGAAGAAGAAGAAACAGAATCGGGAAGACTCCCGATTCTGTCTTCCCGAGTGGCGCCGGCCACTGTGCCGGAGAAAGGAGAGAGAGAGAAGGAAAGGGAGGGCGACGCCGGTGAAGGAGAAAGAAGAGGGAGGTGACCGACGGTAGCCCGAAACGGAGAAAGAGAAAAAATCGAGAGAAAATCCGGCGGAGAAAACCGAAGAAAAAGAAAAGAGGAACGGACGGTGCCGGCCAAACCGGCCACCGCCACCACAGCCGAAGCACCGCCGGAAGAAGAGGAAAGGGATGGAGGCCACCGGAGAGGCTGGGAACGGCGGAGGAAGGCCGACGGAGGAGGAGAAGTGACCGAGGCAAAACCGAGCAGATCCGCCGCCGTGCTACCTATTCAGGCCAAGCTGAGACCACCGATGAGTTCGCCTCGACGCCAGCCAGCTGCTGAGCCACCGAGCCGCCGGAGAACCGGCCACCGGAGGTGAACCGACGACGAGAGGAAGGGACCGGTCTGGAACCAGTCTGAGCCAGAAAAGAAAAGAAAAGAAAAGAAAAGAAAAAGGAAAAAAGAAAAAGAAAAGAGAAAAAAAAGAAGAAAAGAAAGAAAAAAAGGGGAATTTCGAGAATTTGATGAATTCCCGAGAATTCGAAAATTACGGGAATCCCGAGAATTACGGGAATCGGTAAGAAATCTCGAAAAATAGTAAATTATTTAAATAAATTATTTATTTAAATAATTATGAAAAAATTCTAAAATTTAGAATTTAATTTCCAGAAAATTCCCTCGATAACCGAGCTGATGGAATCGGACGAGGTGAACACGGGCGCGACCTTCGAGAGGCAGTCGCCGACCCGAAACAGGTAAAGGAGACATGTGCCGCCTGTAAGGATATTCGACCACATGTTTTAAATTATACATTTAATTTATAAATGCAATTTATAATGATTGGTTTTGAGAATTGTGGTGATTTATCGGTTTCAAATTGTGGTGAAATACCAGTTGAGAAATATAAACTGTATTTTCTGTGCAGGAGGCTAGCCAAATCGGCAGCCGTTATACTGCCAAAAAATTATCGAAAAATTACTGAAAGTTACCGAAAATCACCGAGAACCAAAATAAAAGATTTGATTTCACGTGAATCGATTTTCGGGTACGAAAATCGAGAAATTAAGTAAATTTCATAAAACATGAATATAGTGATATTTAATTGTAAAATATTCATGTTTTCGAGAATGGTGAAAAGGAAATCACCAAAAATTCACCTGGTAGGTGATATTTCACGTGAAACGAGATGAAAATGAAAAAGAGACTGAAGTGAATATTTTTATAAATATTCTTAAATATTCACTTGATTTTACATCAAACCTTTATGGTTTTAATTATGGAAACAAATAATTATGAAAATTCCATAAAGGTTAAGAAACGACGGAAAACCATGTTTTGGATAAAAACACGGGAAAGCGTGCATATGTGTTTTACGATGGAAAAAGGACAATTTTGCCCTTCTATATTTTTAGTAATGATTTTTAAACTGTTTTCACCGTATGGAAATTATGATTTATACCTTTATGAAATATTTTGAGAAATGTTATTTTAATTTAATTATTTCATAAAGGTGATGATTTATTACATGTGAGCCTTATGGATACTTGTGAAATATTTTAATTTACTGTCTTTAAAATCCATAAAGGCTATGGTACGGTTACACTGTTTTGAGACTTAGGCCCCGAGTTTCATGCATCACATTACTGTTACTGTCACGTGGCTGATTGACCAGCTAGTCATCAGCGTCCCGGATTGTCGCCTAGCAAGCGTACACCGAGGACATATTATAGATCATGGCCATAGATCTCATTACTGTTACTGTGTCCCTAGTGGACGAGATAGCATGATTTAATTGTAGGGTGATGCCTAGTCTCACTTACTGTTTACTGTTTACTGAAAGGATTTACGGAATCCTATTTACTGTATTGTACTGTTTACTGTACTGAATTACTGTACTGATTACTGTTTACTGATGAAAAATCGTACCAAAGCACTGTTTACTGAACTGTACTGTTTACTGAAATGGTAGCTATTGATTACTGTTTTACTAGACTGAAAGCTACCAAAATACTGTGTTACTGAACTGTACTGTTTACTGAAATGGTAGCCATTGATTACTGTTTTACTGAACTAAAAGCTACCATTTACTGTTTACTGAACTGAAAGCTACCGTATACTGTTTACTGAAATGGTAGCTACTGTTTACTGTTACTTACTGAACCGTATCGAGATACTGTTTTACTGAACACTGAATATACTGTTTTACTGAACTGTACGATACGGTTACTGATTTGAAAAGAGAAATAAATGTTTATTCTAAAAGAATAACATAAGAATTATTTCTAAGATAGAAATAATCGAAGAAGTAATTATCCAATGATTGGATATTTACAAATCACTGTACTGTCACGTGTTTTTACTGTACTGAAAAGAAGAGAAGTAAACCACTGTTTTTATTACTGAACTGCCACGTGTTTTAAAATATACTGAAGTGAAAAGAAATAAGTGGTTTACTCTGTGGAAAAACGAAAAGTTTATCGTTTTGAAAACAACGGAATTAGTACTCTCTCTACAGTTGCTTCTAGGTTCCGGAACAAGTCAGGTATTTCAAAATACCTGCCTTACTCTATCTGGATCCCTAGCCGACTGTAATATCCTTCCTACATGTGAGCCTAGAGCCAGCTAGGAAGATTTTAAAGAGAATGAAAAAAATAATATTTTCAGCATATAGATAGCTGAATATCAAGTGTGGCATATAACTCTGTTACTGAGCCGTGGTTTGCTCACCCCTTAATTTTAACATTTCAGGTTTTAATGATGGTGAGATCCAATATTTATGGATTACGGCTGTACACAAAGGACAATGTGACAGACCGACTGTTTTATATGAGGTACGATTATTTATTTTTTGTAATTAGACATGTATGCAGTACTACTTGCTTATTAAGTAAGATAGGGGATGTATGTAATATAAACAATATTTTATGAAATTGTTTAACATAAGAAATAAAGTGAAGTATCACAGACAGCCCAACCGGATAAATTGTGTAAAATAAGGTGAAAATATGGTAACGGGTCGTTACATTGTCATAGGTTCCTCAAGAGGAAGAAAGAAAAGCAAGAACTGAAGAAAGAAGGGGGAACAACAATTCACAGGTTTGAGAAAGAAAGGGGAAATGAAGAAGTGTAGATGGGTCCTAATTGTGACTGACTCGTTGGTTGTAGTTGATCCGACCCAAGATTACAGCTAACACAAACTCAATCTTAGTTTGGTTTTTTCTTGGGTTTGAGTCAAAGGTTTAGGTAATTTTGTTTGTTTTATTTGCTTGTTTTATTGTTTTTTTTAATGCATATTTATAAGTGGATGATAACTTTAAAATAGGATTGTTGTAGAAATTAGGTGAATATCAAGAATATTGAATAATGTTTGAAATAGTTTTTAGAAATTTCTTCTAAAGAAATGTTGAATAATTTTAATAATAAAAAATAAAATGATAAAATAAAAAATAAAAATAAAAAGTAATAAATAAAATATTCTTTTAATAAATAAAATATTAGAATAAATGAGAATTTGATCAATGATAGAATTTTTCAAACTTTGCAAGTGTGCAAATATTTGAGAAATTCTTAGGTTAGAAATAATTTTTCTAAGTCCAATCAAAGTGTTAGGAGATTTAAAAAAAATAATTTCAATGCAAAAAGAATTTTTATTTATTCTTAAATACATTACATAAAAAATAAAAAATAATAGATAAATAGTTTTTAAAAACAAATATTAGAATAAAAATTATAATAAATTTTAAATGAAAATAAATGAGAATTCTACCGATAATGGAATTTTTGGGTGTTGCAAGTGGGCAATATTCATAAAAATTCTTAGATGAGAAATAATTCTCTTAAGTCCAATCAGAGTGTTGGAGGACTTAGGAAAATAATTTCAATACTAAAATAATTTCTTTTATTCTCAAATATATTAATATTAAATAATAAAAAAGTAAAATGTCTTTAAAAATAAGAATAAAAATAATAAGTGATAATAAATAATAATAATAATGATAAATAAAAGAAGTAGATATAAAATGAGATTTTACTAACGATGAAATTCCTAAATTTTGCGAGTGTCCAATTCTTGAAAAATTTTTAGGTGAGAAAGAACTTTTTCGAATTCGATAAAAGTGTTGAAGGATTTGAAAAATGATTTCAATATCATAGATCTTAATAAAAAAATTGTTTACAAAAATAACTAAATTAGATTTTTTTAAAAAAAATTAAATAAAATCTGACGACGAAGTCTATTAATAAAGAATGAGTGTATTCTTGTGAATACTATTGAGGTGAGAAGATTTCTTTAGGAATGCAATGAGAATGTTGGAGGATTTCTAAAGAAATTTTTAATATTTTAAAATAAAAATAAAAATATAGAAAAAATAAAAAAATAATAAAGACCATTTTAATTAAGGTAAAGCTAGATGGTTTATGGTTAATTGATACCGACATTTAGACAGATATTATAAGGGTGCTAATCATTCTTTACACGTAAATGAACTCTTGAACCCTAAATTTAGAAATGTAGATTAGTACTTAGAGTTATTTAGGTGATCAATCGCATTTAGTAAAAATGATTGATGGCGACTCCTTATTTTACGTGTAACAGTTAGGTCTAGGATGACAATACCAATTAATTTTATGTTATCTTAAATTCTGCCTATATTTATCTTTAGTCTTAATAATTATATATTGAAAAATTTCTATGTTTCATTCATTATGTTGATAGGACCACATAGAAAATCTTGTTCTCTTAAGAGTATTTAAGTAGAACTATGAAACTTTCTTAAACATGTTTCGTCATCGAATCACTTTAATATTTTGTGAAAAATAATAGTTTTAACTCCCTCTACCTAATTCATTTCTACTATCTTATCATTTTCTTATTTTATTTTTATTTTTATTTTTAGAAAATGAATATAAATATTTTTATCAAAATTTTCTTTTACATCTTTTATTATGCTATTCACGCCTTGAAAAGAATTTCTTATTTAGAGATTTTCAAAATTTATGCGTAATTTTAAAACATTAACAAGTAATTTTTAAAATTTGACTAAAATTAAACAAGATAAATAAATTGAATATTAATAATACATTTTTTGGAACTAAGACATAAATTAATTAATAAAGAGACATTTTCGATGCAATGGAATCACTTTTTGTAGTTTAATAGCACTTTTGTAATTTAATAACCTAAAGGGTCGGTTAACTGTATGAAGCCTAACTGAATATCTGAGTGAAGATGATTCATAATGAAAATTTTCATATTTAAATTCTCGTCAGATCAAATTAATATAAGTAAAGATTAATCTCATATACAATAAAAAAATTTATACTTGATAAACACCAATATAGCATGGTGGATGCCTCCCACGGTTCTATACTCTTATTAGTTATACACAACATTTTTGGTGCAGTGCTTCAATTTTTCCACCACCTTTCTTGTTATCCTTTATTTATTTATTTATATTTGGCTTAATAGTCAAATAGATCCTCAACCTTTAGCATAAAATGGAATTAAGATCTCATCGTTTTATTGCGTGAAAATCAGTCTATAAACTTTTATTTCATTGTAAATAAACCCTCAATCTTTTAAAATTATGCAATTAAGTCCAAATTTGTTAAATGATATTAACTTCCGTTAGTATTGCACACGTGGCATGCCACGTGGTAGCCTACTAAGCCCATGTCAGTTTTCACGTTAGATGTCCAAACGGCAGTTAGTGTCATTTAATATATTTGGACTTAATTGCATAATTTTAAAAGGTTGAGGGTTTATTTACAATGAAATAAAAGTTTATGGACTGATTTTCACGTAATAAAATGTTGAGAGCTTAATTCCATTTTATGCTAAAGGTTGAGAGTCTATTTGGCTATTAAGCCTTTTTATTTTTCACCTTTTATGTTATAATGATTGGACGAGAATATCCATTAACTTAATCTTTCTTTCTTTCTTTTTCTATTTTTATCTTTTATTTAATGTTTTTGAATATTTGTATTAATTTAACGTAATTAATAAATAAATTTATTGTATAATAAAATAATTAATAAATAGATAATTATATAAATAATTATATAAAGAAGATAAAGAAAAAATTTATTCGATATAATACTACCATTTTCAATAATTTTGAATATATTAAAAATATATTATTCGGTATAAAATTAATTTTATTAGTTTTTAATTAGTTATTAATTTCATAAATATCATATATATTATAAATTTTATTATATAAAAATTTTAATTTACTATGTTTTATGATAATTTTTTTATCATTATAATTTATTTCAGGTCATCAAGTATTTATATTTAAATACATATTTCATTTCTGATTTTAATCTTATTATTACAATACATTATTATTTAAAACACCCTTAGTGTAATTTTTAAACTCTACAAACGTAATAATTAAGATGATGATATATTTTTTATTTTTAATTATATTTTTGTAAAATATATGTCTCAATCTTAATTTCATTTATAAAATTTAAAAATTAAACTGATAATGTGTTAGATAATAATCTTATTATAATATCTAATATCAAATTTATGGCACTCAATATTACCACTAGGTCCACAAAAATTTTTAACGTCACCGAAATGAATATTACCGTTGATCCAATCCAAAAGCAGCCTAAATTAAGAAGAAAATAATAATAAAAAAACCGGAGTCATACAAAAAGGTGGTCGGTGAAAGCGCGGGTCCGTGGCAGAAAAAAAGAAAAGCGCGGGGACGTGGAAATGGTCAAGGGTCAGCTTAAGATTAAGACGGGCCAGCCCACCTACTAAGACAGGATAAATATTTTTTAATTATTAATTAATTACCTCAGAACTAAGTTTAAAGCCTAAGTTTTTAACTTTAAGATTTTGTTTGATAGGATGAAATAAAATTAATTAATCAAATAATAATTTTTTATAATAATTTTTTTATTTTATAATTTAATTATTTGATTAATTATTTTTCTTTTCTCACATTTTTTTTCTACCATACCAACCAAAACATAAGTGTTAAAAAGGATCAGCAACTGTGAGTAGGTCCCTGCTGTTTTGGCAATCAAAGAGCGTGAGCGCAGACCACTTTCTGCTTCTGCGAGATTTCCTTTCTGCTCGCTTCTTCGTTTTTGACTTCTGTTCATGTTCTCAAAGCTGGCAAGTATAAATAAGTGCTCTGCATTTAGACATCGAAGCTTTTAATCCCTCAAAATGTATTCGCACTTTGGCCTGTGTATGATATATTTTTGTTAGTCAGCCTTCAATTCTCAACAGAAAATTTGTCTTCGCGTTGCTTTGTTTGTGCGGCTGGGCTCGGAGAGGGGAAACTAAGGAAACCGAAAAGCAAGAGTCGGGAGAGATGAAGAAGAAGAGCAGCGGTGGTGATTCCTCTTCAAAACCTGATAGGAAAACCATCGAGAGGAACCGTAGAATTCACATGAAAGCTTTGTGCTTCAAGCTTGCCTCACTTATTAGTACTCATCGCCACTTCAAACCCTCAAAGGTATATTATTCACTATTTATATACACACAGTTAAACTCTCCTTTCTTTCTTTCTTTTATTTGTTATGAGTGGTATGTGACTGGTTTAAATCATTCATTTGATTTCTGGGTTGCTTAGTTTGGAGTCTTTTTTCTTTTTTTTTTCTCTTCACAGGAAAGATGGTTTCTTTTAACATTTAATTCTCTTAATGTTAATTACAAAGTATATACTACTAGTTAGTAGTTAATATAAAATATTATGCCAATTTTTATGTATGAGAGCTTGAAGCTTTGAGTCATGGCGAAGCATATTTTATGTTATTGAGAATGTCCATTTAATTGGAATAAGTCCGGCAGCAAAGTGATAATAATTTTCATAATTATTTTTCTCTCTCTAATGATTAGAGAATAACCTTTCTGTAACCAAAAAAAAGAAAGAGAATAACCTTTCTAGTGTGTAACTTCCAATCCTCATTATATATGGTACAGGAATATTTCTATACAGAAACACATTTTATCAGTCAGCATATATAAATATATATATTAATGTTTAAAATCCCATTGATAAAACGTCTCAATCTTCTCTTAATTTTCGTAGACATATTACTTTCTTTTTTCTCTCTTTCCTCTTTACAAAGAAGCTCTAAAATGTCAAATTCATTCCGGTTATCTTAATGGCTCACTTTCATTGAGTCTTGAGGTGTCACCTATCTCTACTTGTAAACCCTTAACCATAGAGAGTGAGACAGGTAAGAGCTTGTATCTACCGTTTCTATTGTATAGATTTTATCTTTTAGACTAGATGTATAGTTTCTCTTTTGAATTTTGCTTGTTCATTTGTCCTTTAGTTTGTGGGTATTGCTTTTTTTTTTTTTTGGTTACAGTTTGTGGGTATTGCTGGCTATGCTAAATACGGTATGATTTTGAGTTTTCATTGAAGGGGCAAAACAAAAAACGAATTGTTCTTGTCCTACTCAGACATCTTTCTTCAAAATATCTTTCATAGTACTCTTGTCCAATCATCAACTGTCTGTCCAAGTCATTGAATTAAAAGCATGTCCTGGTTCATTTACTCCAATTTCTTAATTTTCGTAGACATATTACTTTCTTTTTTCTCCCTTTCCTCTTTACAAAGAAGCTCTAAAATGTCAAATTCATTCCGGTTATCTTAATGGCTCACTTTCATTGAGTATTGAGGTGTCACCTATCTCTACTTGTAAACCCTTAACCATAAAGAGTGAGACAGGTAAGAGCTTATATCCACCGTTTATATTGTATAGATATTATCTTTTAGACTAGATGTATAGTTTCTCTTTTGAATTGTGCTTGTTCATTTATGTCCTTTAGTTTGTGGGTATTGCTGGCTATGCTAAATACGTATGATTTTGAGTTTTCATTGGAGGGCAAAACAAAAAACGAATTTTTCTTGTCCTACTCAGACATCTTTCTTCAAAATATCTTTCATAGTACTCTTGTCCCATCATCAACTGTCTGTCTAAGTCACTGAATTAAAAGCATGTCATAGTTCATTTACTCCAATTTTTGTGTTATTATTTACCAAAAAAAAACAAATATACTTGTAACAATTACATTTTTAAACTTGTTTGTTACTTGGGATTTTCAGGAAATTGCATCACAACATGACCAGCTTGATCTTGCAGCTGCCTACATAAAGTATTTGAGAGAAAGAATAGAGAAATTAAAGGAGATAAAAGAACAAATGATGAAATCAATGGAAGCAAGCAGTAGCAGCAGCATAATGACTAAGACTGCATCAGTTGGCTTAAGTTTGCCAGTGGTTGAATTAAGAGACTTAGGTTCTAGCATTGAAGTGATTTTAATAACTGGACTGGATAAAAACTTCATGTTATATGAAGTCATTAGCATTCTTGAGCAAGAAGGAGGGGAAGTTGTAAGCGCAAGCTTTTCCACTGTGGGTGGCAAGATTTTTCACTCCCTTCATGCTCAGGTGTGTAATTATCATATTAATTCTTCTTTAATATTTGTTTTGTTTTTCTAAATTGCTAACCTAAAATTTCGTTTGTTAAATCGCAGGCTAAAATTTCTAGAGTTGGTGTAGAGACTACAAGGGTATGTCAGAGATTGCAAGAACTGATTAGCAATCACTGATCATAGGAAGATATGTTAGGAAGTGCATAATGTAAACCTAGTCTGCGATTGATTGATAGGAAATGAAATCAGAGCTTGCAATTTGCTTGACTTAATTTGGTCCTTCAATTTCTGGCTCAAGCTAGAAAATATCTGTAGCCATTAAAATTTTTACTAGTATAAATATATAAACAAATATGAAGAGTTATCCATCTGGGGCAAGGACAAGATTTTCTACTGCTAATTTTGAGGACAAGAGGCAAGATAACTGCAGGTTTAATTGCTCTTTTTTTTTTTGGCCAAAGGTTTAATTGCTCTTCAAAGCAGCAACTTTACCAAGAACAAATTTAGGCGTAAAGCCAATTCCAATCTCGATGTAACTAACTTCCCAATTTCCAGCCAACAGCATTTTTGTTTTTCTCCATTTTTTTTGACCTGTCCCTCTATGGTTTGCATGTACTGTCTTAAAGGTGCACCTCCATGTTAATTTAATGCATTCAAAGAAATTAAATTTTTTGAGTGTTGATTCAAAGACACTTGTTTACTAGCAGATCATTAGTGAAGTAGTGAATCTTATAATGTTACTTTGTATTTAAATATTGTTACTTGATAATTTAACGTCCATCTATTTTAAAATCAGTAACATAATACTAAAGATTAGTTTTGGCATTTTTTTTTGTTCTTAATTGAATGTCTTCTTAAGTGCCAGCTAAGATTAGGTATTAATGATGATTTTAAGGGTAATTTTGAATGTATATATTTATTAGGGATAAAAAAGGGAAGAAAAAAAGAAGGCAAAATAGCCAAATAAGCCTTCGATCTTAAGCCCAAAATGGAATTAAACCCTCAACCTTTTATTTCGTGAAAATCAGTCCATAAACTTTTATTTCAGTGGAAATAAACCCTCAACCTTCTAAAATTATGCAATTAAGTCCAAATCTGTTAAATGACACTAACTACCGTTAGTATTGCACACGTGGCATGGCACGTGGCAGCCAAGTAAGCTATCCACGTCAGCTTTCACTAACGGCAATTAGTGTCATTTAACAGATTTGGACTTAATTGCATAATTTTAGAAGGTTGAGGGTTTATTTCCACTGAAATAAAAGTTTATGGACTGATTGCCACGAAATAAAACGTTGAGGGCTTAATTCCATTTTGGGCTCAAGGTCGAGGGCTTATTTGGCTATTATTCCAAAAAAGAATAACTCAATAACATAATATCAAAAGGGAGTCCTCGCTTTTTTGGGTTAATTAATGGATTTTTGTGGTTAATTGCTGTTTACATGTATACAAACTGGATTTTAGTAGTGGGGTAATTGATTAACACGTGCATTTTTTGGGGGAGCCGGCTGGCTTTTTGGTCCACTGCTATTGACACGTAATTGGGGTTTCCCTCTCTTGCGGACAAATGGAAATCAACATGCAATAGTTATGTGCATAAACATTACGAATGGACAGCCGTATGCATGACCCGGGTATCGTTAAACACCCAACCTCATCACCCTGTTAGCCCTGCACAAGAACTCTTTCCAATTGATCTCTCGCACAAGTTGCTCCGCTTTTTGTGATGATTTGTTAGCTGACGATGTGGGTTCTCTGGTTTGACTTTGCGGGTGGATTGCTGTCCATCGAGTCCATGTTGGCCTGACTTTCTTAATCTGAGAGACCTATCCAGTATTCAGGTATTCACTTAAATTTATATGAAAATTTGAAATTGTAAAGTGCATTTTCTAAAATAATTTTTTTGTTGTTTTTGAATTGTAAATTACATTTTCAAAAGATTTGCCTTCTGGGTATTATACTTATCCAGGTCTGTCTATCTCTCTCTTTTGCTTTTTTTTTTCTTTATACCTATAAATGCATGCCTATCCATTTGTGGGTTGTCGTTGGGGAGTTCCAATTTTTGGATGAAATGGGTTAATGGGTATTAATTTAACTAGAAATAATAATCAAATAAGCCCGCGACTTTAAGTCCAAAATGGAATTAAGCCCTCAACGTTTTATTTCGTGGCAATCAGTTCATAAACTTTTATTTTAGTGGAAATAAACCCTCAACCTTCTTAAATTATGCAATTAAGTTCAAATCTGTTAAATGACACTAACTGCCGTTAGTGAAAGCTGACGTGGATAGCTTACTTGGCTGCCACGTGGCATGCCACATGTGCAATACTAACGGCAGTTAGTGTCATTTAACAGATTTGGACTTAATTGCATAATTTTAGAAGGTTGAAGGTCTATTTACACTGAAATAAAAGTTTATGAACTGATTTTCACAAAATAAAAAGTCGAGAGCTTAATTCCATTTTGGACCCAAAATCGAAAGATTATTTGGCTATTTTGCCATTTAACTATGCTTCTTGCCTGAACAAGTTGCCTTCTCTTTTTAGATTTGCTTTATGCAGGTTATCCAAAATTTGTCAATGTGATTTATTTGGATAATGGGTTTTTCTTTGAAATTGTCAAAAGCAGTCTTCTTTTCGCTTCTTTTCTTTATTTTTCTTCTACTGTTTTGATGATTTCAGTTTAAATTTCTTTATTTAGGAAAGGTTAATAGTACAAGAGAAATGGGTTTTCTGGAAATTATGATTAGGCAAAATGTTTTTGGAGCTGTTTCTACTTTGTTTCTTCTGAAGCTTCTCCCGAGGTAAGTGTTTTATCATCATCATCTTCATCTCATTTTCTCTTTGCTACAACCATGTTTGCTAAAATTCCTAAATCAAAATAAGATTTCATTGCTCTGATGTATCTTCTTTTTGGGTCATGTTTTAAGTTGATTTTCTTAGGCAATTAATTTTCTTAGTTAATATTCTAAATTTAGCATCTCTTTCCTAATATAGACTTGGCCCTTAAAAGTTTAAATGTTTCTTTTCTTTCTGAATGGGTATGTATTTTTTATTGATCTCCCATTTGCAGATATGATCTTCTGCATAATGTTAATCTGAATTTGGAATGTTTGCATGAGCTCTCCAAAGTTTCCAGGTACAAACATCTTAATTTTAGAGAGAAATTAATGTTGGTTTTGCATGATCGATATTTTAGCACGTCCCTATTTAATCTTATCTAGCTCTACTTGTCATTGAACTGCAACCTCGTAGTCTACATTATTTCATTTTTTTTCCTTTTTATGTCACTTTTTCAGTAAACTGAACTCCAATACCGAGAAAGTGTTTAAAATAACAAGTGAGGAAATAATAGCTCACTTCCAAGAATACATGGACAGTCATCAAACTTAAGAAATTCTTATTGATGAATTTTGGATTTTGTTTTTGACAAGCTGTGGCGTGCAAGGAAAAGCTTGGCGTGTGTATTCCGAGTGCGTATTCGGAGCTGGACGTATGTATTCTATACCCTCTTACTAACTTTAAGTAGGAAAAATCTCATGCGTTGATAGAAACTGGTTCTAGAAAACATGAGTTATTTTGATTTTGGTAATGCTCTACAGGGGATGGACCATGGTTTTGCCACAAATCAATGCATACAGCTTATTAATTACAACTTCCATTGTCTTGGTTGTTGGTTCAAAGGCACATTGTAGATAATTGTGACCTGGCAAAACTTTCAATAATATAGTATAAAATAATTTATAACCATTAATTCTTAACAGTAATGGGGTTGGCCTTTTACCATCATAGCCTGGGAAATCTGTTACACTTTCAAAAGTTTTTCTTTTGGCATTAAAAGGTATATATTTATATGTTAAATACTTACATGTTTTGTTTACTTTGTTCTTTCTATATGATATCTTATAATTTGGTTATATTTTAACTACTTCAGCATGTTCTCAGATCTAATCAGTGATCATAAAAATTCTAGAATATCCATACTGTTATCTTATGGCTTAAGACCACTCAAGATGACTATAATTGGTTGAAAAACAATTTGGTATAATGATTTTCAGCGTAACTGTATATACGTGAAACTTTATGAGCAACGTGCTCTTCTCTAAGCTGTCAAAAATTCCATTTTTTTTGCAACAAATCTAAATGTGAAAATGGTTTTGCTTTCAACCTTTGGTATGAAAAAGGTTGACCCTAGCTTCCATATACGAAACAAACTTCAAATGGGGACTCTAACGACAAATTTGGTCTTTGTTTAATAATTCTAGGTTGTTTGTAGGCAGCTCTTCTGTTAGGAAGGATGGCAAGAGAGAGCAGAGCTGTTGAAGTTGCAAATAGAACAGAATAAGAAAGACGTGGAAATGATGGCAATCAGAAATCAGGGATTGAGTGAACTGAGTTGTGAAGAGGAGTTTTGAATTTGAAAAGATAGATGACTGAACATGGTAATTTGTGTTATTAATGATTTTGATCATATCATCCTTATTTTGTGTACGTTGTTGTACTGGAGTTAATCACTCTTAAGTCTTTCTTGCTTGGCAATAATATAAATTTTGACAATATTGAAATACTGCAATCATTTTTGACAATATTTTTGACGATATTGCTTCCGCAATGAAGCGCGGGTCGTTATCTACTAACTATGAAAAATTCCCTTTTCATCGACTCAAATAATCCATGCAACAATCTGTTCTAGAATTTGTTTTATAGAAAAGCATATTTTGAATATAATAATGATTATACTATATGAACAAAAAAATAGAGGAAAGTTATTATGAATTTTTTTCAAAATATTTGAAAAAACTTAATATTTCTTCATATGCAAGAATTCAATGCAAATAGATGTAAGCCAAAATAATTGCATAGTGTTTGATAAGAAAACAACGAATTTGACATATTGCTCGGTATATGGTTATTCTCGATTTACGTCGAATAAGTTATGTTAAGTGATAGGTCAAGAAAAAAAAAATTCCTTTTAAAGATTAATTTTGTCAATGGTTTCATGTTTCATGTATTGAAATGTGGACAAAATCGAAAGACAATGAACTATGACGATTGCATTAAAGGAAGTTGTTATATTGATAAAATTGTGATTTTTTTATGTTATTAGAAGATGTAATTGAGTTGAAGTATTTTGAAGTAAGAAATAAAGTTGTATTGTTTAAATATCATTGGTCTGATATGAAGCAGAGGGTTAGGGTCGATCCATGTCGTGGTCTGGTGCATTTCAACTACAAATCAATTATTACTAGCAATGAATCGTTTGTCTTAACTCAGCAACTACTAGACCTGATCATGGGCCGGGCCAAGTCGGGTTCGGGCCGGGCCCATGACAGGTAATAAGAGTTATAAGCAATGCCCAAGCCCGGCTCGGCCCGGTAAAACGGGCCTGATATTTAGTCCAGACCCATTTTATTTTTTATATAATAAGCCCGAGCCCAAGCCCGGCCCTCCCGAATTTAATTTTTTATATTTTTAATTATTTATTTTTAATTTTTTATTATTTTATTTCCTTTAAAATTTAATTTAATTTGTCAAAATTTGTCTATCAATTCTCATATTAAAAATTTTATAATCATGTTTTTTAATTAATAATGTTTTTTATATATATAAAATTATATTATACTTAATAAATATATTAAAAAAATACTTAATATTATAAATATATTAAAAAATATATATTTAATATTAATATCGGGCCGGGCCGGGCCGGGCCCGAGCTTTGAAAGGCTAAGCTCGGGCCCGTTTTTAAACGGGCCTAAAATTTTTGTCCAAGCCCGATAATTACATCAAATATTTTTGTCCAAGCCCTCTCAAATATCGAACGGGCCTTCGGGCTTGGGCGAGTAGCCCGGCCCTTGAGCAGGTCTAGCAACTACTTTAAGTTTTTTTTTTATACAAACTACTCTTCTAGAAGATGAGGTTGACATGATCGGTGGCGACTATTCAAGATCAAAGCTCAGAGTACATTCCACCAATAAAAAAAAAGGTCAAAGTACAAGTAAGCTGAATGATGATGATCAGGAGGAGGAAGATTCATTTAAGTTGAGTGAAGATGTATATCAAGAAGTTGAAGTGTCAATTATTCCTTTAAAAGAATTTGACAACACTACAGTTCTTGTTTTTGGTGATTTCGAAAAAGTAGGCTTAAGATTAACGGGTGAAGGAAAGAAGAGTTTGCTTATTCTAGCTGATGTAATGCTATCTTTTGTTTTAATTTTGTTTAATCTTGAATCTACTATTTATTAATGTTAAAGATATTTTATATAAATATAAATATATATAATTTGTATAGAGGAAACTAATGTGATTTTTTTACTCAACAGCTACTGTCATGGGACATTGTGGTGTTGGTTCATTCTGGGGGTGGACGTCCACTTGTCTTAATGAAGGGTGGTACATCTTCTACCCCTTTGACTCTGATAGATATTTTACCAATATCCACAGATCTTGTACCCACACCACTTATCGAGATCTTGTTTGCTCAAACTCTTGTAGATGGTAGAAGTGTTCATTCGATCAATATGATTAGTTTCGAATTGATTTGGTTAAAATCGAGTTTAAATTGAATTAGTTTGTTTTTGTTTCATTATCGAAACAAATTTTTCAATTTTGAAATTAATTGAATTAATAAAATACATAGAAGTTAAATTATTAAATTTTCATCTTTTAAACAAACTAAATCATTTAACAAAATATTCAAATATCAAAGTATTAAGTTTAAAACACTAACAACATTAAATTTAAAAGCATCATCTAAATTTTGAATACTAAAACTATCTTTAGGTTTTATTTAATTTTTAATTTTTTTATATTTTGGTTAAAACTTCAGTTAATTTGGTTAATTCGATTAATTACCTAAATTAACTTAAAAACAAAATTTTTTAAAAATCATATTTATTAGCCAGTTGAAATACTTTGATAACTGATCGATTAATCGAAATAAATTTTGATTTGGTCGGTTAATTCGATTAAAATCAATCCGCTCAGAGAGGGATATGCTTAAATTATTTATTTTGCTTGTTTATATTTTTTATTGTTGTTTATAAATTATTTTACTTGTTATAATTTTATTTGCTTTTGTATAGTTGGTTCAAGTAGTCTTTAG
Source organism: Heritiera fomes (assembly GCA_032173925.1). Taxonomy (NCBI): domain Eukaryota; kingdom Viridiplantae; phylum Streptophyta; class Magnoliopsida; order Malvales; family Malvaceae; genus Heritiera; species Heritiera fomes. The sequence continues at coordinate 7,993,051 of JAPDPM010000022.1, read as the reverse complement.
TGGTTTGACCATTTCGACCATCATAAGTAGAGGTGGCAAATGGGCGGGTTCGGGTGGGTTTCGGTCCGGGTTTTTTCGGTTACGAGCTTTTTCAGTTACGGGTTTTTTCGGTTGCGGGTTTTCTCGGTTGCGAATTTTTTCGGTCTCGGGTTTTCTTGGTTGCAAGTTTTTTCGGTCTCGGGTTTTTTCGGTTGCGGGTTTTCTCGGTTGCGAATTTTTTCGGTCTCGGGTTTTCTCGGTTGCAAGTTTTTTCGGTCTCGGGTTTTTTCGGTTGCGGGTTTTCTCGGTTTCGGTCCGGTTTCAGGTTCGATCCGGTTTTAATCGGGCGGACTTAGCGGGCTTAGTCAAATTATTTTAAAATTTTATAAATTATAAATATTTTATAATTTTGAATCTAATAATTAATTTAATTTTATATAGTTAAATAAAAATATAATAGAAATGCTAAATTAAAGTTAAAATTTAATAAATGAGAATTGTATAATATATATTGAGAAATTTGGTTGGGATGATTTTGAAAACATTGGGAGTGGACCAATGATGAATATAGTTATCTCCAATAATAAAAGAGAACATATCATCTATAATTATTACATTATAATTAATTAATCAAAATTTAAAGTCACATGAGATCTATCAAAATAATACATAAAGTTCGCACTTGTAAATAATGGACCAGTACATAATTTTTAATTACAATTGATTAATTATCGTAAAAAGAATTACAAGTAAAATACTCGAAGACGTAAAAGACATTGAAAAAGTTTTCAATCTTGCATTGCATTTGCAAGAAATGAAAGCACTTTTGCTATTGTAAACTTCTGCCTTGGAAGCATCTAGATTTCTATACTAATTAATTTTTTTGTCCATAAACTCCAACTACTAAAAATCATCTTTGAATTGCCAACAACCTCTTGGCCTAGTGGTTAAATATGAGTTGTGACATATTATAAGTCTTGGGTTTGAATCCAACACCCCCATCCTCAGTTATTTAATATTTCCCTTATAATAAAAAAAATCATCTTTGAATTTCGATTATAATTAAAACGATTATAATAGACATTACATTATATTAGACTTAATAATTCGTATATATATATATATATATATTGTATTCATATTACATCAAATATATTTGTATCGCATCAAATATATTTGTATCATATAAAATATAAAAATTATTGTATTAAAATTTATATTGATATACCAAACACAATTTTTTTTTCTAATTTTTATCAAAATTTGATCCAATGTCACGTTCATTTTTTTTAATTATCATATCTACATTGCATGATAGTATATTGAGATAAAAATATTTCAAAGTTTGCTTTTGAAGTTTTTTCATGTGATTCTCAAGGGAGGGAAAAGGCGTATTCCCAAAGAATTTGAATTTTTTCGTAATGTGAGAAAAGCTTGTTTGGAGGGAATTGAAAAATGAAAATCAAACAGATCTCTTTTCATGGTATTTTAAATTAATTTAATTTAATTAAATTAAAAAGATTCAATATTTATTATGCTAGTAATAGATAATTGATAAAATTGTATAATAAACAATAATTGTTTTCAAAATTTTAAACTTTTTAATTAAAAAGTGTATCAATTATTTATTTATTTTTAAATAATAATTATATAAATATAATTCGGGTTTTCTCGAGTTATGAATTCGGTTTTTTTCGATTTTCGGTTCGGGTCGATCTCGGTTTTGGATCGTATCGGGCTCGGGTTATGTCGGGTTCGGGTTGTGTCGGTTTCGAGTTTTTTCAATTCCGGGCCTTTTCGGTTTCGAACTTTTTCGGTTACGGGCCTTTGACTTTTTTGATCAATTCGGGCTAGTCCCGGTTCGATCTCGGGCGGGTTTTCGGGCTCGGGCCAATTTTTGCCACCTCTAATCATAAGGTACATTTCTCCTGTGGGTAGCCTACATGGAGAGCGATACTTCTTGTAGATAAGAATTTGATGTGGAGTAAATTTCATGTAACATAACTATTTTTTTAATACATATTATTTTAAATATAAAGTTTATGCTTTTTTAAGTACTATATATATTTACAAACATTAATAAATTTTTTATGGTAGGAAAAATTTCAATGGGCTAATTTCCATATTGTCCAAGTATGACGTGTAAAAGAGAACATCTACGAGAACCAATTCAGAGACTTCTTGGGAGAGGGATGGAGCAGAAGTAGATCTCTTGTGAAATTTGGAACACTTTTATTGACAATGTACGGGGAACTGATACATGGTAGAAGAGATCAAGGTCTGTGAAGGCCAAACGTAGAACAAAGAAAGAATGTTCTATTACGAAGCACACATGCAGTTCAGTTTCATTCTCAGTACATCGAAAGATAATGATATGATGTTCTTATTTTTACGCTCGTTAATTACTAAGTTTAATATTTTTACTTAAAATATCTTATGTATATTAACTGTTATTGTGCATGTGTGCAAACAAATGAGCTGTAGCAGCCGATCTATTATCTTGAGATGTTCAACCACACTCACAAACACGGTAAAGGATAGGATGATTTCAAAGACAACAAATCCAAAGCTGTCAGTATGCGTAGTTAATTAAAAGAATAATTAAGTTAAATATAAATGTTTTATTATAATATATATTGTCTTTATACTTTCTTATAGGAGGAATATACTTTTGCATTATTTTGTAAGCATGGTGAAGACTCCTCTACTCATTTCGACTTCGATCCTTAAGAAGGATTGAAGCAATTGGAAGGTTTGCAGCTACGTACACTCAAGTTTATGGGTTTGGGTCTAGGTAGCCTCTTAGGGAAAGAGTGGACTCTGCTTAGTTTGCTGCAGCAACAGGAGGTCCTTCCCCATTGATGTGGACTAGGTCAATTATTACTGGGCACCATTGAGCCAAATGATAATCTAAGCTCAAGAGGAAAGAGGACTCAGAAGGCGCATAAATGATCCACTGGGTTATTATTTAAGCTATGGGGCTTAAAGGTAATTACGCGCAAAATAACTCCTATAAATAGGTCATAGGTATCATTCTTAAACCCTAAGCTCTATTTGCCTACTGAAACCCTGTCAAAACCCTGTCTGACTTAAGCATCGGAGTGCGCGCAGGGGAAAACCCCTGCGCCCCCTGATGGTTTTCTCTCTTGTAGAATTCTTTAAGACAAACTAACACGAAAATCGAGGTTTTGACGTAAGCAAATATTTATTGTTGTTTTTTGTAACAACAATTGGCGCCGTCTGTGGGAAATTGAACAAAAAGCCAAATATTAAGTTTACGAGAGGGTGCGGAAGACCCGCAGGAGACTACTAGTTTCGCGAGAGATAAAAGAGTTCTGTCGCGCACAAATAAAAAAATAAAAAATAATAAAATATATATACCCGCGACAGATTACTATCGCACGGAAGGTTTCACGCGACAGAGCGATTCGCTCGCCCACATACATGCGACAGACACTCTATCACAAGCTAGAAGGAGGTTCACGCGAAAAAGCAATTAGACAAGAGAGGCTCTCGCCGCGACAAGCATTGAACGAAAAGAACCTGATTTCCGCATGAAACAACACAGGGGCAAGAGACAACACTGGGTGAGAGACTAGCTCTCGCCCCCGACAAGCTTGGCGAGAGAACAAATGACAGATTCTCTTGCCGCGACAAGCACTGAGCGAGAGAGTGATTGTGGCGAGAGACAACACTGGGCGAGAGACTAGCTCTCGCCCTCGACAAGCTTGGCAAGAGAACAAATGACAGAGGCTCTTGCCGCGACAAGCATTGAGCGAAAGAGTGATTGTGGCGGGAGACAACACCAGGTGAGAGAGTGATTGGGGCGAGAGACAACACTGGGCGAGAGACTAGCTCTCGCCCCCGACAAGCTTGGCGAGAGAACAAATGACAGAGGGTCTTGCCGCGACAAGCACTGAGCGAGAGAGTTATTGTGGCGAGAGACAACACTGAGCGAGAGACTAGCTTTCACCCCCGACAAGCTTGGTGAGAGAACAAATGACAGAGGCTCTTGCCGCAACAAGCATTGAGCGAGAGAGTGATTGTGGCGAGAGACAACACCGGGCGAGAGAGTGATTGTGGCAAGAGACAACATTGGGCGACAGACTAGCTCTCGCCCTCGACAAGCTTGGCGAGAGAACAAATGACAGAGGCTCTTGTCGCGACAAGCATTGAGCGAAAGAGTGATTGTGGCGGGAGACAACACCGGGCGAGAGAGTGATTGGAGCGAGAGACAACACTGGGCGAGAGACTAGCTCTCGCCCCCGACAAGCTTGGCGAGAGAACAAATAACAGAGGCTCTTGCCGCGACAAGCACTGAGCGAGAGAGTGATTGTGGCAAGAGACAACACCGGGCGAGAGAGTGATTGTGGCGAGAGACAACACTGGGCGAGAGACTAGCTCTCGCCCCCGACAAGCTTGGCGAGAGAACAAATGACAGAGGCTATTGCCGCGACAAGCATGAGCGAAAGAGTGATTGTGGCGGGAGACAACACTGGGCGAGAGACTAGCTCTCGCCCCCGACAAGCTTGGCGAGAGAACAAATGACAGAGGCTCTTGCCGCGACAAGCACTGAGCGAGAGAGTTATTGTGGTGAGAGACAACACTGGGCGAGAGAGTGATTGTGGCGAGAGACAACACCGGGCGAGAGAGTGATTGGGGTGAGAGACAATATTGTGGCGAGAGACAACACTAGGCGAGAGACTAGCTCTCGCCCCCCGACAAGTTTGGCGAGAGAACAGACGAGAGAGGCTCTCGCCGCGACAAGCATTGAGCGAAAAGAACCTGATTTTCGCATGAAACAACACTGGGGCAAGAGACAACACTGGGCGAGAGACTAGCTCTCGCCCCCGACAAGCTTGGCGAGAGAACAAATGACAGAGGCTCTTGTCGCGACAAGCATTGAGCGAAAGAACCTCTCGCGTGCGACAACGAAGGGATTATCGGTTCAAGTCAGGAGTTAAACTATTCATTAGATAATGATGACACATAAAAAAATGGCGGGAAAGAAAGTAGATCTAAAGTTCCTACTTTAAAGATAAAATAACCAATTCTTCAAATAGCCATGTTTTTACTAGCATATTTTCACCAAACTCTCAGCCTTCGAAAGTCTTAGCTACGCCATCTTCGATCCTTCGATCAGCAGCACCCTTAGAGTGCACAACCCTCTCTCTTTCCTCTCCTCTCTACCTCTCCGGCAATGGCTCCTCTATCTTCGCTGGACCGGAACGTGAGCGTTGCCACTATGCTCCATCTCTGCAACCAGCCATGTCTGCTACTCCGTTGGCTACAGAAGGCTGCCCAAATGGGTGCAGCGGCGTCAAACCCTTCACTGCTTCGCGGTTTAGGCTTGGCAATTTCCTCATCAACTGGTTAAGATCCTAATGTTAAGTTAGAGAGCAATACAACGACAGCTGGTTTTGGCCTTGGCTTTTCATCGAATGAAAAAGTTGTAAAAGAGAATGAAGCAAAAAACTTATGCCACTCACTGCTCACAGCAAAAGGAGACAGAGTTAAAGCAGATTAGATGGTGCTCAAGCAATTACTTCAAAAAAAAAAACATGCAATAATAATAGACAAGGCTGACGCTGGAGCTCCCTCAACGGGACTGTCGGCTTTGCTCACTTCCTTTGGAGGTGGCTTTAGTATTGGAGCCGCAGCTTCTTCGCCTGTAGAAACATGGGATGGTGCAACTGACAGAAAACCCAATGGCCCAGCCATGCTCTAGTGGTTCAGTCCCTTGGTAAAGCACTTGAGAAAGGAAAACTTACACCATTTTGTTTTTCAATCTTCTTCTGAGTATAATGCAAATTTTTAAATGCCCTCAAGTTGCACACGATGGATCTTCAATCTATGCCACCATGGAAATTAAGGAGCTAGCTCTCTCAATCCCACGTTCTTTTAAAGCGGGCTAATGAAACGAGTCAAATTAACTTGCATGACTTTCATCTGTCTCAACAGAATCGTCGAGAGGGACAATGAAACAGCCACAAAGAATGACTCAGAGGGTTACATACCAAGCAGTAAAATCATCTTCAATATATTGATCATCATCACCAAGACCAACTTGGATAAGACGTTTAGCACCTTTTCATACAAACAAAAAAAACCGGAAGCTGCTTTGACTTTTTTTCTTTGTTTTCCTTTTGTGGTTGGCAGCAACAAGGGAAGAACAAACGAAAAATGTTTGTATAGTTTCAAAAGAAGTCAGCATCAAATAGCAAGAAAATGGCAAGCAAATGGCAACTCATCTGCTCAATTAGTTCAGTTAGTGGAGGGCCCCCTCTAAATCTTGTCTGGGTGATGCTTGGTTCATGATTAAGCACAGGAAAACGACATTCACGAGTAGGGTTCTTGTTGTGGGAAAGCACTTGTTAGTCTTTTGAAAATAAGAGTTGTATGGAATATGAATATATGATTCCTTATATTCAAATGGTCAAGTGGGCCGTCACCATTTTGGATTCTTACCAAGCTGGACTCAGATACCAAGCCTATGAAATGACCTAACGGTCCCTGTTTGCTCGAAAGTAAAAGATTCCAGGTCCCTTGTTTCTACCATGCGTGAGGATCATGCAGAAACAAACAATTTTGTCTCAAGCTTATCATTTGTATGCATACAATGTGATGCAGAAAACAAGAGATGGATGCTAGCTATTGCTATGGCATATAATTCAGATTTGCAGATGAATTAGTAGTTAAACTACCTCCATTTAACCATAAAACGAGAGGCTTTGCGAAAGAATTTTCTAGTGACTCCACAAAATAATAGAACAATGCTCGATCAGCCACCGGGTCTACTGTTACACAGCCTGCATACTTTGGCTGTTTTGGTGAAAAAGTGCCTCGCTTACGCGACAGTGCAACAGTACGGGCGAGCACAAGTCCACGAGGGAGGCCTTTTTGGCATTAGAGGGGATTACCCTGTAGAATAATGTGGGCAAGCAAAGATGTTGATAGCGACAGGTCTTTTTAGGCGAAAGACCTGCTCTCCCACGTGACAGACTAGCTCTCCCTAACGAGAGCCCATGCGAAAGGCAACGCGAAAGGAGTGGCTCGCGTATGCAACAGCGGGATGCCAGTGAGCAAAAGGCCTAATTAACAGAGAGTTTTGGGCGACAGAGCAATTCATGCAATAGGTCACGTAGCAAAGCAATTCATTCAACAGGCCACGCGGCAGGCCACTCGATCATGGTGACGCGGCAGGATGTGTGCGATCATGGTGACGCGGCAGGCCACTCGATCATGGTGACGCGGCAGGATGTGTGCGCGACAGGCGTGCGAACATGTATAGCAAAACACTCTATTGCACAGTAAAGCAATATAAGGGATAACAGTTGCAACATACAAGGTTCACCCAATCCTTCGTACGCAAGGCGGCAATGCAAATACACGAGAACTGATCCCAAGCTGCATGCTAGCCCAATAGATCAAAGGTAATGGTGAGCACATTCGACAGGTTACGTCGCGATAAAACGGTTCGTCCTATGCGACAGCCATCAGAGCGAGAAAAAGTCACATGACAGGCATTCTAGACAAGCAAATGGCTCCCGTGAGCCTAGCCTCCCGCACACAAGGCGTGAAGCAATGCTGACAAATGCAGTGTCATGTGGCAAGCACAAGACCACTACAACAAACACTTCCTAGCAATTGAGTGGCATGTGGCGATTACATGACCAACGCCATAGCACAACCTCCGCAACAAGGCTCGCTCGGTAAAGCACGTGTCAAGGCACGAGGAACGATCTAAATGGGCAAGCAAGGAAAAGGTTGAAGGGTTTGGCAGAGATGCGCACACAATGCTAGATGAGCTCGCCCAAGAAAGGAAAAAGCTGGTCGAAAAGCTCAAAACGAGCGAGTGTAAGTCCAGGGGAGCTCTATTGGACAAGTCACGACCAAAGACCTCGGGGAACATGCCAAAACTCCAAAGGCCAGTTCGTGCTCGCTCGGGTACATAAAAACATAGACAAGCGGTTGAAACCGGGCAAGGCACAAAAGGTCAAATGAGCTAGCGGCCACCACGCGAGTATGGTTGTGAATGGTGAGTAAGAATACGGCTATCCTAAGACCTAGGCGAGCAAGCCCTTGTCAAACGATACAAGAACTCGCCTAGGAGAGAGAACTCTATGGGCAAGCCACTTTAAGTGACCAAAGCAAGAAAGGAGTAGGCGACTCTGTACATCATTAGGTGCACGCTCAAGTGCGGGATTTAAGCAGAACGATCTAGAATCTTCTAGACCTAGTCCGACAGAGTGTCTAAAAGCTTCCTTCGGCCCAAGAACTGCTCTAGCAACCATCTAGAAGTGGCTTAAGAGCCACACACTTGGCCTATTGACAATCACACATGTGAAAGAGGGTTTGTCTATATAAAGGGTGTGTCGGCTTCGTGAGTCCTTTAAACAAAACAAGGATGCGCCAGCTTAGGGCGTCGAGATCAAAGCTGTGAGAACCAAACCTGCCGGATGAGAAGATGCTGCGTCAGCACTAAGATCTTGGGGAGCCAAAGGAGCAATTTCAGAAGTAGGAGCATTGCTCGAGGGCTCGGCCACAACTGTAGAGTCTGGCTAGGGATCAATGGCAGTAGATTGAAAAATTAGAGCTCGTTACCATCTAACCTTTGCAGTGACTCGATAGGCTCATGCTGATCAACTGCCTCGACATGTTCAGGCTCATTACGCACTTTGATAGGCCTAGGCTGGTCACGAACCTCAATTACCCTAGGCTGATTGCGCGGCTGTTGAGGAAGCCATAAACCTTCGTAATTACCTTTAAGACCCAAGTCATTCATGGCTCCATCCTCTATATAATCGTTCAGACCTTGTGAGTCGGACTCATCCTTGGTCCCAGGAGGATGCCTCACGAGTATTGATATTGATAACAAGAAATGAGAACTAGTTACTGATGAGTTAGAAAAAGCACGTGTGAGACATATAATCACAGCCAATTGCTTGGATGCGAGGTCAGCGAAGTCCATTGCACATTGTTATAGTGTTCACCGACCAAGCAAGGACGTATGGGCGGTAGCAGATTTGAGGTGTCCAAAGGAGGCACTAGCCACTGTCATGTAAGGCAGCAAGCCAGGGAGAGCTTAGATTGACATAATCGGATCAGAAACAACTTGTGGTAAGCTTGCGAAGGTAGATTGCTGGTTCTTATGAGCAAAGAACCAAGATGCGATAACACCAATCCATGATTAACAGCAGAATGTCCAAGCAATTGCACTTTACAGACTTTACAAAGACAAAGACTTGGAACTGTACTAGCGGTAAAAGCTTGTTATTATTTTGCTGCAATTATGTTCTTACATGTTCCATTTGATTGGAAATACTACATTATGAAACGAAAGGCCAGTTATTTTTATCTGTATTATGATAATCCTCCATGTGTGATAGACATGTTGCAGGAATAGAAGAAGAAGCGAGACGGGCACAAATAAGTCCCTAAGCGAAAAATGCGCGAGACGGGCACAAATAAGACCTTAAGCGTGAAGAAGACGCGAGACGGGCACAAATAAGTCCCTAAGCAAAAAATGCGCGAGACGGGCACAAATAAGACCTTAAGCGTAAAGAAGACGCGAGACGGGCACAAATAAGTCCCTAAGCGAAAAATGCACGAGACGAGCACAAATAAGACCTTAAGCGTGAAGAAGACACGAGACGGACACAAATAAGTCTCTAAGCGAAAAATGCGTGAAACGGGCACAAATAAGACCTTAAGCAAGAAGAAGACGCGAGACGGGCACAAATAAGTCCTTAAGCGAAAAATGCACGAGATGGGCACAAATAAGACCTTAAGCGTAAAGAAGACGTGAGACGGGCACAAATAAGTCCCTATGCGAAAAATGCGCGAGACGGGCAAAAATAAGACCCTAAGCGAGAAGATACAAAACGGGCAAATTCGAAAATCCCTAAGCGAAAAGGGTGCGAGACGGGCAAAAATATCTCTAAACGAGGTACGTTGCAATTTTATCATATTACATTTAACGCATTATGTTGGCATCTCGGATATAAATGATATTATATTCTAACAAGTCCTTAAGCAGATAGTACACAAGACAGGACCAATACTCCAGTAAAAGTTCTTCTTTGGACACAAAAAGTTGCAAAGAAAAACTTGGGGAGCATAAAGTATGCAGGCTGTGAGGTATGGTACGAGGTACGTTACAATTTTATCATTGGATATGTACTACAATTGATTGACAAAGTGCATGCAAACATTTTATATTGGCATTCCGGATATAAAAGCGATGTTATATCCTTATCAATTCTATAAAGTCCTTAAGCACAAAACGGTGCAAGACGGGCAAATTTGAAAATCCCTAAGCGAAAAGTGTGCGAGATGGGCAAATGAAAAGTCCCTAAGCACAAAAGCGTGCGAGATGGGCAAACCAAAAGCCTGAAGCGAAAAATGTGCGATGTAGGCTACGCATTTACTTGAAGCAAAAAAGTGTGCGATGTAAGTCATGCATGACGTGCTTGAGCTTGAAGCAGTAATTGAGCGACATAAGCCCCATATGTAAAAGAACTTGAAGCAAAAAAGTGCACAAGGAAAGCCTGATTATTACGTGAGACTAATACAAGGTAAATGTATAGTTGCTTCTGTAGATGAGTTTAAAAATGGGTTGATCAGTTTGTAAAAGACTAAGCTCTTTCACAAAAAACTGGGGAGCACTCTAGATTAACTTCTGCCTCAAAAGGAGCATCGATACTAACAGGCACCCAAGCATCTACGCCCTGAGGTGCTATAATTATCTAAATCATCTTCGTCCAAGCCTGTGAGAATCCCGACCATCTCGGGTCAACGAAAAGGCTCTTAAGGGCTGGTAAGATCAGATAGATCTTTATAAATGCCTATTTTCAGAAAATGTTCCAAATCCTCAGCATCAGGATCAAGCTTCAACCAATCCGAAGCATGCCAAGCACAAATCGCATCTGATGAAACCAAAAGGCTTTGGTGGCTCCGCAATCTTGTAATTTCTCCTAATAACTCTTGGTTCCGGTCAGCTAAGACCTTGAATTTGAAAAGAAGGGTGGTATATTCTACTGGAGAAGCATTTAGCTTAAAGAAGAAAAACGTATCCCGATAGTGTTCTAAAAAGACACTTGACAAAAGAAATGATGACACGAAGTCGTTTCTGCTACAAATAATAATGAAGTTCACTAGTTAAGCCCTCAAGTGAAGATGAAAAGATTCTTGTGATAATCCCAAGAAGAGGGCAGCAAAAGAATTTGAAAAGCTCATTCTTTATATACTTTTTCATAAGGTAAACCTTGTAAAAGAGTGGAGAACAATTGATGTGGACTAGGTCAATTATTACTGGGCTTTTCTATAAATCAAGTTGAAGACCATTGAGCCAAATGATAATCTAAGCCCAAGAGGAAAGAGGACTCAGAAGGCCCATAAATGATCCAATGGGTTATTATTTAAGCTATGGGGCTTAAAGGTAATTACGCGCAAAATAACTCCTATAAATAGGTCACGTGTATCATTCTTAAACCCTAAGCTCTATTTGCCTACTGAAACCCTGTCAAAACCCTGTCTGACTTAAGCATCTGAGTGCGCGCGGAGTGGAAAACCCCTGCGCCTCCTGATGGTTTTCTCTTTTGCAAAATTCTTGAAGACAAACTAACACGAAGATCGAAGATTTGACGTCAGCAAATATTTATTGTTGTTTTTGGTAACAACACCAATCTTAGCTTATATGCAATCCTTCACCTTTTGGCATTTCTCATACTCAACTCGACCAATTTAAGGATCAGGTCATACCTGAGTTAAGAACTAAGCTAGGGAATGATATTCGATTGTTGACCGAGGAGATGTTTTAGAATATGGGTTCAGGTTTAACGACACAAGCTCCTCTTGCACCTCTTCCACCATCTATCAATTTGGGATGACAAGTCTTCCCCAAGAAATTATTTTTATTTCTTTTTACTGTAGGAATAAATATTTTTATTTTATTTTTTAATAATTAACAGTAGTTTGAAATTATTCAATTAGTTTTAGTTATGCCATCAATAAAATTAATTATATGAATTAATAAATAGTATTAATAAAATTAATAATAAATAAAAAAATTCTAAAATTACCGACGAAATACTAATAGAATTTGTTCTGCCTGCAATTATATATTCTGTCAGATTGCCTACGAATTACCAACGTATTTTACCTTCAAATTTTAATGAAAAATTATTAGTTATTTATTTTTGGAAAAAATGCTACCAATGAAAAAATATGGTTACCAACAAACTATCGGCCAAATTTTTGTCGTTATTTATTGACTGAATAACAACAAGAAATTCTACCACTAACGGATATAAGTTATCGACGAGACAAATTTTAACAATGTTACTGACGAAATTTTTGTTGATATTTTCGTCGATAATAATTGATATTATCTACGAAAAATGAAGTATTACTGAAGAAAGTATCTGTCGTTAACAGCTTGTTTTTTGGTAGTATTCTAGAAATGTGACATTCAATCATGTTAAAAAATTAATATCTACATGAGCGTATTTGTGGCATAAATCTTAATCCAAAAACAAAAAGGTCAATTTTTTCAGGCTATATGTATTTGGTCGCACATATTTTTTTTCACATAATTTATTCACACAACTTAAATTTATGCATTAAGATAGCAGATATCGATAAATATGAATATGACAAAATTAATAGTTAGATTTTTTTAATTACAAATCTAAAATTTAAATATTAAAAGTACAAAAATGGAGATAAAACATAACACAAATAATTTAGATGTTTGGTGCAATTTAAGCTTCGATTGGATTCCACGGCACCGGAAAAGGCGATCCATTTGGCATGCATCCCATGATGTAGCAAGTGTGTATCCCTGATGTGGGGTACTAAAGGGGGAGGGTCCAGTCACTCCCGATCTGAAGGGTAAATTACCATTTCAATCTTTTTCTTTCCAAAAGTTTTTTTTTTAAATTTTTTATTTTGTTAAATTTTATTTATTTATTTATAAAAACTTTTAAAATTAATAATATAAAATATTAATTGATATAAAATATTTTATTATTTTTAATTTATTATAAAAATTTTTAATTTAAAATAATTTTATTTACTTTTAATTATTTTATTAATTTTATAAACATAAATATATAAATTTTAATATAATGCATTTAAAAATTATTTTAACTTTTTATTATACTCACTTCACTGTTATGTTTATGATTACATTCAAATACTTATTGTTATTTCATTACCTAATCTCACTGTTACAATAATTAATCTCACATTCATTATTATTTTTAATTTTAATGGAACCAATTTTATCTTTCTTTTAAACTAACTCTTAATTTAAAAATTTTCATCTTATATGGATGCTTTTGAAAATGAAATATTGGCACCAGAAAATGAAATATTATGAAAAAGATATAATAGCTGATTGTTCTACAGTTCTAAAAATATTTTTGTCGAGGAAATCTAAATGTGTCGATGGCATCATTATTGCTGAAATGAAAGTTATGCAGTGCTTCACGCATCATGTCAAGAGTCACGCTGAAAATTAGATGCATGCATCGAAACTTAAATCCCAAAATCTACAAAAAAAGAAAAAAGAAAAAGAAGCTACAAATATCCAGCGCAGCCCAAAAGACTACAAATACTCTGCTTTTAGCAAAACTATTTTTCTTACGTAGTATTTGTATTAATTTGTTTCTCAAATTAATGAAAAACACACTCACAAACTCTCTTATTTTAGGAAGAATACAAAATTTTTTTATTCTCACTTTTTAAAAATAATATGATAGTATTTTGCAAATCATCATAAAACCTTAATAAAAAAATAATATAACTTTTTTGTTTCCTTTATATTTGAAAAAATATATAGATTGTTGGCACACTTTGAAGAAACTAGTTAAGATTGAATCTTTCTTAACTTCAAAATTAATATTTACTTCATCTTCCTTATCGTATCAACTAAGTGGATTCATGCATCCATCTTACATTCGCGTGAAAATCTAGCTATAAATAAATAATAAAAAAGGAAGTCCGAAAGAGCAAAGAAGAGTTAGGTGATCCGAGTAAATTTGTGGGTTAATTTCCCTGTCAGCGAGACCGAGACTGGGAGGAGACCACACTGTTTTTGCAAATGATGAACGAATGAAACAATAGCTGAACGCGTCAAATTGTTATTAAAATTAAATATAGAGAGATGCGTGAATGTTGAATTTGTCCGTCTTCAAATTTATCAGATGTTCAGTTATTCATGTTTATTCATAATATATATTTTTATTACAGGTACGTCATGCTTATTCATAATATATGTTTTTATTACAAGTTGTTAATTTCATAATTAAAAAGAACACTAATAATAAACAACAGTTCCTTCAACACACAGTTTACATGCATTAGCCTTTGACTCTGACTTTATTCTTTTAAGGAGAAAGTAGAGTACTTATACTCTTGTGAGGAATAACCTTCGCAATGGTTAATGAAATACTTCTATTTAGGTAGAATCCTTTTCATTTATATTGAAATGGCTTACTAGTTTGTGTGAATGACAATGAAAAACAATTTGGAGACCTTTAGCTTCTTCAATATATAGAAAAGCTTAAGAGACCCAACCTTATGATAGAGTCATGCCAACTTATTATATAGAAATAACCTAAAATTAAGGCACATGAATGAACATTTCTTTATCTCATTTTTTTCTGTTTGCAAAAAAAAAAAAGAAGAGAGAGAAAGAATAATAGTAAATCCTTCTACAAATAGTGAGTCTTATTTTGTCCTTCTATTTTTTAAAACCAACAGAAACAACAAAACAAAACAAAAATTAAAAAAAAGAAGTTACATGGATATGCTTCTATCCATCTTGCATCCATTGCTTCATGGCATTGCATAACATATATGATCTCAACTTGTACATGCACTCACACACATAATGTTTCAATTTGAGTTAGAGGATATGGGAGATCAACTGGAAGCACATATTCATGCACTAGAATGCAACCAAGAAGAGTTTAGACATGACATTTGAGACATAAAGGAGTATCTTGCCAAACTTATTATTAGTCGAAAGCATTCCTCAACAGTTTGTGTCAAAAGAGTGATAATCTTAATATGGATCAAAAGGTGCATGAAGCTATGGAATTTTTGGACAGGATAGTTGATGGAATCAAAAGGCAGATGCGTGAAATAGAACCTAATGATCCTATGTAATCTTCACAGATCAAATTACACTCAACCTACATTTGCTCCGTACAATTTTTTTTTAACCAAAATGTCAAGCACCCATGATATATAAGATCTTCTATTTTCCACAACCTTTTCACATCGATTCGCACTTGAACCGATAACGTCCTTGTTCTTTAGCCATACCTACATTGTTCTTGCAAGTTCCCCAAGTTCAAACATTCATGCCACAATTCATTACCCTAATATGAAATCAATAGGTCATCTAGAAGAAAAAGAGGAAGAAACAGATTAACCCTATTCCTATCACTTATGGAGAAATTTTTCCCAAATTGGTTTAAAGACGTTCATTTCTCATTAATTTCTCAAGCCATTGTAACCTCCATATCTGAAATGGTATGATCCAAATAAAAGATGTGTTTACAATGGTTGAAATACTTCCACTGAAACTTATAAAGGCTTTCAAGTATCGTGTGCAAGGATTTATAGTTCAAGTGGTTACACCTATTGGTCATTTTGATGCCATCTATCAACTCGAAGATTCAATATTGGATACTGGCAATTTGATTCGAGAGAATCCTTTGTATGTATTTGCTAGTTTCCTTATGATGAAACCTTCTTCAAGAAAGCAATGGGAAGATGTCCCAATGGCTTACTAATGATAGATTATTTAGAGTGAAGAAGAAGAAGTGTTTCAATGGATAGTAGTGGCAGTCTTATCTATTTTTGTTATAACGTCCCTCATATAGTCCATTGGAGGTGGTTACAAACGATTTTCCAACACCAAGGAGCAACTGTGGACGTCTTCATCCTGCAAAAAAGGAGTAATAGTGGCAGGAAGTTTGGTTTTGTTAGGTTTAGTATGAAGAAGCAAAAAGAGCTGTAGATAAATTGAATGGATTATGGTTCCTAGATTATAGGATTGGAGTAAATCATGCTAGATATGAGGGTAGATCAGCCTTTTGGAGAAAAGCAAATCTGGGTGGGAAGATATGTCGCATGAGGGAGCATGAAGAAAGGAAGATGTTGGGAATGAAGAGTCCTTACCATTGTGAACCTAGAGTTAATGCTAGTGATAAAACTGAAAGCGTTGAAAAGATGGTTGGTAGAAAATCTCATAAGCAAGCTCTAATCAATGGGGAGAATTAAGTGAGTTTTTGTTACTCTCCGAATGAATTAGATGTTGAAAGACTTAATAGAAGTGTTGTGGGTATGGTTAGATTTTTTGACTCCATTAACGCAATAGATAGTAAGCTTCTCTCAGAAGGAATTCTCACCAAATTGCTTAGTTACAATTATAGGTTGTAATATGGTCCTTATAACCTTTGAAAGCAGAGAAGAAATGTTTACAACCCTTGAAGAGAATCAAGAATGGCTTCAAAACTAGTTTGTCATTGTCATCCATGGAAACCAAATGATATTTGTCATTTAATCTTATTTGGTTGAGCTTGTCAGGTATTCCCCTTCATGCGTTGCATTGCAATTTTTTTAGTAATATTGGAAATTTATGTGGAAAAGTTATTTCTTTGAATGATAATGTGATTAAGAGGAATTGTGTGGACATTGGAAGAGTGCTCATCTTAATCAAAAAGGATTGTTCAAGTCCTATCAATATCAATGTTACTATTACAAATGAAGTTTTTTCTATTAAAATTTATGTGGATCCTTTTTACTCAAAATCTCGTTAAGATGATTTTAGTTCTAGTTGCAACTACATGTCACTAGAAAAAATAACAATTTTAAGGGCACTTTTATTTGGGCGTTTGTGAAAAACGCCAGTATTTCTACATTTATTATGCTTTTTACCGGCTCTAAACCAAGCGCCGCAGTCATGAAGGATTTAAACGGCACTAAACCTTTTTACCCTACTCCCTTAAAGAAAAGCTCTTTCAGTTTTCCCTCTTTACTTGCTTTACTTCCATCATCGCCGCTATTATCTCAACGAGAAATTGATTAATTTCAGTTTTCCCTGTTTACTTCCATTTTTCCCTTAGTTTTAAATCTAGTCACTACCATGTTTTTGCTGCTGAAAATTTGAGGAAGACCCTATCTTAATCCTCTTTCATTTTTCCCCCTGATTTCAAATCGTCACCTTTGCTCTCACTACCATCATCGCACCTCTGCACTTCACTGCTCCATCGATAGCTTTGCAGATCATTGCACATCGTCACCGATAGCTTTGCAGATCTCCCACATTGTCACCGGTGACATAGCTTGGTTACAGTTGCATGGTTTTGAAGAATAGGCTTCATTAATTTCCCCTTTTAGAACAGTGTTGCCCTTTCAGAAAAATTGGTCGCCTTTGCTAGGGATATCGCTATGCATCCCGAAACTTGGCTTGATTTTCCCGTGCCTGATGATGATGATTTTGATGGTAATTTACTTTAAATTTCTAATTTCCTAGATTAATGTGCTTTAATTGAAAAATTAAGATACTAACGTGCATTTTGAACAAACTCAATTCTTGTTCATTCATTGGCAACTTTCGTCTTTTTTTTTTAATTTGGAACTTTATTTTTTGCGAATGGGGGATTTTATTTGATTGACTTTGAGTACTGTTGCAATGCATAATTGATCATTGATTATAGAATGGTGTAACTCGTTTGAAATAAGTGGAATGAGAAGTTAAAACAAGTTATGATTTTGATCCTTTCTGCTTGCTATTGAATGATCGTCCAATTGCTTTATGCGTTGTGGTTTCTCAGTTGGCTAAAGGCTTGTTATCTCTGTGAGATTTAGCGGACAAACCCATATAGGTAGGTTTGGTGGCTTTGAGTCTGGCATGTGATTAATGCTATGTGCTTTATTGTGCTCGTTAGAATTGGTGGCTAATTTGTGAATTTCTTGGTTGCTCGGTGATTTCTAGGCATGAATTAGAAAACTTGTAGAGTATGAGCTAATATTTGTTCAGGTCATTTTGTGTTATACATTCTTCATTTTTAGGAATTATGTACTAATCAGTACGCTCTCTTGCTGCCACCTTTCTTCCTTCATAATAGCTTCTCACTTCTATCCGAGTTCTTTCTTCAAACTCTGTCTCTCTCAAAAGATTCAATAGAATTGAGTTGTAATTTTCAATCAAATCTATCAGCATCTGCATGCTACTGCTTCCTCTTTGTTTCCTTGTAACTGTAAGCGCTTTTGTCACCCGTCTTGCTCTAAATCTTGGTTTCTGAGTCTGCTATCACCTTGGTCTTGTATACATGCATGTATTATATGTAAAGGATCAATAGTTCCAATTTACAATTTTCCTGCTTCCTTATTTTCAAACTTGAACTGCATGTTTCTCTCATGCCTGCTTCCTTCCGTTTTTCTTTGACTTGTTGTCATGCTTTTCGATCTTTTCAGGGTTATATTAATTAATGTGTTCGTGCTTGTTTTCTTCATGCCAATACACAATTGTTATATGCATAAAGAACATAATACATGAAATTTCTATCATTTATGATGTTCTTGAAATTTCTATCATGATATAGAAATCTACAGGCTACATATATCATTGTCGTGGAAGTGTCCTTAAGGCAACTGCAAAGCATTTCATGCAGCAGCTAGGTATGCTGCAAATAATTGTTGGTTTTCCTTATTCGTTGAATATCAGTCACTTAAACTCCTATAATTGTTTTCTTGCAGCGGCTGCCCTACAAGTTCTCCATGACAATAATCTTATACATCAGGATCTAAAGCCTCAGGTTTATTCTTTTTAGTTCAAGTTAGAGTTTTGATCTAATTTTATGGCTACTATGCCTATAGAAGAAAAATGCTAGTTTATTTGAAAAGGCATACTATTTTCTTTCTATAATTGTAATCAAATATGATCTAGGTGTAAGATATTATACTTTTTTCCCTTTAAATTGGGTTTGCTTTTGAACCATATTATGGAATGTGATAAATTTGTATATATTGGTAGATGTGCAATAAAAAATAGGTTCATGATGTTGAAAGACATTTTTTGGTATAAACTAGTCTTGTCCATGCTGTGAAGTTTTCTTTCAGTAGGCTCTCTTTGTAATGTTGTTACTTCTCGAACAGAATCTTCTTCTTTCAACAAATGACAACAATGCAGTTTTAAAGATTGCAGACTTTGGATTTGCAAGGTAAATGATCACATCGACTCACCTACTTTTAGGTCCTTTTCTTTACATTCTTTTATTAAGGAATCTTGGTGAGTAAATGTACACTTCCATCCTGCTAGTCCTAGTCCTTATCCTTGGCTGTTTCAATTTGGCTACATGTGAAACATTGCAAGTAATTCTTTTTGTTGTTGGTTCTACAACTTGAGTTTACCCATCTATTTTGATTGCCGGTATTATGTGCTTATCTAGCTTTAGATGACATGAGAGTGGTTTCTATTCTCAAATTTAAAAGTAAGAGGGGTCATCTAAGAGCGTAACCACTGTGTAGATTGGTGCTCAACTTAGCGAAGAATAGCAACTGAGGGTTCAAATACATGACATGTTTGGGAATAATGGTGGATATAAATGTGGCTGCAATGGTCCTGTGTAATTGATTTTTAATTGCTGATATTATTCAATAAAGTCATTCACAATTATCATCTACTATACTTTCTTGTTTGGAGTTCTGTACAAAATTGAAAATCTTTTGCATTTGTAATCCTATTGGTGTCACTTTGCAATTAAAATAAAGTTCATTTGTTTATATAACCCTTAATTATGGACAGAGGGAAAGAAGATGAAAAATGTGTAACTTTAGTACTGACTGTGCCATGCAAATCTGCTTTTCTAATGAATTTTTTACCCATAGTCAATTGTTAGAACATTATAGTTCTGTTTTGGCAGATCTCTGCAACCCAGGGGGCTTGCTGAAACATTATGTGGTTCACCGCTTTACATGGCTCCGGAGATAATGCAAATGTAGAAGTATGATGCAAAGGTGATAGTTACTCCCCACCTAAGAGCCCAATACTCCTCTTCCCTATTTTTGTTCATACCTGAAATTACTGCCTGATAACCCTGACCTTAATATGCAAGCAGATCTCTAGAGTGTTGGTGCTATTTTATTTCAGTTTGTTACTAGAAACAATTAAATTCAGGTTTAATGAACTTTTTAACTTTTTTATTTATCTAAAGTGGTCCCTAGGGTTCTTGGATGTTCATATTTAGACTTGCAATTGATCACCTGAGTTGCA
Source organism: Heritiera fomes (assembly GCA_032173925.1). Taxonomy (NCBI): domain Eukaryota; kingdom Viridiplantae; phylum Streptophyta; class Magnoliopsida; order Malvales; family Malvaceae; genus Heritiera; species Heritiera fomes. The sequence continues at coordinate 7,972,776 of JAPDPM010000022.1, read as the reverse complement.
TTTCCCTCTGGAAAACAATTATTTGAGTGCTGATTGCAAAGACTTATGTCAAAAATTGCTGCGTCGTAATCCAGGTATTTCACAAATATAGATGTAAATTACAAACTTCTGACATATAAATAGAGTTATTTGCTGATGTATTAGAGAACAAAATAACCATTTCACTAGTACCTGATTGGACTCTGTGATCACTTTTATGAATAGTCTTTCTTGCAGAGGTGGATCACTTTTATGAACTCTGTGATCCAGGTAATACTTGATTGGACATCTCAACTCTCTTTTGTCCAGTTTCAATTTTACTTTAACATGTTGATTTTGCTGAACTTCATAGGTTTTTTTTTTTACATGCATCTTTAAGGTTTCGATTCTTGATTGAATTTAGATATTTGTGTTCCTCAAATATATAAAAAGAGTTTCTGAATCATCATAATAGTAGTAAATGAAGAGTTACTGAATTTCATAATTGGTTGCTTTCTTTTAAAGTTTGGGCAGAGTTGAAAAAATTTTCTTTGTGTTTTTTTTTGGTTTAGAGAAAGAGAATTTATGCTTTTATAGACATCCAAATGAAAGCTGGGAAGTAACTAAGCCAGCAAAGCAAATTCTAGCTGATGTTCCTGAGCCTATGCATAGTATTAATTATTTTAGAGATCTGATCCGAGAAGATTTTTTGTCCATGGTTGCAATTCATAGTGATTTGTGGTTGATTTTTGTGGCTTTCCTTCTTAGTGCACATGCACATCTTAGTCGCAATCAAAGGTACTATCTTGTCATTCTCTTTTTGCTTCATGTGTGGAAGATCATAGCATGCAGTTATAATGTCATTCGAAATCAAGTTGATTCATCATCCTAAGTTTTCTTTTGTTTCTTTTGTTTCTCAGGGCCAACTAGATGAATCATCGAGGTAAATGAGGAAATGATTATTCCCATCATCTTGTCTTGACGTACATTATTCTTCAGTTCACTAAATAATGCAGCATTGCGAAATATGCAGGAGTCAGAGAATTTCAAGAGCTTGTTATCCTTTTTCTGAAAGCGCTCCTATAAGGAATACAGAGGAAAGCTTTCAGGAGGACTGCCTTCCTTTCTTTTTGGATGATGATCCCAGTGGTCTTGAAGGGAGCCCTTCCTTTGCAAAGAAGTCCTCAATGAAACCTGCTTATGGATTTTCTCCCGATGCAAAAGATAGTAGAAAAGGAACATCTAATCCTTTAAATAAAGTGGATTTTACATCCAAGTACAGCAGTACAGGAGATAAATTGGAAAATACTAGTTTTAGACTTGAAAGCTGCAAGGCTTCAGGTGAAACTCTACATGAGCCTCACAAATCCATAGAACAAAGATTAATGAGTATTCGTTCAAGAGATACCAGCAAACTTATAGAACTCCATTTCTCAATTCAATTACATATGATATAGACACGTGGTTCCTTATGTCCTGTTGTCATCTTTTGAATAACATGTGTGGTTTAATTGTCACTCTTGCATTGTTTCTACAGTTGGGGATTCACTGGAGTTGATCGACCAAGATTATGTTCTTATGTCTGGACCTTCCATGGATTCGTCATCTTCTTTAGCTAGCACTTCCAAGCCAAACCATATTCCTTACCAAAATCATCAATTACATCTTCAATTTTAATATCCCTCTCAAACTCCATAATCATAAGGCTATTTTTTTATAGCATGGTGATAACAGTTAAGTGGTTTCCTTCTCTTTTATTGCAGGTTTCACATGCATCTAGTTCGTTTGGGTCACTACGTGCAAATACTTAAGTGAAGATGGAAGCTTTAAGGATAATCGGTATACAATTCAGCTATAAATTTTATGCTTGTATTAGACTTCTAGGAAGTTTAGAAAACTTTGTGGCTGTTGTGATTGGTTCTTGAGGATATTATTGGTTACTTTGTGAAGTTAATTGTTGCTTTAAGGATGATAATTGGTATTTTGATAACTTTTTTGTCATAAACACTTTGAATTGAACTTTAAATAAATGAAAGTCACAATTCTTAGGAAATTGTTAATGCATGTAAGTGTTACAGTGCAAATAATTCTAGATTTCTCTTTTTATTAGTGCAATAGACATGAATTAATTTAGTTACCAAATGAGGAGTGCTACTAATGCCTCCATAGATATTATTCTTGCATTAACAATTATTTTATTAACAAAAAATTGCATTACCAATTATTTTATTAACTTGCATTAAAAAAATTTGAATTAATAGTTCAAATCATTTTATTAGACTATTAGTGAACAATGGCATTAATACAAATAATTAATCAAGCTTTTAAATTTAAAATACAATTCAATAAATATAAAAATTTAAATTTCAAATAAGACATTTACCGGCACTTAAAAGTGCCGGTAAAAGCTTTTAAATTTCAAATAAATTCAAATTTTCAATAGGATTTTTTCCGGCACTTTAAAGCTTTTAAATTTCAAATAAATTCAAATTTTCAATAAGATTTTTACCGGTACTTTAAAGTGCCGGTAAAAGTCTTATGCTTGTAAAAGCATTTAAAAGCGCCAGAAAAAGGAGTGCCCTAATTCCCCACCTCTTTACCGGCATTGGAGTACATGACTGTCGATGGACTTTCACCGGCATTCACCTAACCGGCAGTTTGTTGAACGCCGATAAGATCTTTGCCGGCACTTGTTTGGCCTTTTACCGGCACTTATAAGTGCCAGTAGAAGTTAATTTTTTTTGTAGTGTGTGTCACTCTTCTGGTACTGGTTCTCAAGTAGATGAGGTTACTTCCAAATCAGAAGTTGATAAAACTTTCGGTATTCTGGATAAAAAATTCCTTCTGAAGAAGAGTTTGGCTCTCTAGAGGCATTTTAAAAAAAATCAACAAGCTCATGATTGTGGTCCTGATATCGAAGTTTTCCCTATCTATGCAAGCATTGGCGTGGGGATCGTAGTCCATGATTTTAATGACAATGATGCTGAAAACTGTGTTAATAAGTGTAATAGCTACAATCCTAATATTTCTGAGGAAGTGGAGGCTGGCATGGGTATTGGTAATAGAGTTTATGGGAATAACAATGGCATAAAGGAATTATCTAAAACAAATTTAAATTTTAAACGACAGTTGTTTGAATGAAGCAAGATAAAGGGAGGAATTGTCTGATCAAGTTGGTATGAGTAACACTATTTTGAGTAAGGGTCCTAATGATTTATTAAATAATTCTTCTTTTAAACTAGATGAGCCTTGTGATTAGGGGTGTAAATGATACATTGGTGCTCGCAAGCTACTCGGGCTCGACTCGAGGAAAACTGGAATTCGGCTTGATTTTTGTCAAGCAGAGCTCGAGCTCGAGCTACTCGAACTATCGAGCGAGCCGATTTCGAGCATTTAGATACCCAGCTCGAGTAGCTCGTGAGCCTAATCGAGCTTTTAATTTTTTAATATATATCATATATTAAAATTACATATCTGTCCAATTTATCCTAAAATTACATTTTTATCCTATAGCTTAAAAAAACCCTAACACATCTTAATTCCCTTTTAACGTTTTCTCCTTCGAATAGACTCCTTCTCAACTCCCTAGCCGCACCCCTTGTTTTTCTTCAATCTCTAACGACCAACCCAAATCCGACGACACTCGAATAGCCTCACCGATGTGAACCTACTATTAGAGGCCCTCTTCTTCAATCCTCACGCACTCGCATCTTACAGTCTCATGTTGTTATTCTTATCACCCTCCCTCATCGTTGCTGCCTGTTATTTTTCAATCTTTAACCAGATCCGGCGAGTCTAGCCCCTCTCTCAACAGATCTAGCGAGTCCCTACACCAGCCAACCAACCCCTCTCTTCCTCTCTTTCGCAGCAGATCCGGCTAGTCTAGCATCCCCGGCAACAGATTTGGAGAGCCTACCCCTTCCTGCAATAGATTCGATAAGTCTAACCCCTCTCGTAGCAAATCCGACAAGCCTAGTCCCCAAGCTTTGACGCCTCTACACCATCCGTGCAGCCACTCTCTTCCTTTCTTCCATAGCAGATCTGAAGAGCCGCAGTAGATCTGGCAAGCCTATCCCTCTCCGACAGCAGATCTGGCACACCTAGCTCCTACCGCAGCAAATCCGACGAACCTACAACAGACCTGGCCCCCCCATTGATCCTAATTTATTTTTACAATTTTTATTAATATTATTGATTTTTTTCTTCTATTGATATCACATTTGTGTATGATAGCAGATATTTCAAAGCATCCTAGAGGCTGTGATTGAGACTGAGCAACAAGGTGGTTACACATGTTGATTACAAAGCCAAACTCTCTTTGTTCTTGGTTACCTGATGCGGTTCCTATCATTCTTATCCATTTTTGTATGCATATTCTCAAGTATTAAAGTATTGTTTGGATTTACTCATCGAGTAATATAATTGAAGTATAGATTATTTTCTAAGAGCACTATATTATAGCATCTGCTCAAGTCATACTTCATCCAAGAGGTAAATTATTCATGTTTTACCTTCTTGGTTCATGTTGAATTGTAGATATTTGACAAATTATGAAGATTTTTAGGGCGATGTGCATTATGTGTGGTATGTGGTGACTTGTGTGGAGTGAATTTGTATTGGCAAATATTTTTCTTATGTAGATGATTTTCTGAGATGTATAGCATTTTCTGTTGCTGTTTTGAGTTTTCTAATAAAATTGCATAAGGATTAAGTTTTGAGTTTTTATTGTTTTGAGTTTTCAATATTGTTGTTGCATTGTTATTATTGTTATTAAAAATTTATATTTAGTATATTTAATTAATACACAATATTTCTATTTATATTAAAATAAATTTGAGCTCGAGTTCGAGCATAAGCTTCGAGCTCAAACAATGGAGCCTAATCGAGCGAGCTTGAGTAGCTCGATTTTGATCTCGAGTCTAGCTCAAGCTCAAAAATTAAGGCTCGATCAAGTTCGAGCCGAGTACCAAGCAGCAAGTTTCCAAGTCGAGCTCGAGCTCAAGCACCCCACTGTATCGGCTCGGCTCGGCTCGATTACACCCCTACTTGTGATTTGATTAATGGAAAAGCTTCCAGCATTAACGGTGATCCTCCGGAGAATGCTTTGGTATTATGTGAAAATAGTGGTGCTTAGAATCAATTCCCTTTATCCAAAAGATTAAGGAGGCAAAAAATAAGATCACTAAAGGAGATTAAAGAAAGACTATATAGCAAGCTGTCCCAAAAAACAAAGAAAAGAGGAAGGAAATTTGTCACGGGGTCGAGATTTTTCCTAAAATTTTTTCGCCCATGATGGCATTAGGATGCGCACCTAGTTCAGCCAATCGATTTATGAAAGTCCACACACACTCGAAGGAACACTGTCGTAAAACAACATGTACCCCACCACCCAAGCACACACCCTAGCACAATAACAAAGACAAGCACACACACAAGAACACACACACGTTTACAGGAATTCCCCTATTCCCAACCTTTTCATTCACACCAAAAAGGATTTACAAGTTTACTACAGTGGCACAACAACACGCTTACCCTGAAGGTCCATGCCTACTGCCTTCTACGACTCACACACTTATGTCTGAATCTGTTATGGGATTAAGAGTTTTCCCAAAATTCTTTCGCCCATGATGGCACTAGGACATGCACCTAGTTCAGCCAACTGATCTGTGTAAGCCCACATACACTCGAAGGAACACTGTCGTAAAACAGCACGTGCACCACCACCCAAGCAAGCACAGTAGCATAATAACAAAGATAAGCGCACACACAAAAACACACACATTTACAGGAACTCTCCTGTTCCCAACCTTTTCATTCACACTAAAAAGGATTTATAAGTTTGCTACAGTGGCACAACAACATGCTCACCTTGGAGGTCCGTGCCTACTACCTTCTATGACTCACACACTTCTGTCTGCTGCAAGGACACTTTTTACAAAGTCTGAGTTCTCTATTCTCTCTATGAGATGTCCACTGCTTTACACGACTTTATATAAGCAATCTCTGTGGCTGACATCCCCAGCCATTAGGAATTCTTTTTTATTTGAAATTCCTAAGTAACCAAGCTTAATAGAAACTCCTCCAGCTTCCCCCGCTAAAGTTATTGCTGTACAATAACTCTGCCCCACGCATAGTCATCTGTCTAGTGCTGCTGTCAGTTGCCAGCTCATATCTTGAGTGCTAGGTGTGTGCACTCATCCAAGGTCCATCCAACCTTCTTAGAATCCTTTTTCAAGTTGGACTAACCTTCCGCGCTAATCAGATCACACCTAGAAAAGTTTCATACTGACCTAACTCCTCTCGCACAGTCTTGGTCGTATTAGAACTCCTTCCCACATCTACCTCCTCATCAGCATCCACACGCGCGCACATCCAATCAAATTACCCACGATCCTAGTTTTGTGCATGCTCGATTGCCATTTACGCATGCCACCTAACATGCTCTGCTTCTACAGCCAACGAAAGTTGTCCCATGCTCACTCCCTAGGCATAGCTAATCTTTGCCTGCACCAACTTGCGCACGAGCACGCCCCTCGATCACAAGGGTGTAACAAACTCTCCCCATTGAATGAAGCCGACATCCTCATCAGGAGGTTGTCTGGATAAGCCCACTGCTCCTTGCATCCGCACAGTATCCTATAGTGCTGCAAGAGTTTCTCACATGAAACATTCACCAAGTCTGACCATATGTACCCCGAGCATGACGATCACTGTCGAGCATCTTCACCACATGCTGACCTGATAGTCCCATCGCTATAAAGCCACCAACATCGCAAACTCATCAAAACGATCTGCCACTACTAAGATAGATCTCCATCTATCACGTGCGTGCAATCCTACCTGAAATATAAACTCCCACAACCTGCCTAAAGTTGGTAGTGATTGAAATAGTCCCGTCTATCTCAATAGCTAAGTCATCACAATGGCACGGACACAAAATCCCATGTCTCCTGGCCAAAAAATAAAATCAAGCGAACATCCTATGCTTGGATGTTCTGCTGTCAACCATGGATCGTGCGCCAAGCTGCGCCTCAATTCTCTACTTATAGGAACCAACAACCTGCCCCCATGAGCATACCACAAGTTGTTACCAACCCAACTACATCAAACCAAGCCTTCCCTAGTTTGCTGCCTCACACAACAGTAGTTAGTGTTTACCGTAGACACCTGCCTAATTCGATCACAACTGTTAGGGTGGATAAGAAAATCGAAAGCATCATATGAGGGTACCTCGAATCTGTCTTCCACCTTCATGTCCTTGCTTTGTTGGTGAAGGCTATGACAATGTGCAAGGGACTCTACTGACCTTGCATCTAAGCAATTGGCTATGCTTATATGTCTCCCATGTGCTGTCTCGAACTCATCAACAACTAGCTCTCATTTCTTGCTATCAATATCAATGGGGTGTCCTCCTTGGACCATCACCCTTTTACTGCCTCTGCCTAATGCACCCACATGTACCTCTGCAATGTCATCACAAGGGCCAGCAATTTGGACAAAGGTTGCTAACCTGACTATCTTACCCTTTTTCCTTTCTAATTTCGCTGGCATGTAGGACTTTTCTGCCTTTGATCCTTCACTCTTTGTTGGGACAAAGCATGGGCACCTTTCGTCACCAATCCATAGGCCACCCAAGTAAGGTATAGGTGTTGCTTTTGCATCAACAAAGAATTCCAACCCGAAGATCAACTCAAAATTATCAAGTGACAGTGTCGTAAGGGTCCACTCCTATTCCTATTTGCCTACCTTCATCGAAACAATGGTCACGCCTAGGACAGGTTATGCCTTCACGTTTACAGCCTTGATTTGACTTGACCACTTGGAGACGGTCAATCTAAGATGCTACATAACCTGCTGGGAGATGAAATTGTTGGTAGCTCCTGTATCTAACATGGAACGCACACCCTGCCCATTCATCTCTGCCTTCACTTACATCAACCCTTGGTTAGGGCCTCGCTTGCCCATTATGATGAAATTCAACAACTGCAATGGATTGAATCTAGGATTCAACTCTTCCGCCTCACTTTCAGAATCAACTTAAGTAATTAGAGTAGAAAGCTTTTACCTACGAGGACAATCTTTAATAAGATGAGGGCCATCACAAAGGAAACAATCGGATCTGGATTTACTTTGGGGTGCATCCGATTCCCTTGATTCAGATGACTCGCTTTCACTTTGCTTCTTGCCTCGCTTTCTATCTTTGCCATGCCTCCGATTCTTCTTATCCTCCTTGGACTTCTTTTTATCAGTATTAGATGAAAAAGGTCCAACTCAATAGTCATTCAAACTATCTGCAACAACAATAATCGAAGGTAGATCCGTCACCTTCAGTTGCCTCAACTCCAACTGAGCCCAAGGCTGAAGACCCGACAGGAAGTTAAACACCTGATCTTCTTTAGTCATGTTTGTGATCTCCAACATCAACAAAATGAACTCTTTGACATAGTCTCGTACAGAACCCATGTGCTCAGTTTCTTAAGTGCCTATCTAGCCTGTCAAGTTGTGTTTAAATGAAGAAATTGCTCCATCAATTCCTTCTTCAAGGCATCCCAAGTCTAGATTGCTTCTCGTCCAGCACTTGCATCATCATCTAACCTTGTCTGCCACCATTATTTAGCATCATCGGTGATGTACATGCTAGTAATCGACACTTGGTCCCTCTCCGTGACACAAGCAGCCTTGAAGTATTGCTCCATATCCCATATGAAGTTTTCCAACTCCTTGGCACTTTGACTCCCATCGAATTGCTTAGGCTTCGGGACTTTCAGCTTTGAAGGTCTATCGCTAGCACCACTACTTGAGGAACTTGTAACAGCCTTCTTTAGTAAACTAGCATCAGTTTTAGTGTTAGAAAATTTACCTTCAATGTTAGAAATTCTACTTTTAGCTTTAAGTAGAATCAGTTGAAAGTTAATAAGAATCAAGTAAACAAGTATGCGATTGAATCGCTATCTGATAGTGATTTTTAGAAACGTTATAAAGTCATTACTGGGAAAGCTAAAGCTATTTGGAATATAGGAAAAATGTTAGGCTTCCATGCAAATTGTGAGGATGATATTGTTATTAAGACATTGAAAAAAATGATGATTGAGGAATAGAAGAACTTAGAGTTGCCTCAAGAATAATATGGGATAGATCTTTACGATTTTTGTTTTCTATTATTGCTCTAAACTTCTGGTGAAGGATCTATGTCTTTTTTTTTTGTTTAGTTCTATTTTTGGGTTGTTTTGATTCATAGTTTTGATGTTGTTTTTTTCCAAATTACAAGATTGGTGCAATTTCAAGATAAAGGCATTTTATGATGGATCTCCATCGTGTTTGATTTAGTGGTTTTAAATAAAATCTTAAGGCAAGAAGATTTAGGGTAGGAGATATGTAGATCATTCTCTCATTGAACATCTTTTGTTTGTTTGTTTCTTTGCTATTGTGTTAGCTGGGGATGTTTGACAAGGAAGTTTCATGGCTTGGTTATCATCGTTACTATTTTTTATGGTTTTTTTTTGTAGTATTTATGGTATCCATTAAGGGTTGTTGCTTTTATTATGGTTTATGTCCTTGATTATGCATGAGCTGGATAATAAAAGTACAAGTTTGGGTCTTGGTGAAGGCAATAGCAGATGTTTCCTAGGCTTGTGTTATTGTGCTGCTGAAGCTAGAGGTGTGGTTGATGGCTATGTGAATCAAGGCTTATGTAAAGAGCAAGTTGTTGCTATTCTTTGGGAAGTCTATTGCATTTGATGGAAAGATGGTATTTTAGGAAGCTCGATTCATGGTTAGCTATTGCAAGGGACGTTGGTTTTGGGTGGTTATCCAAACCAATTACTGCCAATGTTAGATGTTGGTGTCATGGATTTGTTTTGAATTTTTTAGAGTTATGGTAGTAAGGTTGCTTTAGCATGGATTGATTTTTGTTTCAAGCATAGTTAGGCAAGCTTTAGTGCTGACTATTTGGTGAAGCTTGTTCTTTTTATCTGGCACTAAAGGTTTTCGGTTACGATTTTTTAACTCTGAGTTGAAAGATGATGATTGAATGTTTGCAGCAATTGGTGTTGCTCTGCTTGTCTGTGGATCAATTTAGTCATTGTGAACTACTGTTGTTGATAAACTTCAATCATTATTTGCATCAGCTAAATGAATTCTACCAGGAGGTGTTGGATAATTGTTGGATCAGGCTTTTAGGTGTTCTATATAATTAGTTGATTTTGTTTGGATTCTTTAGGTAATCTGAGCTTGTTTGCAGAGTTCTTTTGGCGGTCTGATACTTTGCTGTATTTGGGTTCGGTTCTTTTCTATACTTTGGTTTTATTTTTAACCAAGGTTTTTTCTTGGTGTTTTTATTTTGCTGGAATGTTGTATATTGCATCTTTTGACACTTATATGAGCCTTCATAACTTGTGTTATAATAAAATCTTATTGGCTTAGCAAAAAAAAAAAGTGCTTACAGCTATCAAAGATGCTTAATCAAGATTCTGAAAAGCCTAATTAGGAATTTGGAGTTTTAAGTTTGAAGAAATTTTTCTTTTTACATTAGGATATTAATTTAATAAATAGTTTGTAGGAATCTTTTCTTTCTAAATAGAACACCATTGTAATGAAAATTTTTTAATTTTGTAATCATTTTTGGGAATTATTTGTTAAAAATGTTGTCTGAGCATGTGTTCATTTCTTATCCCATGAATTTAATTCATTTGTGTGCTAATTAATGACAAGCTTATTGAAGACACATAATAACACATCATTTTAATTGTTAAAGGATATCGAAACGATCAAATATCCTATTCAGCATTCTATTACGAAAGAAAAACAAATCAATAGAATGGAAAAGATAAAAAAGGAACAAGACATGAAAGAGCAGTTGAGAAAAATGATGAATTTTGTGGAAAGTTTGAATAAGAAAGTCAAAAATTTGTTGTATCGAAGGGTTTAAGTTCCAAGAAAGTAAAAGAAATTGAATATGAGTATTTTAGAGACAAAAAAAGGATTCAAATTCTGAACAAAGATGAATCTTTCAGAAGAAAGCTAGAGCAGTCAAAGGAATGGATGTTTATAACTTTGAGGATGTAGTTGAGCTTTTCTTATTGCCTGATGTCATCATCCCACTTTAGTTCAAAATCCTTGAATTTGAGAAGTATGATGAAAATACATGTCTAATAACTTATGTCACCATGTATTGTAGAAAGATAGTAGCTTATTCGCATGATGACAAGTTATTGATCCATGTGTTCTAAGATCTTTACAGGTTCTACTAATAGATGGTACGTTCAGTTAACTAAAGCTTGCATCACTTCATGGAAAGAATTGGCTAGAATATTTGTCGCTCAATATAAGCACGTCATTGATATGGCACTAGATTGATTATTCTTGTAAAATATGGAAAAGAGCACTACTAAGAGATTTAGAGAGAATGCTCAAAGCAAAAGGATATTGTTGCTCTGGTTCAACCACCCATTATAGAGAAAGAGGTTATTGTTTTGTTAGTCAATACTCTCAAGGCTCCATATGGTGAAAGAAAGATTGGAAATGCTAGTAAGAATTTTGTAAACATGGTGCTTTCTGGAGAAATAATAGAGAATGTAGTAAAAAAGTCAATGTAAAGCTAGGTGATGTATCAATGGATGAGAAAAGAGAGGCATAAGTGATGACATTCAAGGGGCAATCATTTGGCAGATATTTCCCTTACTTGATGTACTAGCCTTATCACCTGAATTCAAGCAACATTTTCCAAAGTCCATACCATAATTAGCCAATTCCACCATCGAACTTTCAAGCAAATCTCTAGCCCTTATATGCAGATTGAAAAAGAAAAAATTATATGTATTTATTTTTAAGGGCTCAACATTTTTTTAGTTTGTTAATTGATAAAGTGTCAACTTCTAGTGCATCGACAGTGTATAGAGACTATACATTATTAGTACATCATATACAAACTCTATTATATTAGTTGTTATCTTTAAATTAACAATTAAATATTTTGAAATGACAGAAACTTAAGCATAATTAAATGCTTAATGTTTATGTGTAAATTTGCATAAAGCTTTTTACAACAATATCAAGTGCAAGTATATATTGAAAATGTTTTACTACAATGCACTTGGAAAATATGAGATTAAGTAATTTTCCATTGAACTATTTGATTAAAATTTTGAGAAAATTACTTAATAAATGTTTTAGACCAAATTTTCACTTGACTAAGTTAAGAAATATTTACATGAAAGTGAGAAATGAGTTGGGATCAAAGACTACATGTATTTAAACTCAAAATTGTCCAGAAAAGTGAAATTTGAATGAATGGATTGATCCCCTCCTTCATGGGATCAATCCTTAAGTGGTAGAATCATCAAAAACTAAAATCTAGACTTGAAGGATCAATCCCCCTATCAATGGACCGATCCCAAGACGACAAAATGCTTCAAATGCTAATCAGGACTTGAAGGATTGATCCCTAAACCTAGAGGATCGATCCTAGGAAGGCAAAAAGGCCCAAATGCACAACAAAGCTAAAGAGGATCGATCCGTTTAGGCTGAGGATTGATCCCATACCACACAATTTGTGCCCAACGGCTAGTTTTTTAGGGTTTCAACGGGAATAATTACATTAAATACTCCAACAATCGTCTTTAGCTCTTGAGGGACTATAAATACATGCATTTATGAATATAAAGAGTAGAACAAGCACTATTTCATCTTCCTCAACCTTCAAGAAAAAATTCAAAGCTCAAATCTTCTCTTCTTCATACTCATTGTACTTCATATTGTGTATTTCTACCTTTTGAGAGGTTCTCTATTGTACACAATCCACCTCAACTCAATTTTTTACTTTAAAGGAGAGTGTAATCTTGTATGGTTATCTTGTGAGTGATTGGGTAGCTTCAAAAAGGAAAGGATTTAGGGGGTTCTTCCTAAGCCTACAAAAAGAAGTGTAAGAGGTCTCTCCACACCTTAAAGTAGATTATATTGAATCATAAGGAATCAATACTTGACAAAAGGATCAAGGAGAGAGGATGTAGGCAAGAAATTGGCCGAACCTCTATAAATCTTGTGTTTACATCTTCTTCCTTACTCTTTATTTACTGTTTTTGTTTATTTATTGTGCAATTTGTTTAATTAGCTTGTGTACCTTTAAAATTTAGAATTAAGGCCAAAAATAGATTCACCCCCTCTCGATAGAGTCAACAATTGGTATCAGAGCTTGGGCTAGAGATTGATTCGAAGTAATTTCCATCGAGTATAAACGATCTAGATGGCTCAAAATAGTGTAGTTATACCCTTAGTAGGAAAAGGGCACTCTATAGTTAGGCCATCACTCTTTAATGGTGAGAACTATGCATATTGGAAGACTAGAATGATGTTGTTCATTCAAGCCAATGATTATAAAGTGTGGAGAATTATTGTAAAAGGTCCCCTAGTTCCAATTAAGAAAATCGATGGGGAAGAAGTGCTAAAGAAAGAGGATGAATGGGATACAAATAATTTTAGAATGGCATAATTAAATGCTAAGGCAATGCACATATTCTTTTGTGCACTAGGGCCTAATGAATACAATAGAGTGTCATTGTGTGAGAATGTAAAACAAATTTGGGATAAGTTAGTACTCACTCATGGGGGAATAACACAAGTTAAGGAGACTAAGGTAGGCATGCTCACTAAATGAAAAATGAAGAAACCTTTAGTGACATGTTTACTAGGTTCAACAATATCATAAATGGTCTCAAGTCATTAGGTAAGACTTACTCTAATGTTGAAATGGTTAAGAAAATCCTTAATAGCTTGCCTAAATCATGGGAAGCTAAAGTTACTGCTATTGAGAAGTCAAAGGATCCACATACACTATCTTTGATAAACTCATGGGATCACTTCTTACTACGAAGTGAAAATTAAAAGAAACCAAGAACCTCCTAAGAAGGTTGGAGTTGCATTGAAATCCACCACACATAAGGAATGTAAGGATGATAATGAAGAAAGTGATGAAGATGATGATGATGAGGAGGAAGACATAGAGATGGCAATGTTTGCCAAAAGATTCAACAAATCTATAAGAATGAGAACTAGTGGAAATTTTAAGAGACCCCCTAGGAGAGACTCTAGTAAAGAAGAAACTAGTAGGAAAGAAAAGGAAACCATTATTTGTTATGAATGCAAGAAACTTGGTCACATTAAATTTGTTTCTCCTTTATATAGAAAACAAAGTGAGAAGAAAACAAAGAAGAAGGCAATGGTGGCTACGTAAAGCGATGGTGATAGCTACGATGAGGAAAATGTTGAAGATGAGGTGGCCAATCTTTGCTTTATGACCATTAATGATGATAAGGTAAATTCTAACTCACTTGATACTAATGAATATACTTTTGATGAGTTGCAAGATGCCTTGGATGATTTGGCTAGTCAATTTGAAAACATGAATATAAAATATAAGAAAATGATTTCAAAATTGAAAATGGAAAATGAAATGCTCATGAATGCTAAATTAGAATGTGAAAAGAAGTTAGAGAATGCCAATCTAGAAATAGATGAGTTAAATAAAAATAACATTAATATGCAAAACTCCTTTTCTAGATTCTATATGGGTCAACAAAAACTTGATCACATGTTACAGACCAAAGAGCATTCTTTGCAAAGAAAGAGTAGGTTTTAATGCATCAAATAAGGAAATTCATTTGAAAAATTTTCTTATCATGAATGAAAAAATAGTTTTATGCTCTTTATGCAATAAACTAGGACACTCTTCACAAGCATGCACATCAAGGGAAACCACTTTTAGAGGAAAATTAGTAAAGAAAAATTGGGTACCCAAACATGTTATAAATTCAAATGACGAATCTTTGAAAATGAAATGGATCCCTAAAAGATCAAAGATTATATGTACTAACTTTCAAGGACCCAAGAAAATTTGGGTACCTAAAGCAAAAGTTTATGCATTTGATTGTAGGAAGAAGAGCATTGCTACAAGGTAAAGTCAAAGGAACATTAGTACCTTGATATTAGATGCTCAAGAAACATGACTGATGACAAGAGTCAATTAAAAAACCTAAAGCCTAAAAGTGGTGGAGAAGTTACATTTGGGGACAACTCCAAAGGGCAAATAAAAGGGATTGGCTCCATTGGTAACTCTTCTTCTACTATTGAAAATGTGTTGTATGTTAGAGGATTAAAGCATAACTTGCTGAGTATTAGTCAATTATGTGATAAAGGTTTTAAGGTTGTGTTTGAGGCTTTGAGTTGTCATGTTGTTGATGCTAAAACCAACCAAATACTTTTCATTGGACATAGACAAGGAAACATTTATATTGTACACTTAGATGAACTAAATAACAAAAATGTATGCTTTATGGCCACTAAGGAAGATGAACTTTGGTTATGGCATAGGAGATTAGGTCATGCTAGCATGCATGTATTGCCCAAATTAGCTAAAGAGAGACCTAGTTGTAGGATTACCTAAGCTTCAATTTGAAGATGATAAAGTTTGCGAGGCTTGTGTAAGAGGTAAGCACAATAGAGTCTCTTTCAAATCTAAGGTGTCTTTCAACATCTAGGCCACTCAAACTTCTTCACTTAGATCTCTTTGGATCAACTAGAACTACTAGCTTATGAGGAAAACACTATGGCTTTGTTATAGTTGATGATTATACTAGGTTCATATAGGTACTTTTCTTAAGTATTAAAAATGAAGCCTTAGATAAATTCATTACTTTTTCAAAAATTACTCAAAATGTAAAAGGATATTCATAACTAATATTAGGAGTGATCATGGAAAAGAATTTGAAAATCTTAGTTTTGACACTTATTGTAATGATAATGGTATTAGCCATAATTTTTCAATTCCTAAAACACTTCAACAAAATGCAGTGGTTGAAAGGAGAAATAGAACTTTAGAAGAAATAGCTAGAACCATGCTTTGTGAAAATAACTTACCAAAATATTTTTGGGCTGAAGCTATCAACACTTTATGCTATATAATAAATATAGCAATGATTAGGCCAATTTTAAAGAAAACTCCTTATGAACTTTATAAAGGAAAAAAGCCTAATATTAGCTGTTTTCTTTCTTTTGGATGCAAATGTTTTGTTTTGAATAATGGAAAAGATAATCTAAGAAAATTTGATGCAAAAAGTGAAGAAGGTATCTTTTTTGGATATTCCTTAAATTTTAAGGCTTATAAGGTATTCAACAAAAGAACACTTATTGTAGAAGAATCAATACATGTGATCTTTGATGAGTCAAATTCTTCTAATAAAAGCAATCTTGATGATGATGTAGAAATATTTGATGAACCAATAATTGATCCATCTCAAGATAAAGATGTTAGCAAACAATTAGAAGATCTTGACATAAATAAAAAGGAGTCATTAGATCAAGAGACAATTGAGAAAGAATCTAAATATCCTAAAGAACTTAACTATGTAAAAAATAATGACATTGTTGGAGATCCAAATATTAGAGTTAGAATTGATCATCATATAGAAATATTTGCCAACATGTAGCATTTGTATCTCAATTTGAACAAAAAAATGTGCATGAGGCTTTAAAGGATGAAAATTGAATTATGGCTATGCAAGAAGAATTAAATCAATTTGAATGAAGTAAAGTTTGGAATCTCATGGAAAGACCTAATGATCATCCAATTATTGGAACCAAATGGATATTTAAGAATAAAATGGATAAGAATAGTGTGATAATTAGAAACAAGGCTAGATTAGTGGCACAAGGATATAGGCAAGAAGAAAGAATAGAATATGATGAAACTTATGTTCCGATAGCTAAACTAGAAGCTATTAGGATGCTACTTGCCTTTGCATATTACAAAGATTTCAGACTTTATCAAATGGATGTTAAAAGTGCATTTCTAAATGGTTTCGTAAATGAAGAGGTTTACGTAGAGCAACCTCTCGATTTTGAAAATCCAAAGTTTCCCAATCATGTTTTCAAACTTTCAAAGGTTTTGTATAGATTAAAACAAGCTCTTAGAGCTTGGTATGAAAGACTATCTAAGTTTTTGATTGAAAAAGGTTTTACAAGAGGCAAAGTAGACACAACTTTATTTATTCAATTTAAGGGTAGTGACTTGTTAGTAGTTCAAATCTATGTAAATGATATCATTTTTGGATCCACAAATGAATCTTTGTGTGTAAATTTCTCCAAATTAATGTAAGGTGAATTTGAAATGAGCATGATAGGAGAGCTAGCTGTCACATCCCGTGACTACATTATTTTACGTTTTTCCACACATTTTATATGGTTAGGCTGTCTGTGATGCCTTTACACATTGTTCATCTACAACAGTAAACCATTTACACATTATTTATTTATTGTCAATTAATATTCCCAACTTTAAGATGTTAGTTTACATCCCCTGAAATTAAATTTTACGACAAGTAGTACTGTACGAATATGTCTGAATATACAAATGTAAATATGATACCTTGGGAATCCATCATACGATACTCCGAGCTACTCAAGCATAGTTAAGCCATGGTTTGGTGCTTCAGCTATTCTTTACATCAAATTTGTGATGATGAAAGTAAAGGAATGAGCAAAACCACAGCTTAGTAAGAGAATTGTATGCAAATCTTGATACCTCGAAGACTATATGCAGTAAAATCTTTTTATTTTATGTATAAACTGGTACACTACCAGGGAAATGATACTATAGTCGATCGGGAATTCCAGATGGAGCATGAAAGGTATTTTGAAATACTTATCTTGTCCCGGAAGCCCAGAGCGACTATAGGGAGTAGGAATTTATTTAAATATAAAGTTCATTCAATATTTACTGCATATAAAATGTCATATGATTAATTAAAACCAGTTAGTAAATCATATGAACCACACTAGAAATTTATTTTGATTTCCACCGTTGAAATCAAATCATTTTAAATACATGTAGCAGTAAAATACAATGTTCACATATTTCACAAATCAGTGATAAAGCATCACAATAGCAGTATATTTCCATATTTCTCATCAAATCCAAACATGTGGAATAATAGTGAAGACCAGGCACACCCTAATAATATCATGCTATAAGTCTCGTAGGGAATAATAGGGTACACGTGAGATCCCTGTAGGGACAGTATAATAAATACATGAGATCTATGGCCATAGTTTATAAGTGTCCTTGGTCGTACACTGAGCGAGTGACGCCGGGACCACTGAAGACGGCTCAATATCAAGAGCACAACACATAAAAAGGTACACATGAACACGTGAGCATGATATGGGGCCTAATAGTCTCAAAACAGTATATGTGAAATCTCGTTACCTTTATGGAATTAAGTAAAATCAATAACATCTTTCAGAAATTTCATAAAGGTATAAATCACAATATCGTACGGTGAAAACAGTTTATAAAATAATTTCACTGTGAAATAAAATTCTCATAACTGTACCTTTTCATCGTAGTACACATATACAAATGTTTTCATATTTTCCTTTTTAACATTCGAAATTCAAAATTTTTGGAAATCAATTTCCAATATTTTCATAATTTATGGAAAAATAAAAATATTTATTTTCCAAATTTAATAATAATTTCACCAACACATTTCACTCTATAAAACACGTGCAGAGACATTTTAGTCTCAAAACAATAATTTCACCGTGATGAAGCCTTTATGGAAATCATTACACGTGATGTAATTTATTTTATCCATAAAGGAAAACCACAAATAGAATAGTGAATGTCCTCCTGAAAATAATTATAAAATATTCACTATTCACCATTTCACTTCACCAATCACACCTTTCACTATAAAACACGTGGGATGAATTTTCAGTAGTGAAACCTTTACCGAAATCGGTATCATGAATATTTAATCACTACTTTTTTGTAATTCCACTTATGAAAAATAATTAATTTTTAACTTTTGAGGCTAGGATAAACACCAATGATGTACTAAAATTTTAATAATATTTTTGGAAATATCTTTAGTAAATTTCGGTAGCATAACGGCTACCAGAGTCCTAGCCTCCCTGCACTTTCAAACACAGTCTTAACAGCCAGAAACCACAATTTCATGGCAATTCAAGGCAATTCAATATCCGATAAATCTTATAAAATTCATAGCATGAAAACCATGCATTCGGATATCCCTATAAATTCACACACGCATTCCTTACCAGTCTTATGAAGCTGAGCTTTTCGGTTACTTTTACCGAATTCTGTCGACTTGGGCTGCAATATAATTTTATCAAAAATTATTAATATTTTTCCTTTTAATTTCAAGCCACTAGTATTCATAAAATGCAGCCACTAATGTCATAATATAAGCACAACCAGTATAAATTATACTAGTGCTACAACTCAACTTCCTCATTTTAGTTCTTTTTCGATTCTAATTTCACCAATCCTTCTCTTTAAATTTCTATAGTCCTTTTCTACTATTAATCATAAAAATTCATCATATTCATCCATAAACCAAGTCATGACCGAAACCCTTCTTTGGCCATTTCTTTGACTTTCCAGCTTTTTCCTTAAATTGATGTTTCCAATTGGTGAGTCTAGTCTACGTGAGTCTTCCTTGCCATATTCTTGCATGAACATGACAATTTCCTATTCTTCCATGTCCAAACTGAAACTCCCCTGTCACTAACCAAATTTTGGTTTTTCATCATTTCAAGTTTCTAAGCTTTCTCTTCATTTTATTTATATTTTATAATTCATTTCTCATCACCTTCATACAAATTTCAGCCCATTTCCTTGCTTGTTCTCATCTAAGTCAACATCTCATATTGTTCCAATTTCCATATTCTAACAAGATTTAACTAAAAACAATATTATAACCATGATTCTCATGTTAAGAATTATAGAAATTCATCATGTAATATCAAGAAAACCATAGACTTGTAAAAACTCACCTTGACCGAAATTCACTTCCCAAAACAGATTGTGTTCTGCTTCAAGTCAGCCTCACTTCTCTTGTTTCTTGGCTATTTACATGAGGGAGGAAAGGTTGATGGTGAAGGTTAGAGGGTTAGCTATCAAAGGTATATGATCATGTTAATTTTCCTTGGAAGAATAGGAGCTAAATTAGAACCCAAACTGAAACACAAATTCTGACTCTTGTAGAACATCAGAAATTCAGTGAGAAGATTGTAAAAATTGTTGAGTTTTGCTTTCATTTGGTCTTCTTTTTATTCAAGGTATCCAATAACACTTTGCCACTTAGCTTCCTGTCCATTTCCTTTCATCATCCCTTGTCTTATTAGCATTAAAATTCTGAAGAAATTGGCAGCATAGAGGAATGGCTGGAATGGTTCCTTTACTGTCCCGTTTTTGACCAAGTTCACCTCTCCTTTTTGTGATTTTTATCCAATGAAAATTATACACATGTTATTTCTAACTTTTCTTCCTTTTATATTAATCATATTGCTAATTTTATACTGCAAAAATTTTGATTGAATTCCTTTAAATTTCCAGTTGGAAATCGGTACCAGGGTAGCAATGAAGAATGACGTATCGTCCACAACTTTGGTTGCACTTCTTGACTTTTCTTTGCCTCTTTTGATAGCTATTTCAGCCAATAAAATTCCACTAAATAATTTATTTCCGCTATCAATCATTTATAATATGGTGTATAGTGTTATAAAATCGGGTCTCACACTAACATTCTTTCTAGGAGTTCAAGTAAAATAATGTAAAGATGGAATTTTTATAAATCAAGCTAAGTACACTAAGGACTTGCTCAAAAGATTTGGGATGGATGAGACCAAACCTCAATCCACCCCAATGAGCAGACTATCAAGCTTGATAAAGATGAAGGAGGTAAGTGTGTAGACACTAAACTATATAGGTCCATGATTGGCTCATTATTATATCTCATAGCTAGTAGGCCTGATATAATGTTTAGGTTATGCTTGTGTGCTAGATTTCAATCATCTCTTAGAGAATCACACTTACAAGCTATCAAAAGAATCTTTAGATACCTTAGAGACACTTCTTCCTTAGGACTATGGTATCCTAAAAACTTTACTTTTGCTCTTCACGCTTATTCTGATGCGGATTTTAGTGGATGTAAAGTTGATAGGAAAATCACATCCGGTACTTGCCAATTCTTAATCACATCCGGTACTTGCCAATTCTTGGGGAATAGACTCATCTCATCGTTCTCTAAGAAACAAAATAGTGTAGCTCAATTCATAACCGAAGCTGAATGTATTACATCCGGAAGTTCTTATGCACAAGTATTATGGATGAGGCAACAAATGAGTGACTATAGAATAGAGATGAATCAAATTCCTATCAAATGTGATAATATTAGTGCTATTAATCTCACAAAAAATCCCATACAACACTTTAGAACTAAACACATTGAAATAAGGCATCATTTTATAAGAGATCATGTGCAAAAAGGTGATACTGTTCTAGAGTCTGTAGATATCTTGCATCAATTGGCTGATAGTTTTACTAAACCTTTAGATAAAGAAAGATTTTGCACACTTAGAGGAGAACCTGATCTAATGAATGCACCTTGAACTTGAATATTATCTTTGTATCCTTGGTTGAATGGTTTAAGTTGGTAATGATGGATGCAAGTTAGGAATTTAAAGAATATTTTAACTACTTGCTCATCATATACTTAACCTATCATAATTCTTTAAGAAATTGTAATGGACTTAAGTCATTAGGATGATTTGATGAATTATGTGTTTAACACTTATGTGATTATGTTCTAAATTCCTTGTTAAGTGTTCAACACTCATTTATTTTGAAAAAGAGTATAAATTTAGCAAAATCACCATGTTTGCTCTTAAAAAGACATTTCTTATACTTAAATTATCTCAAAACAAACCAAAATGCATTTTCAATGATTTTACTATATGTTTTTGCCTTCTACATGTCATACAAGATGGTTTCAACTTGCTTAAATCCTGTTTTGATCTTAAAAGACTAAAAATACATGATTTCATTTGTTTTCAAAACAATTTTCTGCATAAAAATTGAGGCAAATAACTAAGGGATCGATTCCTAATGATATAAGATCGATTCCTTGGGTTTTTCATGCCTAAAAATTTGGGTCTAGCTATGAGGGATCGATCCTTGTTACCATGGGATCAATCCCTTGGCTTTAATCTTTTTTGGAATTTGATTCTGTCTAGAAGGGATCGATCCCTTCATTAAAGGGATCGATATGAAGGGATCGATCCCCTCGGTTCTGCTCACGAGAATTGGGCTTTTAAAACCTTGATTTCTGTTATTTTCACTGCATATTCACTGTTCTTGTTCCTCTCCTTTCTCTCTCAATTGACTTCATACCCAAAATTTCAATCTTTCTCTTTTCTCCACCAAATTTCATCATTCTTCCACCATTCTTCATCATTTTCAATCTATTTTCACTTCTCACCATTATTTCAAAACTTTTTCTTATCTTGCATGTTTTGACTCTACCAAAAACCCATTTTTTGTGCATTTTCATCCTTATTTTTCTTTTCATCCACTCATCCTTTCATCTCACTCTCTTCTTAAAATCTCTTCAACACCACACTAACTTATTGTGTATTGTGTTGGATATCAAAAACATCTCCTATAATCTCATCAGTACCTCTTCAAAGTCACCACCACCACACTAACTTGTTGTGTATTGTGTTGGATATCACAAACATCTCTTATAATCTCATCTCTATCTCTTCAAAGTCACCACCACCAATTGTATGTTGAAATTCCTCAAAGAACTTTTTTTTTGTTTTTCACACTCCAAACTTGTACAAAATGCCTCCAAGAGTGAAACATATAGCCAAGAAACGCAAATCAACATCTCCCTCCTCCTTCTCCTCCTCATCCATACCTACAGCTTTCAACTGTAGTTTCCGCAATGTGAAAGAAAAGAACCAATTTCTTGAAAGCTTTGCCAACATGAAAATTCAACATTGATGACCCATCAACTTTGTCTTTCTTGAAGAAATTGAATTCCCTTATCTTGCTCAATTCGAAGCCTTCAAATGGACCACATTTCTTTGCATCAATACTCTCATTCCATGTAATATTATTCGAGCCTTCTTCTCAAATGCCGAACTCATCCACAGTCCTAATGATCGATACAAAGTTGTAAAGATTAAATCATTCATTATGGGACAGTCCATTGAAATTACTTCAAACAAGCTTTCCATGGTTTTTTGCATTCCTAATGAAGGCCTCACTTATGAAGATGAGAATGCTCTTTTAGACTTTCCTATAGTTGATGGTTGAGCAAGTGATCTTCGTATCTTTGCTTGTCTCCTTCATATCATTATTTCCTGGAACCTTCATCCTTTCAGCACCAAGTAGTCACAAGTTAGAAAACTTGATCGATTTTGACTTCATCACATTTACGATCCCACTACTGGGAAGCCTAATCTTCTTCACTTTATTTTCCACGATTGGATAAAAATTGTAGAAGGTGGTGCCAAGACAATCGTGTTTCCTTAGCCACTAGCATATTATCTCGTTGAAAAAGGAATTGATTACTCGTGCAAAGATGGAGTTCTACCTGATGTTAGTACTACGATCAATTTAGGAACACTTCACAACATGGGATGGTATCAAAATGTGCGAACTAGCTTAGGTGGATGGGAGAAGTGACATGCAATCATCCTCCAGCTCTTGATCAAGCTCCCGAAGAGGAAGCACCAGATGTTCCTTTTTCATCTGCACCATCGAGTTCAACGCCTGCTACACTTGACCAGATGATACTAATGCTTCAACAATTCAACAACACTTAGCAAGCCTTCCAGCAAGGTGCTACGATTCGTTTCAATCAACTTGAAATGTGTTTCACATCTCTTGAGACGAACCAGTAGGCCTTTCAGTCTAGCTTCATCACTTAGTTCATAGCCTTCCAAGATAATGTCCATACTCGTCTTGATCGCATGGAGGAGACTCAAACTGCTTTGTATAATGAAATTCAAGTTTTTCGGATGTAACAAGAGGACCTTATTGAGCAATATCACAAGACTTTTCCCAAAATGTCTTAGCCTACCATATCTATCTAGGATGTCTACTTTTTAGGATTTTGACTGCCTAGCATATCTATTTAGGATGTCTACCTTTTAGGATATTTTATGAATTTATGATTGTTTGTGTATTTGTGACTGCTTTTGCTTATGTTAGTTGCTCTCTTCTTGAATACTACCTTGGTACTTCTAGATGTTTATTGTTGCTTTAAATTGCCAATTCCTTGCAATTCCTAATTTTTTTGTCATTAACTCATTTGTTGTTTGTCATGTATGCATTTGCTAAGGAGGAGTTTAGTGTTTGCTGTGACAAAAATGGAGAGAAGTGGGTAAATTTTATAAATTTTATTACGCTTTAGTTGAGGGGGAGTATCTTCAAATATTTTTCAAAGCAAATTTACCTTAAGTTTTGTCATATAAAAAAGGGGGATATTGTTAACTTTAAATTGGTAAGTAAATATTTTGAAATGACAAAAACTTAAGGACAATTAAATACTTAATGTTTATGTGTAAATTTGCATAAAGCTTTTCATAACAATATCAACTGCAAGTATTGTCACGGTCCGAAAAAACATATATTTTACTAAATTCACATAAATAACACAAAAAGGTTAGGCTTGTCTACAGTGTCAATTAACTTCCAAATAAAAATTTATTATTTATATACAAAACCCAGGATTCAAAAAGAAATTCATTTACAAGAAATTTACATCCCAAGTTTACTATACATAAAAGTAGTACTGTACAAAAATCTGAATACATAAAATAAAATTAGTATACCACGACGAGTCTGTAAAATCGCCTAAGGAATACCAGAATCAGGTCCTCCTGTAAAGCAGACCCGATCTCACTGCAAGCAATCTGAGAATGAAAAATAAAGGGGTAAGCGAACGTGCTCAGTAAGGAATATCTATACGAAAGCTGATATAACGTATCCTATATTCAGATTTTATAAACAGATATTTATACGAACCCATAAATTTAAAATACGAGACAAAACTGGCACGATCTAATATGAAGGATATTATAATGGGTTAGGTAACCCGGTGGAATATGGGAGGTACTTTGAAGTACCTTTCTTGTTTCATTATCCAAAGCCACTATAGGGAATTCATTTGATTTAATTAAATTACAAATTCAAATATAATCCCAATGTTTGAGAAATAAAACATATTTATAACAAAAATTAAACAATTTCTCCTTAAACAATATAAATCATATCCATAGCAATTTCTAACAGATAAATCAAATAGATAATTTCATAAAATATCATATTCATATTACAGGACATAAAATACGGATAAATCGAAATCATAAATATATCAAAATTAGGAGTGCCTGGATCTAAGTTAACCAGGGATTTACCACCCCAGTATAATTTTAGTGGAGACTAGGCTACACCCAATAGACACATGCACTATAATAGACGTACGGCCATAGTCAAGGTACCACAATGTGTGCACTAGCCAGGTGACACCTGTGAGAGCTAGAAGACTAGGTTAGAGTCAACATTAATCAGAACGAAACAAAAATGCATGTAGCCGCAGGTAGCTACGGGGACATAGTCTCAAAACAATTTAAATAAATAGATTAGAGTTGTTTATGGAGACAATTTAAATAAAACATATAAGTGCGTATTTAAGGACCCGGCGTACCCCCCCTTTTGTGGGCCAGGGATCCATCCCCAATAGCCTTAAATAAATTCATTCATATACTTATATAATCACAAAATCATAAAATCTTTAATATTATTTCAGAAAACATAATATCAACACAATATTATCCTTGCAAATATTCAAAATAAATTCCACAATGATAGAAAATATTCCCACATAAGAATCTTAAAATAAACTTATAATTAATTAACTAAATTTAAGCATATAATTAATTTGTGATTTAATTATATAAATTCATATTTGAGAATTTAATTTCAACCTCATTAAATCCATTTCTTATATTTCAAAATTCATGCCAAAATAATAATTTAGAATAGCATAGGTCACTTTAGAAAATTTTCGGCAGCATAACAGTTTATTCAAACCTAACCCCTTTTGCATAAAAATCCAACTTCAAACCACAATTCACAGTTCCAAAATTCAATCCCAAAATATTTATTTAAATACCACAAATTGCAAATCTCATCAAATCATGCAACGCTATATCCCTACACTTTATACAAATATCCCTTACCTCTCAGTTTCCCGATAGACGCCTCGTCAGCACCGCTAGTACCATTAGATTTAGAGGTTGTAAATTATTAATCAAACTTGATAAATTCACTACATTTTAATTAAAAGAATATTTAATATATTAAATGCTAATGCATTGTCTATGAATTTCTCTAAATGCTGTCAAATTCCTACTGATGCAAAATTGTAACTTTTGCTACATAACTCCGATTTCGATTTCGATTCCGATTGCGCCTAAATTCTCAAAATAATTTATACATCATTTTAAAACCTAAATTGTATTAAAATTAACACAATTCCTCCTTCCCCTTCATATGACTGAAAGCTTCCTTCCTTTACAAAATTTATATTCTTCAAAATTAAATTTCCTTTTTAATTGTAAATTAACCCTATCAATTTCCTACACCATTCCCACATAATTTATATATTAAATGACATAAAAATTCAGCCTTCCTTGCCTTGGCTGAATGGTCCTCTTCTTCCTTCATGTTGATTTTATCTCAATTAAACTAATCCAAGCTTGTTTCCATGCTTATCTTAATTCCTACATTATTTTCATAACAAATCCTCATCAAAATTCAACATGTCCTTGCACCATGAATGTTGACCAAAACCCTCATGTGCCCAAACTCATGCTTTCGATTTGATTTAACCTAAAATAAACATGAAAACATCTTTTACACATGGTGAATAACTAGAAATCCATGAAATTGTGTAAGGTTCTTAGCTTTCTCACCTTAACCGAAATCAATAGGGGCCTTTGCACTCTGATTTTTGCTGATTTCGCACTTGATTTATGCAACAAAGTGAAGAGCAAGTTAAGTAGAAGAAGATTGGTGAAGGAAGTGTTTGATTTTAAGGTGGTTTTTCTAGCTTTTTTGGAGATTTTTCTTTCTTGGAAGCTCACGTTAATGGAGGTTGAGTGTGGGTTTTGGTTTTAGCTGGAAAGTGACAAGGAAGCTGCCGGAGAAGATGATAAAAATCAGATTTTATGGGCAAAATTACAATTTTGCCCTTATAAAGATTTCTTCCAAAATTGGTCCTAAACTTTGACTCGGTTGAAAATAGTCTGTCTAACCTCCAAAATAATTTATTTAATCATAAATCAACTCTATTTAACTTAGTTTAATGTTTGGTAAAGCTTTTATTGAGGTTCGGTTATCGGTTTGGGTGAAATTACTAAAATACCCCTAAACGTAAAATCGCATAAATTTCTATCTTTACCTCTAGTTTCCTCCATCTATCTAGATATTCTAAAACTATATTTTATAAGGAATTATTTAGTAAAGACAATGCAATGACCCGTTACCATATTTTTAAACCTTATTTTACACAATTTATCCGGTTGGGCTGTCTGTGATACTTCACTTGCACTTAATGTTAAACATATTTAATATAACATTGTTAATATAATACACATCCCCTATCTTATTTACAAAAATGTAGTACTGTATACATGTCTAAATACAGAAAATAAATGATCGTACCTGATATATCTTAGTCGGTCTGTCACATTGTCCATTATGTGCAGCCGTAATCCACAAATATTGGATCTCACCATCATCCAAAACCTGAAATGTTAAAATTAGGGAGTGAGCAAACCACGGCTCAATAAGAGAGTTATATGCTACACTTGATATTCAGCTATCTATATGCTGAAAAATATTTTTTATTTTCTTTAAAATCTTCCTAACTGGCTCTAGGCTCACATGTAGGAAGGATACTACAGTCGGCTAGGGATCCAGATAGAGTAAGGCAGGTATTTTGAAATACCTGACTTGTTCCGGAACCTAGAAGCAATTGTAGAGAGTACTATTTCCGTTGTTTTCAAAACGATATAATTTTCGTTTTCCACAAAGTAAACCACTTATTTCTTTTCACATCAGTATACTTTAAAACACGTGACAATTCAGTAATAAAAACAGTGGTTTACTTCTCTTCAGTACAGTGATTTGTAAATATCCAATCATTGGATAATTACTTCTTCGATTATTTCTATCTTAGAAATAATTCTTATGTTATTCTTTTAGAATAAACATTTATTTCTCTTTTCGAATCAGTAACCGTATCGTACAGTTCAGTAAAACAGTATATTCAGTAAAACAGTAATTCGATACGATTCAATCAGTAACAGTAAACAGTAACTACCAATTCAGTAAATAGTATAAGGTAACTTTCAGTTCAGTAAACAGTAAATGATAGCTTTCAGTTCAGTAAAACAGTAATCAATGGCTACCATATTAGTAAACAGTATAGTTCAGTAAACAGTGTTTTGGTACGGTCTTTCATCAGTAAACAGTAAACAGTGAACAGTGGTTCAGTACAGTAAACAGTACAGTAAATAGGATTTCGTAAATCCTTTCAGTACATAGTAAACAGTAAGTGAGACTAGGCATCACCCTACAATTAAATCATGCTATCATCGTCCAATAATGGACCAGTAATCATTATCCCCGAAGGGACACAGTAACAGTATAACAGTGAGATCTATGGCCATGATCTATATGGTGTCCTCGGTGTACACTTGCCAGGTGACATCCGGGACGCTGATGATTGGCAGGTCTATCAGCCACGTGACAGTAACAGTATAAGTGTGATGCATGAAACTCGGGGCCTAAGTCTCAAAACAGTATAAACCGTACCATAGCCTTTATGGATTTGAAACACAGTAAATTAAAATATTTCACAAGTATCCATAAGGCTCACATGTAATAAATCATCACCTTTATGAAATAATTAAATTAAAATAACATTTCTCAAAATATTTCATAAAGGTATAAATCATATTTTTCCATAAAATGAAGACAGTTTGTAAAATCATCACTGTAAAAATAGAAGGGCAAAACTGTTTTTTTCTATCGTAAAACACATATGCACGTTTTCCCGTGCTTTTTATCCAAAACATGGTTTTCAAAGAAATCGGGATTCAATAAAATATTTTCATAATTTATGTAAAAATAAATTATTTACTTTCCAAATTCAGAATCCCTTAACCATGTTTTTCTTCTAGAAACACATGTAGAGACCTCTAGTCTCGAAATCATGGTTTCCCATCATTTTTTTTAACCTTTATGGAATTTTCATAATTATTTGTTTCCATAATTAAAACCATAAAGGTTTTATGTAAAATCAAGTGAATATTTAAGAATATTTAAAAAATATTCACATCACTCTTTTTCATTTTCATCTCGTTTCACGTGAAATATCACCTACAAGGTGAATTTTCGGTGATTTCCTTTTCACCATTCTCGAAAACATGAATATTTAAAAATCAAATATAGTTATATTCATATTTTATGAAATTTACTTAATTTCACGATTTTCGTACTTGAAAATCGTTTCACGTGAAATCAAATCTTTTATTTTGGTTTTCAGTGACTTTCGGTAAACTTCAGTAATTTTTCGATAATTTTTCGGCAGTATGACGGCTGCCGATTTGGCTAACCTCCTGCACCGAAAATACAGTTTATATTTCTCAACTGGTATTTCACCACAATTTAAAACCGATAAATCACCACATTATAAACCGATAATTATCAATAGCATTTAAAAATTAAATGCAATTTAAAAACATGGCCGAATATCCTTACAGGCGGCACATGTCTCCCTTACCTGTTTCGGGTCGGCGACTGCCTCTCGAAGGTCGCGCCCGTGTTCACCTCTCCCGATTCCATCGTCTCGGTAATCGAGGATGATTTTCTGGAAATTAAATTCTACAAATTAGAATTTTTTCTATAATTATTTAAATAAATAAATTATTTAAATAATTTAACACTTTTCGGGATTTCTTATCGATTCCCGTAATTCTCGGGATTTCCCGTAATTTTCGAATTCTCGGGAATTCTCCAAATTCCCGGAATTCCTTTTCTCTTTCTCTTTCTCTTTCTTCTTTTTCTTCCTTCTTTCTTTTTCTCTTTTCTTTTCTTTTTCTTTTTCCTTTTTCTTTTCTTTTTCTTTTTCTTTTTCCTTTTCTTTCCTTTTCTCGCCGGACCGGTCTACCTCCCCCACCGCCGGTTCTCCTCCGGTGGCCAGTTCTTCGGCGGTTCAGCGGCTCCAGAGCTGGCCGGCACCACGACAAAGTCGGATCTGGCCTCCGTTAGTCACGAATCGACGGCACGGCGGCGGATCTACTCGGTTTTGGTTCGGTTCCTTCTCCTCTTCCGTCAGCCTTCCTCCGCCATCGTTGGCTTCACCGGTGGCATCCCACGTTTTCCTCTTCCTCCGGTGGAGCTTCGGTAGCACTGGCGGTGGCCAATTCCGTCGGCACCGCCAGATCTGGTTTTCAATTTCTTCCTCGATTTTCCACCGTTTCGCGTCGATTCCTTCTCCGTTTCGCTTCGCCGGCGTTGCCGTCGGCTTCCTTTTCCTTTACCGGCGATGACGCTTCTCCTTTCCTCTCTCCTTTCCCTCGCCGGCGGCCGCTGACGGGGGTGGCTACGCCTGGGGAGGCAGAATCGGGGTCTTCCTGATTCTGTTTCTTCTGTTTTATTTCTTTTTTTTATTATATACACATATATATATATATTATATATACAAAATACATATAATAATATTATTATATATTTTAGTACTATAGATATATTTTATTTATATATAAATGTGTATATATATTTCATGTATTAACAAAATACATATTTAGTATATACATATATGTTGAATTTAAATTATATAACATATATATATATTTATATAAATGAAATAATACAAAATATATTGTATGTACAATATACATATATTTTCTTCTCATTTTCTTATTTAATTTGGATTTTCATTTATCCAAATTAAATTTCCTTCACTCGGATTTCCACCATCCGTTTCTTTTCTCAGTTCTCGGGATTTTCACCAATATCCCGTTCTCATAATTTTATTTATTTATTTATTTTCAATATTTATTTCCAATATTTATAATTTCCAATTAAATGGAAAGTTTACGGTTATCACATCCTCCCCACCTTAAGAAATTCGGTCCTCCGAATTTAACTTAAGTCCAAAGGTGGTACATGCCGTATACTTACGACTTTTGACCTCTAAGTCATCCTCCAAGTAATACTGCCAGTACACTTTCAACATCAAGAATATTTTAGACCACTACATGCTGTCTTTCATCATAAATGTCTATACTCCCGTAAGTTCATTTCTCAAATCGGGAGTTATTCACTTTTACTCTTTTCATATAAGAGTCCATACACAATATTTTTCATATCACAGCTGATCTATGCTGTTCATCATCCATTTTTCTCACTGAGTGCCAAGTCGATATAGTTTAAAACTATCAATTACACATGTTAGTCAGTTGTATGTAAGTGTCCCAGTAGCTTTCACATCTCATGTACACGCTCTCTCAATATCATGGAGCGTTTACATCTTACGCTCATATATGTATATATATCAGTATGGAGCGGTGCTATCAGTACACTTGGGATCTCAAGCCTTTTGCTATCTCTCATTAGCATACGGCAACTCAGAGACTCCCATCACATGTAATGCTCACTGGAACTGTACATACACATTCATACCGTTTAACACTTATACTTCAACTAAGGCACTAGAGAATCTAGAATTCTGATAATGGAAAGTGATTCTATTTAGATCATCAGTCTTTAATCACTTCCATATCATCATATCTCTTTTGGACTCTTTATTATTCACAGTATTCATATTCACACATTTATTCTACCAAGGCTGCATCTCATTGCAGACTTTACTATTGATCATCTCTTACAATCATAGCTCATGAGACAATCATGTTCTCTTCATGTAGTATGGTCATTCGATTATTGAATCCTCAATTGTCCATTTAATCACCACATTATCCATATAGTTCCACCATTTATCATTTCAAGGTGGTTATACTTTTCTATTTGGATACTGGCAGTAAACATATCAATTATCTTACTCCTTTGAGTACCATTTCTTTCACTGATCAAATTTGGCTTGATTTTACATCTAGCCACTGTCATGTGATAACCAATACAAATCACTTTCAGTTGCAATTTCAGGAACTATTTCATGTTCCCTACTCATCATGCAACTTATTTCCTTATTCCACTTTCATTTTCGTTTTCATATTTCCACTTTTATCTCTTCATATTTTTACTCTCATCCTTTTAGTCAGTTTTTTTTTTCAATTGGTATGGTACTATACTGCCAAGATCTTTTAAAATCTTGCATACCATCTTTTCTTTACACTTATCCATTTACCGACTTTAACTTCTTTCATTAATTACATCACATTAATAGAGCAGCTAATCTCATCACCCTTTTTATAGGCTGGCAGTAGTATTTAGCTAGACTCATTACTTCCGTATCTCAATCATTATCTCTTATAGACAGATTCACTGTCATTTTGTCATTTCGAGATCATATATCCCTCATAAGGAGACACTGTCTAGCCAAACATCTTAGTTGCCAATCTTAGAACAATTCCACAGTCTTTAAGAGTTTAAGGGTTATACTACAATGCTGCTCATGTTTCATTTGTACTTTAAACTGTATCAGCATTTCATCAATTTACTCATGTATGGGTGCCTCATTCTTTAGGCTTATATACTTCACAAGGCAACTCATTAACCCTGTAACCTCAATAGGAACTCGTAAAATTCACTCTAAGTTCTAATCATCATCTTATGGACATCAGTCTCCAATCTTTTATCAAATGACGCTTTATACTGAGGCTAGTCTTATTAACTTCTCATGCATCTATTTCATCAAGTAAATGAGTATTTGTTCTTCACAAGAACTTTATTAAATAGTAATCATTTATTATATCACTTTCATTCATCTACATATCGAGGTCATTTGTATTTCTCTCATTTACCCTTATACAGACAACTTTCTTATCCTCAATTTACGTTATCTGTATTTTCCTCAATCACACCTTGTACACGTGCATTTCATTATTCTCACATTTTCCAGAGTGGATTTCTTAAGCTTTCAGATTTTCTTATGTTCTATGATATAAGCTTAGAATCAGATTTCATATTCAAAATCGAGTCAATGTTATCTCGATTACTCCAATTTATATAACTCTGGAAGTTCTATCGGAAATCAAATCCGATACTTTCTTTAATCACATATTTCTTATCAACTTGGACATTTCATTCTTATGTCCTTTCATTCACAATGTGTATTCTCAAGGCAGAGACATTTACTATTCGATTCATTTCGACTCATACTCTACTTTGATTTCCTTGTTTACTCATACTTTACAGCCTTACGAATCTCATTCCAGTAAGCTGTAGTAAGTACAACAGTTATCAACACATGTTATAGCTAACCAATTTATTACCACTGTAATTTACTTTAGAATCAAGTTCATTTAATACATTCAGGTTTAACTCCCTTGAGCATATTATCCACGAGGTTTGAACCTTGGCACCCTTACGTACCTAGTTCCTTTCACTCGTGTTACCATTAAAACAATTGTAAGAGTCCCGCCCGTTCGTATCGACCGTCGGCGAGCATCCCCTAGGCGATCCTAACGCCCCAGGTTTACCCTTACAAGTGAGTCGGCGACCACATAGTTCGCCCACTCCTCACAATACATGATCTACTACGGGTTGACCATCATTGGGTCCCCCATCACAGTTCTGTCTCAAGGGTCCTGAAAACTCTGGTTAGCTGTCATCTTTTTTTATCACTTTACTGTTCTTATATATATATATTCACCAATTCACAATACTCCATACAGTACATTAATTTGCAAGGCATATCTCAAATGCTCCGGTTCTATAATTAATTATTCTTTTAATACTTCAGAATTAGTATAAATATTTAGAACCTCAATCAATTCCTGTAATCATTTCACTTTTCATAGCATTCAACGATCCCGTTCAATACACTTTTAATTTCGACCCTTACAGTTAATAACCGGGCTAATCATCTAATGACATTCCACTACACTTTTATCGGATCACAACATATAAGGCATCGGCCCGTCCGCCGTCCGCATGTACACATCTGTACTATCCTCTTTGAGAATGCCCAGCCCTTTCACTGGGTCACCCCTCAAGGATCTATCATGAGGCCTAGCCCATTCACTAGGTCACTCGTAATTCGCGTCCGTCATCTAAGTGTTAGTGGAATCAGTCATAGGGATCGTTATATTCATATGACATCCTCTATGCTATTAATAACTCCATTTCTATGAATGGATTTAAGATTAATTTGATTTTATCACTATTCAGAACATCGCCCAACATAGGGGCATTTTCGTCATTTCGACATTTATTTATTTCTCCTCAGTATACATTTAGATCAATGATCTGATCATCTATATGCTGATAGTATCCTTTCTAATACTTATATCAGCAATTAAAATCTCATTCGATTTCGACAGAGAAGTTAACTAAAATCCATAATTGGATTATTTTGCATGAAATGCAGTTTTATATCATCAATTTCTCTGTCAAATCACTCAAATCCAACTTCTGTTGGTCTATTCTGACTCCCAGCAAAATTTTAGGGTCAGGGGTATTTTGGTCATTTTGGCCAAAAATTTTATCTCTCTTCAAATTACCATCAATCGATGATCTTAAAGTCTATTTAATGATGATATGTCATTCCCCTCCTTCATACCATCATTCTCAAGTCTCAGTTCGATTCGGACCGTAAAGTACTGGTGGGGCCCTCACCGAGTCCTTTCGGTTCCTTACCGAACAGGCCTTCATTTAGATTATAAGAATCACCAATTTTCTGGTAATTTCTGAGCCTATTATTTCTTTAACATTCTCAATTTATACTTTCTCACTCCCTTTAAATCATTTTTCTCACTTTACAATCATTTATTTTCTCTATGTATTCAGACAACACAGTACTACCGGGGATGTTTAATACTTTTTCTTTCAAAAGTATTCATAGACATCAGGCCAACCATGCTCTGATACCATTAAATCTGTAACGACCCGTTACCATATTTTTAAACCTTATTTTACACAATTTATCCGGTTGGGCTGTCTGTGATACTTCACTTGCACTTAATGTTAAACATATTTAATATAACATTGTTAATATAATACACATCCCCTATCTTATTTACAAAAATATAGTACTGTATACATGTCTAAATACAGAAAATAAATGATCGTACCTGATATATCTTAGTCGGTCTGTCACATTATCCATTATGTGCAGCCGTAATCCACAAATATTGGATCTCACCATCATCCAAAACCTGAAATGTTAAAATTAGGGAGTGAGCAAACCACGGCTCAGTAAGAGAGTTATATGCTACACTTGATATTCATCTATCTATATGCTGAAAAATATTTTTTATTTTCTTTAAAATCTTCCTAACTGGCTCTAGGCTCACATGTAGGAAGGATACTACAGTCGGCTAGGGATCCAGATAGAGTAAGGCAGGTATTTTGAAATACCTGACTTGTTCCGGAACCTAGAAGCAACTGTAGAGAGTACTATTTCCGTTGTTTTCAAAACGATATAATTTTCGTTTTCCACAAAGTAAACCACTTATTTCTTTTCACATCAGTATACTTTAAAACACGTGACAATTCAGTAATAAAAACAGTGGTTTACTTCTCTTCAGTACAGTAAAAACAGTATAGTACAGTGATTTATAAATATCCAATCATTGGATAATTACTTCTTCGATTATTTCTATCTTAGAAATAATTCTTATGTTATTCTTTCAGAATAAACATTTATTTCTCTTTTTGAATCAATAACCATATCGTACAGTTCAGTAAAACAGTATATTCAGTAAAACAGTAATTCGATACGGTTCAATCAGTAACAGTAAACAGTAACTACCAATTCAGTAAATAGTATTAGGTAACTTTCAGTTCAGTAAACAGTAAACGGTAGCTTTCAGTTCAGTAAAACAGTAATCAATGGCTACCATATTAGTAAACAGTATAGTTCAGTAAACAGTGTTTTGGTACGGTCTTTCATCAGTAAACAGTAAACAGTGAACAGTGGTTCAGTACAGTAAACAGGATTTCGTAAATCCTTTCAGTAAATAGTAAACAGTAAGTGAGAGTAGGCATCACCCTACAATTAAATCATGCTATCATCGTCCAATAATGGACCAGTAATGATTATCCCCGAAGGGACACAGTAACAGTATAACAGTGAGATCTATGGCCATGATCTATATGGTGTCCTCGGTGTACACTTGCCAGGTGACATCCGGGACGCTGATGACTGGCAGGTCTATCAGCCACGTGACAGTAACAGTATAAGTGTGATGCATGAAACTCGGGGCCTAAGTCTCAAAACAGTATAAACTGTACCATAGCCTTTATGGATTTGAAACACAGTAAATTAAAATATTTCACAAGTATCCATAAGGCTCACATGTAATAAATCATCACCTTTATGAAATAATTAAATTAAAATAACATTTTTCAAAATATTTCATAAAGGTATAAATCATATTTTTCCATAAAATGAAGACAGTTTGTAAAATCATCACTGTAAAAATAGAAGGGAAAAACTGTCTTTTTCTACTGTAAAACACATATGCACGCTTTCCCGTGCTTTTTATCCAAAACATGGTTTTCAAAGTAATCGGGATTCAATAAAATATTTTCATAATTTATGTAAAAATAAATTATTTACTTTCCAAATTCAGAATCCCTTAACCATGTTTTTCTTCTAGAAACACATGTAGAGACCTCTAGTCTCGAAATCATGGTTTCCCATCATTTTTTTTAACCTTTATGGAATTTTCATAATTATTTGTTTCCATAATTAAAACCATAAAGGTTTTATGTAAAATCAAGTGAATATTTAAGAATATTTAAAAAATATTCACATCACTCTTTTTCATTTTCATCTCGTTTCACGTGAAATATCACCTACAAGGTGAATTTTCGGTGATTTCCTTTTCACCATTCTCGAAAACATGAATATTTAAAAATTAAATATCGTTATATTCATATTTTATGAAATTTACTTAATTTCTCGATTTTCGTACTTGAAAATCGTTTCACGTGAAATCAAATCTTTTATTTTGGTTTTCAGTGACTTTCGGTAAATTTCAGTAATTTTTCTATAATTTTTCGGCAGTATGACGGCTGCCGATTTGGCTAGCCTCCTGCACCGAAAATACAGTTTATATTCTCAACTGGTATTTCACCACAATTTAAAACCGATAAATCACCACATTATAAACCGAAAATTATCAATAGCATTTAAAAATTAAATGCAATTTAAAAACATGGCCGAATATCCTTACAGGCGGCACATGTCTCCCTTACTTGTTTCGGGTCGGCGACTGCCTCTCGAAGGTCGCGCCCGTGTTCACCTCTCCCGATTCCATCGTCTCGGTAATCGAGGATGATTTTTTGGAAATTAAATTCTACAAATTAGAATTTTTCTATAATTATTTAAATAAATAAATTATTTAAATAATTTAACACTTTTCGGAATTTCTTACCGATTCCCGTAATTCTCGAGATTTTCGGTAATTTTCGAATTCTCGGGAATTCTCCAAATTCCCGGAATTCCTTTTCTCTTTCTCTTTCTCTTTCTTCTTTTTCTTCCTTCTTTCTTTTTCTCTTTTCTTTTCTTTTTCTTTTTCCTTTTTCTTTTCTTTTTCTTTTTCTTTTTCTTTTTCCTTTTCTTTCCTTTTCCCGCCGGACCGGTCTACCTCCCTCACCGCCGGTTCCCCTCCGGTGGCCGGTTCTCCGACGGTTCAGCGGCTCCAGAGCTGGCCGGCACCACGACGAAGCCGGATCTGGCCTCCGTTCGTCACGAATCGACGGCACGGTGGCGGATCTACTCGGTTTTGGTTCGGTTCCTTCTCCTCTTCCGTCGGCCTTCCTCCGCCGTCGTTGGCTTCACCGGTGGCATCCCACGTTTTCCTCTTCCTCCGGTGGAGCTTCGGTAGCACTGGCGGTGGCCAATTCCGCCGGCACCGCCAGATCTGGTTTTCAGTTTCTTCCTCGGTTTTTCGCCGTTTCGTGTCGATTCCTTCTCCGTTTCGCTTCGCTGGCGTTGCCGTCGGCTTCCTTTTCCTTTGCCGACGACGACGCTTCTCCTTTCCTCTCTCCTTTCCCTCGCCGGCGGCCGCTGATGGGGGCGGCTGCGCCTGGGGAGGCAGAATCGGGGTCTTCCCGATTCTATTTCTTCTGTTTTATTTCTTTTTTTTTATTATATACACACATATATATATATATTATATACAAAATACATATAATAATATTATTATATATATTTTAGTACTATAGATATATTTTATTTATATATAAATGTGTATATATATTTCATGTATTAACAAAATACATATTTAGTATATACATATATATTGAATTTAAATTACATAACATATATATATATTTATATAAATGAAATAATACAATATATATTGTATGTGCAATATACATATATTTTCTTCTCATTTTCTTATTTAATTTGGATTTCCATTTATCCAAATTAAATTTCCTTCACTCGGATTTCCACCATTTGTTTCCTTTCTCAATTCTCGGGATTTTCACCAATATCCCGTTCTCATAATTTTATTTATTTATTTATTTTCAATATTTATTTCCAATATTTATAATTTCCAATTAAATGGAAAATTTACGGTTATCACAGACAATGGGTCAAAAGTCCTTTTGGTTTGGCTGTTATTTTCGAAAATTCTGACGGCCTATAGACTAAACCGTCATTTTTCAATTTGTTGCACATTTTTCGAATTATCCAAAAATAATCAAGATTTAGGCTAAGATTCTTACCATAATATTTTTTGGCCCTGAACTTCGAATCTCTAAAGTTTCACCTTCATCCGACCTCTGGGAATTAGTGGGGCCCACTTACTA
This sequence comes from Heritiera fomes, assembly GCA_032173925.1. Taxonomy (NCBI): domain Eukaryota; kingdom Viridiplantae; phylum Streptophyta; class Magnoliopsida; order Malvales; family Malvaceae; genus Heritiera; species Heritiera fomes. Next base: position 7,933,922 of record JAPDPM010000022.1, on the reverse strand, counting down.
ATTAACCGTAAAACCTAAGATAAAATCAAATATAAATTAATTATAATTATTCCATAATTATCAATTATTTAAATATAATTAAACCGTAATATAATTTACGAGGTCTCACAAGTATATATTGAAAATGTTTTATTACAATGCACTTGGAAAACATGAGATTAAGTAATTTTCCATTGAAACTAATTGATTAAAATTTTGAGAAAATTACTTAATAAATGTTTTGGACCAAATTTTCACTTAACTATGTTAAGAAATACTTACATGAAAGTGAGAAATGATTTGGGATCAAAGACTACATGTATATAAACTCAAAATTGTCTAGAAAAATGTAATTTTGAATGAAAGGATTGATCTCCTCCTTCATGGGATCGATCCCTAAGTGGCAAAATACCAAAAAACTAAAATCTAAACTTGAAGGATTGATTCCCCCTGCCCCCATCATGGGATTGATCCCCGGATGATAGAATGCTTCAAATGCTAATCAGGACTTGAAGGATCGATCCCTAAACCTAAAGGATCGATCCCAAGAAGGTAGAATGGCCCAAATGCTCAACAAAGCTAAAGAGGATCGATCCGTTTAAGCTGAGGATCGATCCATACCACACAATTGGTACCCAACGACTAGTTTTTAAGGATTTCAATTGGAAGAATTGCATTAAATGCTCCAACAATCGTCTTTAGCTCTTGAAGGATTGTAAATACATGTATTTATGAAAATAAGAGCAAAACAAGCACTATTTCATCTTCCTTAACCTTCAAGAAAGAATTCAAAGCTCAAATCTTCTCTTTTTCATACTCATTGTACTTCTTATTGTGTATTTCTACCTTTGGGAGGTTCTCTTGTGTACACAACCCACCTAAACTCAATTCTTTATTTCAAAAGGGAGTGCAATCTTGTAAGGCTATCTTGTGAGTGATTGGGTAGCTTCACAAGGGAAAGGATTTAGAGGGTTCTTCCTAAGCCTATAAGAGGAAGTGTAAGAAGTCTCTCCACATCTTGAAGTGGATTGTATTGAACCACAAAGAAGAGTGGAATCAACACCTTGACAAGAGGATCAAGAAAAGAGGATGTAGGCAAGAGATTGGCCAAACCTCTATAAATCTTATGTTTGTATGTATTTCCTTACTCTTTATTTACTGTTTTGTTGATTTATTGCGCAATTTGTTTAATTAGTTTGTTTAGCTTTAAAATTTAGAATTAAGGCCAAAAATCGATTCACCCCGTCTCGGTAGAGCTAACATTAGTTAATTTTATAATTATTATTTTTTAAATGGTTTAGTTAATTTTTTAATTTATTATTTGATTAATTTAGTTAAGTGGTTTAGTTTGATTAATATTAAGTTTGATTTAGTTTGTTTAGTAATTTGCACATTTATTTTCTCATGTAATAATTTACTTTAGTCTAATTATTTTACTTTAGAGTTAGGATTAGTCATAAAATTAAAAAATGAGTTAGAAAATTAAATTAAGTTAAAAAAAATTCCTTATGTAAATTAAATCAAAGTGTAAATTAATTTTCAAAAAATATAAAAATATTCATAAAAGATGTAAATGAATATATTTTTTTGAAAATAAGATTTCAAAGAGATCATGCATACATATTCACTTTCTAAAAGTTAAAATAAAAGAAAAATAAAGCATAAAATATAAAATAATAAAATTCAAAAATAATGAAAAATGGATTGGGTAAAGAATATAGAAATTAAGATTTCATAAAATATTTAAATGAATTCGAAAATAGAGTCTCCTCAAGAAAACCACATAGTACTCCTTAACGATCCCACTAACATAATGAAGGATATTTAGAAATCTTTTCAATATGTAATTATATCGAAATTAATATAAATCAAAATGGTAAATTTAGGATAACCTAGACTAAGTTGGTAATATTTAGTTTGAGCGTTGTGGGGGTACTTTACATTTTCTTTACACGTAATTGTTCTTCTAAACCTGAACTCTAAGATATAGATCAATCTTTATCCGTAATTAAAATAAGTAACTAATAACTCTTAATTAAAAAATAATTGATGATGCCTCCTAATTCGTATTTAGTGGTAAGATTTTTAAAACTTAAACTTTACATGACAATAAATAGTTTATTCCTTTGCCAACAACCTCTTGGCCTAACGGCTAAGGATGAGTTGTGGCATATTGTAAGTTTTGACTTTGAATCCAAGCACCCTTATCTTCAGTTATTTAATATTTTTCTTGTAATAAAAAAAGTTTTTTTATTGAAATAAAAAAATAGTTTATTCCTTTAGCACTATATATATATATATATATGAGGGATCCACTTACACCAGTATAAAACTAATTAGCTTTACATATTTTTTTAACCATTAGATTGATATAAACTTATGGTTGAGATTAAACCACTCTTCTCTTTATAAAACTAATTAATCTCAACCATAAGTTTATATCAATCTAATGATTAAAAAAAGGCGTAAAATTAATTAGTTTTACACTAGTGTAAGTGGATCCCTTCTCATATATGAGAGGGATCAAGTTACACTAGTGTAAAACTAGATAGTTTTACACAAATTTTTAACCATTGATTGAAAGTAGATTTGTGGTTGGGATTAAAACTCTCTATTCTTTCAATGTGCAATTGAATGCAATAATATTTTTATTCTCTTTCCTTTTTTAATTTTTTTTCTTTTCTTTTTTTAATTATCTTAATTATTTGATTATTGTGTATTGTCCATTCTTTTTTCACTTCTTTTTTTTTGTCTTATTTCCTCTCACACAGTTGCTACCGTCAACAATTGTCGCCATCCCTTCTTTTTGCTGTAATTTGTTAATACTAGTTTGTATCCAATGCGATACATGGATTAATATTATTTATTTTAAATTTTATTAATGGTTAAATTCATTAATTCAAATATATATTCATAATTTATTTTTTTATCTTAAATACATGTATGTATACATTAATTAATACTTTTTAAATATTTATGCAAAATTTCAAAATATATAATTTATAAATCTCAACATGTTTTAAAAAAAATTAAAAATCGCTATAAGGGAGAGCAGGGGTAGTTAAAAATATATAAAATTATGGCCGAGTGATTAATGATAAGTTATTGTATCTTGTAAGGTTTGGGTTCGCATCCAAACAGCTCTACCTCTATTCCCAGTTATTTAATATTTCTCTTATAACAAAAAAATGTAAAATTTTGAGAAGTTGAGAAGTGGTTAAAAAATCTTTAAATGGATGGATAAGTTTTTTAAGTTTATAAAATTTAAAAAGAGATATATTTAAATGAATAAAAATTATTTTAAATATATTAGGTTTAAAAATTAGATAAAGTAAAGAAATGAAGAATAAAATCGTTAAAGGAGAGAGTGGAGAGGTGATTAAAAATATGTAAAATTTGAAAAAGTAAAGAGGTAGTTAAAAAAATCTTCAAATGGATAGATAAGTTTTTTTTTATTTTTTAAAATTTAAAAAGAGATTTATTTAAATGAATAATAATTATTTTAAATATATTAGATTTAAAAAATTAAAAAATGCATTAAGATTAGATTTTTAGATAAAACCTAATAAATATTAAATAAATAATTTTAAATAGATTAGATATTATATAATTTTAGATAATTATTTTAAATTGAATAACAAAAATCTAAAACATATTAAGTTATTTAAAATAGATAATTTGATAAAGTTTTGAATAACAAAGATTTAAAGAATATTAATTTGTTTAAATAGATAATTTGATTATGCTTAAAATTTGATTATTAATACCAGTTTCGTGGAGATTTGAGTTTGCAGTTGTTATGAAATATTAAAAAACTGAAAATAAAGATAATAAAGAATTTACTTTGAGAAATAATGAAGTAATGTCATGTGTCATTGCTGTTTTCTGAAATATAATATGTATATATGATATGTATAGGTAAAATTAACTCATAACTCATTGATGGAAGTCCATGCAAAGTAAAACCAGACTGAGGGGAATACCCAGTCTAGTAATGTTCAAGTATCATCACTTCGTGCCACAGATAACATGGAGATCAGTGTGTAATAATTTGACCTAAATCACGCATCATATATCCATTACAGGAGAGGAATAAAAGTAATATAATTAATGGTCAAGTTATTGTTTTGTTTAATTAGAATTTAATAGAAGAAATGGCGATTTTCACTGTTTTTGTAAGTAATATCCCTGATGTGGTTCATTGGAGGTGGTTGCAAAGGATCTTTCAAAACCATGGGAAGGTGGTAGATGTCTTTATACCGAGGAAAAGGAACGGTTTGGGGAAGAAGTTTGGCTTTGTTCGTTTTGCAGATTTTGCTAGTGCAAAAAGGACTGTGGAAAGATTAAATGGTTAATGGATTTTCATCTGAATGTTAAGCATGCCAAATATCGAGCCAGAGATTCATATTAGAGGAGAGTTAGGCTAGGGAGTAGAAGAAATCTTTTGAGGAACAATCTTGTTGGTCAAACAATAATTATATCGCAGGTGACTATGAATCCAGGTAAAGGCGAGAAGAATCAAGATGCTGATGCAAATGTCAACAAAAAAACTTATCTTCAAGTTCTCATGCAAAATGTTAAGGGGGAATAGAGTTTGAACTCTGATGAAGATGTCATGTCAAAGAAGTGTCAGGATATGTTTGTTGAAACTCGGAAATAATGTTCTGTTGGTGTCTTTGAGGATGCTCTTCACGGTTTGGAATTTAGTCTGATTGTTATTTCTAGATGTCATTATGAAGCTGAAAGACTTCAAGAAAATTTCATAATGCAGGGGGTTCTTGAAGTTTCTATTAAAAAAATTTCTAGTCGACAATTTCTTGTTCTTTTTTACAATCGAGATACTTTTGAAGCTATGAAAGAAAGTGGATGGAGTTGGTTGAAAGAATGGTTCGATGAGATTAAAGTTTGGTCCAAAGATTTTCATCTCAAATACAGAACAACATGGATCACTTGCTTTAGAGTTCCTGTTCATGTGTGGTATCATAACACTTTTAAAAATATTGCTGAGTCATAGGGTGAGATGGTCTCATTTGATGGTACTACACTTAAGTTCAATGATTTTAGTCATGGTGCAATGCTGATAATGACTGATCAACTTGATAGAATTGATGAGATTATTGATCTTAAATGTGGTAGTAAAGTGTTTCCAGTCCGTGTTGCTGAAGTTGGATCCGATATTATGTCGTTATTTCATTGCTGCTGCAAAAATTTTAAGCTAGATGAAAAGGCTATTAGAAAGCCTTCAATGGCAGACTCTGATAATCTGTGGAATAAGGTTGAAGAAGATACAGAAGAGGAACAGTCTGAGTTTAGAAGTATTGAATGCAATAATGGTTTCGATGTTGTTAATGAATCGAATGGTGATATCGAGGCCACTTGCATGACGCCGATTATCCCTAGTGGCGGCGAGCATGCAAATGTAGCTCACGAGATAATTAATAGCAGTGATGAAGTGTCAAAAGGTCTTGCATGGGAATGTTCTGATTCCAATAATGATGTAGTTAATGAAAATGGGTCTCAACAACTTGTTGATAAAATTAATTCCATTGGGCTTGTAGCACCTTCTTTTGAGGATACAGAATGTGGCTTGGTTGTGCCACTTATGACTAATCAAGTCCATTTTCAGTCTGATGAAAGGAATGGTTCTGATCCTTGTGTTTCTCCGAAGGGCACTTTCCAATGAAGCTTGTTCAAAGCTTAAGAAGGGATAAAGGTGTTGGGTTGTAAACCCAATTACATTAGGTAAGTTTTTTATTTTGTAGCCCATAATGTTAAGACTTTTGTGTAGTGTATTAAAGCCCATAGTAAAATAGAACAAAAAGACAAAATTTTTTAGCAGAAAAGTGTACAAAAACAGAATACATACTGCAGAAATTGTAGAGAAAAGGAGCCAAACGTGAGTTAAGGAAAAATGCTCTCTTTTGCTTGGTATGAAAAAAGGTGCAAACTTTCTTATAAGCATTTTTTTACTCTACCTATATGAATATATTTTGATGCATTTGGAAGTGAAAATATTGTGATATTGTTGTTTTACATGTTTGAAGATGAGTTATGTTTAATGATTGTTGTGTGGATATTCTTGAAACTTGAGATTGGTTGTTGTGAGTTTGTTTTGATGAGATGTTGATGATGGAAATGTGTGTGTGATTGAGTTGAGAAGGTTGTGAATTTGGTGGCTGTTGGAGCTTGTTTTAGTTGTTTGTTAGAAGCTTAAAATAGTTTGCATGCCAAGTGTTTGTGTAAATGCCTCTTAGACCTCTCCTCCCAACAAAAGTGGTATCAGAGCTTCAGGTCTATTTGTGTTGATTTCTTGGTGGATTTTACTTAACTTAGGTCTTCCATTTGGTGTTTTTTTATTAGTGTGGTGATTTGTTGTGGGTGTTGGTGTTGGTGAAGTTGGCATAGTGATGGCTAACACTTTTGTGCAACCACAAATTCCTAAGTTAGGTAAAAATAATTTTGATAATTGGAGTATACAAATGAAAGTGTTGTTGGAGTTTCAAGACTTATGGGAGATTGTTCACAAGGAGTTTGAAGAACCTAGTGAAGAAGAAAAAGAAAAACTAACGGAAACTCAAAAGGCCACTCTTAAGGAGTTAAGAAAGAAAGATAAGAAGGCTTTGTTTGCATTGTACCAAGCAATTGATGAGTCAAATTTTGAGAAGATTTCTATGTTTTCAACTTCTAAGAAGTCACGGGATATCCTCAAGAATTCACATAAAGGAATTGACAAGGTTGTGAAGATTCACCTACAAGTGCTAAGGGGTGAGTTTGATGCCATCTCTATGAATGAAAATGAGACCATTTCGGAGTACTTTGGAAGAGTGTTAACTATTGTGAATGAGATGAGGAGGAATGGAGAGAAGCTTAGTGATGTTACGGTTATGGAAAAGATTCTTCGATCGTTGACTCCAAAATTTGAGCAAATAGCGGTGATTGTTGAAGAAGCAAAGGACTTGGATGATATGACGGTTGATCAATTGATGGGAACATTGCAAGTGCATGAACAAAGATTGAGTAAGAAGGTGACTAGCTCCATTGACCAAGCTCTTCACACTAAGCTTGTTTTGGATGAAGATAGAAAGGAAGTTAGTATTCAAGGTGCTCAAAGAGGAAGAGGTAGAGTCTCTAGAGGCCGTGGTAGAAGTAATACAATTCGAGGTTGTCATTATGAAGTTGGGGGTAGAGGTTATGATGACCAAGGAAGAGGCTTTGTAAGTAGAGGTAGAGGAGGTAGAACAAGAGGCGGAAGACATCAATCATGGCATGCTCCAAGAGGAAGAGGAAGAGGTAGAAATGATGGCAACTTCAATAACTTGCCAAACCGATAAGGTTATGACAAAAGAAATGTTCAATGCTATAATTGTCATAAATATGGGCATTATAGCAATGAATATTAGGGAAAGCAAGGTGGTGAAGTCAATGAGCAAGCTAACTATGTCGAGAAGGACTATGGTGAGGTGGACTCTACTTTGTTGTTCACTTCTAATGGGACTATTGTGGATGAAAGTAATACTTGGTATCTTGATAATGTGGCTAGCAACCACATGACCGGGAATAAGAAAGTCTTTGTTGAGTTGAATGAAGCAATGAAAGGCAGTGTCACTTTTGGAGATGATTCCAAAGTTCAAGTGGAAGATAAAGGTAACATTCTTATCAAGCTCAAAAATGGTTCTCATAATTTTATTTCCGATGTTTATTACATTCCTTCTTTAAAAAAGAACATTTTGAGTTTGGGGCAACTTTTGGAGAAAGGGTATGTGATACATATGGAGAATAGTCTTCTTACTATAAAGGATAAGAATGGGAAGTTGATTACTTTTGTGAAGATGTCAAATAGAATGTTTCATTTGAATTTGCAATATGATGAAGTTCATTGTTTGAGTTATATTATGCAAGATGAGTCTTGGTTGTGGCACTTGAGGTTTTGGCATCTTAACTTTGATGGCTTGAGAGCTTTAGGAAGCAAACATATGGTGAAGGGGTTGCCTCATATTAATCATCCTAATCAAATTTGTGAAGGCTGCATTCTTAGAAAACAACATAGGCTAAGTTTTGCCAAAGAGGGTAGGTGGAGAGCATCTAGACCTTTGGAGCTTATCCATACTGACATTTGTGGTGCTTTGAAACCAATGTCGAATGGAAAGAATAGATATTTTGTGACTTTCATTGATGACTTTAGCCGAAAGACTTGGGTGTATTTTTTAAAAAGGAAGTTCGATTTGCTAGAAACATTCAAAGAGTTCAAAGCATTTGTGGAGAATCAAAGTGGCTATTACTTGAAGATTCTAAGGTCCGATCAAGGTGGAGAGTACACTTCGGATCAATTCCAACGCTTATGCAAGGCTTATGGTATTATGCACCAAGTCACTCCATCTTACACTCCACAACTTAATGGTGTTGCCGAAAGGAAGAATCGGACAATCTTGGACATGGCAAGGAGTATGATGAAAGGTAAGAAGATGCCAAGAGAGTTTTGGGCAGAAGCAGTGGCTTGCGCTGTGTACTTGTTGAATCGGTGCCCTACTAAGAGTGTTTATTTGAAGACCCCGGAGGAAGCTTGGAGTGGTTTAAAACCAAGTGTGGGTCATCTCAAAGTATTTGGGTGTGTTGCTTACGCCAAAATTTCGGAAACTAGAAGAACAAAGCTTGATGACAAAGGGGAGAAATGTGTCTTTCTTGGCTATGGAGCACCGGCCATGGGTTACAAGTTGTATAATCCATTCTCCAAGAGAGTTTTTATGAGTAGAGATGTGATCTTTGAAGAGAATGGTTCATGGGATTGGAATCTTGATGAAGTTAGTGTTGTGGAATTACAACTTGAGCAAGAAGAAGAAGAACCTAGAGTGGTCCAAGATGTAGAGCCACAAACACCTCTCCACACTTCTCACTCAACATCATCTCCATCATCCTCTTCATCATCTGGAGATAGCTCTAGTGAAAGGCCTCGTAAAACTAAAAGTTTAAGGGAAGTGTATGAAGCCACCGAAAGCATTAAAGATATTAATCTTTATTGTTTCTATATGGATTGTGATCCTCTTTGTTTTGAGGAAGCTATTCAAGAAGAGAAATGGAAGAAAGCCATGGATGAAGAAATGAAGGCAATTGAGAAGAATGATACTTGGTCTTTAACAACCTTACCGGAGGGTAAAAAGGCCATTGGTGTGAAATGGGTGTACAAGACTAAGAAGAATGAAAAGGGAGAAGTTCAAAGATGCAAGGCAAGATTGGTTGTAAAAGGGTACAAGCAAAAACCCGGTATTGATTATGGTGAAGTGTTTGCTCCAGTTGCTCGGTTAGAAACCATTAGATTGGTGATTTCCTTGGCTGCCCAAAATGGTTGGAAACTCTATCAATTGGATGTCAAATCCGCATTTTTGAATGGTTTTCTTGAAGAGGAGATATATGTGGAACAACCCTTGGGGTATGTGAAACCGGGTAATGAAAGCAAGGTGTACAAGTTGAGAAAAGCTCTTTATGGGCTCAAGCAAGCGCCACGAGCATGGAATGCTAGAATTGATAAGTATTTCCATGATAATGGGTTTGAGAAGTGTCCTTATGAACATGCCTTGTATGTTAAGAAGACCACTTGTGGAGATGTGCTATTTGTGTGTCTTTATGTTGATGATTTGATCTTCACCGGAAACAATACAACTATGTTTGATGAATTTAAGAAAAGTATGATTCAAGAGTTTGAGATGACAGACATTGGCTTGCTGGCACACTTTCTTGGTATTGAGGTAGTGCAAAAGGATGATGGAATCTTTATCTCTCAAAGTGCATATGCAAAAGAGGTTCTTAAAAGATTCAAAATGGAGTCTTGTAATGCAGTAAACACCCCTCTTGATTGTGGCTTGGAGTTGAGGAAGAGTTCCGATGGTGGTAATGTGGATCCTACATACTTCAAGAGTCTAGTTGGAAGTTTATGCTATCTTACTTGCACTAGACTCGACATTCTTTATGGAGTTGGTTTGATTAGTAGATACATGGAGGAACCGGATCAATCACACATTAGTGCGGGAAAAAGGATTCTAAGGTATGTCAAAGGAACTATCAATGATGGTTTGTTCTACTCTTATTCCAATAATGTGAAACTTGTTGGTTATTCGGATAGTGATTGGGGTAGAGATTTGGATGAAAGGAAAAGCACTTCCGGTTTTGCTTTCTTTGTTGGTGATTGTGCATTTACTTGGTCTTCCAAGAAGCAACCAATTGTGACTTGATCAACTTGTGAAGCTGAGTATGTGGCTGCAAATTCTACTGTTTGTCATGCTATTTGGTTGAGAAATGTGTTGAGCTATTTGGGGTTTGTGCAAGAAGGTCCTACGGAGATTTTTGTTGACAATCGCTCGGCTATTACTTTAGCCAAGAATCCGATGTTTCATGATAGGAGCAAGCATATTGAAACTCGCTATCACTTTATCCGAGGGCATGTGGAGAAGAAAGAAGTTGAGTTGGTGCATTGCAAGTCTCAAGATCAAGTTGCGGATATTTTTACCAAGCCATTGAAGATTGATGTGTTTACGAGAATGAAGTTGATGTTGGGAATGAGAAGTGGTAATTGGGTTTAAGGGGGGATGTTGGGTTGTAAACCCAATTACATTGGGTAAGTTTTTTATTTTGTAGCCCATAATGTTAAGACTTTTGTGTAGTGTATTAAAGCCCATAGTAAAATAGAACAAAAAGACAAAATTTTTTAGCAGAAAAGTGTACAAAAACAGAATACATACTGCAGAAATTGTAGAGAAAAGGAGCCAAACGTGAGTTAAGGAAAAATGCTCTCTTTTGCTTGGTATGAAAAAAGGTGCAAACTTTCTTATAAGCATTTTTTTTACTCTACCTATATGAATATATTTTGATGCATTTGGAAGTGAAAATATTGTGATATTGTTGTTTTACATGTTTGAAGATGAGTTATGTTTAATGATTATTGTGTGGATATTCTTGAAACTTGAGATTGGTTGTTGTGAGTTTGTTTTGATGAGATGTTGATGATGGAAATGTGTGTGTGATTGAGTTGAGAAGGTTGTGAATTTGGTGGCTGTTGGAGCTTGTTTTAGTTGTTTGTTAGAAGCTTAAAACAGTTTGCATGCCAAGTGTTTGTGTAAATGCCTCTTAGACCTCTCCTCCCAACAAAAGGAAGGTCAAGTCATTAGACGAGGTGGAGGAAGCCATTCTAGGGAAAATTTCAAAGAAAATAGAGAAAAGGGGAAGAAAGATAAAGAAAGCTAAAGGGAAGAGTTCTAAGAAGGTTGCAAATGAGTCATTGTCGGATGGAGACTTCTTGAATAGGCTTAAAGTCATCTCTAAAGAAGCTGAAGATGCTTGGAAGTTGGGAAAATCCTTGGGACTCTCAGCTGATTGTTATGATGAGATGGTTATTCAGAGACTTAAGGAATTAGGCTTTTCTAATTAATTCCTTTTCTTTCGTCATTTCTCTTGGAGATGAGGATTTTGTGCTGGAATTTAAGGGGAATGGGGAATGGGTAGAAAGTTAATGCCTTAAGGAGGTTGACATGGAATACTAAAGCTGACATGGTCTTGATTCAGGAAACAAAAGTTGAATCGATGGATGGTGCGCAAGTCCATCTCTGGGGAAACTCTAACCTTGACTGGTTTTTGCTCTTTCTAATGATAATTCGGGTGGTTCGTTGATGGTTGGGGATAAAGCCTAATTTGCCATGGAGTGTTCAATGGTTAGAAGTAATTTTGTTTAGTGGCTCGTTGAAATGGAATTTGCAGTGTGTTGTTTGCAATGTGTATTCACCTTGTGATGGTATGGACAAGAAGTTGCTTTGGAATGAAATCGTAGAAATGAAAAAGTAAACAAATTAGAAAGAAGGATGGATGCTTTTGACAAAAATTGCTCAAGGAGGGATCTGACCTTAAAAGAAATTGAACAAAGGAAGAAAGTCTTACTGGACTTAAGTACAGCATTAAGAAATAAGGAATCCTTGTGGACAAAAATCTAGGAGTTTATGGTTGAAAAATGGAGATGGAAACTCTGGCTTCTTCCATCGAACTGCTAAAGTGAGGGTATACCGTAATGTAATTGTTGGATTAATGGATAATGGTGGATGGTTTTCTCATCCTACAAAGGTTAAATCTATTGTTCTTGACTATTTTAACAGTCACTTCTTGGTTGGCGTTAAATGGGGCAGTGGTTGAAGATCCTTTCCTTGGTGGGTTTCAGGAGGCTGATCGGTTCCGATAAGATGATGATGTTTTGGGTTTTGAGGATGCTTTAAAGATATCTTTGTTTTGGTGGGGTTGTTCCTGTTGCATCAAGTTTCTTTTTTTTTTTAGTGTTATTGTCCTGTTGATTTTTTCATTGTCAGGTTTATTTTGTTTAGGATGTTGGTTTTCTGTTCTGTTTAACTCGATAATGGTTTTCTATTCTAGTTACGTGGGACCCTGTGGGATTTTCACTTGTATTATCCTTTGATCAATAAAACTTTAATTTGGCTGAGCAAAAAAATATATATATATATATATCCATTACAAAGCTCAATGCACGTTTTAGATACTTAACATCTCAAGCATTATTGATGCTTCGGACGAGTCTGTAGTAATAGCATGGGCTTAGTTATTACAGTGCAGAATTGACACTTGTTTGGTTTCAAATATAAACATCAATCACAGAAAGTTGTTACATTACAGCTTTGACTTCATAGGCAAATGACTTCCATTTGCTAGGTGGTCTGATCATCAATCCTGGTAATATCAACAACCTTGCTCTTTTATGTCCTGCACCCCATGCAACAGTCCACCTAAATAATCCATGGTTTTCATAAATAAAGCTACTTGATCTCTTTTATATCAAACTCACAAAACTCCAAAGCACCAAATTAATTCATAGTCCCAAATATTTTTTTTCAACCCAACTTTTTCTATTTTCTGCAGACATGAACAGACGAGTACATGCCTTTCTCTTGGCCACAAAGAAGAGTTAAGCATACCCAATCTACTTTCAACTTAATTATCTTATTTTTTTAATTAAAAAAGAAAAGAAAAAAATTAAAAAAGGAAAGAAAATAAAAATATTTTTTCATTTAATTGCACTTTAGAGAAAGAGAGAGTTTTAATCTCAATCATAAATTTACTTTCAATCAATGGTCCAAAAAATGGTGTAAAACTATCTAGTTTTACACTGGTATAACTTGATCCCTTCCCCCATATATATATATATGATGGATCCACTTACACCGGTGTAAAATTAATTAGTTTTACACCTTTTTTTTAACCATTAGATTGGTATAAACTTATGGTTGAGATTAAACCAATATTCTCTTTATAAAACTAATTAATCTCAACCACAAGTTTATATCAATCTAATGGTCAAAAAAAGGTGTAAAACTAATTAGTTTTACACTGGTGTAAGTGGATCCCTCCATATATATATATATATATATATATATATATATATATATATATCCATATATATATATATATATATATATATATATATATATATATATATAATAGAGAGAGCATACGAATTTAAGTAATTGGAAGGACCCTTGGCCCACTTTGACTTCACAAATCTTTGGTAAATCATACCAGGTTTTTTCTTAAACAAATAAAAACTTTCATTAATTCATAATAACAAGGGAAACAAAAGTAGGAAAAAGATTATATATTATGTATATATAAAAATAATGCTTAAATTTTACATATGTCCTTAACGTTTACCACAAAATTGAATTAAATTTTCAATATTTAATTGCATGAAAATCAATCTATTTCCGTTAATTCTTTTAATCAATTAATACCTAGACGTTTTAAAATAATAGAATTAAGTCAATTTTCGTTAATTCTTTAACTACCGTTACCATTGCATAATTGCTTAAATAAAATTTAATGAACTGATTTTAATGCAATTAAAAGTTTAAGATTTACTTTCATTTTATGGTAAATATAAAGGATATATTTGTGTATTAAACTTAAAAATAACTACGATTTAATAGCCTAACATCTTTAATTATAATTTTTAAATTGTAAATTTTTAAAATTTATAGATATCATAAAAATTCCCGGTAAAAAGATTTAAGATTACAATATTATAGAAAATATAGTATTTGTACTTTTTCTTTTAGGATTTTAACTATATTTATAAAGAAAGTAATCAAATATAATAGGATTAAAAACGGGAAATAATAATAATAATAATAATAATAATAATAATAATAATAATAATAATAATAATAATAATATATAAAAGCCAAAGCATTTTATTACAAGTAGAACATCCTATGTGGATAGTCTAAAAAGTTAACATGTGTAATATCTTAAAATAAAAAAATAATATTTTAATTTTTTTATTGATAGAAATCTATATACACTAAAATTTCAAAATAAATTAATTATCTTTTTAAATCAATTATCTATTTCAATTTTTAAAAGATAGACATATATATTTACATATTTTAAAAATTAAAAAAAATCCTATATTATTTATAAATTTCTTTACTCATCATTTATCAATATACATGTATGGTTGTTATATACATTATTTATAGAAATAACTAATTTTTGTATAAATTTTTTATATAGATACACTTTTTTAAAGAAAAAAAACGTATTTTATATGAACACGTGACATGTGTGGTAAAATGAATTTTTTTCATCTTTAAAGTATAAAATGTCCACAAAAAATTACTTAATCATTGATCAATGTTACACTTCTAATTTAAAGAAGATTTAGCTTTTTATAATAATCTTATATCTTATATAAAAAAAATAAAAGCCAAAAAAATTCTTGCGAAGATACCTTAACTTTTTATACTTAAAATAATAAATTAATTATCTTTCAAAAAAATAATAAATTGATTTTAATTTTTATATAATAATCCTATTTAATTATTTATTTATTTTTAAAATATTTGAAAATTTTTAAAAAATAGATTTCAACTATATTATCTTAATTTAAATCAAATAAAATTTATCTTAGACTTTAAATTTTTTATCGCTTATTATGTTATTTTTAAATTAAAAAAATATCTATATATTTTGATCAGAAGTATCTTAAAATTTTAAAATTTTTTATCAAAAATATTAAAACTAGATATTTAAGTTTATATATTTTAGTATTGAAAGCTTCCATATCTTTTTTTTCAATTCATTTATTCATTTTTCAAAATTATTTATTCAATCACTTTATTTGGAAAAAATGTCTATATGGATTATCTATTCTCTTGAAATGTGTATGATCTTAAATATTGTATTTAATTATTTTGAATTGATTTGAATTTTAAAAAAATTAAATAATAAATTATTTTTAATTTTATTTCTATTAACATTTTTATTTTACTTACCTTTTATGTTTGACACTATTATAAATAATTTTTTTTTAAAAAAAACCTAAAAAATAGAGTTTTTCAACACTAATTAATTTTATAAGATTAATTTGAAGTCATCTAAATTCAAATTTTAAAAATAAATCAGTTTCAAATATGCAATATTAACTAATAATCTATTAATGATTAATATAGTAAAGATTGTTTTTGTTAAAATTTTAGTTATTTAATTCATTTATTAAATATTTAAGATTTGTGATATTTAATTTTTCTATCATTTTTTAATTACTATTTGATTTCGAATTACTTTTTAATTTGTGTATTCTATATATGCATCAAGTTTTTAATACACTATTATTCAAAATGCATTTCAAAATAATTTTTTATAATAATATTCTTTGAAAAATTATTATAAATTAAAATAATCATTATGCATCACACGGGTTTAAATCTAGTACATATAAAAGCCAAAGCAGTTGGCTCAAAGTAAAACATCCTATATGGATGAGTTATATGATTGGCACGTGTAATTTAATATATTAAAATAATAATGATCATTTTTAAAGTTTTTTAAACATAAAAATCTCTTCCTATTTATATATATCTTAAAAATACAAAATAAATTATTTTCAATAACAAAACATCTAAATTCATTTTTTTGTATAAACCACAAGTATCCTCATCCGTTTTAATGATTTGAAACTAATCTTGTTTGGGGTTTAGTCACAGTTAAGGCTCTTCACTCCTCCCTAAAAAGTGTGTTTAGTGGGAGTCGAACTCGAGAGTTCTTCCCACAAACTTAGCTTGCGTTCCCAATTGAGCCACAACCCATAAGTAAACATTTATATTCATTGATAATATAACATCTATATTTACACTTTTTATCAATTAAAAAATTTTCATTATCTAAATTATAACATATATATCTATATATAAGAGTTATTATATATCTGTTTAAAAAAACTATGTTTTTAATATTGAATTAATTTTTTTTCATATACTTTAATCATTTATTAGAGAATAACTTTATTTTAGCTTCAATCATATAGTATATTTTTATATTTTATTTTTAATTTTTTATAAACAACTTTTTATCAATAAAGTTAAAAGACATAATATTTTTTTTATTGTTGATAAAAATTAAAGAGTGAATAGGAATCATGACATGAGGTGATAATAATCCCGTTTATGAAGTATTTTTTTTTGACAAAAATGTTAATAATGAAAAATAACATAAAAAATTAAAAATGAAAAAAATAAAATTTTATATATTATTAATGAATCATGAAATATGAAAAGCACAGACAAGTTGATTTTTGCAGGACAAAACTAAAAAATAAATTGACCTTTTCTTCATTTATGATTTTTTAAATATGTTTTTCCTATTTTTTCCTCATTTTTTTCTTTCACGTGCTTAAAAAATTGTTTTAATCAAAATAGTATAAAACTTCTCAAGAATAAATTGAGATTCTTTTATATTTCATAATTAAAAAATATTTTAACTAAATTAAATTTATTTAATAAAATTTATCTTTTATTTATATATATTTAAATTAAAATAATATTGAGATAATTTTTTATCTATATATATTTAATTTAAAACACTAATAAGATAATCTTTTATCTATATATATGTACTATTTTTTTCCTCAATTTTTTTTCTTTCACGTGCTTAAAAAATTGTTTTGATACAGTATAAAAATTTTCAAGAATAAATTGAGATTCTTTTATATTTCATAATTTAAAAAATCATTTAACTAAATTTTTGTTGCACAAAACAACAATGAGTAATTGCTGACGTAAGTGTTTGTCTCTCTCTCCACGTGTCTCCCAAAAGCTTCTGCAAAATAACCAAAGTCAGATGCACGCAGGGGGTGGTTCTCTGCGTAGGCACTCTGATGCTTAAGTCAGCCAAAGATTCTTGAGTATTGGGAAACATAAAAGCCAGAAGTAAAAAATTAGAGAATAAAATAATAATTGTGCCTATTTATAGGCGAGTAAATTACCATTATTGCAGAGTAATTACTTGGAGGGCAATTTCATTGTTTTAGAAGAGTTTGTTCCCAGTACAACGCTAACACACCAATCTGAGGCGACAGAGGTCTGTCATTCGGTGGGAGGCCACAAACGTAGGCCACACTCATTCGGTGGCAGGCACGACGCGGGTGGTCATTGGAGACCTATTGAACGAGACAAGTTCCCTTCTGCTGGCAGGAGGAGTCTCCCGCACATGTTGCCACGAGCCTTGTGATGTCTCTCGTTTGATGTCACGTGGCCCAATAAATTTATGCCACGTGGCCTAATAAATTTACGCCACGTGGCGACCTCTGACGTTTTAGGCCTTAGCCCAGTGGACGTGGGCTTTGCTATATCAATTGCTCCCCACTCTCTTATTAGATTTATTCTAATAAAGAGAGTAATAAGAGAGTATATAAACACTTGAATCTGGGATATTCTGGTCTTTTCCTGAATTTTTGATGTTTTTTGGTATTTTTTGCATGTCAAAAAACACAATTTTGCGAGAGGTGTTCTAGGCACACGACGCTTCTTATTCCCTGCCGCAACTATATAAGCAGTAGAATCTGAGCTGAATCGTGCAAAGAATCCTCTGTACCAGAACTCTATCGCTCGTACTAACTCTCTCGCGAACATCAATCTGCCTCTAGTGACTAACTCTCCCACGCATACTAACTCTCCTGCAATTCTTAACCTCTCGCTAGCCTTTAGTCTCTTGCTTTTTCACGGAGCCTCTCGCTTTTCACAGTAAGTCTTCCGCTAATTATTTTACTTGTCGCAACATTTCCTATCTCTCACAGGGATCTTAGGTCTCTCGCAGAGTCTAGGTCTCCCGCATAGTCTTAGGTCTGCCGCCTCTGTCACCTGTCTCCCTTAATTCGTCAGTTTTTAGTCATGTCTTCTCAACATGCAGTTAAAACACTGAGGAAGGGCGGTGTTGAGTGCAAGTTGTCAAACGCAGACTTATAAGATATTAAAGCTCGCTTCCCCTTTCCTCTTGGCTACCAATATAGACTTCTAACTAACAGGCAACACTTGCCTGATTTGGTTACTAGTGGCGTTGCTGTACATAAAGCGTCCATAGTCTTTGGTTTTCGTTTTCCACTTCCCGAGTTTGGTCTAGCTTTCTTTAGGTATAAGGATATAGTCTCATGTTAACTCCATCCTCATGCATGGGCTCAATTGGTGGGATTCTCAATAGTACGTCATAGCTTAGGCATCATTCCTACCATTCTCCTTCTGAGTGCATTTTTTAGGGATCGTGGGTTAACCTAGTTAGTTACATTCTCTCTCCAAAGATTAAAGGTCAATTGGTTTCCCAATAAATTTTTTTTGGACCTTCCAAATAAGTTGCACAAATTCGAGAGTGAGTGGGTTGTTGTTGAGATTCCAAAGGATTTGAGAATCCGTACTAGATGGAATCGTGATACCAGTGACCACTCAAGGCGCTCGGAAAAGTTTAGTTTAGCTACATTGAAGGACCACCTAGGCGAGTCCATATAACTTATATGTTCTACCGGGGAGTGAGATTTGTTTTCCCTTTAACCCCTGAGAACATTACAGCGGCTGGTTGAGGAGTAGGCAGAGTTGTCCCCGAAACTTCCACTATTCCGTCAAACCTTCCTTTAGCTTCGCACACACCTTGTCCCAGTTCTAATCATCCATCTGTGGTTCCCGCGGCCAAACCAACTAACCCCGTAGGTCATTTAGTAGATGAGTCTTCTTCTGACTCCGGGGATGAAACACTTGGGACCATAGGCGCTGATGATTCATCCGAGGAAGATCTTGAGTGGAAACAAGGTGATGCCTTTGGGAGTCCCTTTTACGACTTTCCGTCGGATGAAAATTTGGCTAACTTAGATGATTTTGGTGACATTTTAGGTTTTTAACAATAATTCTTTTTACCCTCGCACACGTGTTTATCGTCTTTCGACCTAGTTTGCTAACTCTTTCTTCTTGTGTTATGCAGATATGAGCTTCTTAAATGCCATGCGTCGGAGGAAAACCGCTGTATCCTCCTCTTGTGAAGGCTGCAAATTCCGTACTGAGTTTGTAATAAATAAAGGATATTAAATAAGTTAAGTGTTGAAGTGTAGTCTATAATTATTATTATTTCAGGTAATGAGAATAAATTTTTGAGTTTTGTAAATTTAGCAATCAATGATTAATATATGTAATTTAGAATTATATAGATAAATTCAAGATATAAAGTATATATTAATTCAATGAAGAAAATAAATTGATAATTTGAACATTTATGAAATAAGTCAATGAATGTTTGATTTCATTTACAAAACTTGAGTACATGTAGTGTAAGTGATTAAAAAAAAAGAATAAATAAATATATATTTATTTAATTAATATAAAGAATATAAATATATTGAATTGGATGTGATTTATACATGAACGTATGGAAAGTATATATATTTATATATATGTAATAAACAAGAATATATATGTATATATTAAGTATAAAAAATATATATATATAATTCAAAATAAAGGAACATGATAGATATATTACTAATATATTTAAATATATATATATATATATATATATATATATATATATATATAACATGTAAACATACTTATAACACATTAATATACATATATATATATATATATTTAAAGTTTCTGGAGCAGTTTACCAAAGCCAATCTCCCTTTTTCTCTTTATATATATATATATATATATATATATATATATATATATATAAAAGGAGAAAAAGGGGGATTGACTTTGGTAAACTGCTCCAGAAACTTTAAATAAATTATATATATATATATATATATATATATAATATACGCATAGAAGACAGAAGCCCTCTGTAAACAAGAAAAAACGAAAGAAAAATTGAAAGAGGGGAAACAAATAGAGAGTGAGAGAGAGAGAGACACGGTAGCTTAAGAAAAGAAAGAAGCTGCAGCTAAGGGAAGGAGGAGACGAGAGGGAGAGAGAAGCTGCTGCCGGCTGGTCAGCAGCTGCATTTGGGAATGGTTTGGAGTTGATCGGGACTGGTTCTAAGGCTAAGTTAATGACATGAAGAGCAGAGGTTATGCTTGAAAATAGAGACTTCTAAGATAAGGTCCGGATGGCTGTATTTAGGTTGGATTCTTTGCTAGTTTTTGTCAGTTGTTTTGACTGATCTTTAAAGGCCGCTTGATGGCTTGAAACGGTAGGAAAACTGGACGCTTTTGAGAGTGGTTTTCTGCTAAATTTTGGCCTGGAAACAAGGGCTATCGGTGCTGTTTTGGGTGCTTGAACGAGAAAGAGAATAGCAGCTACGAGGGGCCTCTATTGCTGGAAGAAGAACCGAAGCAGGCTGAAATAGAAGAAGGAAGAGGCAGCAAATGGTGGCTGTTCGGGTGTTGGTAGTTGGGGAGTTGCAATTGGAAATGAAGCTGGTTTTAGCCACAGTGTAAGAGTTGAAGACAAGGAATTTGAAGGCTGAATGCAAGCTATCGTTTGTGGCTTTTTGGGGCTGTATATTGAGACTGAAAATGGCATTTTTAGAGGCTATTTTTGGTGAAGAGTAGGGGTTGTACACAACATTTTAGAAGCTGATTTTATAGGAGTTGGTTTAGGTTGTGATTGAAAGCTTCTCAAGGCATACAAATATGTTGAAAACAGAGGAGTGGAAAGCTTGAAGCTCTCAGTTGGAGCTGCCTTAAAATGGGTAAGACGCTTGTGCTAAATTTCTCATGTGTGGGTATATATATATATATATATATATATATATATAATTGTATGAATGTGAAATGGTGGTGAATAACGTTAAAGTTGTGGTTTGTAAAAGTTGTTGGAAGAGCGCAAATAAGTTACTAATTGGTGATTGGATGAAGAGAATTATGAGTGTAAAATATGTGTGTAAATATATATATAATTTATTTATATTGTATATGTTATAATGATTGATCGATATAAAGATTTAAGAATATAAGTAAGTTGGTAATCGAATAAAGATGATTTCGAGTATTAGAACATAACTCGATTTAATTGTATATTTTAGAATGATTAATTGGTATAAAGACATGATGATATGAGTATGTTTGTGGTTGGATGAAGGTATTTAGTTAGCATAACTATGTGATAAGGAGTATTTTAAAAAAAAATTGGACTTGCTTGAGAATGTGACTTTGAGATGATATAGGAATATCGATATGATGTAGATAAAGTTTTGAAAATCGATAAAAGAATATTGTGTGATGACATGGATCGGCAAATATTGATCTTTCAATTATGTAATCTCGATCATGACTTTGGTATAGGCTCTGAGTGTTGACATCGACATTTGCCTAGTTTTAGTATTTCAATGATTATATAGTGGTGTAATATTCAAATATCTATGAGATACAAAAGAGGACCCACATTGAGGGTGGAAGTCTTAGAATTGACATTATGGTTTGAAAGTGGTAGATTTGGTATTGAGATGTGGTGAACTGTTAATAGACTTATTAAGTTGAATTAAAGAAAATGATAAAGAAGAATCAAAATTTTGACATAGAAGTGAATTTGATTAATTTTGATTCTAACATGTATTTTTGCTGTGTAACTAAGCATAATGAGGTCATGTTGTTGAGACGGTAATGAATTGGTTTGTAGGGACTTAGAGCTGTCTAGAACATTGAGCTGTGATTTGGAGGCTTGGGAAATATATTCGCTAAGCATCGAGGTAAGTGGGTTAAGTAAAGTACGTTAGCATCATCTCGTAGAATGATTTTAAATTTGATAAATATTTTGGTTTATTCTTATGTTAAGAAAATACAAAAGTTATGATTGGACAATGAGGTATAGTTGGTTTACGAATTTGGTTTATGTTTAGGCTGGACAAAAACTCAGTTTCTACTTTATGTGTTGTGGCCAACCAAACGTGTACGTTAAATTAATCGAATTGATGCATATGTGCATTTACATATAGCATATTTTAAGACGAGCTATTTAAGGTCTATATTTTAACGTCTTGCATCATGTTTTAAATTGTAAAGTTTTGGTTTTAGCTAACCTTTGAAATAAATCGAAACCTTTGCATATTAGAAAATCAAAACTGGTTTAATAAGTGTTTTGAAATTCGTGGAAGCCAAGTGCTACACAAGGAAATTGTTTTCGAACTGTTTTTGAGTGCAGGCATGTCCTAAGACCTTCGAGTTATTTCTAGCCTATCGAGCTTAGCTCTAGGCCTTATTGCCCGTCTATTGAGCTTTGTGCTCTAGACTATTGTATTGTACCTATCGAGCCTAATGCTCTAGGTAGATTGTTACTTGTCTGGAAAACTAACAAGCAAGTTCCAGCTCTTGACTGATCAGCGAGACTAGATGTCGTTCTATGGCTATAGATTTCATGTTGCTTGTGACACCATTCCATAACTAGCTAGGATGGACACTGTTATCGTATCACTGACTGAGGATTCTTGCCTAAACTCTACATACTATCATTTTACTATCAGAACTGATTTCAATGAATCAAGGCTATATGCCTAACGGGTACTGATTTTCATTTTATGAACTTATTGATTTATCGAAGTTCATACTTATTGATTTATCAAACTGCCTACTGATTGATTTATTGAAGTAACCACTGATTGATTTATTGAAGTAACCACTGATTGATTTATTGAACCGCCTACTGTTTGATTTATT
Organism: Heritiera fomes; assembly: GCA_032173925.1. Lineage (NCBI taxonomy): Eukaryota > Viridiplantae > Streptophyta > Magnoliopsida > Malvales > Malvaceae > Heritiera > Heritiera fomes. The sequence continues at coordinate 7,910,992 of JAPDPM010000022.1, read as the reverse complement.
GAAGTATTTACTGATTGATTTATCGAATTGTCAATAGATTGATTTATTGAAGTACCTACTGATTGATTCATCGAAGTACTTACTGATTGGTTTATCGTAAAGTATACTGATTTGGTTTATCGAAATTCATAGTGATTAATTTATTGAAGTGCATAGTGTTTTGATTTAATTGAAATGCATAGGACAGATTTATTGAAATGCATAGTGAATGGATTTAATCGAAAGTAAATTCGATTTAAACAAAGTGCATAATGAAAGTATTTCGAACTAAAGTGCATGGCGAAAGAGTTTGAACGGAAGTGCATGGTGAAAATGTTTTGATTTAAGACCGTGATTGAATACCATGCATGCATGTCACTTCAGCATTGTTTTTCTACACTTGCATGTAAATCGACATGAGTCTAACATGTATTTATTTAAACTACTTACTGAGCCGTGGTTTTGCTCACCCCTTTCTAACATCATCGCAGATCATGCAACCTAAAGTCCACGCCCAGAGTTTCTGTGTGGGCCTTGGGGACTATACCTAGTAGTGGTACTTACTTAAGTCCTTCGAGTGCTGCTTTTGTTATTTTTAAGGTATATGAAATTTTATACATCATGTTGGTTATCATGTATAGACATTATGCAATGCACAGTATATGTTTATTAGAAATATTTTGGGATGTAACTTAGGATCGCATTAGATTATTATAGACTAGAATGATTATTAAGTACAATCCGATATGTGCTTGTGGTATGATAACTATGAATTTTATGGAATGTGAAAATGTTAATTAATGATTCTGGGATTGTGTAGTGTATAATAATGTAAACTGTGGATTGTGAAGTTGAGATATGATATTGAAAAATATAGATTTTTGCAGGTTAATTAACTGGGGAAAATTAATTATATATAAGGGGAGGTTTTCGATCTTTTTCTTTTGCTAAGTCGATCTCAAATTAATATGTTGAGGAAGTAAGTTGATTTACTTTAGGAGTTAATAACCTAAATAGTAACGATAAGTCAAATCAAATTGAGAATGGTGAAAATTATTTAGCGATGACATTGACACCGAATACAAACCTTAAAGTGAAAAGAAAAATTTAGTTCGTAAATTTGTTAAATGGAATAAGCGTGATTGTTAAGTGTACGTGGCGGCCTTCGGGTCGTGACATCTCTAGAGTTCCTCCAAAAGCTCCCCCGCCTCGGAAACAACTTCAGGTCGAGGCTTCTGTTCCAGAGCACCCTCGCGCTCCTACTCCTCCTTCGACTACTGGCGAGCCTAGTCGCCCCACGCAAGAGGCCGAATGGGGTAAACGAAAGAGGCACCTTATTCGGGACTATAGCTTAGAGGATAACGAGAGGTCGGTGTCACAAAGAAGTGAGTCTGCTCCCTAAGAAGGTGATCCTGACATTGCTAGAGATAGGCAAGCTCCTCACAAGCCTCATCGCAAGTACCAAAAGAGGCTGAGTATCGAAGACGCGATGCCTGCGAAGCCAATTTTGCCTAAGATGGCTGCTCCTACACTTAGGAGCTACCGAGTAGATGGAGGGAAGGTTGTCGATGGGAACAACTTTTAGACTACCTCGGTGTTAATGACAACGACAGCATCGACGAGCCCGGGGTAGCTTCTTGCCCAGCTTAGAGCACCATCCTTCCACGCTACAGGAAAGTGATTTTCAAAAATCTTTCCACGGGCGAGGATACCTCCGATTACCTTATGATGAAGGTAAAAGCGTTGACCTTCTTTGATAATATACAGTTTTATCTTCTTTAGTCCAGGTTTTTAATTATTTTCTTTTCGTTTTGCCATGATGCTCAGCAAGTGGTGGCTGTTAATGCGTAGCACCGACTCTCAGGAAGCGAGCTGAGAAGGAGTTGCATGAGCTTCGGGAGAAGTACATGGCACTTCAGAATGAGGTCAACCAACTCTGTCTACTTTCCATCGAAGTGGACGAGTTGAGGAGGGGCAACGAGGCTCTAAGTCAACAAGTAGCGGATCTCGAGCTGAAGCTAAGGGAAGAGTGGACTAGGGCTGATTCTCTTCAAGGGTACAGGAGGCTTACGATAAAGTAACGAATGATTTGGAGGCCATGAGGTTGTAATGGGATGAGGCCATTAACAAAATGCATAACGTGCTAGATCGACAAAAGGAGGTCTGAGCCGACGCTGTTCAGGAGTACTGCCTTTCCCAAGATTACTTTGAGAAAAAGCAAATTTATTCGGCAGGATTTGTCAAGTACGACTTTTATCTTGCCCGTGCTTGGCTAGAGAAGCAAAGGCCTAACGAGACCTTCCGTAAGCTCCTATTTACCGAAGAGGCCAAGTTCTATAATGCTCCTCCTTGGACTGAATATGAGCCTGACTTAGTGGATCTTGAAGATTATTTGGAGGAAGGGACCGTGGATCACTTGGAAAACCTCGAAGGTCCCTGGCCCCTCGCAAGACACGAGGTCAACCCAAGCCCATTGAGGCATGCGATCAGCCTGAGCCTATTAAGGCCTTGCAGGGTTTAGATAGCGAAGATCTTCAACTTTTCGACTCTACTGCCATCAAACCTACGCTAGACACCGTGGCTATCGAGATTATAGGGCCTTCAAGTGATGTTCCTTCTTCTGAGGCTGCTCTTGCTAAAGATCCAAACGCAGGTCCAACTCCTGAGGATCCAGCTACTGATACAGCGCCTCCTCCTGCTGACTCCATTCTCACGATAGACTGATTAGGATGTTTTTTTCTTTTTCATTTTGATTGTAATTCACACAAGCAATATATAGTTGTAAATAATTCATTCCCATTTAATGAAAATCATCATTTCCTTTTGTGATTTTTCTTTTCATGCTTACTACACAAGTTGTTAACATACGCGATGTGCTATTAAAATACAGCTATAATTAACACGTTATTGTATTAATGAAATCATACTCATTGGAATTTTAGCATTTTTGTAGCCACAATGCTGTATAACATGCTAAAATGTTACGAAGTTAATATTTATATTACTGGTAAAACTTGTAACATGCTTTTTGACGTGCCTTAACATACCTTACAACATATCTTTTGTCATGTCATAATGTATTGCTCTCCAAGTTTTTTTTTTTGAGACAGTATTACTTTCGCTCAAAGAAGAATTTTTACTCAAGCATTGTGCTTGTCTCGTGTGTTCTCCGCTTCAGGACTTGTGTATTCTGTTTGCCCGTCTTACTCATTTTTGGCTTAGGGACTTGTTTGTTTTTGTTTGCCTGTCTCGCACATTTTTCGCTTAGGGACTTTTTGTGTGCCCGTCTCCCGTATTTTTCGCTTAGTGACTTTTTGTTTGCCCGTCTCGCACTCTTTTGTGCTTAGAGACTTTTTGTTTGGCCAGCTTTTGCCTCTATTACTTTAATTCCTGTAATACATGTGTTGATACCTAATTTTGCCCCATTCTGTTATTGTTATTATTATTATTATTATTATTATTATTATTATTATTATTATTATTTGTTTTGTTATTATTTTTATTTTTATCTTTATTATTATTTTTGTTTATTGTCCAATCAGCCCTACTTCCCAGGCCATCCCATCACCGGCCAGCTAGTCTGCCAACCACCCATAGCCTTTCCCCTCAGTTGTCTCGTCTGTCACCATCCTCGCCATACCCAAGCTTCAAAGCCCCATTCCATTTCCCCTCTAAAAACCCTCATCCGATCACAATCAAGGGGGGGAAGAGTAGGAACCAAAAATCCCGACCCCAGACAATATCCTACTCACTACCTCTGCCTCTGGCGAGAGCCCCCGAACTCTCTCCCATTTGACCACTACCGGTACCACCCGAAGTAACCAGGAACCGAGATCCCTTACTGCCAAGCCCCATCATTCGACCTTATCATTCGCCACCGTGGCCATCACCATTTTCCCTTCGCCACCCGAGCCATTATCCCCATTCAACCACCAACTACCATCGGTCCCTCACCGCCATCCTCTTAAGACACTAATCACCACTGCCTCTACCTATCATTAACCCGAAAACCACAGCCTTAAATCCCAGAACTGAGAACCCCAAATCCCAGATCTGAAACCTCACCGAATCTCAACAAACCTAGATCTAAGCCATCACCTGCAAAAAGAAACAAACCACACACACATACCAACACAACCCATCATCAACCAAAAATAAGAAATACAAAAACAGAAAAAGGGGTTTCGGTTTTGGCCAGATTCGTAGGGCTAGGGTGATTTTTTGGTGAAACGGAGCTCGGAATCGAAGAGAAGAGGCGGAGGAGCTTCAGAAAGTTGAAGGCTTTTGGCCATTGGCCGCCGACGAACGGCAACCGGTGGCGACGTACGGCGGTCCGGCGTGGCCGAAAATCGCCTGGCTGGGAGTTTCAAAGGCTCTGGGATTTTTTTTGTAAAGGAAAGAAGAAATGAAGAGATAAAAAAAAAGGGAGGGTTTTTATAGCAGAAAAAGAAAAGAACGGAAGTTGCAGGATCCGAGCGTCGCCCCTGATCCGACCCGGAATCCGCACGACCCGCACACCCGGCCACTAGCTAAGCGAACTCCACCCGCCAGCCAAAAGGAAGAAGCTGCATGCTCGCCCACCCGAGGAGAAGCAGGGTCTGTGAGATCGCCCACCCGAGAAGAGCAAAGATTCGTGAGCTCGCCCGCCCGAAGAGAAGCAGGATCTATAAGCTCGACCGCCCGAGAAGAGCAAAGATTCGCGAGCTCGCCCGCCTTGCCAAAAGGCAGAAGCTGTGAACTCGTCCGCCCAAGGAGAGGGAAGACTTGTGAGCTTGCCCGCCTGCCAAAATTGCGAAGATCTGTGAGCTCACCCTCTCAAGGAAAAGGAAGAGCTCGTGCCACCAGCCAAAATTGCAAAGATTCGTGAGCTCGCCCGCCCTCTAATAGGGGTGCTCGCCCGGCCGCCAGAAGGAAGAAGAAGAACCGCCCGCCTCTAACAAGCCAGCCCGACCCGCTGCGCCTCACCCAGACCCAACCTGTGCCAGCCAATCAGCAGTCCTTAAGCCCACTTCTAATTGGATTTTGGTCCAATTTATGGTATATTTTGTTATTAAATTGATATTTCATTTATTATTATTTCTCATGCATGTTTATAAAAAATAAAAGGAAAATAAATGAAATTCTTTCGAGGATGGGATGTCATGAGACTCACAAGTAGTGATTTCTTGACTGATCCCTAGGTGAGAGGAATTAGCTAAATGTTACCAGAGTATTGGGATATTTAGTTAAATTTTTCAATATTAAGAGTTTTATTAATAAAATCAAAAATTCATTTGCATCATTTATTTTCTGTTTGCATCATATCCATTCATAATAATTTTTGAAGCGAGTGTGAATCTTTCGAGGATGGGATGTCATGAGACTCACAAGTAGTGATTTCTTGACTGATCCTTAGGTGAGGAAAATTATTTCAAATGCTGCCAAAAATATTGGAGTATTCGATTTAATTATTCAATACAAAAGGGTTCACATTCATTTTCGATAAATAAAATCTAACCTTTTTTAAAAAATTGGAAAAATAATTTTGATAAATAATAAAATGCTTCAAAAATGAAATAAAAAGGAATTAATTTTAAATATTAAATTGAGACTATTTTATTAAAACAAAAAGGATAACACATGATTATTATGGTACCGTTTTTTAACGGGCGTCGTGGGGGTGCTAATCCTTCCCCACGCGTAACCGTACCCCCGAACCCAAATTTTGTTTTCGTAGACCAAAAATTTGTCTTTTTGATAAAACTTAATAAATTTTGAGATTTTGTTAAGAAGATAAATATTTTAGGTGACCAATCACAACTAGTCAAAAAAGATTGGTGGCGACTCCTTTTTGTTTTTAAATGTTTTCAAAATCGTCGAGCGCGAAGCCGTTACGACAACATGTATTCAACTAAGTTTTTGCATCAGAAAGTATAGAATATGAATGACTGGCCTTTAATTATAAATCAGATAATAATATCAAATAATGTTTGCGAAGTAAAGCATAAAATAATGATAGAAAAATAAGAACAATAAAATAAAGAATACAGTGTTCTCATTGCCAGTACAACTTAAGATGATTAACATTCCAAGTTTTTGAGATCTTTTTTCCTTGCAACGTCTCCAAGGTGCATGTACTTGGTCCAATCATTCTCCTGATTCTGTAAGGTCCTTCCCAATTAGCTCGTAACTTACCATCTTGCCTGTAAGCATTTGTAATGGCCGACTTTCTTAGCACTAGGTCTCCTTCTCGCAATTCCCTGCTCTTAACTCGAGTATTGTAGTAAGCGGCTATCCGCTGTTGATAGGCGGCCAGCTTCATTTTCGCTCTGTCCCTTAGTTCATCTATCAGATCAAGATTCTGTCTAAGCCCCTACGAGTTGATTTCTTGAACGTAAGGGATTAATCTAGGCGATCCTGCTCCAATTTCAACCGGGATGAGGGCCTCAGTTTCATATTCCAAATTAAATGGCGTTTCTCTTGTTGACACTCGACTCGTTGTCTTGTAAGCCTATAGGACACTTAAGAGCTCTTCCACCCATGCTCCCTTTGCCTTATCCAACTTGGTCTTCAATCCATGCAATATAGTTCGATTGCTCACCTCAGCCTGCCCATTGGCTTGTGGGTAGGATACAAATGAAATCCTTAATTGGATACTTAGGCCTTTAAAAACTCTCGAAATACGTCGCAATCGAACTGTTTTCCATGATCAGCATTTAACACTAGAGGGATTCCGAATTGGTAGATAATATCTTTACATACCATCGCCTCTACCTTCTTTTCAGAAATTGTAGCCAAAGGTTCTACCTCTATCCACTTCGTAAAGTAGTTAGTGGCTACTAGTAGATATTTCCTTTGCCCAGTACCCAAGGGAAAGGGTCCCAAAATGTTGAGCCCCCATTACGCGAATGGTGTTGCTTGAAGAGTACTCTAAAGGGCCGAGACTGGTGCAAACGCTATGGGAGCAAATTTCTGACATTTCTCATATCTTCGTACTTTCTCAATGGCATCTCTTTTCAACGTTGGCCGATAAAACCCCGCATGTAGGACCTTTGTAGCTAATGCTCGAGCCCCCAAATGTTCACCACATATGCCCTCGTGAACTTCAGCCAATGCGTATTCAGCTTGTTTAGGCATAGTAAACCCACGTTTGTAGAGATCCCCATTTACCATCGTAAATCTGACACTTTGCAATTTTAGCCTCCGAGCTTCATCTCTGTCATCGGGGAGTTTTCCCTTCAAAATATAATCTTTGATCGGGTTTCTCCAATCACTCCCAATCTCAACATCACAGACTTCCTCTTCTTCAGTGCTCGGCTTGGCTAGACACTCCACCTTTATTACTCCTCCTTTCACTCCCCTTGAGGATGCTAACTTTGAAAGGGCATCTGCGTGAGTATTCTCGGATCGATTTATTTGGGTTAATCAAAAAATTTTAAATGATTGCGCCAATAACTAGACTTTCTGCAAGTAAGGCACTAGAGCCGGCTCCTGTGCTTCTTATTCACTAGAGAATTGATTTACCACCAATTGGGAGTCACTATGAGCCATTAGGTTGCTAACTTCCAATTTTTCAGCCAGCTTCATTCCGACTATCAAGGCTTTGTACTCAGCTACATTATTAGAGCTTGGAAAGTTAAAGCGTAGGGAATACTCATAGGCTTCCCCCTCAGGCGAAATCAATACAACTCCGGCTCCATTACCATCCACGCTATGAGCTCCACCAAACTAATTCTGGCTCTTCTTGGACCTCTCAGCCAATGCATTCTACGATGAAATCTGCCAACGCTTGCCCTTTTATTACCTGGCGAGGTTAGAAGTGTATGTCATATTCACTAAGCTCGACCGCCCATTTAGTTAACCGCCTCGAGTGTTTTGGCTTTTGCAATATCTGTCTTAAAGGCTGGTCGGTTAGGACGATTACTGAATGAGCCTGGAAGTATGGCCTTAGCTTTTGAGTTGCCATCACTAGTGATAAGGCTACCTTTTTCACTTGAGGATATTTCGTCTCAACATCTAGCAAAACTTTGCTCACATAATAGATCAGATAGTCCCTGTCTCCGTCTTTTCTCGACAGGACTACGCTCACCGCCTTCTCACCTACATCCAGATACATAAAGAGTCGGTCTTCAGGTTGAGGCCTTGACAACAACGACAACTCTTTCAAGTAATCCTTTAATCTCTCAAAAGCTTCATGACACTCTTCGGTTCACTTGAAATTCTTTATCGCCTTGAAGAACGACAAACTCCTTTCTGCTAATTTGGACAAGAAGCAGTTCAAGGCTGCTATCCTTTCGGTTAGCCTTTGAACTTCTTTGAATGTTGGGAGGCTTCATGTCCAAGATGGCTTGAACTTTTCGGGGTTAGCTTCAATTCCACAATTAGTGATCATGAACCCTAAGAACTTTCTCGACCTCACTCCAAACGAACATTTGTTGGGATTCAACTTGATGTTATACTGCCGTAACACTTTGAACACCTCCGACATTTTCTCAGTGTGTGATTCCTTTTCACGACTTTTTATGATCATATCGTCTACATACGCTTCCATGGTGTTACCCAACAAGTCCTTGAAAACCTTGTTTGCCATCCGCTGATATGTATCTCCTGCATTCTTCAAACCGAAAGGCATATTTGGTGGTACCTTGAAAAAGCGTATAGAAAACTCAAGAGTTCATACCTGGAAATTTCGTCCACCAGTTTATCAATGTGCGGCAACAGATAAGAATCTTTGGGGTAAGCCTTATTCAAGTCAGTGAAGTCCACGCACATTCTCCACTTCCCATTAGCTTTCTTCACCATCACTACATTAGCCAACCACTCAAGGTAATTAACTTCTCTGATTAACCCTGCTTGTAACAACTTCAAGATTTCCTCATCTATAGCTTGCTGCCTTTCCGGAGCAAAATTTCTCTTCTTTTACTTGACCGGTTTAGCTCTTGGGACGACATTCAACCGATGGCAAGCAATCTCAGGGTTGATTCCAGGCATGTCGGCGGGAGTCCAAGCAAAAACATCAGCGTTCTCCTTCAGGCACTGAATTATCTCCTCTTTTGTTTTACTATGCAGCTAACTTCCTACGTATACCACCTTTCCTTCCTCTTCCTCATTTAATCAAATTGCCTCCATCTCTTCGTTAGGCTTCAGCTTAGGCAGTTCTTCGATTAAGAGGGTCTCTTTCCTCTGGATCCCCTTGCATGTGGTAGAAGCAATATCACATGTCTTAGCCCTCCTTTGGTCTCCCCTCACTTGGCCTACACCGTGGGGAGTTAGAAATTTCATCAGCAAATAACAAGGGTGCACCACTACCCTCATGTCATTTAGTAGCAGCCACCCAAAAATCATGTCGTCAGCCACTGAAGTTGCCTTCACCATCATAAACAACGCTTGCCGGACTACGCTCTTTGGATTCTCTCCTAGCGTGATAGGTAGATGAACTGCCCCTGCTACCTTCACCTTTTCACCGAAAAATCCATACAAGGGAGCGGGCACTGGCTTCAGCCTATCCTCTGAGATGTTCATTTTCTCAAAACAATTTTAGTAAATCAAATTCACTAAACTCCCGTTATCGACTAGGATTTGATTGACTGGATGCTTTGCCATGACTGCTGAGATCACCATCGGGTCATCATGGGGAATTGTGATATCCCCCATGTCGGCTGGCGTGAAGGTGATGGGCTCCTCATCTTGCCTCTCTTTCATCACCGAGTTGACTTGGTAGGCTTGTCAAGCATAGGACTTTCTAGAAGAGGAGGAGGTGCCAACCAATGATTTTCCTCCATATATAACGTTGATCGCTGGCCCCGTGGGCTCGTTATCTTCCTCTTGATTTCTCATATTCTCCTTTCTATCATCATTTCTCCTTATATCTTCATTTCTCCTTACATTCATCCTATTCTCATCTCTTCTATCCCTAGGGTGATTCCCCCTGTTACGTGCGGGATAGTTGTTTCTATCACTCATCTACACAAATCGATTTATCTTAACTTCCCGCACCAGCTTCTCCAGCTGATTCATCAACTCCTTACACTTTTCTGTGGAGTGTCCATACCCCGAATGGTAGCTACAGTATGAATCTAAGTTACGACCTAGATTCCTAGAGGTCTTCTTCGGAAGCTGTATAAGATATGCCCCTCAATGGCTGCCAACACCGAAGCACGAGATTCATTGAGCGGGGTGTAAATGGTATATTTCAACCTTAGGAACTTTTTAGGTTTGTTTGATTGAGTATGCCCCAGAGGTTTCTCTCCCTCGCTTCCTTCCTTCCTTCCTTCCTTCTGCTCCCCAGTCGCCACCATTTTCATTACTTCCTCATGGGTGTTGTACTTATTTGCTCGAGAAAATAAATCAGAGATCGTAATCGGTTGGTCTAGCGATAGGGACTCCTACAACGTCTCAAACCTAGTCCCCTATAACATATATGCCACGGCTACTCCTACCTACAAATCACGCACCTCGAAAGTGGCATCCCTAAATCGATCTATGTAACTCTTCAACAATTCCTTATCTCCTTGCTTAAGGGTGAGAAAATAAGTTGGCTCCTTCTTCCTTTGACTATTCACCACAAATGCATTAAGGAATTCATTCCATAATTGGTCAAAAGAGGCAATAGACCCTTCGGGCAAATTGTTAAACCACTTCATCACATGCCCCATTAGAGTGAGGGAAAAGACCCTGCATATTATCTCATCCTCCCATTTATATAGTAATATCAGGGCCTCATAGTTCTACATATGATCATAGGGATCTGTCTTTCCTATATATGCTGTCATCTACGGCATCTTGAACTTTGGGGGCAGTGGTTTCTGCATTATGGCCGCGCTAAACTGTATCCTTCTCCTCTGACTCCCTTCTGTTGACACCAACTTCTTTTCTTCCAACACCTGTTCTATCATTTTCTTCATATCCACTACGGAAGCGGGTTGATCTCTATCTTTTTCAACATGGGACAAATCAGGTTGGTCTTCTACAACTACCTCCTTCCTTTTGCTTCGAGATGCATCCCTTCACATCATCTGCATGTTCTAGGTGGGGTCAAACTCCGACCCGGCCCTCCATGTGCTTTCCTCATCAACGTCGACTTTCCAGCGCCTCCAACACCATATTCTAGGTCAGTCCCAGCAAAATTTGACAAACTCCCGTAGTAGGCGAAAGACCCTGACGCAGCTTCAGCACCCTGTCACTCAGCACTTTGTTGCACGACCTCGGGACCTTGTCACTTGACACCTGTCGTAGGTCCCACGTCTATCGTAGACTCATACTCCCGCGGTGACCTTGCAGCAGGCCTTTTACTCTCGATCCCTACCGCATCCTGCTGGTTGTGAGCCTCTCGCATAGGAAGCGCCTCTTATCGTAGCGAGGGGTCTGTTGCCACGTGATTAGCCTATCGCCCTATCGCTTGAGGTGGTACCCCTTCGCTCATCTCTCCCACGAGGTTCTGTACGGCCTGCAGTAGATTCAATTGCGGGAGGACTCCTTTAAACAGATCCACCATGGCCCTCAGCGCCTAGGTTGTTTCCTCGCTCTATAGCCTCAAAGTTTTGAATTCTGCCACAAACACTGTTGTTCTCTCTTCTTCCCTGTTCACCTGTGTCTTGTGGCGGATTGATTGTTCAGGAGAACTCACGGAGTTCTCATCGCTTCCATCTCTGACAATAATCGATCTTGTTCTCACCATCTTTAAAGTTTTGATTGGCTTTTATTTCATTTCTCACAGACAAAGTCAATTGTTGTTGCACAAAACAACAATGAGTAATTGCACACGAAAGTGTTTGTCTCTTTCTCCACGTGTCTCCCAAAAGCCTTTGCAAAATAACCAAAGTCAGAGCCATGCAGGGGGTGGTTCCCTGCGTAGGCACTCCGATGCTTAAGTCAGCCAAAGATTCTTGAGTATTAGGAAATGTAAAAGCCAGAAGTCAAAACTTAGAGAATAAAATAATACTTGTGGCCTATTTATAGGCGAGTAAATTACCATTATTGCAGAGTAATTACTTGGAGGGCAATTTTATCCTTTTAGAAGAGTTTGTTCCCAGTACGACGCTAACACACCAATTTGAGGAGACAGAGGTCTATCGCTTGGCAGGAGGCCACGAACGTAGGCCACACTCATTCGTCGGCAGGCACGACACGGGCGGTCATCGGAGACCTGTCGCACGCGACAAGTTCCCTTCCACTGGCGGGAGGAGTCTCTAACATATGTTACCACGAGCCTTGTGATGTCTCTCGCCTGATGCCACGTGGCCCAATAAATTTAGGCCACGTGGCAGCCTCTGTCGTTTGGGCCTCAGCCCAGTGGATGTGGGCTTTATTTAATAAAAAACTATCTTTTATTTATAAATAATTAAATTAAAACACTATTGAGATAATCTTTTATCTATATATATTTAATTTAAAACACTAATAAGATAATCTTTTATCTATATATATATATATATTTAAATTAAAACACTAATAAGATAATCCTTTATTAATTATTCTATCCATCTATATTAAAACCTAAATAAATAACAATTATCCTTTATCAAATACTTTACCCATATTTTATTACTCTTAACTAATTATAATAATGCTTATAAAAGATACGTACTATTATCTTCTTCTTTTTTTGTGTAAACCATAAATATCCTCATCCGTTTTAACGGTTTGAGACTAATCCTGTTCAGGACTTAGTCGCAGTTAAGGCTCTTCGGCCCTTCCCAAAGGTGTGCTTAGTAGGGATCAAAGTTGAGAGCTCTTTCTACAAACTCAGTCTACATTGCCAACTGAACCACAACCCACGAGTGATACGTACTATTATCTTTATCTTTTACTATTTCTCTCACTTGCATTGTTTAATTGCTATGGTGTGCTAGAGTTTTTAAGCTTCTGTTTTAGAGGTTTCATTGTCTTTGTTTCAATATAAACATTAAAGTGTTTCTTACTACAACTTATTAATTAATTACTTCTTTCGTAACATTATCTTTTATATATATATATATATATATATATATATATATATATATATATATAAAAGCCAAAGCAGTTGACTTAAAGTAAAACTTCTTATGTGAATTGTTTATATTATGACACGTGTAATTTATTATAATTAAATAGTAATTATCTTTTTTCAAGTTTAAAACAGATAAAATTATATTTTTCAATTCATTATCCATTTCAAATTTTTAAAAGAAAAACGTTTATATCTATATATAGATAAAACTTAATAAAAATGATATATCATTTTAATATTACAAAATATAAAATCTTTGTCTATAACTTTTATCAATTATTTTTTTTATTTTTCAAAAGAAAACATATATATATATTAAAATTAATATATAAATATAATATAATATACAATATTAATCTTATATATATAAATTAAAGCAGTTGATTTAAAGTAAAACATCCTATGTGGATATTTTAAAAAATTGACACGTGTAATATCTTAAAATAAAAAAAATAATTTTATTCGATTTTTTAAAAGATAGGATTCTATAAATATTAAAATTACAAAACAAATTAATTATCTTTTTAAATCAATTATCTATTTTAATTTTAAAAGATAAACATCTATATTCATATATATTAAAATTAAAGAAAATTTCATATAATTTATCAATTTCTTTACTCATATTTTATCAATAAATATGTATTGTTGTTATATACATTACAAACATATTTATAGAAATAATTAATTTTGGTATAAATTTTTACTTGGAAGAACTTTTTTAAGGAAAAAGACATGTATTTTATATGAACACGTGACATGTATGGTGAGATAAAATTTTTTCATTGTTAAAGTACAAAATATTCATGAAAAATCACTTGATGTTGATTCAAAGTTACACTTTAATCTTAATAATATTTAGTTTTTTATAATAATTTTATATATTATACATATATATATAAAAGCCAAAGCTGTTGGAATAATAAATTAATTTTAATTTTTTATAAATAATCTTATTTCATTATTTATTTAATTTAAAGTATATGAAATTTAAAAAATATATATATTTTAATTGTATTATTTTTATTTAAATCAAATAAAATTTATTTCAGATTTTGAATTTTATGTTATAACTTATTATGTTATTTTTAAATTAAAAAAATATTCATATATTTTGATTGAAACTGCCTTAAATTTTTAAATTTTTTATCCAAAAATTAAAATGGGGGTATTTAAGCTATATATTTTAGTATTGTATTAAACTTCCATGTCTTTTTTCAATTTTCATTTCATTCCTTTTTTAAATTTATTTATTCAATCATTTATTTATTTGTTCAATAAATTTTTTGTTAAAAAAAATTCATATGAATTATCTATTAAATTTTAAATGTGTATTATCTTAAATATTGTATTTAAATATTTTAAGTTAATTTAAATTTCAAAAATTTAAATAATAATTTATTTATATTTATATTTATAGTTATATTTTTACTTACTTTTAATGTTTGAGACTATTCTAAATATTTTTTTTAAAAAAAAACCTAAAAGATAAAGTTTTCAACACTAATTAATTTTATAATATTAATTTCAAATCATTTAAATTCAAATTTTAAAAATAAATCAATTTAAAATATGCAATATTAACCAATAATTTATTAATGATTAATGAAGTAAGAACTATTTTCATTAAAGTTGTAGCTATTTAAACATATTAAGATTTGTGATATTTAATTTTTCTATAATTTTTTAATTAGTATTTAATTTCAAATTATTTTTTAATTTGTATAAGCATCAATTTTTTTAATACATTATTCAACATATATTTCAAAATAATTTTTTTAAAATTTATATTATTTTTTAAAATTATTATAAATTAAAATCATTATCGTGTATAGCACGGGTTTAAATCTAGTATATATAAATAAAAACCAAAGCAATTTATTACAAGTGAAACATCCTATATAGATGGTCTAAATATTTTACAGGTGTAATATATTAAAATAAAAAATAATTATCATTTTTAAGTTTCAAAAGATAGATATATAATATACTAAAAATACAAAATAAATCAATTATCTTTTTAAATAAATTATCTATTTAAATTTTTAAAAAATAAACATCTCTCTCTCTCTCTCTCTCTCTCTCTCTCTCTCTCTCTCTCTCTCTCTCTATATATATATATATATATATTAAAATTAAATAAAAATTACATATCATTTATTTTTACTTGCATAAAGATTACAAAATATAACATCTATATTTTTATCAATTAATTTTTTTTCTAAAAGATAACATATATATATATTTTAAAGTCAGTAGGGATAATTTAATATATAACATGCAATAATTAATATTTTAATTAATTAATTTTTGATTTATCAAATATAACTGATTTAGCATGTATATTATTATTGACTATTTTTGAATTTATGTTATATATGCACACGCGCACACCCACACACGCGCACACATACACACATATGAAAAAAACTTTCACCAGTGGAGTAGCTATCATGAAAGTTAATACAATTTTTTCTTGGTATTATATGTTGTATGGACGTAATAAAAAGTTATATGAAGTTGATGAAAAATTTCATTATTCCTTCTATAATGTTGATGTCCCTAATTCAATTCCAAGGTAAATAATAATTATATTTACTATATTTAAAACATTAAATAGAAAATATTCCTTGACGATAATATAAGCATTTTATAATTTCAATATATATAGCTTAATTATACCATTTAATATACCTTATAGGTGCGAATTGAATATTAAGGTATTTGATGGTTCTAGAAAATCAATATTTGTACTTTTCAACACTGAACTTAAGAAATTAATTAATAAAAATGTTGACAATCTTTATAAAATTTCTCTTAAGGTATTGATTAGTTAACAATTATTTTAATATTATTCAATATTCAATTTAATTTAAAGACTGATTATAAAATTCGAGATATATTTGAATATCTCATGGTGAAATTTTTATGTTCGAAATAAGCGTGATAAATTATAATATTGAAATAAAAAGTACTAAGCTTACCGTGTTTAAAGTGTATCACTTTGATTATAAACTTGAATATAAAAAATTATTGGAATAAGTATATCTATATTTATATAATATGACTATCTTTGTTAAATTTTCATATAACATATGTTATAGCTGAAAATTAATTTAATCAAATCACAGATTAGTGTTTTATCTGTGTTATTTCATTTATGGAATTTATTGGATAATCGAGTAAAAATAATACATCATTGAAAAATAGCAATGAATATTCAATAATCATTTGCTACATCTTCAACTCAATAAGAATTCATAGAAGAATCTCCATTTAAAAAAATTTGTGCACAAAATTGATTTTAAAACGGAAAAATTTTCAATTTCTTCAAATCAAAGACATGTTAAATTTTCTTAATATATTATTTTTATTTAATAAATTACAATATGAAGTTGATTTAACTTTTACAAAATTTGCAAAATTATATTCAATTTATATTTTTTATATTACTGTATTGTAATATACAAATTACAATTAAAAAATATAAAATATACATATGCTACCTTTTTAATAAATATAATAATAATTTAAATTATGAAGTTTCAAAAAATACATATTATTAATAAATTTATTATTTAATTAATGTATTTTCGTATATTGTATGAACTTAAAACCAGTAATAATAACAAATAAAAACGAAACAAAATAAATTTTTTTCAATTAGAGAGACTACAAGATTATTGTTTTGGTGACACGGGTGCTTGTCTATATATAGCACGTGTGCTTCGAACAAACGCTTCACTCGCTTGTTGAGCAGTGATTGACACCGTCTCTCTATCCCTCTGGGTCTCCATCTCTCCAAAATTTTCGTTTTCCTCAGTTTCCCAGCAGCCAAACATAGAGCATCCCATACCGTAATTCACAATTGCAGTTTATCTCTCTCTCTGGCTTTAAATCCTTTTCCAGTGCAGGTATCTGATAGAGCAAGGAAATAGCAAAAGACCAAGAATAAGGTAAATCTTTTATTCTTAGTATCTTGTCTTTCATATTTGCTTGGATTTTGGTTCCTAAACTTGTGATGTTTATTTATTTTTATTTTTTTTACTATTTTTTTTGCTATAGTTTAATTTGAAAGGGGGCAATTTTAATAGGCAAACTACGATTCTAGCCTTTTGAATTGGAGAAAATCAAGTTAAGAAGTTTCGTTTTTCATAAAAATTTGTAGTAGAATGCAATGGCATGCTGAAGGGTAACTTTGATCAATGACATTCAAACTTCATGTTGTCATATCTATGCCAACATAAGACAGGACAAGATGATCAACACTGCATTTTCTTGAAGTAAAAAGAGAATAAAATCTCCCACTTGTTTTCTTGATTTTTGTTTTTCGGTTTTCAGGATGGCAATTTTGGAGGATTCAGTAGTGAATTCAAAGATTTCTCCACCAAATTCATATGGAGCTGTAGTTCTTGGCGGCACCTTTGATCGCTTACATGATGGTCATCGGCTCTTCCTCAGAGTAGGCATTTTCTATTTCTCTAGTTCTCGCTTCCAGTTCTCTTTTCCTTTCAAATCTTTCATCTACGCTTCAGATTTCAAAAGACGTATTGCATTGTCAACAGTCATCAGCTGAGCTCGCAAGGGATCGGATTGTGGTTGGAGTTTGTGATGGCCCTATGTTGAAAAACAAACAGGTTAATACTATGTTGTGTGTTAGATGTGATTGTGTTTAATAACTTAAAAATTACAGTAAACTGCTGTTATATGTGGGTATTAGTCCTTTTCCTTTTGACAACTGAATTTTTTCATTTTCGGAGAACTTCAGAAAAATGAGAATAGCAATTCATCTTGCTTAATTGAAATCAATACAAAAGGAGAAAATTGGGGTATAATAATAGATCACAGTTTATATCTGAACTCTGTGGCGGTTTTATGTAAGTTTCTGCTCTAGACTGTATCTCTTATGCTACTCCAGTTGAGACATTGATCTATCTGCAAGAATAAAATGTAATATACACAACTTATTACACACATTCTGTCTCCAGAACCCCAACTTTTAAGAGGCTATGTATCAAAGCAGTTGGACAATTTTATATAGTCTACATAAGATCCAAGTTTAAGCCATGTCAAGGTATTTGTGTAACCAAAATTATGGAGGCGGGCAAATATTACATTACAAAAACAATTCATTTTTTAACAGTTCATTGCTCATTGCCTTCTTAACCATTTCTCTGTCCCATGTCAACTCAAGCAGATGCTATATACAACATTGATCCTTCAATTTTAAAGCAGAAAGTATTACTTAACTTAAAAGTAGTGTCCTTATAGCAAGTTTACCTTCTGTAAGAGTTGTCATGAGCATCAGAACCTATTTCTTCCACAACACAAGTAGTTAAAGGATGCAGGTATTTCAACTTGTTGCTTCCTGTCACTTGTCCAAGATGGTAAACCATTATCAAGGAGCTGGTTGAGTTATTACACTACAATGGCACTTTCGAAGAGTTGCTTTACAAATGGTTATCTCATTCTAGCAAAACTGAATGCTCTCTTGAAGTTAATCTGTATCATTGCCTTATAAATTCAGACCTTCTATTAATGCATGAGATAATGGCTTCCATTTCAGACATGAAGATATTATGCTTTATTTTTATTTCAAGCTGTTAAAATTCCAAAATGGCATGATATGTCTTTTTTCTTTGTTTCTGTAGTTCTCTGATTTAATAGAGCCTATTGAGGAAAGGATGCATAATGTGGAAAATTACATAAAGGTAATAAATGAAGGAATATCTTGTCTGCATCTTGTATGTTCAACCAGAAATGTGTTTATTTGGTTATTGCACTTTATTTCTGTGATCATACTGGCACTGTTTTGTTACTCGACTGGAGTTGGGTTTTCTATGCCAGCTTGAAGTGAGGCTGCATAGAGGTTTATTGATGTAGATGGCAGGTATTAAGTGGTTCATGTGTTTCCCAGCTCACCTATGATTGTCTTAAGTGTTAGCTTGATGACACTGCATTACCTTTTGTCTAAAGTTTTATATCTATTCAAGTAAGAGTTAAGATTGAAAGGAATAACACAGTCCATCAATCCTGCAACCTCAGATGCAATTTATTGCAAAATCATACATGAGGTTTTTCTGTATAATGTGTGAAAAAATTTGTTTGCGTCTTGTCTTTGAGTAGTCTTCAATTTGTTTATATTTTTGCAGTCTATCAAACCTGAGCTGGTTGTGCAAGTTGAACCAATTATGGATCCGTATGGCCCTTCAATTGTTGATGAGTATTTAGATGCCATTGTTGTCAGGTTTGTTAACGACCAACATGTTTTGTCTTGTAAGATAATGCTACAGAGCCTTTCCTTTTAGTAAGTTGTTTAGAAAAATAATTTAGTTGTGTTGGTCGGCGTTTTGAGCCTTTGATAATGTGTGTGTTTACTTTGGAAGTTGTTCCATTTTTTCACCTACTGCTTTACTGATCCTTGCAGTTTTACTTTTCCTTTCGGTTTTTTTTGCCCATTGCGATTTATATCTATAGTTGATTGAAAGAATGATCTGGGTATGTTAATGCAAGCTGAATCTCTGAGGATTATAGTACTGTTTTCATCGCCTAAGGAAGTAATTAAATTATCACTCTTGCTTTAACTGGTTTTAATTTCTGCAGTAAGGAGACGGTACCTGGTGGAATATCAGTCAATAAAAAGAGAGCTGACCGAGGCCTTTCAAAACTAAGGGTTAGAATTTTTTTTTAAATAATAATAATATATATTTTCTTTATTATCTTGAAGCAAATTCTGTATTGGGATTTATTGTTATAATAAGTTGGCTGAAAATAATATCATGTAGTTTCTGCAGATTGAAGTTGTAGATCTGGTTTCTGAAGAGTCCAGCCAAGGTAAGCTAAGCTCAACAACATTAAGGAAGCTTGAGGCTGAGAAGGCTAAGAACCAGAGAGGGT
This sequence comes from Heritiera fomes, assembly GCA_032173925.1. Taxonomy (NCBI): domain Eukaryota; kingdom Viridiplantae; phylum Streptophyta; class Magnoliopsida; order Malvales; family Malvaceae; genus Heritiera; species Heritiera fomes. Next base: position 7,891,149 of record JAPDPM010000022.1, on the reverse strand, counting down.
AAGCAATATAAGCCGAGACCAAAAGCATTGAGGAATGCTAATGTTGATAAGGTTAGGAAACCTATTTTTAAGGTTTCAGCAGGGTGTACGTGAGGGGTCATTTTGAATCGCTTCGATGACTGTACATATCCTGATCACATTCTGCAGTGTGTTATTGCCTTCTAATATAGAAGCACAATTGTGAATCTCAAGAATATGTAAACTTCTAACCAGTGGGGGAACTTTATAATGTTTGAGCTCTATTCTTAATCGTCTCTTGATAATTTGCGAATTAAAAAAAAAACAAAACAAAACAAGAATGTATTCGTCAGTTAATGCAAGTTAGAAACAAAGTTTTAAGGAATAAACAAAATAATGATATAAAAAGTCCTTGCTATCGTCAAAACAAGCTGAAACAAATAGGAAGAAACAACGTGGAGAAGTTTTATTCACAACTACTTTTCATCTACTCACAAGGGTTCTTTTTTAAATTTATGACAAAAATAGTTATAATAAATTGATGTTATTACAACTTAATTTTCAAAATTTTCATGATTTTGAAAGTGATTTCGAGAAGCATTAAAGCTTCCCGATACTAGACTTCTCTCATATTTGTGCATTATGTGTTCAAGGAAATCATGATTTAGTGCTTTTAGCATTATGATGGTGCATAGTTGGTGCGCTTGGCTGTAGAAGTTTTGTCATTATTATTATTATTGTTATTATTATTATTATTATTATTATACAATCACTTTCATACTTGTAAAAATTCACATGATAATTTTTTAAAAAAATTATATTTTTGCAGGGCAATCATGATTTAGTGCAATGTCAAGAAATAATTTCAATATGGATATTTTTTTGGAATGAAAGAATCATGTTTATAACTATATATTTTTACAGGACACTCATGATCTAGCGGATTGTCAAGAAACAATCTCATGAGATATTTTGTTGCGATGAAAGCACAAAAATTTTACTTTAATTCATACGGGAAATCCACTTCAAGAAAGCATTAAAGCTTCTCAGAAATCTATTTTCGAGATGCAATAAAATTTTGAAAATTAGATTTTAAGGTCAATAGTGTAAATTTATTTTAACTATTTTTGTCATAACATTAAAAAACCGTTGAGTAGCAAAAAAAGTAGTTTTGAATAGAGTTTTTCAACAATGTTTAGAGGAATATTAGGGCCAGTCACATTTCAAAACTGTTCATTTTATTGAGTCACGTCACTTTTTAGTTTTACGTGAAAACTTGTTACTTACTATTATGGGTTATTTGAAAAATATATTTGAGTATCCACATACTTCAGATTTCAACTTCTTACATACGTAACTGGTTTCACATAAAATTAAGAAGTGACATAATCCAATAAAAATGAGAGTGCTAAAATGTGATTGCCAAAGTGACTGCTTCTGACATTCCCTCAATTTTTAGGAAAAATGGACCTCAATTTTAACTTCGTCTAAACCCTTCAATTTGAATGAAAATGAAAAACATTAAGTTTTTTTTTAACAGATTCAATGTTTAAGTTATTTTTCCAGTTAGGGAAATAATTTTTAATTTGAGTCAAATTAGTACTAAATATTTTTAGATAACTTGAAATTGGCTAAAATCTATTTATTTTTTGAAATTTAATTTTTTTAATTTTGAAAAATTAAATATAAATTGTCAAAAGGTTATTTTTAATGCACATATAACAATAATAACTTGTGAAAAGATGCTTTGATGACAAGATATGTCTATTCAAAATGTTTGCCATTACATACATACATACATACATATATATATATATATATATATATATATATATATTCAATTTGTGTGCTTAATTATCATCTAAAGTTTCATACTTGAATTTAAGAGATTTTGAGAAATTCTATTATCTTTGAGACGATTTTTAAATTTTTAACAAAAGTGATTAATATTCATGCATAAGAATTCTTTCTTCTTTTGTTCTCTTTCTAAAATTCTTAAAGATTCAAAAAGGAAAGTTTTTGAGATGGTGCTCTCTATGAATACAAGTTTCAAGATTTTGAATCAAGAGGCAATAAAGTTGTATCGTTTTGACAGTACTAACTACATGCGATGGAAGGACAAAATGACTTTCTTGCTAAAATCGTTGAAGGTATTCTATGTGCTTGATCCATGTCTACCGCCACTATCGGCACCAAAGGAAAATGACTCTAAAGAGGTGAAAAGGAAAAGACTAAAGTGTAAAAAAGATAAACTTATTTGTCACTGTCACGGTCACTGTTGACCCTAATTAGTGAGCTACGTGTAATATGAAGTCAAGTCCATAATATCATCCCCTAGAGAAATATATTAGCCTAGTGCTTGAAAAGAAATGAGGCAAAAATGTAAAAAAAAAAATTAAAGGGCAAAAACATAAATAACTAAATATGAATAAAACAAAAAGGAAAATGTCAAAAATGTAAAAGAGGCTAAAATGCAATTCTAAAGACTAAATAAAAACAAATGATATTAAATAAAATTTGAAATAATTAAAATTAATGCATTGTATTTTAAGGACTAAATGCACGCTTTAAAATGGACTAAAAGTCAAATTAAGCTTAAACCCTAAATTTTAATCCCTCAAATTAACCTTTAAACTAAAATACATCCTAAACTCAAATGCAATTAATTAAAAAAACAGAATTTAAACCAACTTAAAACATTTAAATGCTTAACATTATTGAACCATTAACTAAATCAAACACATACAAAAAAAAACTTAATTAACCCTAAACTAGCTACCCATCCTATCTAACCCACAAACTAATTTAAAATCCAAAACAAAATTTAATATGTGCAGAAAAGTAATTTTCAAAAGCATTTTGAATAAGGTTTAAAGATTAAAACATGAAGAAATTAAACATCCTAACACTAACCCTAAATAGACCTGATAATGAGTGGGTTCGGGTTTGGCCTGTACTATATAATATTAACTTATGTAAAAGCCTAAACCCGACTCAACCCTAACTTTTTATCCATACTCGTTTTTATTTTATAATGTAAAATCCAGGCCTAACTCGGCCCGTTCAAATATTATTTTATTTATTTTTATTTTAATTTTTTGTTTATTTATTTTTTATTCTTTTAGTTCATTTGAAATTTAATTTGATTTGTCAAAATTTGCATGTCAATTTTCATATCAAATATATATAATCATGTTTATTAATCAATAAATATTATATAATTATATTATATATAGTAAATAAATTTTAAAAATTTTAAATTTAATTATGGTCGGGCCGTGCTAGGCCAGGTTTGGGCTTCAAAAGGTCAAGCCAAAGCACAACTTGATTTTTTATTAGGTCTAAAAATTTTGCCCAAACTCATTAATTTCATCCAATAGTTTTGTCCAAACCCGACTAAATATTGGGCGAACCTTCAAGTTTGGATGAATAGCCTGACCTTTGAGCAAGTGTAAACCTAAATGAGCTAACACTAACATGATTTTTGTTAATTGAAAACATGAAATTTAAAAGTGGAAAATCATGTAAAACAGGAATGAAAATATGTGCAAAAATGTTTGTGATGTGGGGTTTTGTAAAAGAAAGAAAACAAAAATTAAAATAGCACGAAACTAATAATAAATCACAGGATACTTCATCCCTAAATCATCCTAATCCTAAAACAAATTTTCATATCCTAATTCTAATTTTTAAATACCAAAAGCAAACCAAAATTGTAAACAAAATCTGGATAGAAAACAACTAAAATTATGATTTTGCAAGGGAAAATTTAAAGAGTAATTTCAAACTAGGTAATAGCATTGTAAAGCCCTAAAACTAAAATTTTCAAGCCCTAAAACTAACTTTTAAAGATGAAAAAACAAGTAAGAAAGAAACATAAAATCTAGGCAGAACATAGGGATTCATGGTTTTAAATAAAATAAAGAAAAAAAATTCAAATTAAGTGGAAATTAAACAAGGTTAACCTTGAAATTCAATCAACAAACATGAAATTTAAAGAGCTTGAGCTTGAAATTAAAATAGGATGGAAAACAACATGAAAATAAACTAAAACCAAAAATAAAATTCACCAAAATTGTAAAGAAATGAGGAGAAACTTCTTGCAATCAAGCTTAAGCAAGGGCCACCAGAAGTGTTTTTCAACTTTTCTTGATTCCCATATCCATAAAGCTTGATTTGAAAAACATAATGGCAAGAAAATGTAAACGAAAGATAAAATTCATTGCTAGAAAATAAAAAAAAAGTGTTGATTACAAGAAACTAGAAGAAGGTGCAAGGAAATTTAAAGAAAAAAAAGTAAATCAACAAGGAAATTTAAAGGAAATTGACAGACAACAATAGTGGCTGCCTAAACTAAATTAAGTTCATGAATTTAAAACCTAAAATCTGCCTTAGTAGCCAAGGTAATCTCTCGCTCTTCATGTTGGATATAAAGCCTCCTAACATGGTGGGTAGGTTTGTGTTTGGTGTTAACTTGGCACCCTTTGTCACTTGTGTTCATGTGATTCTTCATCTTTTAAATGATTTTCCATATCATTCCCTTGTCCAAATCAGCCCATAACCAGCTCACACCTTCTACCCTATTCCATTGTCTTCTTGTCCACTTGGTGGTTCATGTGGCAAAGCATGTGCGATCCATGTATGTTGCATGTTGTCCATTGGCTTGGCCACCAAGAAACTCACAAGATGATGAAATGTGGAGTCACATGTGGATGGAGGAGGTGACTTACATTAAAGGACAAGCTATCTTGCTATTTGGGCCTTCTTGTGCTAAATTTCATCTTTTACTGAGCATAATTTATTTTTTACTCTTTTTAAGCCCAAAAGCCTCCAAAACACTTGGATTTTAACTCAATCTTATTTGTCTACAAAATTTGAGGAAAATAAACATATGAGAGAAATAATTAACAATTTTCCATGAGGATTAAGTAATAATTAACAAAATTAGACACTAAAATAACTATTTTGGAGAGTTATCAAGCACAACCTTAACTCTCATTGATCGACTGTCACGTTACGATTTCAAAAAATTAGAACTAACTTTTTCCTTTTTAGTACGATTAGTTAGGCTATTTGTTATGTCCTCACTAAGTTCTTTATTTTTCAAGCAGTTAATATTTCATATTCATCCGATTCATAACAATCCATATTACAATTCATATCCATATTCGATCGTTCAATTTAAAACTACATGCCTAAGCAACCTTAAATAACATTTATGTAACATGAAATTTACATTTGATTACTCTTAATTTTAAACTACAATTTACATTTAGTATACTACAGTTTAGTTTACATCTCCTGTATGATGATTCATACAAATAATACTGTTTATGTAGTCTAAATATATAAAAGTATAACAATATACCTCTGCAATATTCGAAGAACAGCCTAAGGAATACTGTAACTAAATTCCTCCCGTGCGGAGATGAAAACTATTGCAGATAATCTGGAAGGAAAATAAAAGGTGAGCTTACACCCCGTAAGAAATACATATAAAAAAGCTGATAGTATGCATACCTATATGCATGTATCCTAAACATGTTATTACACTCAAAATCACTATTAGTATCTAACAGTAATAATTTGGAAGGATACTATAATCAGTTAGGGTACTAGGCTGAGTACAGAAGGATGCTTTAAATCACGTCACTTGGCTTGATCCCTAGGTCTAACTATAGGGAGTTTATCATAAATAGTTCATTAGGCAATTCAGTAATCAAGTTTCAGTAAAATAGTTCAATAAACCATTTAGTAATCAGTTCAATAAACGATTTAGTAAACAATTAAATAAACAATTCAATGAACATTTTAATAAATAGTTTGGTAAGCAATTCAATAAACAATTTGATAAATAGTATGGTAAGTAGTTCCATAAAATAGTTCAATAAACAATACAGTAAACAGTTCAGTAAGGAGTATAGTAGAGACAAGGCAACATCCAATAGAATCATACGGTTTTAGTATCCCAATAAAGGAGTAACAGTAACAATAACAGTAAGACATATAGCCATAGTCACAGTGATGTCCTCAATGTGCACTGATCAGGTAACATCTAGGACAACTGATGATGTGATCAAGATCAATCAGCAACCAATAACAGTATAGTACACTCACTCAATAAGGCATGATTTACCAAAGGGCAATTATGAGGAGCCTAAAGTCTCAAAATAGATCATTAAATAGTTGGAAAAATTTTACAAAAATCAATTTAGTAAAGTAAATCTTCAAACAGTCCATAAATATTGTAAATCAATAACAATTGCATATGAGGCATAAAAATTCAGTAAATGTTCTCAATACAATAATTAGTATTCAGAATATTTTATTTATGTATAAAATTAGCCTTAAAACTTATAGGTATCTTGAAAAGTATGAAAAACATTAAAAATTCCTTCGAAAATAGAGTTACAAATATACGCACACCTATAAGCCAATATACAAGCCTAACGTAATTACTCCTTTTCATGCCCTCGTACACTAACAATCTCTCATTAGTGGTTTACAGTTTTAAGTTCGTTTTACGAAGTTTTGGTAGCATGACGATACTATCTATTCTAACCTTCCTGCACTAAAATACAGTTCAATAGTTACAATCACAATTTCTCGATTCTAGTCCAATCCAATATTCAATCACTTAAGAATTCAATTCAGACATTTTCAATGCAAGCACAGTATTTCTACTCCTTTTATACATATCCTTTACCACTCACATTGTATAATGTTATTCGATAGCACCAGTTTATACTCCTCACTTCCTGGTTGCAAAACACCACACAAACACGGTCAATTCTCAACACTTTAGTTATATAAAATGTATAATTCCTTGATGTCTACTATATTTCCTAATGCAATTGTAAAATCGGTCTACTTCATACCAGTGCCTACAACTGCAACTATCGTCAAAACACCTCTTTTTTCAGTTCTAACTTCACCAACAGTTTGTTATTATTTTATACAATACTCTAAAACAAATTTTGTATCAAATTGAGCATGGTTTCACTCTCCCAATCACTTGGCCGAATGCATCATACCTTCTTACATACTTCATTTCAACAATTCAAAGCTACACACATGTTCTACACACTCTCTACATTAATTTTACACCACTTTTGCATTGAACAACATCATACGCTTGCATAGTTCATCTTGGCCAAAACCCTAGGGAAGAGTTTCATTTGGTTTTGCTTCAATTTAAGCCTAATCATGCACTTAAACATTATGAACCCATCACATGCCACCATTAAAACACCAAAATTCAAGCTTTCTCTCACCTCTTCCTCTTACCCGAAAGTTCAAGGAGCACAAAAATTATGAAAATGGCTTCTACGCAAGTTGATTTGGAAGTATGTTGTAGAGCTAAGAGAGGTGAACAAGTTTGCTTAAGGTAGTTTTGGGTTTTAAAGTGTTTTTACTTGGGTTTTTATGGCTTTTCTCTCTCTACACTATGCTTTGTTAATGGAGAAAAAGAGGATGAAAGATGATGGACGGCAAAGAGAAGAGAAGACTAGAAAAATCTTATAAAATTAATATCTTTATTGTGAAATTACTTAAATGCCTTTATAACCTTTCACTAATACCGAACATGTCCTTAACTATTTAATTTCTATTAAATATTTAATTCAACTTCCAAAATATTTGATTTACTCATAAAAAATATTTATTTAACATATTCTAGTCATTGATTAGACTTTTGATAGGGTTTGACCAGTCAGAACGGTGAAATTACCAAAATGACCCTAAATATTCAATTGCGTAGTTTTTGGTACTTTCGTGTGATTCCGTCTATAGATTAAAATGGCATGAGACTTCTTCACACGAGGATTCACTATGATTGTCAGTTGTTCATAACTTAAATTAGATTGACTATTATTTACAAAAGTTCTTTCGGCCTATGGACTTAACTATCATTTCAAAATTGTCACATGCTTCCCAAAACTTGCACAAACAAATGAATTTTAAGATACTAATTCTTACCATCTTAGTATTTGGCTCCAAATATCGATACTATCAACTTTCATCTCCATTAGAACAGTAAAAGCCCCAATGAGGCCCACAGTCCAATTCTCCTTTATATCTACAAGGCATAAGGTATTTGAATTGTAATGAGATATCTTGTATTCCTAGCTTCATTAATAGTAAACAAAGATGGTAGAAAGTGTGAATCTCACATCCTCCCCACCTTAGGAAATTTGGTCCTCCAGACTAGGCCTGTCAGTCGAATAACTCTAGATACTTCTCTTTCATTAGGCTCTCTAATTCATAGGTAGCTTCTTTCATTGAGTGGTACTACCATAGAACCTTAACTAGAGGAATCATCTTAGACCATAGTACCTTTTCTTTTTGATCCAAGATCCCAACCAGTTTCTTAACATAACTCATACCCTCTCTAATCACCAAATGCTCGTACTGAATTACATAGGACTAATCTAGATAATATTGAATTACATCGATACATGGAAGATATTGTGTACCTCGGATAACTCTGGTGGTAAAGTTACCCGGTATGCCACATCTCCCATTGGTCTAAGATCTCAAAAGGCCCAATAAAGTGGGGATTCAACTTCCCTTTCTTCCCAAATCTCATGACACCTTTAGATGGTGAAAATTTCAAAAACACTGAATCCCCCATCGAGAACTCTAAATGTTTATGTCTAGTATCTGCATAACTTTTCTGCCAACTTTGACCTGTCTTAAGCCTATCACAAATAATACATACATCCTTAGAAGCCTGCTTAACTAGATCGAGAGCCAAAATCTTTCGATCACCCACTTTTTCCCAGCCAATAGGGGAACTACATCTCCTACCATATAGAGCTTCATGTCGATACTAGAGTGATAATTATTATTATAGGCAAACTCTGCCAATGGTAAATGATCGTCTTAAGAGTCCTTAAAATCCAATGCACAAGCTCTCAACATATCCTCAAGTGTCTGGATCGTACGCTCGGACTAACCATCAGTCTGCAAATAAAAAGATGTGCTAAAGTTCAATCGATATCCCATGGCATCATGAAAATACTCCCAGAAATGAGAGGTGAGCCAAGAAACTTTATCAGAAGTAATGCTCATTGGAACTCCATGCAATTTGACAATATCTTTGACATATAAATCGACTAAAGCATTCAAAGAATTAGTGGATTTAATGGCAAGGAAGCTGGCTAACTTCATCTTGGGCCACTAGTACACTTTATGGAGATTGTAATACATCTTATTACTACCTAGATGTAAAGTGTACCTCAAGGTGTGAGCCTCTGTCAAAATCAAATCTCTCAATCATTTATCTTCAGGAATACAAATCCGACCCTTGGACCTCATAATACCATTTGTACCAATCCCATACGCCGACTGAATACCCAAGTATATTTTATTGGCAATCTCAATACAATGAGCATCCTCCCTCTGAGCACTCTTAATCCGATCCATTAAATTTGGCTCAATTCGAAGACTTGCGGTCTAACCATACCTCTCAGAAATAGTGATATTCATACTAAGGCTCATAAACTATTCCAGCAAATCATATTCTTGGACCATCATATAGGAGACCATACCCAAATGCTTTCTGCTTAGAGCATCGGCCACAACATTCGCTTTCTCTGGGTGGTACAGTATCTTGGTCACTAACTTCAGTTTTTCCCAATGTACAATAGTCTCTATCTTAAACGGATCAACTGACACTCTATCTTTAGACACCACATGTCGCAGAAATGTAATTTGATCTAGCCAGAACTCACACTTACTCAACTTAGCATAGAGCTTCCGATCTCTTAGGGTCTATAAAACAGTATAAAGATGCTGCTCATGCACCTCCTGAGACTTAGAATATACAAGAATGTCATTAATGCAGACGATGACGAATTTGTCCAGATACGGCTTGAACACCTCATTCATCAAATTTATAAAGGCTACAGGGGCATTAGTAAGTTCAAATGGCATAACTAGAAACTTGTAGTGGCCATACCAAGTTCTGAATGCAATTTTAGAGACATCTTCTTTCTGAATCTTTAACTGATTATATCCCGATCTAAGATCAATTTTAGAGAATACCTGTACATCCTTGAGTTAAACAGATCATCTATTCTGGGAAGAGGATATTTGTCCTTAATAATAGCTTTATTAAGCAACCGATAATTAATGCAAAGTCAGAAGCTACCATCCTTCTTCTAAACAAAAAGGATTGGTGCACTCCAAGGAGAGACACTGGGATGGATAAAGCCCTTGTTTAAAAACTCTTAGAGTTGCTTCTTGAGCTTGTCAAGCTTTACTAGTGCCATTCAGTAAGAAGGCTTAGAAATGGGTTCAGCATTGGCACCAAATCAATGGTGAATTCCATCTCTCGATCTAGAAGGAGTCTTGATAACTCATTCGAAAACACATCTAGGAAATCCCTAACCATAGGAATCTCATATAACTTTGAATGTTTCTTTTCTACATCCTCAACATATGCAATGAACCCTTTAATAACAAACACAGTCCGTTAAATTTCAATCTCAGACAAATTTTTAACACAATAGTTTTCATTCATTACTAAACAAAAAGTTTTACAATGTAGTTATTTGAAGAGAAGAATATTACATACTTAGTATAGCAATCTAAACTAACATGATAAGCATCTAACCAAACCATTCATAAGATCACATCAAAATCATACATATTAAGTAAAATTAGGTCATCTACTATTTCCTTCTCTCATACACGTAGCTTATAGTTACGGTACACTGTATCAGAAATTCGAGATTCTCTAAAGGGCATATTAATTTGTAATAGATGCCCTAAAGGTTCAAGCTCTATTGATATCTTAACAGCAAACATTGGAGATATAAAAGAATGCATAGAACCTGGATCGAATAATAAAAGTACATCTACATCAAAAACAAAGATCTTACCCTTAATAACCTCAAAGGATGTGTCAGCAGACTCCTTATCAATAGCATATACTATGCCTTGATTCATAACCTTTTTCCTTTCCTTTGCAGAGCTGTAGCTCACCTCGATGGTAATGCAGCCTTTTCTGGCTCCTCTGCTGCTGTTGATGCTTACTCCTTGTTGTTAAGGCAAGACTTAACTAGATAGCCAGTCTGTCCACATCAGAAACAAGCTCCTGTAACCCAATGACAAGGTTTGGTACCATGTGACCTTCCATAATACTTATATCTTGTCGCAGTACCCTTTTATGTAGTGGTGGAGTTGTCAGTAACAATAAACTTAATAGACTTATCTCTACTAGCTTTGCCCCCAGGAACCTTAGCCTTCTTAGTTGGTCTCTTCTCAAATTTATCATCAAAGCTCTGTTTAATTTTTTCCTTACCCTTACCTTTAGCTTGGGCTCCAAACTCCACTTGATGAAATTCATAATCTTGCTCGCACAATTGAGCTCAGTGAATAGCCTCATTATAGGTGGCTATATCAAACGAAATTAACTTTGCCTTGATAGAAAACTAGCCATAAATCTCTCGATCTTATACTCCTCACTGTCTCTGGTTCAAAACGGCTCAGTGCTATGAACTTAGACTCGTATTGATCTACTGTCATGTTCCCTTGTAAACCCAGAAACTCAGCCTGTAATCTCTTCTGTGCCGTGTGGGGAATATACTGCTTGTTGAAAGCCTCTAAAAAATTTTTCCATGTCACTATCGGATACCTAGCACCTAAAACTATCTTGGTGGTCTTGCACCAATGCTCTGCCTCATCAACTAGCAAAAAGGTAGCCATACCCACTTTCTTGATCTCAGTACTTCTCATATAAGTGAGAAGCTTCTCAACCATATTATCCCAATTCTCAATCGCCCTTAGATCCTTATCACCTTTAAACTTCGATAAATCCAACTTTCTAAACTGTCTTAGAAGATTTATATCACAATCAATAATTGGATCAATAGGCTGAGGCTGTGGTGGCAGCGGTATATGTTGTGGTTAGGGCTTTAGAGGAGCATTAGCCTGCAAAATAGGAGGTTGTGCAACTTTTGGTGCTGGTGCTTGAGTATTGGCATTATTATTAAAATTAGCCACAACCTCTGCAAACATATTCATCATCAATTCAAAATTCTGCTCTAGCCTTGAGATACAGGTATTGGGACACTTAGGCTGTAGAGTGAGGTCAGGTTCTGGATATGGTTCCGAAGATGGTTGAGTCTGTCTTTGTCCCTGTCCAATACTCCTTTGCCTGTAGCTCATTTTGTCAAAATAGACATAAAAAAACATTTTTAGTCACCCCAAACAATTATATATTCGGATAAATATAGTACTATAAGAGATGTAAGCCAATTCTAACCTAAAGAGACTAACAGACGTCATACCAAGATGGCTCTGATACCAATTTTCTTGTCACATTTCGATTTCTGAAAATTAGAACAACCTTTTTTCTTTTCAGTACTATTAGTTAGGCTATCTATTGTGTCTTCACTCAGTTCTTTATTTCTTAGCAGTTAATATTTCATATTCATCTAGTTCATAACAACCTATATTACAATTCATTTCCATATTCGATCATTCAATTTAAAACTAAATGCCTAAGCAACCTCAAATAACATTTATGTAACATGAAATTTACATCTGATTACTCCAAATTTTAAACTATAATTTGCATTCAATACACTATAGTTTAGTTTACATCCTATGTACGATAATTCATACAAAAAGTACTATACATATGTAGTTTGAACATATAAAAGTATAACAAGATACCTCTATGGTATTTGAAGAACCACTTGAGGAATATTGTAACAAAAGTCCTCTCATGTAGAGACAACAACTACTGCAGATAATTTGGAAGGAAAATAAAGGGTTACGTCCAGTAAGAAATATATATAAAAGAGTTGATACTATGTATACATATATGGGTATATCTTAAACATGCTCTTATACTTAAAATCACTATTAATATCTAACAGTAATAAAGGACCCTAATTTGAAAGGATACTATAATCGATTAGGGTATCAAGCTGAGTACAGAAGGATGCTTTAAAGCACCTCGCTTGTCCCAGTCCTTAGGTTCGACTATAAGGAGTTTATCATTAATAGTTCGTTAGGTAGTTAAGTAATCAAATTTCAGTAAACAGTTCAATAAAACCATTCAATAATCAGTTTAGTAAACGATTTGGTAAACATGTAAATAAACAATTCAATGAACAGTTTAATAAATAGTTCAGTAAGCAATTCAATAAGAAGTTTAATAAACAGTTCAGTAAATATTATGGTAAGCAGTTCCATAAAACAATTCAGTAAACAGTATATTGGAGATAGGGCAACACGTAATAGAATCATGCAATTTTAGTATCCTAATAAGAGGGTAACAGTAACATTAAGACATATGGCCATAGTCACATTGATGTCCTCAATGTGCATTGATCATGTGACAACTGGGACGGCTGATGATGTGATCAATATCAATTAGCAACTAGTAATAGTATAGTACACTCACTCAGTACGACATGATTTACCCGAAGGCAACTATGGGGAGCCAACAATTTCAAAACAGATCATAAAACAGTCGAAAATGTTTTAAAGAAATCAATTCAATAAAGTAAGTCCTCCAATAGTCCAAAAAACTTTTAAATTAGTAACAACTGTATTTAAGGCATAAAAATTTAGTAAATACTCTCAATATAATAATTAGTATTCAAAATATTTTATTTTCGTATAAAAGTAGCCCTAAAACTTATGAGTATCTTGACAAGTATGAAAAACATTAAAAATATCTTCGAAAACAATTACAAATATGCGCACGCCTATAAGCCTATATACAAGCCTAACCTATTTACTCCTTCTTTTCATTCCCTAGTACACTAACAGTCTCTCATTAATGGTTTACGATTTTAAGTTCATTTTACAAAGTTTCTGCAGCACGATGGTACTATCTATCCTAACCCTCTTGTACTAAAACACAGTTCAAAAGTCACAATTACAGTTTCTTAATTCTAGTTCAATCCAATATTCAATCACTTATGAATTCAATTCGGACATTTTCAATGCAAACACAATATCCTTGCACTTTTTATACATATCCCTTACCACTCGAATTGCTACTTTTACTACTTGCTTTATACTAATTGTTTTTGCTTAATAAAAATCCAAATTTGAAAATAATTGTTCCATAACAAAAAAAAGGTATTTTGTTCTTAAAAAAATAAAATTTTATTGTTATTAAAAAATTTTTATTTTTAAGAACAAATACTTTTTTTCTGTTATGGAACAATTATTTTCAAATTTGGATTTTTATGAAGCAAAAACAATTAGCAAAAAGCAAGAAGTAAAAGTAACAACTAAAAGAAACTTTGGGTCAATTGGAAAAAGTAAAAATTAGAACTTTGCAAAAATATATTTGTTTTGAAATTGAATATCATATTCTGGTGTATGACTATTATTTAAAGAAGGCATGATAATAATCTTTGAATTTTACCCTAAACTCCTAGATAATAAATTGTGCCAATGGTTAGTTATGGGGTTTATACTAATAATAAATTAATAAATAATAAACAAATAAATCCACAAACTCAGTGCAGAACATAAAACACAAAAATAATAAATTAATAAATAATAATCAAATAAATTCACAAACTTAGCGCATGCCATAAAACTCAAAAATAATAAATAATAAATAATAAACAAATCATTAAACAAAAAATAAATTAAAAGTAAAAAATAAATACCTTTCTAGTAGTACCTCTTAATTAATCTGACTTTATTTCTGATTGTGGCAAAATTTAAAGCTTTTCAAGTAGTCTCAAGGGTAAAATAGTCATAAATTAAGCTTTTAACAGTTGACCTAATAGTTGACTAACGAAGGACATAGTTATCTTGTGACATAAAAAAGTTTGGGGAAGAGTGTTCATTTTTTAAACTAATGGACTGAAGTTGAACTATGGCCAAAAGTTAAGGAGGTGGATGTAAATTACCCATATTTTAAAACAAATTATGTATCAAATTGAGCATGAGTTCACTCTCCCCTTCACTTGACCAAATATACCCTACCTCCCTACACACTTTATTTCAACAATTTAAGGCCACACATATGTTCTACACACTCTCTACATTAATTCTACACCATTTTTGCATTGAACAACATCATAAATATGCATAGTTCATCTTGGCCGAAACCCTAGGGAAGAGATTCATTTGGTTTTATTTCAATTTAAGCCTAATCATGCACTTAAACATCATGAACACATCACATGCCACCATTAAAACACCAAAATTCAAGCTTTCTCTCACCTCTTCCTCTTGGCTAAAACTTGAAGGAGCCCAATCGCTATGAAAATGGATTCTACGCAAGTTGATTTAGAAGTGTGTTGTAGGGCTAAGAGAGGTGAATAAGTTTGTTTAAGGTAATTTTCGGTTTTAAGGTGTTTTAACTAGGATTTAAATGGCTTTTCTCTCTTTACACTAAGCTTTGTTAACGGAGGAAGAGAGAATGAAAGATGGTTGATGGAAAAGAGAAGAGAAGACTAGAAAAATCATATAAAATTAATATATTTGGTGTGAAATTACTTAAATGCCCTTAAAACCTTTCATTAATACCAAACATGTCCTTTACTATTTAATTTCCATTTAAATATTTAATTCAACTTCCAAAATATTTTAAATATTTAATTCAACTTCGAAAATATTTTATTTACTTATAAAATATATTTATTTAACATATTCTAATCATTGATTAGACTTTTGATAGGATTTGACTGGTCAAAATGGTGAAATTACTAAAATAGCCTTAAAAATTCAATCACGTAGTTTTTGGCACTTTTGTGTGATTCAGTCTACAGATTAAAATGGCATAAGACTTCTTCACATGAGGATTCATCTATGACTGTCAGTTGGTCATAACTCTAATTAAATTAACCGTTATTTACAAAAGTTTTCCTGACCTATAAACTTAACCGTCATTTTTAAAATTATCACACGCTTCCCAAAACATGCATAAATAGATGAATTTTGGGATGTAGATTCTTACCATTTCAGTATTTGGCTCCAAATATCGATACGGTCAAGTTTCATCTCTATCGAAATAGTAGAAATCTTAGTGGGACCTATAGTCCAATTCTCCTTTATACTTACAAAGCAAAAGGCATTTGAACCATTATGAGATATCTTATTTTCCTAGCTTCATTAACAGTAAATAAAGATGGTAGAAAGTGTGAATCTCACATCGGCCTTATAGCCCATACTATAATATGTCATCTCTAAAAGAAATCTAAGTTGCATTGGAGAAAAAATTACAAAGATAAGAAAAGAGGTACGAACATGTTTTTTACTTTGAAATATTTTGAATTGAAAATTAATGAAGATACACTTGCTATGGACTTGAAGACCAACAATTCTTTGTAATGAACTTGTAAATAAACGTACAAAGTAGATAAATTAATGTTAAATATGTAATTTTGAAATTTATAATCATCACATAGTAATGAACGAGGTATGAACCTCATAAGAATTTTATATAAAGAAAATTTTGGGTGATAAAGTACGCAATTCGATAAGAACGTTAACATATACATCGACTAGTGCATGTAAACTGCATGCATGCATATGTACGTACCTAGATATATACGAATAACCTAGTGGAATAAAAATAATATAATAATTGTATATATAAATATTCATGTACAAAGATACACGTATGTGTATATATATGTGTGTGTGTGTATATATATATATATATATATATATATATAAGAAATTAATTGAAAACAATAATAATAAATAAATAAATCAAGCTATACCTATAAATAAAGAGAAATATAACTAAGAGATATATACAAGATAAATATATAAATATACGTATATATAATATAAAAGATAAAACCTATGTAAGTATGTTTATTATGTATATGCGTTTATATTTTTTATATATATCTAAATATTAAAATGTAATAAAAATATATATTTATAAAATAAAAATATAATACAAATAAAAATAAAAAAATTGTGAATTTGGTGAGTGTTCCTCCCACCAAATTGTAAGTGCTTTGCCATGGCAAAGCACTAACCCATATCCCAACATCCCTCCCCATTTTCCCTCGTCATCTTCATGCCACTACCAAACCCATCTCCATCCTCATTTTTCTCAACATTTCCTCGCCTTCTGTTGCGCACTTGAGGAAGAGAAACCAAGCTATTCGTGGCTTGGAAAAACTCCAATAGAAAATAGCTCAGTAGTGGTGTTTTAGCACTACTGTAAGCTAGAACCATAGGAGTTTTTGGTGGCACTTTGAAAGAGTTTCAAAGCAGGTAAAGAGGGCCTAGAAACAGGGGAAATGTGGAGATTTTGCTTTGTTTTGGGTGGCATCTTCAAGGTTGTAAGATGCATTTCTTATGGCGGAAGGCGTGAATAACAGTGGTAAGTTTTGCATGGGTGCAAGCATTAGACATGACTGTTCTGTTGGTACTATGTTTAGTGATGAGCAAATGTGAGATGGGGCTATGGAAATGATGATCTGGTGAAGGCTGAAACCGAGACTTATGAGAAAGAGAGAGTGAGAGAGAGAAAAGACAAGGAGAAATGAGCGGGAAATAGTCAAGAAGTTGAAGCTATCGATGGAAGCCAGAGTTAAATAGCCACGTCAATGGAGCTAAAAAACTAGGGAGAATCGAGAGTTTTAGGGGCCAAATCTGGCAGGAAATACAGGAAATTAAATAAGGCTATATCTAGGGCAAAACAAGGAGCCTTATTCACGTCTAATCAAGGAAGAATGGTGATAGCCATTGAAGAAGTTGTTGGAAACAACGCAATCTGGAGGAGTTGTAAGCTGATCTGAAAACAGCGAGAAGTAATGAAAGAAGTGCTGTACATTCAACTAGAAGTGAGGATCCTCTAGTGTTCAAAACTGGAGTAGTGGAGGTGATGGCAATTGAAGCAAAGACTACTATGGGTTCCTTGAGCATCCAAGGTTGAGTTGTTGAGCTAAAGCAGTGGAAGACAAGTCAGTGGCATGATGGAAGTAGCGGAAGCAGTGTTTGGCATCTTTCTTCAATTTCCAAAGTAGCCAACACTAAAGAAGAATGCAACAAGGAAAAGAGTATAGAGACGAGGCTCGAAGAGGCTAGAAATGGTATGAAAACATGGGACCGTAGGAAGTAGTTTGGTGATTAATTGGGTGGTTGTTGGGATAGAGACCTTGGGTTGCGTTTGAGGCCGCATGCGATGGTTTAAAGGACAATATCAAGGAGGCTGAACAGCGACAATTTTAAGGGCTTAGAAGCGTGAAACCAGGGAGTTTTCTTTTGGTCCCAAGGCTGCATAGTGCAAATCTCGAGAGCCATAAAATCTTGTAGGGGTTCAAATCTGAGGGCTGCAAATAAGGGTCAACTCTTTTGGTTAGAACAGCAGCAAGCAACAAAAGAGGAAGTAAAGGCCTTATCTCTAGGGATGGCAATGGGTACCCTATAAACGGGTACCCGGCACTACCCGCCCCGATTAAGTAGGATTAGGGTGGTATATAATCGGGTTCGGGTGGTAAAATTACTACCCGTTATGGGTTAGGGTAGGGTTCGGGTAGTTACCTTAGGGTACTCGCTATCTGAACTCGATTAGAAATAATAATTAATTAATATGATATTTATATTTTTTATGTATAAATTATTTATTATTAATATTGTATTTAATTAAATTAATTCATCAAATATCATAATTATGACTTTTAACTTTAATTTATATTTATTAGTTAAATTAAATTTATTAACTTAATTTTTTTAAATAAATTATTCCAAAATTGATTTTAAATTTAAATTTGAAAGTCATACTTTGACTTTATAAACGGGTATTTAACGGGTTCAGGTAGTTAAACGGGTATTTTTTATTTTATAGGGTTAGGGTAACGGAAATCAAAATAAACGGGTAGTTAATCGGGTTCGGGTTTTATATATTCTAATCGGGTTCGGGTTAGGGTATCCCAAAATTAGCGGGTACCCGACCCGTTTACACTCCTACTTATCTCGGTTGGACAAGGCAGTGAAGGAGAGGTACATCTTGCTTGAACAGTAAAGAGGGTAAGAGAACAAATATTATGTAATCAAGTGTACATGCATAAGTTTATATATACCTATATATAGATTTATATATATGTGGGTATCATCACTTATTTAACGAGACTTGGAAAATATAAGGTGATATGAAATGGTGGGTGGCATACGAAACTTGGAATATATAAGGTGATAGTGTGTGAGAAATGTATAAACAAAGTTATGATCTTATTACTGAGCAAGATGAATAATTGATGTATTGTAAGGCTACATGTTATGAGATCATATAGGATAAAAGGTATCTATAAGAAATGACGTTATATGATAAGTTGATATTGAATTATTAAAAGGAATCAATAAGTAATGTACATGGAAGTTGGAGCACATCCATTATTATGTTGCATGAATAATTATTACATAATATATATATATATATTAATGTGTCATGCTTGGGAATAGTAGGTAATGAATCATACTATCATGATATGGAGGATGGTATACCAAGATTTATTTTGATTCCAAAGTGGAATTATTTAAGGAAAAATAAGAAATCATGTGGCTAAGGTTGACCGATGTATATATATATATATATATATATAAGTATGTATGTATACGTGTATATATAAGTATATAAATATACACGATATATATAGCATAATGAAAAGTAAATTATTGGCAAAGGAATGACTTAAGTAACTATGGTTTTAGAATATGTGTTTTTGGTGCTTGACTAAGCTTATGTAGACATGTCATTGAGACATTATTGAATTGATTTGTAGTGAATTTGGAATGATGTAGAAGCGGAGCTTGATATCGATGCTTGAGGAAAATAAATTGCTAAGTGTTCAGGTAAGTGGGTTAAGTAAAGTTTGTTAGCACCATCTCGTAGGAATGTTTTAAATTTATGAATTCGTTTATGCTTGGGCTGGATTGAAACTTATTTTCTACCTGGCATGTTGTGGTCAGTCAAGCGTGAATGTTAAGTGAAGTGAACTGATGTATGTGTGCATTCACGTATAACATTTTTTGAGTTTAATTACTTAATATCTATGTTTTAAGGACTTCCATTATATTTTAAATTTTTAAAGTCTTAATTTGAGCTGACTTTTGAAATAAATCAAAAATTCTTTTTATTTCAAACTCAAAATTGATTTAATAAGTTCTTTGAAATCCGTGCAAGCCAAGTGCTACACCAGAACATTGTTTTCGAACTGTTTTTAAGTGCAAGTATATCCTACAACCTTCGGGTCATTTCTAGCCTATCGAGCTTAGCTCTAGGCCTTATTACCCGTCTGTTTTGTGCTCTAGACTATTGTATTGTACTATACCTATCGAGCCTAGTGCTTTAGGTAAATTGTTAGACTTGTTTGGAAAACCAGCAGACAAGTTCCAGTTCTCGACTGATCAATGAAACCGTAGTATCGTTCTATGGCCATAGATTTTGTATTGCTTACGACACCATTCCATCACTAGTTAGGATGGACATCGTTATTGTTATCGTATCAGCGATTGAGGATTATTGCCTAAACTCTACTTACCACTGTTTTATTGTTGATATCGATTTTAGTGAATTCAGGCTTATGCCTAAAGTGAAAAGTGAACGATTTGAAATTGTTTTAAGAGATTTAAGGCTTATGCCTAAAAGTGACAAATGATCGACTTGAAATCATTTTCAGTGAATTGAGGCTTACGCCTAAAGTGAAAAGTGATCGATTTGAAATCATTTTAAGTTATTTAAGGCTTATGGCTAAAGCGATAAGTGATCGTTTTTGAAATCGTTTTAATTAAATCGAGGCTATACGCCTAATGTTTATTGATTATCGTTTTGTGAATTAATGGATTGATCAAAATGCATAGTTATTGATTTTAAATGAATGCATAGCAATCGATTTATAAAAGTGGATAGCCATTGATTTAAAATGAATGCATAGTAATTGACTTATCAAAGTGCGTAATCATTGACTTAAAACGAGTGCATAGTCATTGACTTAAAACAAATGCTTAGTAATCGATTTATCAAAGTGCATAGTCATTGATTTAAAATGAATGCATAGTAATTGACTTCCAAAGTGCATCGTCATTGAATAAAAATGAATGTATAGTAATTGATTTATCAAAGTGTATAACGTTTTGGTTTTATTAAAGTGCATAATATTTTGGTTTAATCGAAGTGCATAACGATTGATTTATCAAAGTGCATAATGTTTTGGTTTAATCGAAGTTCATAACGACTGATTTATCAAAGTGCATAATGTTTTGGTTTAATCGAACTACGTAACTACTGATTTATCGAAGTACATAATGTTTTGGTTTTATCGAAGTGCATAGCGACTGATTTATCGGAGTGCATAATGTTTTGGCCTTATCGAAGTGAATATTGATCGTTTTATCGAAGTGCATAGTGAGTTAAATAGTGCTTGATTTATCGACGTGCATATTATTTTGAATTTAACCGAAATGCATAGTAAATTGATTTAATCGAAATGCATAGTAGATTTGATTTAAATAAAGTGCATAATGAGAGTGTTTTGAACTGAAGTACATGGTGAAAGGGTTTTGATTTAAGACTGTGATTGAATACCATGCATACACATCACTTCAGCATTGTTTTCTATACTTGCATGTAGATTGACATGAGTCTAACATGCACTTACTTAAACTACTTACTGAGCCATGGTTTGCTCACCTCTTTCTAACATGATCACAGATCATACGAGTTAAAGTCCATGCTTGGAGTTCTGTGTGGGCCCTCAAGGACTGTACCTAGTAGTGGTACTTACTTAAGTCCTCCGAGCGTTGCTTTATTACTTTTGAGGTATATGAAATTTTGTATGTCCTGTTGGTTATTATGTATAGACATTATGCAATGCACAGTACATGTATATTGAAAATATTTTGGAATGTAACTTAGGATAACTCTAGATTGTTATAGATTAGTATAATCAGATCTGGGATATGATTGTTGATAAGATGATATTTTGTGAATTTGATATGTGCTAATATATTTAATATATTGATGTTTTATGCCTAAAAGAGCTTACTAATGTTTATTATATGTTTAGGTATTAAATATCAAAGTTGGAATTAAAAGGAGCTAAAAAGAACAAAGTGCAAATTTTTCTGTCCAGTTCAAAAGATTGATGAATTTTACCAACTTAACGACTTGATCTCAAGAAGTGTCCTTCATGGAAGTTGTAGAGGACTTCTCAAGGTTTCCATAATGTATAAGATCACAAAAATTAGAGCTCGTTTGATGGGTCAAAAGTCTGGACAAAATCAGTACAAAATTCTAGGCAAAATAACGAGATTTAGAAAGAATTCCAACAAAGCAAGATTAAGACAAGATTTTGTGAAGACAAGATTTGGTTGAGACAAGACATGTCTGTAAATTTTGTTATGTCTTAAAGTTTTAATTATTTTTAAGACAATGTAATAAAGTAGGAAAATAGAGTTTGAGTAGAAAACAATTGTAAAGAGAGAGAAGTTCTAAAAAGAGTTTGAGTCAAATTAAAACTCTTCTCAGACTCCTACTCTAATTCAGTTTCTTAAGCCTATATAAAGAGCACATTGGCTCTCATAAAAATCAGATCTCTCTTCCCTCTCTTCTCTCTTGTTTAGTTTTAGAGTAGATTTAATAAAAATTTATTTTTATTATTTTGTTGATTTCTTTATTATTTTTAATTCTGATTTTGTTTTCTTTATTTAAATTAATATTGTTTGTGTGTTCTTGCTTGCTAGTTTATAATCTTGATTAATAATTCTGATTTTATATTATTAAAGATTGCTTCTTTGATTATTTCTTGCTAATCTTTATAATATATAATTTGAAATTTATGATCTTGAATATGATTAGTGAGTAGGTTTCTTATTCAGTTACAAGGTAAAATTGATTGTTCTTAGGAAAAATAAAGTTGTGAGATTTTGAGCTTATAATATAATTGTTGATTAAGTATCCGAGATTCTCTGAGCACATTTGCATGATTATTTGCTTGATTTGATGCTAGGACCCACTATTTAATTTAATTAAATAATCTACTGCCAGATTAAAAACATAAGTCCGTAATTGCTTATGGAGTTAATCATTAGGGATGGAGGAGAATTGAGGTTTAGATTAAATGATTTGAGCTTATGTGTTTGTTATCTAATGTCAACCCATATCTTTCTAGTTGTTAATGCTGCTACAACTTATATTTAGAGAGCTTGTTCTAGGTAGGTTAAGTAGTTAGAGATTAGTTAAAGAGCTTGTTTTAACTAACGACTCAATAAGGGAAGATGGTGTAACAGAGCTTATTGTTATGCTACGGTTGACTATTTAATTGACAATAATATTTTGTAATCAATGATCAACATCTAAATCCAAGAATAATTAATTGCCTTGTGACTGAGCCTTTTGATATTTGTTTTTGATATTTAATAATCTTTGCTTTCTCTTTTTTAGACATAGCTTACAAGACTCTAAAACCCCAAAATTTCTTCTTTCCCTAAACCTTAAGATTAGATTTTTAATTTAATAATTAACTTAAATAATTTAGTCTCTGTGGGTTCGACCCTTGCTCCACTATCTACATAGTAGAGTTAGGAAATTTTATTTTTGGTGACTGACGACACTCATCAATTGTCGTATGACAAATATGGACTTTGTGGAATGTCAATATGTTTAACTGATGATTCTGGGATTGTGTATAGTGTATGGTGATATAAACTCTGGATTGTGGAATTGAGATATGATGTTGAAAATATATATATTTTGCAGGTTAATTAGTTGGGGAAAATTGAATATATATAAGGGGAAATTTTTGATTTTTTTCTTTTGCCAAATTAAATTTTTAACTAAAACATTGAGGAAGTAAGTTGATTTGCATTAGGAGTTAACCATTTAAATGACAACGTTAAGTTAAATCAAAATTGAGAAATGTGGAACTTGTTTAGCGATGACACGGTATCGAATACAAACCTTAAATAAAAAGAAAAATTTAGTTTGTAAATTTGGGAAAATAGTATAAGTGTGATTGTTAAGTGTATGTCGTGGCCTCGGGTTGTGACAATGGATCAAGTGCATGAGTTACAAATACTTGTCTCAAGATTGGCAAACGTGAAGATAAATGTTCCTTAATTAAAGTGCGAGCTATTCTATCTAAACTTCCTCCATCTTGGAATGAGTATAGGAAGATGTATTACATTCAAATTAAATTGCAACCATGGAGCAATTTCAAGCTCATCACTAGATTAAGGGTGAATATCGTTTACGAGATGCTATTCTCATAGAACCAGAAGACCATTATGTGGGTACCAATTTTGGCAAGTTTAATCTAAACAAACTCAAAGCCCAAAAGAAAAACAACGCAATCAACTAATCTTCTTCCAATTAGTGCTCTCGCTAAGAGTTGAACTCAAGTTGGTCCCTATTTGCAGTGCTCTTGATCAGAATCAACTTAAGGTTAGGGTAACACAACCTATGGCATTATAGTCAACTCTAAAATGTCGCCAAAGAAGAGAGTCACAAGACGAGAAGGTTCTAGCTATGTACTGAGAGTCGTGTACACCCCTAAGGAAGAATAGAGTGCATGTGACCCCGTTCCTAAGGACCTTTAGAACTCCACCGCTAAACAGAATGAAGAGACGCAAAGATGTGAGCATGAGAAAGGACTATAAGAGGGTCCCAACTTTAGCAAACCTTTGCCTACTCTAATCAAACCAAAGAAGAAGGGAGGACAAGATTAGTCAACCTAGAAGGGAGATTGACAATCTTACTAAGATTGTCAAGGACCATGTGATTGCTTGACTTGCAACTGAGAAAGCAAGGAAGTAATGTCGCACAAATGCACCAAGCTCATTCCGCTTCCCGCCTTAGCATTGCTGTAGTAGATAATGACAATGAAGACAAGAGAGGAGACTTGTCTTGGGAACCAAAAAATGCATTCGAGGCATCTAGCTTTCCTAATATATCGTTGATTCCCACAAAGCTCATGACAAAATATAGGACAAGCCTTAGAAAGGAAGCAAGTCAACGAGATGGGTAAGGACTCTATGTCAATTGTAAACCTAAGGGAGTAGATAAAAAGAGAAAGAGAAAAGCCTTAAGAAAGCTAAACCAGAGGTTGGATGAAGACGAGGGAAGATTGGAAGTCAATGTAAGGGACAAGCCATGATGCAAAGGGAACTTGTTGATTTCAAGGAAAAGTAGAAATAGATGCAATTTAAAGTGGTGAACATGGAGCAAAAGGTGGCAAAAAATGCCACATACTTAGACTTGGAGACCTTGGGAACCTTACCATTCTCTTAAGAAATTGATATAGCCAGACCTCTAAGGGGATTCAAGCTCCCTACAATGGAAATGTATGATGCATCATTCGATTCGATAGACCACTTGGAGATGTTTCGCACCAATACGTCAATTCAGGGTGCGAGAGATGCCATCATATGTAAGACCTTCCCAGAAACCCTAAAGAAGGCGTCACAATCTTGGTACTCTTCAGACAACTAGGATTGATAGGCTTTTTCAAAGAGCTCCAAGCCAAGTTTGTCAGTCACTCTATCAACAACATCCTCCATAAAAATACTTCCATTACTTTAATGTCTGTGAAGCAAATGGAGAATAAGTCCCTAAGAATATGTTAATGTCATGTTTCGTCATATACTTTAAATATCCATAATTTCATATTCATTCAGTTGGTTAGGTCATCTACGTTGTCTTCGTTTCATTCACTTATGAAACGAGATTAAAATTTCAGTAAAACTTTAGCTTTACTATTTATAACATTTATATAGATAATATTCTATTCAGTACATTTCAATAGTATTTACATCCCCTGTTTATATGATATACAAAAGTAGTACAGTACATAAATGTTTGAACATATAAAAGAAAAAGTATACCTCTACGGACTGGCAACAGTCGGTTGAGGGATACCATAAATGTAGCCACTCAGTGGAATGGTATATCATTGCAAATAATCTGTAAGGAAGGAAAAAGAGAGGGGGTGAGCTTAATGCCCAGCAAGGAATTCGTATGAGAGAATTGATACTATGAAATCTATATGTATAAAAATCGTGAAATTCCTACCAGTGCACGAAGGGATGTTCAAGGAAGGATACTATAGTCGGGTAGGTAACTAGGTTGAGTATGAAAGGATACTTTGAAGTACCTCACGTGTCCTGGTCCCTAGTTGCAATTATAGAGAATAAGAAATTATCAATTTAATGATTAAACAAACTAAAAACATTTAAATGATATTATGCAATTTTTCAGTTGATAAACAATAAATAGAATACCTTAATAAAGCAATTCAGTAAAGCAATTTAGTATGGAAATCCAATAAGTAGTGTAGTAAACAATCTAAAAATCACAATGCGGTCAATATTTCAATACTTTCATTCATTAACAGTATGAAATTCAATTTAATAGAAACAGTACGGTGGAAACCAAGCAACACCCAATAGATATCATGCCATAGCAGTATCCCAAAAAGGGAGAAACAGTAATAGTAAGACATAAGGCCATAGTCACAATAATGTCCATAGTGTGCACTAATCAGGTGATAGCTGGGACGGCTGATGATCTGATTAATATCAATCAGTAAACAGTATAGTAATAGTAACAATCAGTTAGCATGATGCACCTGAAGGTTCTACAGGGCCTAATAGTCTCAAAACAGTTTATAAGCAGTATAAATGTCTTTAAAGAAATCAATTTTAGCAATTAAAACTTCAATCAATCCATAAATATATATTTTGGAAACAAAAGTAGTTCAAGAAAAAAATTCATAAAATATTCACAGTTCAATATCCAGTTCTCAAGATATTCTATTTATACGTAAATAAGTTATAAAAACATGTAAGTACCCTCACTTATGCAAAATTTGATGACATGAATTTTTAAATATATAATTTCAGGCTTCGGTATGCATATAAGGTTTCAATATTAAAGTAAAATTAAACTTGGTAAATTTTTCATTTCTAGTATTCAAAATATACCAAAATATGTTCTATAAATTTATTAGAAATTTTGGCAGTATAATGGCTATTCTTATCCTAGCCTTCTTGCAGGAAAATGCAATTTATAATTCCAACAACAGTCCACAAATCCATTGCATTTTATCTCAAAACAATCCCATAAAATCATTTTCAACATCAATATGCATTCACAATATCCCTACATCTTCCATACTTATCCCTTACATTTCGGTTTTCATCGAAACAAACGTTAACACCACTTGACTTATTTCACTTTCGGGCTGCAAAACATCATGTAAAGACAATTATTTCACTACACTTCAATTATAAATAATTATACTCTCATTAAAATCAATCACATTACCTACCGCAACTGCTAAATCGATCTATTTCACACTGGTGTTAAAACTACAACTATACCTAAATCAACTCTGTTTTCGATTCTGATAGCATCGACAGTCTTTTATTAATTTATATAGTGTCATGGAACCTAAAACACATTGAATTGAGCATGATTCCTAGGTCCCCTTCACTTGACCGAAACACAAATGCATGACTACATAAATTATCTCAACAAATTAAGCTTAATTTCATGCTTTACTATTGTTCTCCATCCATTCTACACTACTTTCATATCACAAAGCACCATGAACATGTACATATCATCATGGTTGAAACCCTAAGGATGAATTTGAGATGGTTTCAATTCAATTCTTGGCTATACACATGTTTAAACACCTTAATTACATCACTTTCTACCATTAAACCATGAAAAATATCCAAACTTCCTTACTTTAGTGTGTGGTCAAATTCAAGGGGTAGCACTACACCTTGATTTTGTCCAGTTTACCACTCAATTTTGGTATGGGTTTGTAAAGCATAGGATTCTGCACAAATTTGCAGTAGAAATTTTTCGGTTTCAATGTTGTTTAGCTAGGGTTTTGAAAGCTTTTCTCTTTTTCTATAAGGTTGGCTATGGTGGAAAGGTTGAGAGGTTGAAGAAGATGGTGGCCGGCCCCTTAGGAAATATGTATAAATTTCTTTTGAAATTATCTTACTTAGAAATTACCAAAATGCCCTTATATTTAATGATTTTGGACAATTTTGCCCCTAAACTTCAATAACGTTATTAACCTGTCAATTTAACTCCAAATATTTTATTTTATCATAAAATATAAGCATTAAACATATTCTAATTAATGGAAGTAGTTTTATTAAGGTTTGACTGACCGTAGATCTATTTCTTCACTCGTGATTTAGTCTATCTAATAACATGGTATGGAACTTTATCATAAGTATATTATCATACTTCAATTAGTTGGTCAAAAATCAATTTAGTTTAACCGTTATTCGCAAGAATGCTACAGACTTATATCCTTAATCATCATTTTCTAATTTGTTTGCTCGCTTTTCGGAAACAACTTAAATAAAGGATTTTGGGTTGCAAATTCTTATCATAAGTTTATTTGACTCTCAATAATGAGTCTACCAAGTCTCACATCCATTCGGGCATTATAAGGCCTGTGGGGCCCACCATGCTATTTCCCTTTATATCTGTGAAATACACAGGAATTGAATAGTAATAAGAAGTCTTACACATATAACAGTACTAGAATATGTGATTCTCACAGTTAACAAGTTTAACTAAGAGATGCTTAGCATCAAGGACCTTGATCATATAGTTGACATTGCTGCATTCACCAATGGCTAAGGGTGTAAACGAACAGAACATTTGATGAATCGTTTGTAAATATGTTCGGTTTCTATTTGTTTATATTTGTTTATTATTTTTAACAAACGATCACGAACAAAGTTATGGTTCGTTCGTTTATGTTCGTGAATAAACCTATTTAATGTTCATTTAATGAATTATTTAGTGTTCATTTACCATTTGATGTTAATAAACTTTTAAATTACATATTTACTTATAGATTATTTTAATATGCAATTATAAAAATTACATATTTATGTAAGATTTTTTAATTTTACATCATACATATTAGGGTGAATACAATTTTTATTACATAAATTTTTTAAGTAAATTTTAATGAGGTCCTCAAGGTTTTACCTTAATTCAACTCTAATCGATTAGTTTGAGAAATGAACATTTTGTCCAAAATTATAAATTTGACAATACAAAAAAGTTGTTCTATTAAGTTACTATTAAAAATATATTAACCTAAACATTTGTCAGTCATGAAATATCCATAATACCCTCTTGTGGTATTAAAAAATAAAAATCTTACATAAAATAATTTTTTTAAAAAATTACTTAAAAATAATAAATAGTAATAAATTCATTATTGATAGTTGGGAATGTAATATTATTAATTCAAGTTTAGTAATCGACTGATACATGTTAAAAAGATTTGTAATTTTGGACCAAAATGTCCATTTTCAAAACTAATAAATTAAAGTTGAATTATGGTAAAATCTTGAGGACTTCAATAGAATTTACCTAAAATTTTTTGTTTAGTGTTCACAAACATATTCGTTTAATGTTCACGAATACGTGTTTGTGAACATGTTGTTTAATATTCACAAACACGTGTTCGTGAACAAGCATAGCAAAAATGAACACAAACACGGACATGAATGGATTTAAAAAACAAACTAGCGAACATGAACATTGTAACGTTCGTTTATGTTTGGTTCATTTACACCCCCTACCAATGGCCTAAAAGGCAAAGATTTCATTGAGTTCTTGACTAAAAGGTTGCCTAAGGTGTGTATCGACCTCCTCCTAAGAGTGGAAAAATACATTAATGCTGAAGAAGCTATGGTAATCAAATGATAAGAGGATTAGCAACTTAAGAGGAGGTCGAGAAGGAATGAATAAGAAATCGAAGGCAAAAAAGGTTTGTGTAATGAAAAGTCCCCTGAGGAGAACTTATCAATTCTGTACCTTTCTAAAGAAGTCTAGGCAGGAAATTGAATTGTTGTTGAAGTATTTTGTTTTTTTATCTACAAACTCATGATCAGGTTGATGTTTAAATTAAAGTTACGCTTTTTGGTTGTTATTTGCTAATGACCAAGCAAAGGAAAATACACGTCTATTGCTTTTGAACATTCTATATTTGTACTCAAAACAGTTGACTGTTATGAAAATATGATACTTGATCAATTAATAGTTATGTTATCATTTGAGGAATTCTTGCCTAAAGTTAGTTAGGAATTATAGGAATTTTGTTAGTTTATTTTTGGTATTTAGTAATAAAGAGAATCTAGTATTATGTTACCAGATCTGTTCTTTATTCTTTTCCTTATTTAGTCCTAGTATTGTGGTAGGCAAACTGTAGCCACTCCCTATATGTATTACGTTATGTTACTGAATAAGATATTGAGCCTTTCTATCAGAAATTTTCATGGTATCAAGAGCCAACCTCTGAAAACCTAATTTTCACATGACAAAATATGGCATGGCTACTGAAAGACAAAGCTCAACATTCGAAGTGACCTCCAATCTACAATTTGCACCAGTAACAAGCAGTCATGGAGGAATTGAAAACACTTTCATTCTCATAACAGGTCACAAACTCAACGGGCATAATTACCTCAATGGTCTCAATCGGCGATGATGTTTATCTGTGGGAAAGGCAAGGATGATTATCTCACAGGCACAGTCACTATTGCAGAGAAGAATGATCCTAAATTCAAGGTTTGGAAGATTAAGAATCGCATGGTAATGTTGTGGTTGATTAATTCAATGAGCAACGACATTGGAAAATAGTTTCTCCTATATGGGATTGTAAAGGAAATCTGGGACGCTGCAAGAGAGACATACTCCATCTATGAAAACACTGTAGAACTGTTCGAGATAGAAGCAATTTTGCATGATCTATGTCAGGGAGATCTAACAATCACTCAGTACTTCAACACTCTTACATGTTAGAAGTTCATGCTTGGAGGTGCTCTGAAGATACAACCTTATACAGAAAAATTGTGGAGTAAAAACGAACATTCGAATTTCTTCTTGGCCTCAACAAAGACTTGGATGAAGTTAGAGGAAGAGTGACGGGAACCAACCCCCTTTTAAGTATTAGAGAGGCATTTTTAAAAGTTCATCATGAGGAAAGCAGGAAGAAGGTGATGATGGGATCCCACAGCTTTGTCCCAACACTGGAAGGATTTGCCCTTGTTACTCGAGGAACCCAATCCAACTCCAATAGTGACAATCGATATAGAAAAGTAAGGCCTTGGTGTGACCATTGTTATAAACCAAGACACCTAAGAGAAAATTGCTAGAAAATCCATGGCAAACAGATTGATTGGAAGCCTTCAAGACCAGTAAGTGACCTAGGAAGCTATGCCAACATTGCTAATACCATAGATGACAATCCTCCTACTTCATAGGCAAGTCCTTTCACTAAAGAACAACTTGAGGTTTTGCAGAAACTATTCAGCCAGAACACCATAACTCAAAAAAGTACCTCTGTTTCTAAACTAGCATGTTAGCACAAAAAGGTAATTTTTCAAAAGCCCTTACAGTAAATAAACAACACTCAAGTCTCATGGATTATTGACTGAGGAGCGTCAGATCATATGATGGGAGATGTAAACCTATTTCATGAGTATAACCAGTGTAAAGAAAATTACAAAGTCTGAATAGCCGATGGATTTATATCCAGAGTTGAGGAAACTGGCTCATTCAGAATTATAAAGGACTTAATGTCACATCCCATAATGCTGGATTTCCATATCATTTTACACTTTACGTACAGTCGATTAGGTTGTCTGTAGTGCCATCACTAATAATTTAGTTTAAAGTTCATATTTATTTTCAATATTTATTCCAAGAACAATTGAAGTCCTAACAGTTCACTATAGGACATTTAGGGAAGGATATTATACTTGGCTAGGTAACCAGATAGAGTATGGGAGGTACTTTGAAGTACCTATCGTGTCCCGGTACCTAGATTCGGCTATAGGGATTTCAGCATATTTTTAGCAATTTCCGTAAACATGCATCGTTCAGTAAATCGTAAAAATCCATGTGTAACATTAACTTTAAATTTTCAAGTAAATAAGATAAAGCATTTCTCCGTAAACTGTATAAAAATCATTCAATAATAGTAAACATATTTTGAAAACGTATTCAACCATCATAAAAGATTTCATATCTTAAAATCCATAACATATATATCTTTTTCCTGGGAATGCCCAATGTGTCTGAGAATTTGCCACCCCAGATAAAAATCAGTGGAGACAGGGTATAACCCAATAGACTCATGCAATGGGACGTATGACAATAGTTTAAGGTCATCCGCAAATGAACACGGGCCAGGTGTCACCTGAGGACACTAAATGATGGGATCAAGATCACTCAGCTACAGTAACAGTAACAGTAAACACATGTGCTTGTAAGCATGCTATGGGGCCAACAATCTTAAAACAGTATTTAAAACAGTTCATATTAATTTACGGAGATATATACAATAATAGTCATCTTCAGTCAATTCATAAATATATATTCAAGAAATATAAGTAGTTCAGAAATAAAAATTCATAAAATATTCATACTGTAACATTTAGTTCTAAAAACGTTCTATTTATCTGTAAAACATTAAATCAAACATGCTAGTACCTTCACATGTATAAAATTTCATTTACATGAATATTTAAATATTGTTTTTCGATATTTAATAAAAATATGAATTTTCAATAATTTCAAGAAATTAACTTAACAATTCTTTCACTTTTAACATTTAAAAATATTAAAAAATAATTATATAAAATTCTTAGAAATTTCGACAATATAACGGTTGCGTTTAACCTAATTAAAACACAGTTTTTAAACCAGTAATTTCCATCTCAACACAAATTCCAACACCAAATTCAACTTGCTAATTTCAAAAGATGCACATTAAATTAAATCATGCATCATAATATCCCTACGTATTCTACACTTATCCCTTACCTCTTATTTCACTGTCGTTTCAATCGTCAGCACTAGTGTTCGTATTAGACTTCCGAGCTGCAAAACATTGTATATAAAATAATTTAGCATTGTCCAACCACTACATTTCCATCCTAAAATAATTTATTAATTTTCCATAATTATCACATCATCTAAAATCACTTCCATTTTAATCTTTTTTACACCGGTGATAAAACTGTAACTTCTCCTACACAACTCCGATTTCAGTTCTGATTTATCCTACAATCTCCTAAAATTATGTACATCATTTTAACACCTTAATTGCAACAAAATCAGCCATGGATCACGTTCCCCTTCATTGGCCTAAATCTTCCAAGCTTCCAAAAAATTTGTTTTCTTCAATTTTGTTACTAATTCACATTCCATGACATTTCTACATAAATTCTACATATTTTTCCTATCAAGCCACATCAAATTCATGCACTTGGAAACTGGACCAAAACCCTAGAGGATGGATTCTCATGGTTCTAGCTTGATTCAAGCTTAAATATTTATGTAGACATGTAAAACAAGTAGTAGAAATTAAGGAAATCATGAAAAATCCAACAATTCCATGCTTACCTCTCTTGACCAAATTCTTCAAGAATTTCTACCCCCTTATTTTGGCTGAGTTAGGTGATGATTTTGTTGTAGGAAGATAAAGGATGATGAGGAGAACAAGTTTAGTGAAGAGTGTTTTTGATTTTGATGGAGTTTTAATGGTGTTTTCAAGCTTTCTCTCTCTTAGAATGCTTAGCAATGGAGGAAAGGAAATGGATGTTGGTTGCTGTTGAGAATGGCTGGAAGAAGCTGGAAAAAACTGAGCTAAAAACAATATTTAATGGTGCAAATTACGATTTTGCCCTTAGGTTTAAGTAAACTTTCGATTTTGCCCCTTTCGGTTCAACTTCAGATTAAACTATCAGTCTAACTTTCAAAATATTTTATTTCATCATGAAAAATATCTAACTATCTAATTAACTTGCTCTAACTTCTGGTTGGGCTTTTGTTGAAGTTCAACTGACCGTTTTGGGTGAAATTACTAAAATAACCCTAACCGAAAAATTGCGTAGATTTCTATTTTTACGTAAATTTAATTCTATCAGTCTATATGGTCAAGACCCTCATTTTATGAGAAATTTTCTAGCACCAATAATGATTCTAAAGTCATCTCTGTTTGTCCATTATTTACGAAAATTCTACCAACCTATGGACTAAATCATAATTTTCTAATTTGTTTGCACGCTTCTCAAAATTGCACAAACAAACTAGTTTAGGGCTAAATTTCTTACCTCATCCATATTTAGCTCCAAATTTCATGTCCTCCAAGTCTCGACTACTCCAAGACACCGAAAATCCTGTAGGGCCCACCTCTGTTATCTTTCTATTCCTGTGAGGAACATGTTATTTAGACAATTATTTAATATCTATAAAATGTACGGATGGTAGATTTATAAATTTCACCTTAGGAAATTTAATCCTCCAAATTTGATTGGACCAGTCACTCGAATAATTCTGGATATCTTTCTTTCATTAGGCTTTCCAACTTCCAGGTAGCCTCTTCTACTGAATGATGCTGCTAGAGAACCTTTACGAGAGGTATCATCTTAAACCGTAGCACCTTTTCTTTTCGATCCAAAATCCGTACCGGTCTCTCCACATAACTCATGTCTTCTCTTATCTCAAGTGGTTAGTATCGGATAACATGTGATGGATCTAAATGGTATCTCCACAGGATAGATACATGGATAACGTTATGGACACCGGATAGCTCTGATGGTAATGCCAACCAATAAGCCACATCTCCTACTCAGTCTAAGATCTGGAACGGTTCAATGTAACAAGGACTTAATTTCCCTCTTTTCCTGAATCTCATTATACCTTTAGATGGTGAAACCTTTAGAACGATTTTATCTCCTACAGAGAATTCTAAATATCAGCGTCTAACATCTGCATAACTTTTCTGCCAACTCTGAGAAGTCCTCAATGTGGTCATAGATAACCTTGATATCCTTGGAAGCCTTTTGAACAAGGTCGGGTGCTAATATTTTCTTGTTACCCACTTCCTCCCAAGTAATAGGAGAAAGGTATCTTCTACCATAAAGCGCCTCATACGGTGCCATGCTAAAGCTGGAGTGGTAACTGTTATTATAAGCAAATTCTTCCAGTGGTAGATGATCGTCCAGGAGCTTGTAAAATCAAGTGCACAAGCTTGTAACATATCCTCGAGCGTCTAGATAGTGCGCTTGGACTGATCATCAGTCTGCAAATGATAAGCTGTGCTAAAGTTCAGTCGAGATCCATATCCTGAAAATGCTCCCAGAAACAAGAAGTAAATCGGGAATCTCTGTCTGACGTAGTGCTCACTAGAACTCCATGCAACCTAACAATCTCCTTGACACACAATTAGGCTAAGGCATTCAGTGAATCTGTGGACTTAATAGCTAAGAAGTGGGCTGATTTAGTCAATCTATCCACAATCACCCATATTGCATCATAATTCCTTCAGGTCCTCGGCAAACCCATAATAAAATCCATGGTGACATGCTCCCGTTTCCACATCGATATCAGTAAAGGTCGAAGTAGTCTGACTGGCTTCAGATGCTCTACCTTTACCTGCTGACAAGTGAGACATCTTGCAACAAAATTAGCAATGTCTCGTTTCATACTGGGCCATCAGTACACCTTATGGAGATTATGATACATCTTATTACTCCTTGGGTGTAAAGTGTATCTGGCACTGTGTGCCTCTGTCAAAATTAAATCCCTTAATTGCTTATCCTCGGGAATACAAATCTGATCTCTGAACCTCAAAATGCCATATGTGCCAATCTCATACTCTGACTGAACTCCCAACTGAATTTGACTAACAACATCAATAGAGAAAGCATTCTCCCTCTAAATACTCCTAATCTGATCCATCAAATCTGGTTCAATCCGAAAATTAGCCAGCCAACCATACCTTTCAGAAGGAGACACATCTAAACTGAGGCTTACAAACTGTTCCAAAAGATCGTGCTCCCGAATCATCATATATGAGATCATACCCAGGTGCTTTCGGCTCAATGCATCTACCACCACATTCGCTTTCCCCGGGTGTTACAATATCTCACAATTGTAATCCTTAAGCAGCTTTATCCATCTACGCTACCTCATATTCAATTCCTGCTGCGAGAACAGATACTTAAGACTTTTATGATCAGTGAATACCTCGAATTTCTCACCATACAGGTAATGCCACCATATCTTCAATACAAACACCACAACAACAAGTTTCAAGTCATAAGTGGGATAATTTCGCTCGTGGTCCTTCAACTGTCGAGAGGCATATGCGACCACTTTCCCATTCTGCATCAGCACACATCCCAAACCAAGAGAGGAGGCATCACTGTACATAAAAAATCCTCCTAGCCCACTAGGAATGGTAAGGACTAGTGCTGTAGTCAACCTTCGCTTTAGTTCTTGAAAGCTACACTCACACACATCTGTCTACTCGAACTTAACATCTTTACATGTGAGGCATGTTAGAGGAGTAGCCAACATGGAGAAACCCTCTATAAATCTCCGATAATATCTGGCTAGTCTCAAAAAACTCTGGATCTCTGTCACTGTCTTCGATCTCTCCCATCTAATAATCACCTCAATCTTAGATGGATCAATTGACACCCTATCTTTAGAGACCACATGTCCAAGGAAAGTAATATGATCTAGCTAGAACTCGCACTTACTTAGCTTGGCATACAGTTTCTTGTCTCTGAAGGTTTGCAGGAATATGTATAGATGTTGTGCATGCTCCTCCTGGGATTTAGAATAAACTACAATATTATCAATGAATACAATGACAAATTTATCAAGAAAAGGTTTAAATACCTCATTCATCAAATTCATAAAGGTTGCAGGGGCATTGGGAAGACCAAATGGCATAACAAGAAATTCATAGTGACCATATCAGGTCCAAAAAATAGTCTTCAGACTCTCGGATCTTCAACTGATGGTATCTCGATCTTAGGTCAATTTTAGAAAATACTTGTGCACCCCTAAGCTGATCAAACAGATCTTCAATCTTGGGCAAAGGGTATTTATTCTTGACTGTAGCTTTATTAAGCAACCGATAGTCAATACACAGTTGCAGGCTACCGTCCTTCTCCCAGACAAACAGAACTGGCACGCCCTAAGGAGATACACTAGGTCGGATGAATCCCTTATCTAACAACTCCTGGAGCTGCTTCTTAAGCTCATCAAGCTCCACCAGTACCATTCTGTAAGAAGGCTTAGATATTGGTTCGGTGCCAGGTATCAAGTCGATACTGAATTCTACCTCTCAATTTGAAGGAAGACCTGGTAACTCATCTAGAAACACATTTGGAAAATCTATGACAACAGGAATCTCATGTAACTCCGAACGCCTCCTTTCTATGTCCTTCACATAGGCAATGAATCCTTCAAACACAACATTCAAGAAAATTTACTTCCGATAATATTTTAGAGATAAAGTTATATTTTATTACTACCTAGAAACTTTTATAGTATATTTTTCAAGAGAACCAAAAGTTACATACTTAATGTAACAATCTAAACTAAGATGATTTGTAGCTAATCAATCCATCCCTAGGATAGCATCAAAATCGTACATATTCAAAATTATGAGGTCAGCTACCATTTCTTTTTCCCTATCTTAAGTTTACATTTACGATATACTACATCTATCATCTGTGATTCCCTAAAGGGTGTACTTATCTGTAATGCATACCCTAAAGGCTCTGGCTCTATATGTAATTTAGTAGTAAACAGTGGGGATAAAAAAGAGTGTGTAGATCCGGGTTTAAGTAATACATATGCATCGTACCAAAAATAGAAATCTTACCCTTAACCATGTCAGAAGAGGCATCAACAGACTTCTTATCCAAAGCATATATTCGATCGTAAGTCACAACTTCTTCCCTTTCTCTGTAGCTGTGGCTTGTCTGGGCGCAGATGGTGCAGCCTGCTCTGGCTCCTTAACCTCAAGTGCTGCTTTTGCTGGTGCCGATAATGCCATCTTCTCCTAAGGACAATCCCGGACTAAATGCCCTTTCTGCCCACATCTAAAACAAGCCCCGAAAGACAACAAACATGGCCTATCACCGTACGACCTACCACAAATACCAAATCTGGTTGCAACTCCCTTCTGAGGAAAGGAACTAGTAGGACCTGTGGATCTAGCTGATTTGTCTCCAAGTGATCTACCACCGATAACAATACCCTTGGACCTCTTAGCCGGTCCCCTATCTAATCTATCATCTAGACCCCGTCTAGCCTTCTCCTTACCATTACCTCTGGTCTGGGACTCTTGTCTAGCCTGATACTGCTCATATTTCTACTTGCACAACTGTGCCTTACGAACTACCTCATCATAAGTAGTAATATAAAAAAGAGGCTAACCAAGCATTATATGACGGCCTCAGTCCTGGTAAGAATCGCTCGATCTTCTGCTCCTCACTTCTCATTGTCTCCAGATCGAATCGGCTCAACATACTGAACTTAGACTCGTACTGATCGACCGTCATGTTCACCCAAGTCAAGTCTAAAAACTCCCTCTTTAATTTTTGTTGTGCGATATGGGAATATATTGTCTCATGAAAGCCTCTAAAAATATATCCCAGGTAACCACCGGATGTCTCGCCACCAACACTGTATCGGTGGACTTCCATTAGTGTTCTGCCTCATCCATCAACTGGTAGGTAGCCAGCCCCACTTTCTCAGCCTATATACATCTCATATATCTAAATAATTTTTCCACTGCATTAACCCAATTCTCTGCTACTAGTGGATCCCTGTCACCCTTGAACTTAGGAGGATTCATCTTTGTAAACTTACGCAATGTATCCACATCACATCCACTAATAGGATCTTGTCTAAGCTGTATTGGAATCTGAGGCTAGGGCTGCTGTGGTGGTCGCACAGGCTGTGGTGGGGGTACAGGTGGAATATTAATCTGTGGCTAAGGAGGCTATGCCTGCTCGAGAACTAGTGCTTTCAT
This sequence comes from Heritiera fomes, assembly GCA_032173925.1. Taxonomy (NCBI): domain Eukaryota; kingdom Viridiplantae; phylum Streptophyta; class Magnoliopsida; order Malvales; family Malvaceae; genus Heritiera; species Heritiera fomes. The sequence continues at coordinate 7,852,348 of JAPDPM010000022.1, read as the reverse complement.
CTGACTGGTTATGAAATTAGCAACAATAAGCTCCAGACGAGACATACGAGCATCTATACTCTCAGGCTAGGAATGAGGAACGGGCTGTGTAGGGTGAGCCGGCTTCAGTACCGGCTCCAGAAGCGGCTTTACGATTTTGTCCCAAAGCAAACATAGAAAAAATTTTTAGTCTCATATTCGTAACAGTTATATATATTTAGACTAGTACAATATTACAAGGGATGTAGATCAACTTTAATCTTAATGATACTGACAGACATCAGACCAACCTCGCTCTGAAACCACTTTTACTGTCACATCCCGTAATACTGGATTTCCATGTCATTTTACACTTTACATACAGTCGGTTGGGCTATCTGCAGTGCCATCACTAATAATTTAGTTTAAAGTTCATATTTATTTTCAATATTTATCCAGGAACAATTTATTTTCATTTAACATAACCACATATATCTACATCTCATAAAATTCCATACCATATTTTTCTTTTAATTTACATCCCATGTCTACAACATATAACAAAGGTATTGTACATAAAATCCAAACATATAAATATAAAACCGTATACCTCTACGAAAATCACACGTTCACTGAGGGATACCAAAATAATAATCCTCCCACTTAGATGCCAAGAGAGGTCATTGAAAATAATCTGGAAGGAGAAAGAGGGGGGTGAGCTAATGCCCAGTAAGAGAATCGTATACAAGAACTGATACTATGTATTCTATATGCATAAAAATCATTTAAGTCCTAACAGTTCACTATAGGACATTTAGGAAAGGATACTATAGCTGGCTAGGTAACCAAATAGAGTATGGGAGGTACTTTGAAGTACTTGTAGTGTCCCGGTCCCTAGATGCGGCTACAAGGAATTCACTAAATTCTTAGCAATTTCCGTAAACATGCATAGTTCAGTAAATCGTAATAATCAATGTGTAACATTAACTTTAAATTTTCAAGTAAATAAGATAAAGCATTTCTCCGCAAATTGTATAAAAATCATTCAATAATAGTAAACACATTCTGAAAACATATTCAATCATCATAAAGGATTTCATACCTTAAAATCCATAACATATATATCTTTTTCCTAGGAATGCACGGGATGTCCGAGAATTTGCCACGCCAGATAATAATCAGAGGAGACAAGGCATAACCCAAGAGACTCATGCAATGGGATGTATGGCCATAGTCTAAGGTCGTCCGTATATGAACACAGGCCAGATGTTACTTGAGAACACTGAATGATGGGATCAAGATCACTCAGCTACAGTAACAGTAACAGCAAATGCATGTGCTCGTAAGCATGCTATGGGGCCAATAGTCTTAAAACAATATTTAAAACAGTTCATAGTAGTTTACAGAGATATATTCAATAATAGTCATCTCCAGTCAATTCATAAATATATATTCAAGAAATATAAGTAGTTCAGAAATAAAAATTCATAAAATATTCATACTATAACATTTAGTTCAAAAAACATTCTATTTATCTGTAAAACATTAAATAAAACATGCCAGTACCTTCACATGCATAAAATTTCATTTACATGAATATTTAAATTGTTTTTCGGTATTTAATAAAAATATGAATTTTCAATAATTTCAAGAAATTAACTTAACAATTCTTTCACTTTTAACATTTAAAAATATTAAAAGATAATTATATAAAATTCTTGGAAATTTCAATAACATAATGGCTCTGTTTAACCTAACCCTCCTGCAATTAAAACACAGTTCTAAACCAGCAACAGTTTCCATCTCAACTCGAATTCCAACACCAAATTCAACTTGCTAATTTCACAAGATGCACATTAAATTAAATCATGCATCAAAGTATCCCCACGTCTTTTACAGTCATCCCTTACATCTTATTTCACTATCGTTTCAATCGTCAGCACCAGTGTCCGTATCAGACTTCTGAGATGCAAAAACACCGTATATAAAATAATTTAGCATTTTCCAACCATTACATTTTCCATCCTAAAATGATTTATTAATTTTCCATAATTATCACATTGGCTAAAATCACTTCCATTTCAATCTCTTTTACACCGATGCTAAAATTGTAACTTCTCATACATAACTCCGATTTCAGTTCTGATTTTTCCTACAGTCTCCTAAAATTATGTACATCATTTTAACACCTTAATTGCAACAAAATCAGCCATGGATCACCTTCACCTTCATTGGCCTAAATCTTCCAAGCTTCCAAAAAATTTGTTTTCTTCAATTTTATTACTAATTCACATTCCATGACATTTCTACATAAATTCTACATTATTTTCCTATCAAGCCACATCAAATTCATGCACTTGGAAACTTGACCAAAAACTTAGAGCATGGATTCTCATGGTTCTAGCTTGATTCAAGCTTAAATATTTATGTAGACATGTAAATCAAGTAGTAGAAATTAAGGAAATCACGAAAAATCCAACAATTCCACGCTTACATCTCTTGACCAAATTCTTCAAGAATTTCTACCCCCTGATTTTGGCTGAGTTAGATGATGATTTTGGTGTAGGATGATAGAGGATGATGAGTAGAACAAGTTTGGTGAAGAGTGTTTTTGATTTTGATGGAGTTTTAATGGTGTATTCAAGCTTTCTCTCTCTTAGAATGCTTAGCAATGGACGAAAGTAAATGACTGCTGGTTTCTATCGAGAATGGCTGGAAGAAGCTGGAAAAAATTCAGCTAAAAACAATATTTAATGGTGCAAATTACAATTTTGCCCTTAGGTTTAAGTAAACTTTCGATTTCACCCCTTTCGATTCAATTTCAGTTTAAACTATCAGTCTAACTTCCAATATATTTTATTTCATCATGAAAAATATCTAATTAACTTGCTTTAACTTCTGGTTGGGCTTGTGTTGAAGTTTGACTGACTGTTTTGGGTGAAATTACTAAAATACCCCTAACCGAAAAATCGCGTAAATTTCTATTTTTACGCAGATTTAATTCCATCAGTCCACATGGTCAAGAACCCCATTTTATGAGAAATTTTCTAGCACCAATAATGATTCTAAAGTCATCTCGGTTTGTCCATTATTTATGAAAATTCTACTAACCTATGGACTTAGTCATAATTTTCTGATTTGTTTGCACGCTTCTCAAAATTGCACAAACAAACTAGTTTAGGACTAAATTTCTTACCTCATCTATATTTAGCTCAAAATTTCATGCCCTCAAAGTGTCGACTACTCCGGGACACAGAAAATCCTATGGGTCCCACTATCTGTTATCTTTTGATTCCTGCGAGAAACATGTTATTTAAACAATTATATAATATCTATGAAATGTACGGATGGTAGATTTATGAATTTTACACTTAATTCTAGACTTTGTTCTTCATGTTCCTAATTTGGACTGTAATTTACTCTCAATCAATAAATTGACTCGTGATCTCAAATGTGTGACTAAATTCTTTCCAAACTTATGTGAATTTCAGGATTTGGATTCGGGGAGGAAGATTGGCAGTGCTGAGATGTGTTCTGGACTCTATCTTCTCAAAGAACATACTCCTCTAAGAAGACAAGCTCAAAATGCAAGTTATGTGTCCTTTAAGAGTGAGTCAGTTTCAAATTCTTATGTCAATAAAGATAGTGAGGTTATGTTATGGCATTTTTACCTTGGTCATCCAAATTTCATATATCTTGAAATACTATTTCCTTCTTTGTTTATCAATAAAAGTCTTAAGTTTTTCAGTTGTGAGATATGCCAATTATCTAAACATACCCGTAGCAACTATCCAAGTCTTTCATATAAACCATCTCAACCATTTGCCATGATTCACGGTGATGTGTGGGGACCTTCAAGAGTAAAAAATATAACAAGAACACAATGGTTTGTGTCATTTGTTGATGATCACACTAGATTGACTTGGATATTCTTAATGAAAGAAAAATCTGAGGTCAGTCAAATTTTTCAAAATTTCAACTCCATGATACAAATTCAATTCCAAACCAAGATCCAAGTTTTAAAAATTGACAATGCCAAAGAATTCTTCAAGTTTGTCCTTAGCAATTACCTCTTGAGTCAGGACATAGTCCACTTAAGTTCTTGTATTGACACACCCTAACGAAATGGAGTTGCAGAAAAAAAACAGACATTTGCTAGAAGTAGCCTGATCTCTTATATTCTCTACACACATCCCAAAAAACTTCTGGGGAGAGGCAGTCCTTACAGCCGCATATCTTATCAATAGAATGCCATCTAAAACCCTCAAATTCCAAACTCCTTGCCAAGTTCCCCTTCAAACTTTTCCACACACCAAAATAATCTCTACATTAGTCCTAAAATCTTTGGGTGCACAACATTTGTTTATATTCATTAGCAGCACCGTAGCAAATTGGATCCTAAATCCATCAAATGTGTCTTCCTTTGGTATTCCTCAAACTAAAAAGGCTATAAGTGGTACACTCCTATCACCAAGAAAGTATACAACTCAATGGATGTAACATTCTTTGAGCATCAATCCTATTATCCCAAACTTGCAATTCAAGGGGAGAAAATGAGTGAATACCAACTTTGGGATACTCTCCATGAGACTGAATCTCAGCTTCAGCCTTAGGATCCCTCACCATCATATCAACCACCTATCTCACAGCCAATTGCCATTAAAAACCTAATCCTTGATCAAACCAATAGTCATTCTCCTGCAAGCCAAACTCAAGACCTTGACTCCTATAAACACACTTCAAATCCCTATCCAAAATCAATCCAAGTCTTCACAAATTATAAGTAAAGAGTCCCGTGTCTATGCTAAGAGGACAAGGCTTGAAAGAAAGATGAGCACTCAATACCTCTCATACTGGACCAAGATTCTGAACCTAATCTAGATCCTGCTCAAATTCACTCAGGTAAGGAAACTTCTAGTCTTGAAACTATTGTACCTATCAGTGATGATTTGAATATTCCGATTGTACTAAGAAAGGGTGTCAGATCATGCACCAATAATCTCATTTGCAAATTTGTTTCATAAGAAAGGTTGTCACCATCCTACCAGACATTTGTTTCTACCCTTGACAGTGTGCAAGTACCTATTTCGATTCAGGAGGCTCTTGAGAATCCAAAGTGGAGAAAGGAAGTTAATGAAGAAATTAGAGCTTTGGAGAAAAATGGTACATGGATTATCTCAAATCTTCCTCCTGGAAAGAAACTAGTTGGTTGTAACTGGATTTTCACTATTAAACATAAAGCTGATGGAAATATTGAGAGATTAAAAGCTCGTCTTGTTGCTAAGGGCTTTACTCAATCTTATGACATAGATTACCAAGAAACATTTGCCCCAGTGGCCAAACTCAACACTATTAGAGTTTTACTCTCTCTTGCAGCTAACAAAGATTGGCCATTACATCAACTAGATGTCAAAAGTGCATTTTTAAATGGTGATTTGGAAGAAGAAGTGTATATGGAGATACCACCTATACTAGAAACTGCTTCTAACCACAATAAGGTGTGTAAGCTTAGGAATTCTTTGTACGGACTAATGCAATCTCCTCGTGCATGGTTTGGTAGGTTTGCAAAGTCAGTGCTTAGATACAGATACACACAATGTCAGGCAGATCACACACTGTTCGTAAAGTCCTCCTCAAAAAGGAAAGTTGCAATACTAATAGTGTACGTTGATGACATCATCCTAACGGGTGACTATGAGGAAGAACTATTAAGAATGAAGAAACTATTAGCCAAGGAATTTGAAATCAAAGACCTTGACTATCTCAAGTATTTTCTTGGCATGGAGGTGGCACAATCTAAGAAAGGTATATTTGTCTCTCAATGTAAGTATGCTCTGGATTTACTAAAGAAGACAGATATGTTGGGATGTAAGCCTACAAACACTCCAATGGATTCAACTAAGAAGATTGGGACTGAACAAAATCATGCTCTAGTCGATAAAGGGAGATATCAAAGACCTGTGGGACATCTCATCTACCTTTCACACACTCAACCTGACATTGGTTTCTCTATTAGTGTTGTAAGTCAGTTTATGAACAACCCAACTAAAGAGCATATGGAAGCAGTGAATAAAATTTTGAGGTATCTTAAGATGACACCAAGAAGGGGACTGTTATATAAAAAGAATGACAATAGGGAGATCGAAGTCTTCTCAGATGTTGACTGGGCAGGAGATGTTTCGGACAGACGATCCACATTTGGGTATTGTTCCTATGTATGGGGAAATCTTGTGAATTGGTGAAGCAAGAACTAGCTTGTAGTATCAAAAAGCAATGCAGAAGTGAAATTTAGAGCACTAGCTCTAGGTATTTGTGAAGGAATGTGGATAAAAAAAATTACTTAGTGAGCTTGGAGTTGCTAGTGAGAAGCCTATCAAGATATTCTATGACAATCAAGCAGCCATAAGCATTGTAAAGAACCCTGTGCATCATGACCGAACAAAACACATTGAGATAGATCGACACTTCTTCTCAGAGAAGATCGAGAACTCAATTGTGCAACTTGTCTACACGCCTACAAGGTCCCAAATTGCAGACATTCTCACTAAGGCTCCTCCAAGAACTAACTTTGAAGAACTGAGTCACAAGTCGGGTTGATGTATAACATTTACAACCCAGCTTGAGGGGGAGTGTGGAATTCTTGCCTAAAGTTAGTTAGGAATTATAGGGATTTTGTTAGTTTATTTTTGGTATTCAGTAATAAAGAGAATCTGGTATTATGTTACCGGATTTCTCCTTTATTTCTTTTCCTTATTTAGTCCTAATATTGTGGCAGGCATACTGCAGCCACTCCCTATATGTATTACGTTATGTTACTGAATAAGATATTGAGCCTTTCTGTTAGAAATTTTCATCATTTGTTTAATGACATATGGTTGATGAAATTTTATTTTTGCAGGCTGAGATATTGTTAAAACTGTTAGAATATTTATTTATTCATCATTCATATTATTGGATCTTTAGTTATTGTTTCTTTAAAAAGACTTCTACTTTAATTGATTAAGTTTGAAATTGAATAGTTGTTGAATTATTTTGTTCTTCTATCTACAAACCCATGATCAGGTTAATGCTTGAATTAGGTTTTGGTTGTTACCCTATTGGTGATAAAGTCTAAATGAGAATACGTGTATATTATCTTTGCACATTTCATATCTGTACTCAAAACAATTGACTATTATGAAAATGTGATATTTGGTTAAAAATTTTTATTTTTGCTAATTGAGTAGTAATATTATTTTCATTTTTGAATGCCATAATTTGTGTAATGTTATAATTACTAATTTAAATGTATAATCTATTTTTTTTCTGAGTAGTACATTTTCATTAGAAGTTATAATCACAATCAGTATATTACATTCCATAAACAGATAATTATGAAAATCATATTACTCAAACTAGGTAAACTATAAATATCTATAACAAACTAAATAAATTAGTAAATAACTAGACTAATTGAAGCTCACATTTGGTAAGACTCGAACTTGAGACATCAAAGTTTTAAAGCCTCTTGCTTGCCATTAAACCGAAGCCTCATTGGCATTTAAATGCATAATCTAATACCATAAGAGGACCTCCAAATGATAAAATGTAGTGTATTCATAAAACAATAGGCCACTATTTTTCATATTTGACAGTTGTATTTGATAAATGTAATCTATTATTCAAAAAAATACAAATACAAATGGATTTTTGCAAAACAAAAATAAATTATTTCATTAAAAAGACCATGATTATAATTTTATAATGTAAACTAAACTATAAAAGAAAATACTACAGTTTTCAATTAATCGTAGTCTAAATTCATAGATTATGCAATGAGAATAGTTATAGTCCATTATTATATACTAGATTACGTTTGAAAAAATTATAGTCTATGATACTTGAGAAAAGATTACGCTAAAATAAGCTATAGTTAAAAAAACATAGTTTTTTTGTCCTATACTATGTTTAAGAAACATAGTCTATGAGCTTTTTTCTAATAGTGACTTGAGAGAAATTAGGTATGAAAGTGGAAATACATTAGACTACGCTTATGGTTAGAAACATAGTCTTACATTTCTTATAAAAATGGTAACCTCTTTAGACATTACACTATGTTTACGGTTAGAAATGTAGTCTTCATGAGAGTAATTTAATTCATAAATAAACAAAATAACTACGTTTTAGTATAGACAGTCTACGTTTTAATGTAAACCGTAATTTATTTCTAAATTAGACTACAATTTAGGGTTAAAAACACAATCTTTCTTACTTGTAATTATGATTCTAGAATTTTCTTCTGTATATTAAGCTACATTTATTGCTTAGGTTTATATACTGTGTTTTCATATGTAAATCATACGTACTCATTAATATTTTCAAAGATTATTAAGATAAATTAATTTATTTCTAAAAAAATATTCACAAAAATTGGTAGCAAACGGGGGACAAAGACTTTCTCCAAAAGTTTGGGCAAAAAATCCTGAACACCAATAATGCAAAAACTTGAAACACCAATAATATTTCAAATGCATTATTTAATTTAATTTAATTTAATTAATAAATTAAGTAAACTATTTATAAAAAGTATTATATTTATACACAAATTAAAATAATTAAAATTAAAAAGAGATTCACTTACGTATGTATAAAATAAATTGTTTTACACAATTTTTTATAACTTTACATAATATTAATATTTTTACAAACTGAACATCAAATTTAACAACCTATTCATATTTATTATGTATGTAAATTTTTGAGTCAATCTAATATTTCTATCATTTCGATCAAGAATAGTTTATTTTAATATATATTATATGTTGAAGTATAATTATTATAAAACAAATAGTTAAACATCTCCTGTTAATTTGAAAATTATGGTGCATGATTTACGTGAATAAAACATAAAATTCAATGGCCATGTTAAAAAAATATAAATCGTATAAAAAGATATGAAAGTGTGTAAAATAAAATTAGTTTTACATATGTGTAAATGAATCTGTCCTCATTAAAATTATTTTATGCATAGCATGAGTCATAAATTAAGGTGTGTGTGTGTGTGTATATATATATATATATATATATATATATATATATATATATATATATATATATATATAGAATTTCTAAATAAATCCATCTCTTTCCACTTCACACCCATTTTTTCCATTAGATGAACAGTATCACACTAAGGAAAATAGGGTGTGGTGAGAAACAAAGTGGGTGTATTTAGAAATGCTTGTGTATATATACACATCTAAAAGAAAAAAAATTAATAATTGTGAGTGATAACCTTAAATATATGAAAAAATCATTCCATATATCATCAATAAGGTTTTTAAATTTCATTGAGAGAATTAATAAGACCAGATCATGGGCAAGTTTGGGCGGGATTACACTATATAATATTAACTTATGTAAAAGCCCAAGCTCGATTCGACCCACAAATTCAAACCTAATTTTTTGTTCAAGCCCGTTTTATTTTATAATGCAAAGTTCAGTTCCGACCCACCCAAAAAAATTTTTTATTTATTTATTTTTAATTTTTTGTATTTATTTTTTATTCTTTTAGTTAATTTGAGTTTAATTTGATTTATCAAAATTTGTATGTCAATTTCATATTAAATATATATAATCATGTTTATTAGTCAATAAATATTATATATATATAATTATATTATACTTATAAATAAGTTTTAAAAAGTTTTAAATTTAATTATGTTCAAGTCGAGCTCGGGCTTCAAAGGGTCAAGCCCAAGCCTGACCCTATTTTTTATTGGGTCTAAAAATTTTGTCCAAAATTTAAAAAGTTTTAAATTTAATTATGTTCAAGCCAGGCTCAAACTTCAAAAGGTCAAGCTCAAGCTCAAGCTCGATCCTATTTTTGATCGAGCCTAAAAATTTTACTCAAACCTATTAATTTCATCCAATATTTTTGTCTATAAATCTGACCAAATGTTAAGCAAGCTTTCGGGTTTGGATGAATAACTCGATCTTTGAGCAAGTCTATTAATGATGCTTGTTGGCTCTTGATTGTTGTTTGAGGCTTGAGGAAGATGAATAAGATGATGAAAGATGTTGCTTGGTTGTTCCTCTTCCTTCCTTTAGCTTCTAAGCCTCTATTTATAGTCCCTTGGATGGTTTGTGGACGTTGGTTGGAGCCAAAACCGAAGCTAGCCGTTGTATCTCACAGAAAATAGCCGTTGGAGACTTTCTGACATAAAGGGATCGATCCCTTTCCTTAGGGGATCGATCCCATGCTTCATTTTGGCCTTCCGGGGCACACTGCCAAAAAGGGATCGATCCCTTTCCTTAGGGGATCGATCCCATTCCTCCAGAATGGGTTTTTCCTGCACTTTTGGGTTAGAAATGATGTGGTCTTTGATCCTAATTCAACCCAAAACATATTGGCACTTTTGTGGGAGTTTTTCATGACTTTCTTTGATAAAAACATTGTCCAAAAATTCATTAAGTGATTTTCTAAAGTATTCAAAACATTTATAAAGAATTAAGACCAATAAGGATGTATCATTAAATCATGGTCTTAATGTTTGGGTATGATCACTTAAAATGTATTGAGAAAATCATGTGTGATAAGGCAAATTTACAATATGAATTAAAACATTAAAGCTCACTTAAGTTTTTGTCATTTCAAAATATGTATGGCAATTTAAAGCTAACAATCTCCCCCTTTTTGATATGACAAAACTTAATGTAAATTTGCTTTGAAAATTCTTTGATAAAATACTCCCCCTCAAATAAAGCAGGATTTTATAAAGCTCCCCCTTAATATAAGCATGGGTTTTGAAAATGAATTTTTAAACTATTTCTCCCCCTTAATATCTCTCTCTATATCTATCTCTCCCTTTTTCTATCTCTCCCCCTTTTTGTCATAGCAAAAAGAAGGAAAAATAATAAAAAATATGCTCCCCCTAAAATCATGGCTATGTGAGAATAAATAAAAATGCTCCATCCAACAAGAAACATGTTAGTACATGGGACTTATAGCACAAATAAATAAGTCAATATTCTCAAAGAGTATGAAATATTCATGCAATGAATATGACTTATGATCCAATACCAATTGTTTATAAATAATTTGGATACCAATTGTTGATAAGTAATTTTGCAAGAAGGTTCCAATTGGTAAGAAGTTAAGCAAGCACCTAAGTATATCAATTGTTCTCTAAGGTCCAAGTAAGGTGCATGGTAATACATCATGATTATGAGCTAAAATTAGATAACATATCATATGCATGTGCTCATAAATCATGTTCAAGCAAGAGTGTGCATAGATTCAAAACATATAGCAATTAACTACCAATTCTAGCACACAAGAGTTTCATGCAAAAGTATCCTAAGAGAATTCTTCTCTATTTGTCATTTCAATCTAAGGAGCATGAGAAGAGTTGTCAATTTAAAGCTCAAACCAATTGGCAATTTAGTTTTGGCTTACCAATTATTGAAAATATGGTTTCCAATGATACTAATTGTTATTTCAATCTAAATACCAATTGTTACTAATGATTGACTTAGTCATTTTGCATGAATCCAATATGTAGTGTGTTCATGTCAAGAAAATAATTATTCTAAATATGCAAGAACACAATCACATATTATCAAATATGCATATGGATTAATTAAACATAAGCATACTATCATAAAGTATTAATCCATATTCATATTCACAAAGTTATACCATATGGAAGATTCATAAAATCAAAGTATTCAAGCAAACACATTTTCTTCCATGTTTTCAAGCACAAAAATCCTATGCTCATTTTCCAATTCAAGTCCTTAACCAATTATGAGCAAGGAAAGATTCAAATAATAAATGCATGGATATCAAGTTTGTTCAAGTTTGCATTTATCTTTGAATGTTGGTGTTGTCATTAAGACCCTAGTTCTTTAAGTACAAGGATGATAAGGTTTCATGCATTTGAACATTTAGGATCCATTTACCATCACAATTTATAGGCCAATGACTATTACCAATTGTTGAATTTACATTTGGAATCAATCCATAAGGTCAAGTTTCAATCATTTTATCATTAAGGTATATGACCTTAACTAATCAACTTCTACTAAGAATTATATCATGATGCTCAATGGGAATATGTGAGTCAAGCTATAAGATAAAGTTCTTTAAGCATGCTTGACTAAGATGAACAAAAGGTATGATCACAAGTTTATCAAATTCTCAAGTATATACACAAATCATTGAAATAAATCTCAAAATTATGTTTAAGCATTCATTGAAAGTATATTTCAAGATTATTTCAAGATTTATGAATGTTTTCAAAAGATGATTTTGCACTTGTGAGTTGATTGTTGGAAGTGATACCATTTTGTTGGAAATGATTCAAATTGATGAAGTTGAGGCATGATATCAATGAAAAATGAATTTTCATAGTTTAAAGATCATCAAAAAGAAGTTAAAATAATGAATTTTAACTTGAGAAGAAAGAAGATATCAAGAAAGTGAAAAATCCTTCTCAAATTCGGTTAAAAAAGTGCAGAATAGCCATTTTGGCCTGGGGGGATCGATCCCTTTGGGAGGGGGATCGATCCCTTAGTTCCAGAATACACCAATTCTGTGTTCTGCTCAAGGGGATCGATCCTGTTTGAAAAGGGATCGATCCCTCATACTGTTTCTGCAGATTTTTGACAGAAAATCCAACCTTTGAGGTACCAAAACTTCGTTTTTGAGTTATTTAAGTCCAAGTAAAGGTTCAAACATTAGTAAAACATGATTTTGGACTTGTATGAATGAAGAACCTGAATGAAAAATCATTTTACAAAAGATTTTGCAATTTTGGAAGAATTTACACAATAAAATGCATTTTTGGCCTCAAAGGGGGTCATTTTAAGAGTTATGCTTGTTTTGACAAAACCAAGACATTAGAAACCACAAATATGCCAAAACAAACTTGTTCACACAGATTTTAAGCATATATAACATCAAATCATCATACTTGTGAACAACATGTCATGATTGTCAACATGCATATTCTTCATTAAGGCTCATGACAAGGGATTTTGCATATATGACATATTTGACATCTTTTGAGCAACTAAATATATTATCTAGACATATCAAACTTGCTCAAGATGCAGAAAATCAAAAATCATTTCAAAATCACAAATCATGCTTTTCATTCATCAAGAATAGTCCATCAAGCATTCAACAATCATTCATCATGCCTTTTGCTTATTCACAATGCATCATTAATCATCAACCAAATTTCTCATCAAATCACAAATAATCAAATAAAAGTTTTAAGGAGTAAAGAATTAATCTTACAAAACTCCTTTGCTTGAGTATGCTTTGCCTTGAATTGTTGAGTCCACCTTGAGCTATCCTTTAAAAAAATTGTTGTGATCTTGTCAAAGATGGATCCTCAAGCTTTTTCCTTTTTCTCATTGGCACAAGCAAACTCCATGAGGATGTGTTGAGCATTCAAACTTCATAGTATCTTGTATCTCCATGCTCTAACACTCCTACAACACACAAATTCAAGCATGCTTTGGTACCCAAACTTTCTTGGGTCCATGAGAGTTAGTATTCACAATTTTAGATCCTTTTGGGATCCATTTCAAGCATAATTCATCATTATTTATTGCATGCTTTGGCACCCACATTTTTCTAACAACTCTTCCTCTAAATGTGGTTTTTCTATATGTGCATGCTTGTGAAGAGTGTCCTATTCTATTGCATAGTGAGCATGTAAGAGATAGATCATGCATAGTATTTTTGCTCACTAAGAAATTCCTAAGATGAGTTTCTTTATGTATTTCATTATATCCTAACCCATCTTTATCAAAGAAAGCTCTTTGGGTCTCTAACATATGATCTAGCTTTTGTTGACCCATATAAAACCTAGTAAATGAGTTATGCAAATTTGTATTCTTTTTATTCAACTCATTTATTTCTAGATTTGCTTCTTCTATCTTCTTCTCAAATTCAAGTTTGGCATTTAATAGCATTTCATTTTCTATTTTCAATTTAGCAATGATTTTCTTATATTTGGAGTTCATGCATTGAAATTCATTTGCTAAATCATCAAAGGCATTTTGTAGTTCACTAAAGGTATAATCATTATTTTCACTAGAACTACAACTAGCCTCATCATCACTAATAGCCATAAAGCATGAGTAGGCTACCTCTTCATCTACATTTTCCTCATCGGAGCTATCACTATCGCTCCATGCAGCCACAAATGCTTTCTTCCTAGGCTTCTTATCCTTTTCCTTCCTAAGTAAAGGGCAATCTAACTTAGTATGACCCCGTTCATTACACTCATAACATACTAAAGGGTCCTTTTCTCTTCTACTTGACTCCCCTCTATGATGTCTCCTATTATTTTCTTTTTCTTTCATTCTCATGAATCTATTAAATCTTTTGGCAAACATTGCCATTTCTTTTTCTTCCTCATTTCCACTCTCATCACTATCATCTTTAATGACCTCATGAGTGGAAGACTTAAGTGCTATCCCTACATTCTTTGAAGGCACTTCATTTCTTTTCAATTTCATCTCATATGTAAGTAGGGAGCCCATAAGTTCATCTAAAGACAAGGTATTTGGATCTTTAGACTCTTCTATTGCGGTTACCTTTGCCTCCCATGATTGTGGCAAGCTATTCAAGATTTTCTTCACCATTTCTACATTGGAATATGTCTTGCCTAATGCCTTAAGTCCATTGATTATGTCATTAAATCTAGTATACATATCACTCATGGACTCATTTTCTTTCATTCTAAAAAGCTCATAATCATGTGTGAGCATTCCTACTTTGGTCTCTCTAACTTGATTGGTCCCTTCATGTGTGATGGCTAGTTTGTCCCATATTTGTTTAGCATTTTCACATAGGGACACTCTATTATATTCATTTGGACCTAATGCACAAAAGAGGGTGTGCATAGCCTTGGCATTCAATTGTGCCAATCTCATATCATTGGTGTCCCACTCATCCTCACTCTTAGGGACATCTTTTCCATCTACTTTCTTTATTGGGATTCTAGGACCATTAACTATTACTCTCCACACTTCATAGTCATTAGATTGCACAAATAACATCATCCTAGTTTTCCAATAAGAGTAATTCTCACCATTGAATAGTGGAGGTCTAACTAACGAGTGTCCCTCTTCTCCTAGGGGTGTGCCTATATTCAAGTGAGCCATTTAAGATCGTTTTGCTCGATAGAGGTTAATCTAATTCAATCTCGAACCCAAGCTCTGATACCAATTGTTGGCTCTTGATTGTTGTTTGAGGCTTGAGGAAGATGAATAAGATGATGAAAGATGTTGCTTGGTTGTTCCTCTTCCTTCCTTTAGCTTCTAAGCCTCTATTTATAGTCCCTTGGATGGTTTGTGGACGTTGGTTGGAGCCAAAACCGAAGCTAGCCGTTGTATCTCACAGAAAATAGCCGTTGGAGACTTTCTGACATAAAGGGATCGATCCCTTTCCTTAGGGGATCGATCCCATGCTTCATTTTGGCCTTCCGGGGCACACTGCCAAAAAGGGATCGATCCCTTTCCTTAGGGGATCGATCCCATTCCTCCAGAATGGGTTTTTCCTGCACTTTTGGGTTAGAAATGATGTGGTCTTTGATCCTAATTCAACCCAAAACATATTGGCACTTTTGTGGGAGTTTTTCATGACTTTCTTTGATAAAAACATTGTCCAAAAATTCATTAAGTGATTTTCTAAAGTATTCAAAACATTTATAAAGAATTAAGACCAATAAGGATGTATCATTAAATCATGGTCTTAATGTTTGGGTATGATCACTTAAAATGTATTGAGAAAATCATGTGTGATAAGGCAAATTTACAATATGAATTAAAACATTAAAGCTCACTTAAGTTTTTGTCATTTCAAAATATGTATGGCAATTTAAAGCTAACAATGCTGTAATAGACATTCTTTATGGTATATTAAAAATAAAAAATAAAAAAATAACTTATGGGGTAATTTCTTAATCTCCCTTCATTTCATTCGTGAGTCGTGAGAATAAAAAAATTCATATATCCATGTATATTTTGAAGAAAGAAATAAACGGAGGGTTTGTATATGATGCACTGATAATATATAGTTTCTATACAGTATCAATGCATCAGAGATTGACACTTCATCAATTGGTAAATTAAAAAATATGATAAGCCCTTAAAAGTAAATATAAATAAAATTTTCAAATTTACTCATAAAAGCTTATTGTTAAAGTGTTAATTTTTGATGTATTGATAATGCATAAAATTTATATATTGTCAGTAAATTATATATAAATCTATAAACGGGAATGTGAAAAATAGAGAAAGAAGAGGAGACCAATGTGGGTCAGTGACTCACGTGTTATCCAGGCAATTCCATGTGCCCACATGGATGATTTAGGACTCAATCTACTCACTCACTTCTCTTCCTTCTTGTTCTTCTCCTACACCAAAAGCATTTCCAACGAGAAAGAACAAATAACAGCGAGAACTAAATGCAGGTCTTTTTGACTACTATAGCAACTGCCCATCACGTATTATTGAGACTCCCTTCTTTTCCTCCTTTTCCTTCGATTTTGAGTTCAAAGTTTTAGCCTTTGTCAACAAGGATGAAGGAAAGCAGTGATGGGTTTGTGAGAGCAGATCAGATTGATCTGAAGAGCTTGGATGAGCAGCTTGAGAGGCATCTTAACAGGGTTAGGACTAGTGACAACAGCAAGAGTAAGAGAGATGGTGATGGTGATGACGACGACGGAAAGCTCAGGCTTGCTCCCAGCAGCATCAATAAGCCCGCAACTTTTGTGAAGAAGGAGAGATTGGAGTGGGAAGTCGATCCTTCCAAGCTCATCATCAAAACTGTCATTGCTCGCGGTACCTTTGGCACTGTTCACCGTGGCATCTATGATGGCCAGGATGTTGCCGGTCAGTTTTTTTTTTATTTCAAAATGCAAAATAATTCCGTTTCTTTAATATTATTTTTTCTTTGAAGACCATATCCCCTGCTTTTATACGAAATTACTGACTGATTTAAGTTTTAAGCTGCTACTCAGATGGTTGGCATTACTGAACATATCTTAGTGTTGCTATGTTATTATCGGTTATTCATCTGGATCCTAATCCATTTAGAAGAAATTCTGGTCTTCTTATGGCATTGGACGTTTTGGAGGTGTGGTGATTGGCTGTTTTAAATGTAGTCTGATGGAATCCGTGACTGTGCACGGGGTTGGGTTGATTTTGTTGGTTCCTTCAACAATAGTTTGGATAGTATTGTTGTTATAATTAACTTTCATGTGACCTAGCTGTGAGTTAATACATTATGGCAATAAAAAGAAATGAATAAACAGGAAAAAGAAACGAATTTCACAGTTACATGGGTTTTATAGCTGGAAATGGTAATCCTAAAATGTTATTTGCTTGTTAACGTAATTATAAATAGTCTCTTATTCCAACCAACATAAGATCTTTTTGATTGATTGGTTTGTACCTTGTTACCTAGCTTTATTTGCTTTACTTCAATGGTTTTTGGTCTTCAGTGAAGCTGCTTGACTGGGGTGAGGAAGGCCACAGGACAGAAGCTGAGATTGCCTCACTAAGGGCAGCCTTCTCACAAGAAGTTGCTGTCTGGCATAAACTTGAGCATCCAAATGTTACTAAGGTAAATCTCTACTTTAGAAGAACTGTTTTTTTTTTTTCCTTTTTTCTTATTGTTTGTGAAGACATTTGTGGGTGGATTTTGGATAGCAAGGGCAGGCTTATACATAAATGCTTGGACATTTGCTTTTGCAACCTCGACTCAAGTAACAAAATGCTTAAAGAATCTTCCATCAAAAGCTTACTAATATTGCTGTTAATGTTTTCACAAGCTGAATGTCTATATTGTGATAGGATTGCTGTAATGTTATGAAAGCAATCACCTGTTTTTGATGCATAATAAAATTTGCCAAACACCTTCAGCCCCAAATGGAAAGGAAATACGCACCTGACATGTAGAATGCTTAATGACCAACTACCATAAACAAATGGCTTGAGGAGATACCTTCTGTCTTGGCATTTTCTGATAATTGGTTCTTCAGAATTTAAAATTCTATATATTCAAGTTATTTGTACAAATTAAAATTCTGTGAGAAAATACATCCTGCACCTTATCTGATAATGATCTGATGTGTCATGAAGGATTTTATTCCTTGAATAAAATCTTTTAAGTTGGATCTTTTTTTTTTTACAACCACATTGATCAATTCTTATAATTCTCTTTTAAAAGGCTGAAGTAGCCCAAGTTTAGTTTGCTCCCTCTTCATTCTTCAATCTTGCTCATTTTTTAACTGGTCCTTTATCTAAGGGATCATACGGTTTATTTTCCTGGTCTTTTTGTCTTTAGCTACCTTCTGATTTCATTCAAAAGATTGAAGTTCACATGCTTAATAATACTCCAAAAATTTTGGTATGTCAATAGGTAATTTTATCATTTCCATATAATCTAGGACATCATTAATCTTTAGTTTTGAACTTGAATTTATTGAAAAGGATATAATGCCTGGAAGAGAAAAATTCATTCCAATCATTTATTTTCCACACAATGTGCTTTCATGTAAGATGAACATACATATATTTTACTTTATTTTCAAATTTTGAAGATAGGTGGCAGCCCATAGGTGGCTGCTGTTTTTTTTTTCTTATTTAATCATCTTGGGGTTTATGTCAGATAATTTTTAAGGGCTGGTTGCCAACTTTTGGGTACTTAAGATTATTTTGGGCTATCATTTCGTTTAAGTTTGTACTTAAACTTCTCACTTATAAAACTTCTCATCATCATCAGAGCCTTTATCCATTAATAAAGCTTCTTATGGCTTTTGAAATAAAATATATTAAAATCTCGATGACATTATTAATTTTTCTTCCAGCTACTAGCTTCCCGTTTTATATTATTGCATATGATATTGCCTCTTAATAAATTAGAAAAAGAAACTTAATTAATATGAATTTGTCATTTGGCTTTGGAATGATGTTCAATTAATATAAATCTTCATTGGCCCAATGAATCCACTGGATTCAGGGCGATAGCACTATGTACTGCTTTAGAACGATTATGAAATGCAACTAGACGGATTGGATATCATGAATTGATGGATTTACATCACATACTTGTAGGGCTTTAGGATTTAGTATTAGCTTTAATATTTTGGATCATGCTCTGTGGCTTATATTTCCTGAAAGAGACATGCACACGTGTAACTTTACTGTTTTACTGGTTGTTGAACTTCTTTATCAATTCTTATTCTTACTATTTCTGGTTTATCCTTTCCAGTTTATAGGGGCAACAATGGGCTCATCAGGGCTACAAATACAAACCGAGAATGGTCAAATAGGCATGCCAAGTAGCGTATGTTGTGTTGTTGTTGAATATCTCCCTGGGGGGGCTTTGAAATCTTATCTTATAAAGAACAGAAGAAGGAAACTAGCTTTCAAAGTGGTTGTTCAACTTGCCCTTGATCTTGCTAGAGGGTAATCCTACCTATGTCCCATTTTCCGTTTGTAGATTCTTTTCTTTATTGTCTTGTGTTTTCACATCTTAAGCATAATGAATTTTCTCTAGCTTTGTACTTAAGAAGAGGTTCTATCATCTTGTAGGTTGAGTTACCTTCATTCACAGAAGATTGTTCACAGAGATGTAAAGACAGAGAACATGTTGTTAGACAAGACACGTACAGTAAAAATTGCTGATTTTGGGGTTGCTCGTGTGGAAGCTTCAAATCCTAATGACATGACTGGAGAGACTGGAACCCTTGGTTACATGGCTCCAGAGGTATGGAGGTTATTGCTATTTCAATTTTACTATTTTTATGCAGGAATCTAAGACGAAACTTCAAGGCCTCTTCTTGTTTTTCTTCTTCTGTATTTAAGTTTACCTTTCCTTTTGGATTTTATAGTATAATTAATGGTATTTTAGGCAACTGATGCATGCCTTGTATTTGTTATCAACTGAACACCTTTCATTATCTTTATACTAAGGCATCTCCTTCGAAACTCTATTGTATCTGATTTAGTTATGGGAAGTTACTCTTCAGAGCTTTCTCAGTGAACGTAATGGTATCCAATCTGTGACTGATGTTTCTGCTAATTAGAGAGAAAGTGCAAGAAAAGAGTAAGAACTGTTGATTAAATGACTAGTAACTCATCAAATGGGAGCTTTTCAGGTTCTCAATGGCTACCCATATAACAGGAAATGCGATGTGTACAGTTTTGGCATCTGTTTATGGGAGATTTATTGTTGCGACATGCCATATCCTGACCTTAGTTTCGCTGAAGTCACTTCAGCCGTGGTTCGCCAGGTACATTATCGGCCCCTATCCTGATAATTTTTCTTTCTTTCCTCTTTTAATTTCCTTCCTAGAAAAGAGCATTTTTGATCATGTTGTATTACAAAAGAATTGTACCTTAGACTCCATTCCCCTCTCCCCCTCCCCCTTCATTTCATCGCTCATGTCCTTACATTGAAACCACAGAATCTGAGACCGGAGATACCAAGATGTTGCCCCAGTTCTCTAGCGAACGTAATGAAACGATGTTGGGATGCTAACCCTGACAAGCGGCCTGAAATGGATGAGGTAGTTTCTCTACTGGAGGCCATAGACACATCAAAAGGAGGAGGTATGATTCCTGTTGATCAACAGCAGGGCTGTCTTTGCTTCTGGAGGTATCGAGGGCCTTGAAGATTTACTCCTAAATGCAGATAAAAGATCGCAAGACTACTGTTTAAAGGTTAGAGAGGTCTAGTTTGTATTATAATGAAAAAGAAAACGACACTCAGATACCAAGATAAGAGGAAAAAGTGGTGGTGAATATAAGCTTAGAAGCTGTGCTGCATTTCACTTTGTTGAATGATGTAAAGCATTTCGTTTGTTATTTTCTCTTTTAATTCTTTGGGGTTTCCCATATGTATTCATTTGATTTGCCAGTCTGTTTCTGGACTGCCCCTTCCACACCTTGTGTAAGATCACTCCTTATACACTAAACTAATAATCAGCATTATTAAAGTTGATCTACATTTGCTGGTGTTGTCCTTCTGTTGATGTATCGGACGGGGGGCCTGGGAATGGTTGATTGTAGCTTTAGCCTCTATCCTTGCAGGGTATCTGTCTGCCTATTGCTTATGTTTAGCAGTGTAATCAAGCCGAGATGATTCAGTACTAGGCTTGCGCTCGATTCAATTCGACTCGAAAACTCGAAGTTAGATTTTAGTTTGATCAAGTTTGGTTTTCGAAACTCAAGTTTGATCCGACAGAATATTTGAGCCGTTCGAGTTTGATTCAATCAGTTCTATTTATCAATTTTTTACTATATATTATATGGGTTAAGTGATAACTTAATAATAAAATATTAAAAATATATATTAAAAAAGTTTGACAAGACTCGTGAACCACTTGAGCTGATTATTAAGAGATTCGAATTTGACTTAATTCGTTATTCGAGTAGCTTGAACTTGAGCTAGTATTAGATTTGAAAATAAACGAATCAAATTTAAATAATCATTGAATCGAGTTTTAATAACTTACAAATAGATTTGAAAATAAACGAATCAAATTTAAATAATCATTGAATCGAGTTTTAATAACTTACAAATAGCTTGATTTGTTTACACTTAAGGTTTTTTGTAAACCATCCAAGAGCCCAGTTTGAAGCCCAAGGAACGGAAGTAGTAAACTTATAACGTCAACCCAAAAACAAGATAGACCAACATTTCTTGCAACAAAACTTAAATTGCAATACTTGAGACAAATGTTTGCCATGCAAATGCTCACAGAAATGAATCGACTAAATGGAGAAGAGTAGCCAAGGCTAAGAATAAAAAAATGAAAAACTTGATGGACTGATTAAATCTCGGAAAGTTGAACTCGCTGAGGTGATTGATCATCATCGTCCCATCGGGTAGTGTTGTAGTAGGTTGCATAAAGTATGAGCTGCACAAGGCCTGACAGGCTTCCCAAGCCATTTGGAACCTACCAATGCATTCAAAACAGAGGAATGTCAACATCCAAAAAATCCTGCAATTCATAATTATAAGTTCAGTTATATAATTAAGGATTAACATCCAATATACCGTTAAAAATTTTTTACTCTACAAACAAAATTAAGATAATGATACATATCTTTTTAAAATATTAAAAATAAAAAAAATAAATAACTAGGACATGTGTCATCATATTAACTCTGTTTGTAAAATTAAAAAACTCTACTAACGGTGTATTAGATAATTATTCTTTGATTAAACACATTCAAGTGGGGATTGTCGAGAGTTACCAAGACATAGGGATCAAATTTGAGTGATGCATAGATCACCCAAATAATTCCATTAAGGAAGTTAAATAGTGAGAGAGTGAACGGCATGTACTTGACGCTTTTTGTCCTGATCACCATACGCTGCCAAAACGTGAACATATATAGTTAAATATGAAAATTACGAAGTGGATTAGCAGAGAAGAAAAACTTAATTCACCTACCATCACAGTCAATGGTGAAGTATACATTCCTATATTGAAGACGATGGCCAATAATCCTATAAGCATAGACCTTCTTTCGGTGGTGTGTAAGAAAAATAAAGTAATGAAAACTATAATTGCCATGAAGATGGCTTCGAGTACAAGAAACATGCCAATCTTCCTCTGCAAACAAAATGAAATATATTTATATATAATTGTTGAAAAAAATCTCTCTTTGCGCATTATCGATGAGAAATAACCAAAATCTGAGAAATGGGAAACCTCTACTTACGCGCTTCTGCCCCGAAGAATAGATGAAGAAGATGGAAACATAACTGAACTCTATCACAAGACCAATGGAATTGATAGTAACGATCAAAACGCTGTCGGGATGGACGCATGGGAGACCGTAGAAAACCCACACCATGCAATTCAGCACCGTCGCTAAATAAGGATCGGCCTTGAATTCTTGCACTGATTTAGCTTTCCATATTTTAACAAAAGTTGGCCTGCAATGCAATGCAAATTAATCAAAGAAATTCATCTTTTAGTAATTCATTAGGTTTTGTTTGATTGAAGTATTTGCTGTTTTTTTTTTTTTATAAAAAGTGAAAAAGGATTAAAAAAATAAATAAATTTGAGCTTTTTATAATTATTATTATTATTTTACTATTTTTCATACTAATGTATTTTTAATTACTTTTGATTTTTTCTACAATTTCATTTGTACTTGTATTATTTTTTGGACTTTAATTTAAAATTTTAATTTTTTTTTGTAAAAACTTCTTTGAATTTATTATATTATATTTATTAACTCTTATGTTCCTTAATATTTATTATATTTTACTATATTATATTTATTATATTTATTATAGTTTTGATGGGTTTGAACTAATTCACTATGTATAAAAACCGGATTGTACAAAAAATTGGATTAGAAAAGTTGGACTGAGTTGGGTTTGAATTTACTTTTAATCTCATAATATCCTATTTAAACTCAACTCAAATCCTGTTCGACCTAACCATAAAACCCTTTACATTTAAAATAAAAAGCAAAAACATTAATTCTAATAAATTAAAAAGAAAATTTTTAAATACACCCTAATTTTTAATTTTTACACTACATTAATAAGTTGACTTCAAAAACTATTAAATATACGCCTCTAAATTTACAAATTTCTCTCTACTCTCTTCACTCTCTTACCGTTCCTCTCCCTTGTTTCTCTGTCGTCTTCACCTTCTACATCTAACTTCCAAACTCTAAACCTAAAAATCCTCAGATCAATTAATCTTCAAATTCATTTGAGATATTATTTCTTCATATTCTATATTGTAATTAGAATATCGTTGATTTTTGGACTTATTATTGTTAAGAGTTTACTGTTTTTTGAATTGATGTATTGTTACTGCTATTGTTGGTTGATTTGTATTGATGAGTTTTTTTTTTTTTAATTTCTTCTGAAGCTTACTTTATTTTCTTTTTTGGTTTTCATACTTTCATATTCTTTCATACTATCATAATAATTACATTCACTCGAATTTTTCATTTTTTTAGCTTGAGGAAAGAAAAACAGTCAAAAAAAATTGAGTTTGGAGGAGAGGAAAAACAACAAAAAGAGAGAAGAAGAACGTGAAGGGAGAAGAAGAAAAAGATAGTGAATTTTTTTAGTTTTTAGAGAAAAAAGTAAAAAAAAAATTTAAGGTTTAGAGGAAAGGAAGAACATGAATAATGGAGAATAACTTGGAGGGAGAAGCAAAAGGTGAACTTGGTATATTAAAAAATTTTATTAGGGTAAAATTGTTTTTCATACAAGGATATTTTTGTCATAATGAATGTTGAAGTTTATAGAGAAAAAGGTGCAAATAGAAGCTCTCAATTAAAAATAAGAAGGAATTCACTTATATTAACGTAAAATTATTTTATTTATACATTTTTATATTTTTTATATGATTTATATTTTTATAATCTGATAATATTTTATTCATGTAAATCATGTATGTCAAATTTCATTTTAATTAAAAATGTTTAACAATTTATTTGATAATAATAAAACTTCAGTTGTTAAAATATATCGAACAAAATGCTACTTTCAACAAAAAAGTACTAGGAAAATCAAATGGACTTGAATCTTCACCGTACATAACAAATATGATTAGATTGTTAAATATAACGATTATAAAAATATTAATCTTGCATGATAAAAAATAGTATAAAACAATAATTTATTTTACACTGATATAACTTACATCTTTCTCCTCAGGAATTGATAATGTTAATTAAGTTTGAAAGCTTACACGGGAGAAAGAAACAGGAAAAGGGAGATCATATTTCCTGAAGAAAAAGAAAAAACTCATAAAAGTTAGATGTAGATATAAAAGATTAATGAATCTAATTAATATACATATATATATATATATATATAAAAGAACAAAATATTTAAATTCACTGCAACTAATGATGAAAAAACACTTAAGAAAGGGGATTCTAATACCAAGGACCCCTACAATGGTTCTGGTAGTCTCCGTGGTGACCATCTTTACTGCTGTGGAAGAGAAACTAACAACCGCACCTGGAGAAAGAAATTATAAAAGATTGAAAACCTTTTTCCGATCTTGTTAAGATAAACATGCGACTGACTGATTAGCTAGTAAAGATCTAATTTGTTATACGATCAGTCTTATATCGGCTATAGAGCTGGGACTCTGGATCCAGAGGAAACTCTGACTCTCCATATATAGCAAAAGATGGAGATTATTGGCCATGCGCAGTTTACGTACGTCGAGCTACTCTTTTCATGCCACAAAACTTAATCCACGCCATGCAACAAAAGCATATTACTCCACGGGGAGGATGTGGTGGTGTGTTTTCCTTGTTTGGACATAACACACCCTTCCATTTCTCTTTGATATGTTCCGGTCTTAGTTCTCTTAATATTTTTTATATAGTATTTTATTACTTAATAAAATATTGACCAAATTAAATATAGTAAAAATATATCTCAGAATATAAAATATTTTCAAATACATAAATTTTCTTACAATCTATTCATAATTTATCTTAATTTTTATCTCAATATAGTTGCCTTGCCTTTAGTAGTACTATAAAAAACTTTTTTATTTTCATTTTTCTCTCATGCCAATAAAATAATGTATGTAGGTAGATAGTAGAATTTATTTTTCTCTTGTAATAAGATTATATTTGTATTATTGAATAACTAATTACAAATTATTGCATCATGCAAGGACAACAAACATTAGTGGCATAGTTATGATTGATTTGAGTGGGGCCAATTGACCCTACTCAATTTTTGAAAATATATAATGTATGCATGTAATTAGTATAAAAAATTAGTAATTTTTCTATATTGACACTACTAAAATTTGTTAAGAAATGAGTCAAAAATAAATTGGTCTTTGTTTTTAATTTATTTTAATTTGAAATTTTTAATAATTTTCTTTCATTACGTGTATAAATTTAAACATTTATTTCTATTGATTTTTTACTAATTATGTTTATTTTTTATTTGTTTCTTATTTCTTATTAACATTTCCTCTTCACTTAGTTGTCACATTTTTAGTTTATAGTTTTTCTTTTAATTATCACTGTAATATATATTATATAAGAGTTTGATCCAATTTATAAACTTATAATTAGACCTGATCATGGGCCGGGCCGGGCCGGGTTCGGGCCGAGCCCATGACAGGTAATAAGAGTTATAAGCAATGCCCAAGCCCGGCCCGGCCCAGTAAAACGGGCCTGATATTTAGTCCAGGCCCGTTTTATTTTTTATATAATAAGCCCGAGCCCGGCCCTCCCGAATTTAATTTTTTATATTTTTAATTATTTATTTTTAATTATTTTATTTCCTTTAAAATTTAATTTAATTTGTCAAAATTTGTCTATCAATTCTCATATTAAAAATTTTATAATCATGTTTTTTAATTAATAATGTTTTTTATATATTTAAAATTATATTATACTTAATAAATATATTAAAAACATACTTAATATTATAAATATATTAAAAAATATATATTTAATATTAATATCGGGCCGGGTCGGGCCGAGCCCAGGCTTTGAAAGGCTAAGCCCGGGCCCGGGCCCGTTTTTAAACGGGCCTAAAATTTTTGTCCAAGCCCGATAATTACATCAAATATTTTTGTCCAAGCCCTCCAAATATCGAACGGACCTTCGGGCTTGGGCGGGTAGCCCGGCCCTTGAGCAGGTCTACTTATAATATGGGTTTGATTCAATTTATAAATGTTAGATTTATTATACTTAATGTAATAATTATTTTATACATAGTCGATTATTTGATAATAAAAAAAATCTCATTATAAAATAAGCAAAAAAATATTATCATCTATCTATTTGAATTATTTTTCAACATTTTTATTGGCACGAGAGAAAAATGAAAAAATTTATGCAATACTGTTAATGAAATAATTGAGATAAATTTAATTATAAATAAATTGTAAGAATTTTTTTTAAAATTACATTACATTGTGAAATATTTCTTTTATAAATCATTTTTTGTCAATATTGTATTAAGTAACAGTTTTTTTATTGGAGTATTAAGTAACAAAATATTATATAAAAATATAATATTATATATTAACCCCGCTGATATAAATTTATCGCTATACCATTGAAACCGATTGCAAATAATTGGATCAAACTCACATATAATATGTATTATAGAAGTAATTAAGGAGAAAAACGATAGTCAGAAAGTTTAATCACAACAACGTATGGAGAGCATTTCAATAAGAAACAAGTAACAATTTAAAATTAAAATACAAGTAAAAAGGTTAGTAAAAAACCCTCCCCCACAAAACTGCAAGTCTAGCATTGACAAAATATGATGCTACTGGTGAGTTTGGGATGTTGAAGTATCTCTATTAATGTGGAGTGATTAAGTCTAATTAACATCATATAAATTTAACTGATAGTATATTTTGTATCAAGTGTGACATATTATATTTATATGTATACATGTATTAAACATATAATAGGATGGGTTTATACATGATCACATGAAGGGAGGTTCCTACTCTTAGTCTATGTGTCAAGACCCCGCCCGTTTCAATAGGCCATCGGCGAGCATCCCCTAAGTGCCCTCGTCCCAGGTTTATCTTGACACATGAGCAGGCGGTTGCCCACATTCACTTACGTATTGTCCGCTTTGGTGGTCGCCCACCTCATGGCTTTATCCCAAGGGGCCTGAAGAGCTCAGGACATAATCCCTTGAGCGCGCTTTTACTAAGGCTCGAACCCTGGTACCCTTAAGTACCCGAGCCTTACACTCATATTACCCGAGCCTTACACTCATATTACCATATGGAATATGAGTGTAAGGCTCAGGTACTTAAGGGTAGCAGGTTTCGAGCCTCAGTGAAAACGCGCTCAAGGGATTATGTCCTGAGCTCTTCAGGCCCTTTGGGATAAAGTCGTGAGGTGGGCGACTGCTAAAACGGACAATACGTAAGTGAATGTGGGTGACCGCTTGCTTCGCGTGTCAAGATAAACCTGAGGCGAGGGTGCCTAAGGGATGCTTGCCGATGGCTTATTGAAACGGGCAGGGTCTTGACATAAAAACACGCATTTTTATGTCAAGACCCCACCCATTTCAATAGGCCATCGACCAGCATCCCCTAGGCGCCCTCGCCCCAGGTTTATCTTGACAAGCGAAGCAGGCGGTCGCCCACATTCACTTACGTATTGTCCGCTTTAGCGATCACCCACCTCACGGCTTTATCCCAAGGGACCTGAAGAACTCAGGACATAATCCCTTGAGCGCGTTTTCATTGAGGCTCGAACCTTGGTACACTTAAGTACCCGAGCCTTACACTTATATTACCATCTGGACAACTTGTCCAAATGGTATGATGTCTATAGAATCCATGTACTTGAGAGGTCATGGGTTCGAAAGTGAAAGGACGCGTCCTAGTGTGGGAATAAAGTCATGAGGTGGGCGACCGCCAAAGCGAACAGTATGTTGAGTGAGTGATTGGGCGATCGCCAACCTCTCATTGTAAGGTCGTCGAGGGGACCGCCTCTTGAGTCCCAGTGGGGAGCAAAGTGGCACTTGGGTCCTTCATAAAAACACTTCACTCCCCACTAGGACTCAAAAGGTGGCCCCCTCGGTGACCTTACAATGCAAGGTTGGCGATCGCCCAATCACTCACTCAACGTACTGTTCACTTTGGCGGTCGCCCACCTCACGACTTTATTCCCACACTGAGACACGTCCTTTCATGTTCGAACCCATGACCTCTCAAGTACATGGATTTTACAGATATTATACCATTTGGATGATGTCCGTAGAATCCATGTACTTGAGAGGTCATGGGTTCGAACGTGAAAAGACGTGTCCCAGTGTGGGAATAAAATTGTGAGGTGGGCGACCACCAAAGCGAACAATACGTTGAGTGAGTGATTGGGTGATCGCCAACCTTGCATTGTAAGGTCACCGAAGGGGCCACCTCTTGAGTCCTAATAGGGAGCAAACTGCCACTTGGGTCCTTACACTATGTGTGTGTGTATATATATATATATATATATATATATATATATATATATATATATATGGCCCATTGAGTTTCATTACTTTCAAGAAAAAGAAATGAGAGCATTCTCTCCCTCTCTCTCTTGCTCTCCTTCTCACTCTTTTGTTCTTTCTCAGATGCACGCCCGAGGACAGTTAACGTAGAACATTTCAAGTGTGCTTCAACAATGCAATTTTTTATATAGCAGGATTGAACCCTCGCACGCATCCAAGTTAGTTTTATTGAGTTTCAAGTTCGTGTTACTGACTTGGTGAGGTTTTAGTTAGTTCCAGCAATTGACATAAAAGCCAGACTTGCCTTAAAGTCACTAACTGCTTCAGATCTAGAGAGAGAAGCCATTAAAAGCTTTATTTGAGCCTTTGCATTTTTGGGTTTCTTGAAACCCATCTCGGTTTCATGTTTTTGTGGCTTAAAATTGTATTTGAATTGTTGTTGAAAGCTTAAGCATGAAAAAAGGAGCAAAAATATGGCTGAAAGAGGCCAAAATCGACTGAATCGAGTCAAAAGACCCATTTTTCTACAAATGACCCAATCAGTGGAGAAGACAACCTGCATGTGCCTGACACAGGCGTGAGGTGCGTGCAAGGCTTAGTCTCTGGTGCAAGGGCTACATGTGCCAGAAAGCCTCACACAAGTTGGGCGCATGCATGTAGAACAAGTGGGCGCGTGCCGACTAAAAAAAAAAAGGAAAATGCCCAATTTTTTTGGCCATTTGCTAGGCTGGTTTTGGTATATTTGGGCTCTTATTTTTTTGGTCTTTAGGTTTAATAGGCCATTTCCATAAATTAAATATTAAGACAAAATGATTTTTTTATGGGCATTTTTATTTGATTATTTTTTAATTGGCAATTTCTTATTAAATTAATTTTGGGCAATTAAAGTTACTTAAATTTAGGGTCATTTTGCCTAATTAATTAGGGGCCATGTTGATTAATTAATTGTATTTGACTATTAAATTTGGATCAATAATTGGCCATTTTGCAAATTAATTAATAGGTCATTTGGGATTATGGTTTAATTGGCAATTTTAATTAATTAATTAATTATTAGGCCATTTGGTAAATTTATCCTTGTGCCATTTTGGTTATAACCTAATTTATGTAATAGCCATAATTATTTGCTAAGCCCAAAATTAAAGGGGTATATGTGAATTTTTGGAAGAATTAATTTTGGGGTAACTTTAAGAAATTCAATTACTCATTTAATTCATAATTCACATAAATTTGAAATATACCCATGCCGATAAAAATGTTATTGATAATTGGCCTAATTAAATAGGTTTAAATAAATTATTTTTGGTATTCTGTCTAGGCCAGTTATCTGGATTTTGATCTACCCATTTGGTTAATAATTTATTTAAACAAATAAACTCTTTAAAATGACATTGCCTTATTATTTGAATATTCACATTAATGTGGAATTAATTAATTAATGTTAGACCTAAAATTGCTACATATGCTTTAGAAATTGCATATTTTGGGTGTAGTTAATTTTAGTCAATTAATTATGTGAATATTCTTAAAATTATAAATCATAAATCGGATTGACTAGTATTTCCTACCGCAGGAATAGTCATGAAGATTTTTTGACCCTTTTTTTGGTAATTTTAAAGAGATAGTAATAAGACAATGCATAATGATAATTGCAAATTTACTAAGATCTCTAGAATTGGCAATTCTCTCCCTATCGGATTGCTTGTTGCTTCGAGGGATGTTTGGGTAAGAGAGGATTCTGGTTTGGATATAACATGATTTTCCTACCCTGTCGGTGAGCGATCATTTAGATTAATATTCAACCAGTTTTGTCTTATTCTCTATAACTTATTGTGGAATAAATATAATACTGTTTGAGTTATTCCACTAGCCTCCATTAATTTTGGTTGTCTGTGCAGCTATCATATATCAAGTCTCTAGCAAGATCAAATTAGATAGATAGTGTGAATCACTCTCTATAGTTATGGGGCATGTTAAACTTTGGAAGTAGCCCCAAGAGTCGATCCATCTATTGTATCCAATAGTGTGAGCTCTGAGAGGACAAAAGTATTAATATGAAATTTTGAGAACACTCATATAAGAATTCTCTGATTATATAAGGTATACCATTAATGAATAAATAAGAGAAAGTGTTCCAATTAGTGATAATCATGAAGAATTTATGGATGTCATTTAAGAAATAGTTCACAAAAATTGATAAAAGTTGCAATAGGGGATTAATTCCATGTATAGCAGATTATGAACCACTTCCTTTTGGGGTAGAGAGAGGGAGATCTTTCAGGTTCGCAAATCTAATTCAACGTACCTTAATGGACAAAAGGAAGTATGGCATTTAAATATCAAGAATGATATTGTCATTTAGGAAGAAGAGATCTTTTAGCTTAACAGATCTCATTCAACCCTAATGATGACATATGCCAATATTACTACTAGAAGTAATATAATTGAGAGGTCTTAATAAAAGGTCATTTTAAAAGGAAGGAATTTGATAGACCCACTTCCCATTCTGGTTCCACCAATACCTTTGAATATCGATGTGTGCAATTTCTGTCATAAACTTGGGCATGAGAGGGCAGATTGTGAAAATCTTTTAGATTGGAATGTATATGAAAAGGCAATCTATTAGCCTTTATTTTGGATCCAATCTAAGTGATAAGCACTCTAACTATTGGTGGTTGGATACCAGTGCTATTATCGATAAAGCCATAAGCAACCGAAGACCAAATAAAGGAAAATAGTTGTGAATATGGGCAATGGGGTTAAATCCATGTTGAAAACATAAGAATAGCCAAATTGTTGTTACATTCTATAAATAGTTTTGGAAGTACTATCAGTTTATACTTTTCATTCTAATAATAGAAAAGTATTCTGCTTAGTAACAACATGTGTATTGACTCTGGTATTCTATGTGATGAATATATATATATAGAAGACTTGTACCCCAATATTGGGTAAATTTTCTTCAATTGTGAATGATGTGATTGTCTATTCTGATTATGATGGAGTAGATAAGAAATCTATCATGTTGTGGCATAAGAATTAGGGACATTCTGAGGCAAATGTAGAGATTGCATTAAGGGAAATCTTGTTGCTAACGTTAAGGATATGATTAGCAGATATGGAGATGATTAGGGATAAGTTATACTGACATTTGTAGATGATTTCCACATTCAGTTTTTAGTAGATATAAGTATTTCATTACCATCACTAAAGACCATTTTGGTTTAGGTCATGTAGAGTAAAAGATTTGATCTTATAGAGGCCTTAAGCATTCTTATTGATTCCATTGGATAGCTTACAAAAGGTAAGCTGCTTAAGGTAATGATCAAACAGAGGTGATGAATACTGTGGTTGGTTTAACAAAGCTAGACAAAATCCTATACTAATTTTCTAATTAAGTGCACTACAGGATTATGTATTGACACGTAGTATACTGTGCTTTGAATACTTAACAGAATGAGATTGCAATAGTAATACTTTGACATAGTATGGTTTATGTTGATCACTTTAATTTTTCAAAATTCAAGTGGAGTGAAATTATTAAAGCTGCAATTCACATTCTAGGTTGATCTCCAAGCAAAACCAGTTTCCCTAGTTCATCCTAAGTTGTAATCAGACAAGAAGTCGAGTTTGTGCCACTTTTCATGTTTAAGGGTTATCAAGTAAAGGCAAAGGCCTATAACCCGCAGTCAAGAAAACTTGACAAGAAAATTAGAAGCGGCAATTCTTTTGGTTATTGAGATTCCAGAGTTTGGATTCTATCGTGTGATTTTAGAATCGTTGAGTCTGACAATGCAATATTTTGGAGGATGACTTGTAGAGTGGGATTTGCAAACTCCATAAATTCATAAATGAAGTACATATTATTGTGCCAGTCCCATATGTGTTACCTTTGATGGAAAAGGCCACAACCGAAAGAATCAACATTTGATCCCAATACTATACATTTGAACTTTCAAGTCTGCACACATTCTGATGTTTAGTGTATTGTAAGTGTATTTCGGAGATACTTGAGCGATCTTGTAATAGAGAGCTGGAAGCTACAAAGAGACTATTTGAATATTAACAAATCTGACATTCTGGGTCTAGTCAGATATTCTGATATTGATTTTTGCAAGCTATCTAAATGATAAAAACAAATTTCTGGTTAGATATATATGTGTTATATGAAGAAGTTGTTTCTTGGAAAGTGTGAAATAAACACTTACTGCATCCTTGATTATGGAGGCTAAATATGTAGCATGTTGTAAAGCTACATGATAGGCCATTTAGGCTACAAAATTTCATCTTAGGGCTGGTTTATGTTGTTGCCATTTCGAAGTCTTGGAGATTACTATGGTAGTGTTGCAACGCTTATATTTTCTCTCAAAATTTTAGGAGTTCCTCACACTCCAAATAAATAGATATCATCTTTCTATTTATTAGAGAGAAATTAATGGAATCCATTATTTGATTGGATTATATAGCACATAATTAAAGAGCTCATTCTAGTATCTAGTAACTAAAAGTTTGGCTGCTTAAGTGTTTAATGACATGACACTTATATGAGGCATATAGGGTCTTTTGCTATATTAAGTTAGTGGGAGCTCTGTATAATGAAATCAATTGCAACTTTGTTGATAGATTCTTATTTGTCATATATGCATATTTTATTTGCGCTAATTTTGATAAATATGACACTCTGTTGGATGAGACATCATATATTAGTCTCAATGCATCATTCAGTTTAGATGCATGGACCTAATGGAAATTGATATTTGATTTTGTTTTCATATATATATATATATATATATATATATATATATATATATATATATATATATATATATATATATATATGGAGCTAGCTCATTGAGTTTCATGCCTTTCGAACATAAAGGAATGAGAGTAGTCTCTCTCTCGCTCTCTCTCTCTCTCTCTCGCTCTCTCTCTCTCTCTCTCACATATGTAGAAGACAGTCAATAGAGAGCATTTCGAGTATGCTTCAATAACGCGATATTTGATATAGCGGAATTGAGCCCTCACCTGTATCCAGATTAGATTTACCGCATTTCAATTTCATTTTAGTGATTTTGTGAGGTTTTAGTTAGTTCCAACATGGGATTATTAGTGGGGAGAGGTTAAGAAACCCAACTGCTTCGTACTTCAATCCTGGGGACATTGGAAGCATCTACTCTCCTAGTTTCTCCAAGATAGAGAGCAAAAACAAAGGTAGCATCTGGCTCTCAAAACTTGTTGAATTTTACTTGTCTTTGCATGAATGTTGGTAGGTATACTGAAAATAGTTTTTATTTTTATTTTCATTTTTAACTTTCACCTTCTATCTCTTTTTGGGTATTGCCTTAAATTAGCTTAAAATCCACATTCATTTAAATATATTAAGTATCATTATATGATTACGACCAGTGATGCACAATCATTTCCATCGTGTTCAAATTTTTTTTCTCTATTGCTTGCCCCTTAAGAAGTTCGCCGGATTCGGTCTGTACATTATTAATGCAATTTAATTAGTAGTTTAGGTAGCTTCAATTTTACATCTTAGGTTCTTTCAGAAAGATAACATGTGAACACGATGACACCTAAAAGCGCAAACGTTTCTTCTGCGCAACGGAAACAACGTTCTTTTAGAAAAGTTTGAGACATATTTCAAGGGACTTCAGCATCCTACTGGCCCCGACCCTGAGAAGCAAAATTATCTTGCTCCTATGAAGCAGAAAGTATATGAAAGCAAATGAAGTCTCGACCAAAAGCAAGGCAAATTAAGTCGAAAACAGAAGTACACGAGACAAGTTACTGAGGTGAAGCCTAAGCCTGAAGGCTTAGTGGTTGGTGGAGATTGATCTTCACATTTACCACAAAGATCAAACTAAAGGCTGTCAATTAAGAGAACAAGCCTCTGGGAATAGGAGTACGGTCAGACGCCTCTGAGAGAACCCAACATGATTTTGTGTAAGAAATAGCAATCTTATTGTATTGTATTGTATATATTCATCAAGCAATAATGATTCTTCAAATTCCCACTGCATATTAAATCCTGTTTTTACCTATACTCCTCACAATCCTTCATAAAAATTCTTAGGTAATTTATTCTTAAAGCAAGCACAAACTAAAATTATGATTGTTATCCCATAAAACAAATGATGAACATTGATATCAGTTTATACACACACCGCATACTCAGTTTAGTTACTTTTAAGCTTTCTTTCTATCGTTGAATTTTGAGGTTTTGAGGGAAGAGTTGGAGAGAGGAAGCGACGTTGATAGAATGATTGGTTTACGAGAGAAGGTGGGATGTCGAGCCACGAGACACGGGGATGAAAGCTTGATAGAATAAAAAAAAAAAAAAGGAAGCGGGCGGATGGGATTTGAGAGGAACAGAATTTTGAAAAGTAAAAGCTGAATTAGATTTAAAACATTAGGGTAATATGATTTAAGAGTAAACATGTAATGTCAATAGAACAATAAAGAAACACTAAACAAGCACTAAATGAACAAACTTTAAATGAATTTTAAACAAAATTGCTCACAAACATAAACAATCGAATTATACTTTTATTGTCCTTTGGTTTAGTGAATAAACTATGACTGAACTATTGTTCATGAACATTTGACTTAATAAATAAAAATAAAAGAACAGAAAGCGCGTATGTTCACTTCCTGTTCGCCATGCATTTTATTCATTTACATCCCTACATTCATGTTTGGACAGTAAAAAGCAATATAACAAAAAAAAAATTCATGGGGAAGGGCTGTTCTTGACATGGGGTTGTGTGTAGTGAGGAAGTCACGAGCATATTAATCTTTAAAATAACCATAATCAATAGCTTTAACAAGGCACAAGGGCATGACCTTGAACAGTTAAATCGATGTCTATAATTCAGAGAACCATAAAACCAGTTTCTACCAAACATCCAAGCATAAAGTGATAAAGCTCAAACATTCTTTTTGCATGGATAAGAAAAACCCACAGAGGAACGATGAGACACAATAGAGAATGCATAAGTCCAGCTCAGTTCTTCTCAGTTTTATTCTCAAGTTCCCTCCTCAGTTGCAGCGAGAAGTCATCAGTGACGTCATCATCATCCCAGTCATCTTCCCACTGCTGTGCCACTTCCTTTTCTTCTTCCTTGTCCTCCCATTCTGCCAGGAAAACAAAAATGGTCGGATTGCAATTTTGTACTGCTATATCATTCTAAATACTTGAAAAATAGAAAAGGGCTAATATGCATTTACTCCATCAGCTGACAATGGCAAGAGGCGGCAAAAAATTAATGGTCCAAGTGCCATTATCAGAGTGAAACAAGCGGTTCAGAGAAGAAAGAGAATACTTTCCAAAAAAACAATCAATAATACCAGAACACCAAGCATTAAGTCCCCTAAATCTTACGGTGGCCAAAGTATACTATGCCTAATTAAAATATCTATATGAACGTTAAATAGCATCAAACAGTATTTTTCAAAGCAACAGCATACAACAATGTAACTAGTGTCATTTAGACATATAACACCAGTCACCAACTGTGGGTTTCTTGTGTCAGACTTTGGGAGTTTCAGAATACTTCAGATTGATTGTGCAAAGAAAAATCTTGAAACCAGGAAAGGTTTTACGCCTACTTAGAGAAAATAAATATACTCCATCATCATAAGCAAATTTCAAAGTCAGGCTCATGGAAGGATAATATGTCTATAAGGTGACATCTCAAATCTTGTGGATTGCAAAGACTGCCATAGTCATAAAGATGAAAATAGGTCAATTCAGCTCGGGGCCTGGTCAGAAAATTATTAGTCTAAATTGTGGCAGACAATAAGATAAGATTTTATTCCAACAATAAGAGGATGCAGCATAACTCACGCAGCCCATACTTAAACATTTCATTTTGGCTAGGTTACCGATAAAGATACAGATTAGATACAAGAGTAGGCAAACAGCTAGAGGACTGCAACGAGAGTTCAATAAATTAAGAATCAGTTTTATTTTCCTAGGCTTTCAACAAGAATTATCGCATGATTTCAAACTAGACCTTGTATAATATGGTCATCCAGGTATAAACTTGCAAGTTTAATTGCATAAGCAAGAACTCCAACAGTAGATATTTGCCCCCCCGGAAACCAGTAAATGAGCTCAAGCAGCCTTATATGTCAGATATCAAGCGAAACAAGCTCCAGGATACATAAAAACAAAATAAATGGATTTGCAGCCGGTCATTGATATCAGTAGATTCATGTTTTCACATATTGCAAATGTTATTTATAACAGAAGCAATAGCCTATTGTACTCCAACAAGAATGGCTTCAATATACACTCCCTTAATATTAAATATAAGCTGCTCAGAAATATTTCCAATCTAATTACAACCGGAACAGTAACAATTTTATAATACGAACCGCTGATTTTAAGTTTATAATTCAACATTAAAAAAACATAGAGGAATCAAGCTGATCGACATTTTTTTTAATAAAATTTAATTACTTAAAATAAACCTAAACTTAAACCCTAGCCTCCACGGAAAAGAAAAAAAGGAGAAAGAATTACCTTCATCGATTTCAAATTCCTCAAATTCATCGTCATCTTCGAACAAATCCATCTTTACGTCTTCCGTTGCCGGTTTTGGTTGTTCAGTTGCCATTTCTTCTTGCTGAAACCGGATAAAAATAGAATAAACCCTAATTTCGTGAAAGTACTGAAAATGAAATGTTGAAATAGAGGAAAAATTGAGGACTTAAATTAAATATTTAAATTTGAAACGAGAAAAAGTAATATTAATTAACTTACGAGTTAAGACTGCAGAGAGATTCTGAAGACGACTTCTCTGATGAGGGGTTTTGCCTGGACAATAATTGAAAGCTCTGTTTGAGCAAATATAAGGAGATCGAACGCATAAAACGACGACGATGTTTACTCTCCTCAGTGAAAGTAAAAGCAAATTGGCCATTCTACCCTTGCACTTTTGTAATTTTTTTGGTCATTAAAATTCATCTTTATTAGTAAAAGCTGGGACAATTACGATATTCAAGCTGTTTGTAACAAAGACCGTCTATGGAGAAATACAAACGAGACTCCTCAAGATAAACTCAACTTTCTCTTACACTTAGACCCAACAATTCCTGTTTGTAATTCATGTTCATATAATATAAAATTGTGTTTGTACCATATAAAATATGAAAATTTCGTATTAAAATTCGTGTCAACACAAAATATATAAAACTTTATATTTAACTTTTATCAAATTCGTATATAAGTTTTACTTAATTTTAATCCGTCTCACATTCGTATTTTATATTCGTATCGTTTTTATATCGTGTCATCGTATCATATTTAAGATTATCAAATCTACTTACACTAATTCAGGTAGTACTGGAAGCCCATCCTTATCTAGAAGTCGCACTAAAAAAGGAGTTTAGTTCAACCAATTTGACACATCCCCTTCTTTGATTGTATTGCAACCCAATTAACTGCCTTATTTGCAATTCTACTCACCTATTCAATCTTCCTTTTCTGGTATTCTTTGCAACTGTTTTAAAACATCGCTCATGATCAACCAAATCCTCCAAACCATGTTCAACTTCTTTTCTATCAGTATATAATGTAAAATATGAGAGTCAACTTCCAGCACTACACTATGGTATTTACATTCAATAGCTGTTCTCACTACTCTTATTGCCACTGCTTCAGCAATAGGTGTTGTATAAGCTTTAAACCTTCTATTATATCCATTCAACACTCTGCCTTTATGACTTCTAACTATTATTCCTATTACAACAGTTGAATGAAGATCCAAGAAGATGAATATGAGTGTATTGATAATATTGACTAAAAACAGAGAACATTCATTGTTTATATAGAAAGATAACTAACTCAACTAACTAACTCAACTAACTAACTCTTAACCAACCCTTAACACACTTAACTAACCAGAAAAATGTGTAAAACAGACTTATCAGTCTAATACTCCCCCTCAAGATGGAGTGTGAATGTTGTGAACACTCATCTTGCTGAGTAAATGAGAAAACTGAGTTGGCAGAAGGGGCTTTGTGAGAATATCTGCTAGCTGGTGTTGGGATGAGACAAACATGGTCTTCAACAATCCTGCTTGAAGCTTATCTCGAACCAAATGGCAATCAACCTTGATGTGTTTGGTTCGTTCATGATAGACAGAATTAGAAGCAATGTGGAGTGCTGCTTGATTGTCACAATAGAGAAGAGCTGGTCGGGAATGGGGAACATGCAAATCCTTGAAGAGACTAAGTAACCAAATGAGTTCACATGTTGCATTGGCCATGGATCTGTATTCAGCTTCTGCAGATGATCTAGAAATGGTATGTTGCTTTTTGGACTTCCATGAAACCAAGGAATCTCCAATGAAGATGCAAAAACCAGTTATTGATCTCCTACTATCAGGACAAGCAGCCCAGTCAGCATCAGCAAAAGCTTTTAATTCTGGAACAGAGTTGGAACTAAAAAATAGACCTTGGCCGACAGTGCCTTTAAGGTATTGGAGTATTCTTAGAGCTGCCTGCATATGCGGAAGCCTTGGTTGGGACAAAAACTGACTGAGATAATTCACAGAGAATGAAAGATCAGGTCTGGTAACAGTCAAATAAAGCAATCTGCCTATAAGTCTTCGATAGGAAGAAGGATCTTCAAGCAACTCTCCTTCTTCTCTGGACAATTTAGTATGTGAGTCCATGGGGGAAGATCTTGGTTTGCAGCCTAAGTAACCAATGTCAGAGAGTAACTGAAGTGCATACTGTCTCTGAGATATGAAAATGCTCGATTTTGATCTGGCAACTTCAAGCCCCAAGAAATACCTCAAGTCTCCTAGATCTTTAAGTTTAAAACACTCATTCAGATGGTGTTTTAGGATATTGACCTCCTCAATGTTGTTGCTAGCAATGATAATGTCATCATCATATACCAGTAAAGCCATAAAAGTATCACCATGAAGTCTGATAAACAAGGAATTATCAGCAGCTGACTGAAGGAATCCATATTGAAGCAATGCAGCTGAAAATTTCGAAAACCATTGCCTAGAGGCCTGCTTTAAACCATACAAAGATTTGTGAAGCTTGCAAACTGAATTAGATGGCCAAGGCTCCCCCTGTCTAGTATAACCTGGAGGTAATGTCATGTAGACATCTTCTGTTAAAACTCCATGCAAAAAGGCATTGTTGACATCCAATTGAGTTAAATGCCAACCATTGATAGAGGCTAAGGCAAGCAAAACTTTGACAGTGACTAACTTAGCAACAGGAGCAAATGTGTCAAAGTAGTCTACTCCTTCTTGTTGTGTGTAGCCCTTAGCTACAAGTCTAGCCTTGTACCGTTCTAAACTGCCATCAGCTTTCAGTTTGACTTTGTAAACCCATCAACATCCAATAGTTTTCTTCCCAGGTGGTAAAACAGTGACAGTCTAGGTACCATTGCTTTCTAAAGCTGTTAATTCTTCAGTCATGGCTCTTTGCCATTCTGGAACCATAGCAGCTTGTTTGTATGTTGTAGGTTCAGAAAGAGAAGAAAGAGCATGAACAAAAGCATTATATGAAGGAGAGAGTTGAGTATAACCAATGACAGAAGATAAGGGATATGGAGTAGAGGACTGTGAATTACTAACAGAATAACAACGAAAATCTTTGAGATAAGAAGGTGGATGTCTTACTCTAGACGAAACAGATTGAGGAGAAACAATAGGCTGGTGTGGTAAGAGTGAGTGGGAGAATATTGTGGAAATGTCATCAGTGGTTGAGGAACTTTTAAAAGGAAAGATATGTTCAAGAAACACAACATCTCTAGAAATATAAACGGTATTTGTAGTGAGATCTAATAGTTTATAACCTTTGTATCCAGGAGGGTACCCTAGGAAGACAGCTGGATTTGATCTTGGAGAGAATTTGGATCTGTTTCTGTTCAAAGTAGAAGAATAACATAGACAACCAAATATTTTGAGATGCATATAGGATGGTTTCTTATGCCATAACAATTCAAAAGGACATTTATTGTTCAAAAGAGGTGATGGAATTCTGTTAATTAAGTAGATTGCAGTTAGAACACAATCACTCCAATAGGATATAGGGATATTAGATTGAAATAGCAGAGATCTGGCTACATTAAGTATATGCTGATGCTTTCTTTCCACAACAGAATTCTGTTGTGGAGTATCAACACAAGAATGGAATGAAACTATGCCTTTTTCTTTATAAAAATCAGTAAAGATAAGTTCTGGAGCATTGTTTGATCTAACTGATTTTATAGAACAACCAAACTGATTGAGAATTAAGTTGTAAAACTTAGGAAAAACAGTAGATACATCAGCTTTGGTTTTTAAAAAATAAATCCAAGTAAAACGTGTAGAATCATCAACTATTGTCAAGAAGTACTTATAACCTTCAACAGATAAGGTGGGAAAGGGGCCCCAAATGTCAATGTGAATTAATTGAAAAGGGAGTTCTGCAACAGAATTATGAGATATAAAAGGTAGTCTTTTTTGCTTAGCTAGTGGACAGATATTACAAGGTAAAGAATCTAATGAAGTTGAATTAGATGAGATATTCAAATCATGTTTCAAAGTCTGAATTCTTACAAAGGAAGGATGGCCTAGTCTGAAATGCCATAATTCTTTTTCTGTCATATGAATAGTATTACAACTTGATTGTGAAACAGAAGTACAAAAATTGTTACAGCTGGATGAAGTAGTATGCTGAAGGTTATAGGCTGAGCTCAAGACATAGAGATTTCTTACACGTTTACCCATCCCAATCATCTTGCCCTGTATAGGGTCCTGAATTACACAAGATTGAGAAGAAAAATTAACATGATAGTTATGTTTTTGAAGTAATGAACTTACTGAAATCAGGTTGAATTTAAAATCTGGTACAAAGAGAACATTTTCTAAAAGCAAGTTATCTAAAACTTGAACATGTCCAATTTTAGTTATAGCAATGGAGAAACCATTTGGCAATGTGACAAATGAGTTTGTGACTGGAGTAGTGAATGTAAAGAACTTTAAAGAACAACAAATATGGTGAGTGGCACCAGTATCTAAGATCCAACTAGAGTTATGAAGAAAAGAATTAGAAACAGATAGGGTATGAGAGGAAATACCACTGAGGCATGAAACTATAGGTTCGACTTGCTACTTTGGTTCTAGAATGATGCTGGAATCATGCTGAAGTTGTGAGCTTAGGAGAGCAATGAGTTTTCTGCACTGATCATTGTCTAATCCTGTAGAGGAATGTACTGGAACATTATCCAAGTCAAAACTGGTTTGATTGACATGGACTTTAGGTGCTGCAGTCTTGCCCTTCATTTTATATCCAGGTGGATATCCATTCAACTTGTAACATTTTTCAATGGTGTGTCCAGGCATATTGCAATGAGTGCAAAATGGCCTATCTTTCTTGAACTTGAATCTTGAATTTCCGGAGGTAGCAGCAGCAGCCATATCACTTTGAACTGATGAATCCAAAATAGGTAAGGTATGAGAACTAATGTTTCTTTGCCTTTCTTCTTGAATCACTAAAGAAAAAATCTTTGTGACTGGAGGAAGGGGATCCATCATCAAGATTTGGGCTTTAATCTGGGCAAAAGACTCATTTAATCCCATCAAGAACTGCATAGTGTACTCTTTCTGTTGATAATCTGTCCATGACTTCATTCCACCACAAGTGCATACAGGAATAGGTTGATATTCTTTGAGTTCATCCCAAAGAATCTTGAGTTTAGTATAGTAGCTACTGACATCTAAGTAGCCTTGCTGTAATGCTACCAAACTTTTCTTGATTTGAAAAATCCTTGGACCATTGCTTTGTTGAAAACGATCCTTGAGATCTATCCAAATGTCAAATGCAGTTGAATAATACAGTAAACTGTCTGCAATTTCTCTAGTCACTGAGTTAAGAATCCATGATATCACCATGCTGTTGCACCTAGTCCATGCCCCGAATAGAAGATCTCCATTTTCTGGTTTGACAATAGAGCCATCAACAAAGGATGTCTTATTCTTGGCAGTCAAGGCCATCATCATAGCCTTGCTCCATGTGTTGTAGTTTGAACCAGTGAGAGGGTGAGCCACAAGAATCAACCCCGGATGATCTCCATTATGCAAAAAGAAAGGACTGCTTGAATCTTCAAAAGATGCAGAACCGACAACAGCCTGATTGTTGGTTGGATTATGGCTATTACCCCGAGCCATTGAAGAGGAAAAAGAAAAGGAGAAGAAAAACTTCAAGAAACTAAGAAAGAAATCACTTCTGATACCATATTACAACAGTTGAATGAAGATCCAAGAAGATGAATATGAGTGTATTGATAATATTGACTAAAAACAGAGAACATTCATTGTTTATATAGAAAGATAACTAACTCAACTAACTAACTCAACTAACTAACTCTTAACCAACCCTTAACACACTTAACTAACCAGAACAATGTGTAAAACAGACTTATCAATCTAATAATTCCTAATTCAACTAGGTTAGATTTTTCATCAGAAGCCCCATCACAATTGATTTTTATCCAACCTTCATCCAGTTTTTCTACACAATTTCAACATCAAGCTGTGCTATAGTTGAATTACTCCACCACTGGTTACTACATCTTTATCGATGACAATCTTATATCTTGGAAAGGTAAAAAACAAACAATAATCTCATTCCTCTCTGGATAAATAAATATTGATCGAAAGCAACTACCATTCGTGAGATTTTTTGGTTGCACACTTTGCTTTATGATTTTGGCATCTCCCTATCTCAACCTACTCCACTTTTTTGTGATAATCATATTACTTTTCACATTGCTGCTAATTCTATGTTTCATGAGTATACAAAACACTTTGAGATTGATTGTTATGTTGTTTTTATCAAGCTGGTTTGCTTCAAGCACAAAATATCTTATCTTCATCAAAAAGTGTAAATCTTCAAACAAAAGCCTTGAGTCAACCTCATTTCAATGCTCTTCTTGACAAGTTAG
Organism: Heritiera fomes; assembly: GCA_032173925.1. Classification (NCBI taxonomy): domain Eukaryota; kingdom Viridiplantae; phylum Streptophyta; class Magnoliopsida; order Malvales; family Malvaceae; genus Heritiera; species Heritiera fomes. Next base: position 7,808,411 of record JAPDPM010000022.1, on the reverse strand, counting down.
GCATTCGCAATCTCCATGCTCCAGTTTGAGGAGTAATAAGAGTCAATAATAAAAATTTTATTCTCTTAGAACTTATTATCTCTAGAGGTGGTTAACGAGCCAAGTTAATCAAGCTTAGTTAGGAATCAGATCGAGTCAACCCAGCTCGTTAATTGGAACTGGTCCAACTTGGAATCAGATTGAACTGAGCCGGTTCAACATTTTGAGGACCGAGACCGGACCAATTAATTTTTTTTATTTAAAGCCTGTGTAGTACACAAGCTGTTGCCTGCTTGGAGTAACAACTCCTTATAGAATAAAGAGTCGTTGCCCCATGTTTGAAGGGGGGAGCTGTCCCATTTGTTTACAATTTTTTTTTATTTTCAATTTTTCTCCATAAATACTCTCCATTTTCATTTTTTTTCTTTATATTTTCTCTTATAATTCTCTCAATACTCAAATTCTCTCTAATTCTCTTATTCTAAATTCTTAATATTATTAATTTGCTCTCTAAAATTCAAAATCCACTTACATTATTCTCTTTTATTCTCCATACATAAATCTAATTTTCTTCAATCTCCTTTCCTTTTTACAATCTTACAAATTTTAGCTTTAACTTCCAAATTCCAATATATATTCCTATTCCTTCAAATTTTCAACTACATTAATTTAAAAAATATAAAAAAATGTCATATTTTTTTCGTTATTCATGTTTTGTTTTTCACCCATTCGGTTCTATTGAAATCCCTAATTTTGGTAACAAATCATCAAATGAATTTATCCCGATATTCATCTGGAAGAGGAGCTTCTTTTGGCACTGCCAATACATCATCATGGTCATGGTCAAACACAATCATCAGCTGCTACCACTGCCACTGCATCATTAAGACCAACGAAGATTAACCGCCCCAAAAAGAGTAAGGTATGAGAGCATTTCGATATTGTGCAAAAAGAAGGTACGAAGGAATATTCTGCTTTTTATAAAATATGTAGAAAGGTTTATACTTATAGTTCTAGTGGAAGTGTTGAGGGTACAAGTATGTATAAAATACATTTAATTGGGGCACATATATAAATTTAATCTAGATCAAGTACAAGAAAAAATTAATGAAGGCGTACAATTTCAAATTAATGTATACGATGATGGAAAAAAATTATTTTTGACAATGTTTAAGCTAGGCGTAATTTAGTTAGATTTGTAGTTAGAATTGAACAGCCATTCACAAAATGTGAAAAATAGGATATTTAAAAATTGTTTGTAAATATTTACAGTCTACATATAAATCTATTTCTAGACATATATTAAAAAAAGATTGCATGAACATGTTTAAAGAATATTGCAAGCTTTAATGCATAAACTTAGTAATATTTTATTTAGGGTTAATTTAACTAGTAATATTTGTACTAGTACTAATAGTATGAGTTATCTTATTATAACTTTTCATTAGGTAGAGGAAGATTGGTGCAAACAAAAATGCATTTTATCATTAGATGTAATAGAAGAATTACATAATACTTATACTATTAATAAATATATTACTAATGTTTGTAGATTGTATGGATTTGAATTTGCTACTACTTTAGATAATGCTTCAAGTAATAACACAGTTATTCCCAGGTTAATTAAAGTTTAAATCTAGCTATGTAATGTGTATATTTTTATGCTAAATGTGCATGCCATATTATAAATATGTGTGATCAAAAAGGTTTTAATGCTAGTGGTAGTGACATAGGTCCAATTGATAAAATTAAAAATTTAGCAAAATGAATCCACAACCCAAATTATAAACATGAATGGAAGCAGATTTGTATAGCAAATAATATACTGTTAAAGCATTTCTACTTCCTGTGGAAATAAAATGGAACTCACTCCATTGTTTGCTTGTTTATGTTTGACATTATAAAAAACTTATTACTCCGTTTTATAACAACTATACAAATAGCCCGATTTTAGCAATTTATGATAAAGATTGGATTTTTATTAAATGTTGTATTGATTTATTATTTACTTTTAAAGACACAATCAAAAGATTTTCAACACAATATTATCTAACTACACCTTATTTTGTTCCTATTATTTTTATAATGTTTGATAAGTTTTTAAAATTTAGGAATTATGAAACTTTATCTTATTTTGTAAATAATATGGAGGGAAAATTTTAAATTATATTGGAAAACAATTCCTCCAATTCATTCTATTGCAAGTTTATTAGATCCAAGTCAATTTAAGATAAATACAGAGATTTTTTTTATTGTTATAAAGATTTTCTTAGGCTTGATTTTATTTAGGACTTTTTGTTGCAACTTTATTATTTTCAAGAATTGTTTAAATTTTATGAATGTGAAAGGGAGCAGTTCAACCGAGGACAAAAAGAATCAAACGAAGAAACTGAGAGTGGAGGCAGCAACAAAGAAATATGCATTTTGAATGCAATTAAGGAAGTAGCAAAGATGTGAATGAAGTTAAAAAGAAAAGTCAGCGGATCTGGATCAATAACTTGATGAAGTTCTAGCTTCAATGAGATAGAATTTTTCTTAAGTCAAGAGTTTCAAATAGACGATAACTTTGATATTCTCCAATGGTCGAAAGAAAATTAAAGACAAATTCCAATTTTAGTTTCCATGGCCAGAGATGTTTTTGCAGTGCAAGTTTCATCCATTGCTTTAGAATCTGCATTCTCAACATGTGAAAGAATCTTTGGAGATCATCAAACCACTCTTAATCTAGATTCATTTTGCATATTAAGATGTCTTAAAGATTGGTTTGAAGCGGAATTTTGTTATAACGAACTTGGAATAGCCAATGAGCTTGCTAATAATATCTTAGAGGAGGAAAAAATTTTCAGGACAATCGGTATAAATTATGAGGAATAGGAAATAGTTTAATTTTTCTTTTCTTTTTTTGTAAATTGTATGTAAAATTGTAAATAAGTATAGTCATAGTAAATTTTTTATGGACTACGATCTTGTGATTTTTACCCTTTTAACTTTTTAAAAGGTTTTCCACATAAAAAATCTTTGGTCTCCTACTCATTCCTTTTTCTCCTTTATCATTTTCATTTATTATTATTGTTAAATATAAAATAAATTAATGTTATACCTTATAAGTTTAGAAAATAAATAAATATTTAAAAAACAAAGCGAATTAATATTTTAAAAACATACTAAATAAATGAATAAATATTTTAAATGCAAAGTTTACTTATATTTTAAATAATAAATGATAAGCCTTATTATATTTCAAATGAAATAAATAAATTTAACAATATTAAAACATTTTAAAAGTTTTATAATTTTTTAAACTAATAGCTTTATTTGTTAAGTTATAAAAACTTTATTATAATCTCATTATTTATTATTTTAATATAACAATAACTTTATTAGATAGTTTTATAATAAATATATCTTTATTAAAATTACTTTAATCTTAAATAAGTTATAATAACTTTATTTATTATAATTACTATTAACATTATTTATTATAAAAATAAATTTATTAGATTAAATGATAAAAATATATTAATAAATATTTATTTTGATTAAAGTGAATTAATAAATAAATTTTAAAAAAATGAACAAAAAATCAGGCCAGTCAATTTGACCCTATATAAATTGAGCTAGGCTACTGAACTAGACCGGTTCAGGGTTTACCCCTGCTGAATTGGCCCGACTCGACCCAGTTCAGTAATAAGTTTGAACTGGTTCTTATCCGAATCGATCTAGCTCGACCTGAAATCGAATTGGTCCAGCCCACAAGCACCTCTAAATTTACCACTCATCACCAAATCAATTGCAAATTCTTTTTCTATTTAGGCCTGATCATTGTTCATCAACTTATATCTATCTATATATATATATATATATATATATATATTTATATATATATATATATGTATGGGAAGGGATCAAATTACACCAGTGTAAAACTAGATAGTTTTACATCATTTTTTGACCGTTGATTGATATTAGATTTGTGGCTGAGATTGAAACTCTCTTTTCCCCAAAGTTCAATTGAATGTAAAAATATTTTTATTTTCTTTCCTTTTTAATTTTCTTCTTTTTTTTAATTACCTCAATTATCTGTCTATTGTCCATTCTTTCTCTTTTTCATCTTTACTTCCTCCCACATAGTTCCTGCCATCAATTGTTGTCACCATCCCTTATTTCTGCTGTAATTTATAAACGCTTGTATAGATCAAATGGGCTTACGACCAAAGTGGTTGGGTTTATAATTGTTAAATATCCTTGAAATTTTTCAGAGGAGGAGAACCCTTCAAACTAGGCATTTTATATTCACATCTTCTTGAATGATATGGTTGGTGCAAGAGCAACTAGCTAGTTGCCGAACTTAAACCCAGGTGGTATTTTCAATCTTATTCATTTGAAATGTAGTTTTAATCAGATTAATGTAGGAACAAAGCTCCATTTATTTTGGAAAATAGACTGTATATGGAGAATAAGGATAAAAGGAAAAGACTAGCTAGGAAAGCATATACAAACTAGCCATGACATTCTTGGTGATCCTTATCATTTTTGTATTGACATCTTTCAAGACTTCCAAACTATTATTACACTACAAAAAAAGGGACCTTCAGTGACGGAATTTTTCATTGCTAAATGCCGGATTCCGTTGCTGAAGTGTTTTAGCAACGGATTAGTGACGAAAAATTTCTATTGGAAAAATCGATGTCGCTAATGCTCGTTCCATCACTGAAAGTACATCTCCGTCGGTAATTCCGTCACTAATTAGAGACGAAATTTTTACTTCTTAGCGACGGATGTTTTGTTATTAGCGACGGAAAATTCCGTCGTTGAAATCAAAATCTTGTTTTTACTAATTCGTCGATAAAAAGTACCGTTGCTAAATTCGTCACTAATTTTATTTTTATTTTTATTTTTTAATTTTAATAAAAAAATCCGTCGCTAATTATAAATTTATTTTTTATGTTATTAAATTATTCAGTCGAATAATATTTAATATTTTTTGTCTAATAATAAATCTGTCGATAAAGATACCTAGCGACAGAATATTCCGTTGCTAATGATAAAATTTTTTCATCGCTAAAAATTTCATCACTGATATTATTATTTCCGTCGCTAATACAATGAAATCCATCGCTAATGATATCTTCTTTTGGTCCTTTTATTTGTGCATTTCATTACCAAAAGCACTCCTTGTTAATATTAAATAACCTACAAAAACATAAAAACTACATATTAAGAATTAAATACTATTTTCTTTAAATAGAAAATAAAAAAATAACGATTGCAATACATACAACTTTCATTACAGTATATATTAAAACTATTAATACAACAATTTATACATTTATGCAAAGAAAAAAATAATATATATAACAATGTATATCTATCATTAAACAAATTAATAATACTAATTCCATAAATCTATTAATATCATGTAATTAGATACACTAAAACAACAATAAATTTTCATAATTAATAATATTATAACCAAATTAAATCTACATAAATAAATTTATATATTTAAAAGCTAACAAAAAATAAATATAAATATTTAAAAAAAATTTCCTAATAATATTCTTATATATACAAATAAATATATACTATTAAATGTGTGTGTGTATATATATATATATATATATATATATATATATATATATATATATATATATATATAACAACAACATTAAAAGCATTAGTAACTAATTAAACAAATAAATAACAACAAAGTATATATATATATATATATATATATATATATATATATACAAATAAATAAATACAAATATATGCAAAAAAAAATAAATATATATACACAACTAGCTTTTACATATATATATATATATATATATAAATATATATAACAACAACATTAAAAGCATTAGTAACTAATTAAACAAATAAATAATAACAAAGTATATATATAAAAATATATATAAATACAAATAAATAAATACAAATATATGCAAAAAAATAAATATATATACACAACTAGCTTTGACATACTCAAATAAAAATATACATAAATAATTATATACAAACATACACAAATAAATATATACAAATAAATAAATATATACACACAACTAATTAAAAATATATACAAATAAATAAATATATTAAAATTATTAATACAACAATATATACATTTGAGCAAAGAAAAAAATAATATATATATAAATATAACAATGTGTATATCTCACATTAAACAAATTAATAATACTAATTCCATCAATATATTAATATCATGTAATTAGATACACTAAAATAACAATAAATTTTTATAATTAATAATATTATAACCAAATTAAATCTACATAAATAAATTTATATATTTAAAAGCTAACAAAAATAAATTGATGACATTTAAATAAAAATTTCCTAATAATATTCCTATATATACAAATAAATATATACTATTAAATGTATATATATAACAACAACATTAAACACATTAGTAACTAATTAAACAAAAAAACAACAACAAAGTATATATATATATATATATATATATATATATATATATATACACAAATAAATAAATACAAATACACACACACACACACACACACACAAAACTAACTTTGACATACACAAATAAATATATACAAATAAATAAATATTTACACACAACAAATTAAAAATATATACAAATAATATACAAAGAAATAATAAAAGAGTGTATATATAAAAATAAAACAAACTAACAATATAAACAAATAAATATATATTTTTAAATGTAAAAATGATAAATACATATATATACCACTGTGAAGATAGACGTCGATGGGGGGGCGACAGGCGGCGGCACAATGACCTGCAACCAACTAGTCGGCAACCAGAAAAAAGGGGAGTGAGAAGCGAGCGGCAACTGGAGAGGGGAGCTACGGTGAGCAAGGTAAAAAATGGAGAGGGGGAGGGGGGGTTAAAAAGCAAACACGCTAGCGGGAAAAGGAAAATATGGGGAGAAATTGCAATTTTCAAGGAATTAGCGATAGAAATTCCGTCGCTAATTGGTTATGACACACTTCGTCTACCATGAAAAACGGTTACAAAGGTGTTTTAGCGACGAAATCTAATTGTTTTAGCGACGAAAAATTTCGTCGCTAAAATAAAAACTATAAAATAAAATTATATTTATTTTAATTTCAGCAACGGAATATTTTCGTAGCTAATCGGTAAAAAAATATAAAAAAATTTAAATAATTTTCATTATGTTGGAATCAACGACGGAATATTCTGTCGCTAATTTTCGAAAATTTTCATAATTAAAATAAAAAATATAACTACAATGGTTTTGCGACGAAATTTTTCCGTCGTTGATTCCGACGCTAAATACCTTTAGCGACGAAATCATCGACGGAATATTCCGTCGCTGATTCTAATTTATTTATTTTTACTGTTTTTGGATTTAGCGACAAAATATTCTGTCCCTAATTCCGTCGCTAATTTTTGACAATTTTGAACAGTACCTCCTGCCATAATTAGCAACGAAATTAATGACAAATTTTTCTGTCACAATTTACCAACAGAATTTTGTTGTTAATTTGTCGCTAATCTAAACTTCATTTCCGTCACTAATGTCATCTTTCAGTGACGGAAAAATTTCGTTGCTAAATTTCCATCGCTAAAAACCTTTTTCCTTGTAGTGTTATTACATCCCATATCTTGACATTAAGGTCCTCGCAAGAAACAGGGATAAAAAGAAGAAACATGAAAGAAGGATGTACAATAGTTAGATAATTAAAAAAGAAAAAAAATTAAAAAAGAAAAGAGAATAAAAATATTTTTACATTTAATTGCATTTTTGAGAAAGAAAAAGTTTTAATCTCAACCACAAATCTAATTTCAATTAATGGTCAAAAAATGATGTAAAATTATCTAATTTTACACTAGTGTAACTTGATTCCTCCCCATGTATGTATGTATAAATCTCTCTCTCTCTCTCTCTCTCTCTCTCTCTCTCTCTCTCTCTCTCTCTATATATATATATATATATATATATATATATATACATAATTATTATACATATAAGACAAAATGTGTGAAAATCGTTTACGTTGGTTTGGACATGTAAGACGTAGACTTGTAGATGCTCCAGTTAGGGGAATAGAGGCTATGGATGTTGAGAGAAGGGTTAAGACTAGAGGAAGACCGAAAAAGACTTGAAAGGAAGTAGTTTGGAAAGACATGGAGGTTTTAGAATTAGATGAACAAATGGCCTTGAATAGGAATCTATGGAGGCAGAGAATACATATGGACGATCTAACATGATTTTAGATATTGGTTTATTAGCCTACCCCAATCTATTGGGATAAAGGCTCTGATGATGATGATGATGTATATGTGTGTGTGTATATGTATGTGTGTGTGTGTGTGTGTGTGTGTGTGTATAATTATTATCTAATATGCACAGTAAAATTTTTAGATTCCACAAAAAGTATTAAGATGGTGAAGCATATCTCAATTCTTAATTTTATTTATTTCCTATTTTTTTAATGTTTATTTTGTTGATCTAAGCGATAATTTCCCTTCCATTCCACAATTACAAACTGAGCTCTACACGCTATCTTTATTGTATTCCAAACAAAACATAAAGACATAAAGGTAGGATCAGAGATGGATATCTCTGATAAAATTATAGCCATGCTAGATCCTTTAAAGGAGTAATGACTGCCTTCACCTGCAAATAGTTATGAAGGCTGCAGATCCTTTTTTCCCTGCCAATGCCACTCATTTTATACCCACCAAAAGGAATTGCAACATCAAACACATCAAAGCAATTAATCCATAGAGTCCCAATTCTCAATGCCCGTGTCAAGGTATTGGCAATGTCTATGTTTCTGGTGAAAACTCCAAACCGCTAGCCCATAGCGAGTTGCATTTGCCCTTCAAATCACTTCATCAAGATCCCTGGCACAAAATTTTTTCAATGTCAATAACATGAGATAAGAGATCTATTTTTCTCTTTGCACGAACTTTAAAAATCATTAAAAGTAGTCTCTTTTTTGTAGCAATCAAATAATCAAATGGTTTTTTATTTTGTGTAACAGTAGATATCCTCGTCTGTTGTACTGTTTGAGATTAATCTTGTTTCGGTCGAGACGGATCAATAGTGGTAAACGTGAAGCCCTCCAAACAGTAATGATTCTAAGATTTGAATCATGTTTAAATGCTTAAAAAAAAGAAATCAACATCCACTTCTTCTAATTGCTTACTAGTAAATGATTAAATGGTTGCACCTTTCATGATGAAATGCTATAGGTTTTGAACTGAAATTATTTTATTTGATTAGGATAGAGGTTGAACAGATAACTGTGGCAATTCAATTCTAGTCAAGAATATGTAGAGGTGGCAAAAATTGACCCAACCCGAAAAACCAACTCGATTAACTCAAAACCAAACCTGACCGATCTAATTTAACTAAAAAAATCAACAACTCAAATCCAACCTGACCCGAATTAATCCAAAACCAAATTTATCTGAATTCACATTAATCTAAACCTAACATGATTTGACCCTAAATTCATCCGAATTTAGATTAACCAAAACTCGACCTGATTCGATGTAAGAGCCTAGCCCGTCTCACCAGGCCGTCGGTGAGCATCTCCTAGGTGCCCTTGCCCCAGGTTTACTCTTACAACATTGTCAAGGCCTCGCCCTGTATCACCAGGCCGTCGGTGAGCATCCCCTAAGCTCCTCGCCCCAAGTTTGCCTTGATAGCGAGAGTAGGCGGTCGCCCAACACTCATTAACAACATATTGTCCACTCTGCCAGTCGCCCACCCTCACAACTTTGTCCCAAGGCTCCTGAAAAACTCAAGATTAATGCCTTGAGCTCGTTTTCTGAGGCTCGAACCCTGGTACTCCTCAAGTACTCGAGCCTTACACTCATGTTACCATTGAAACAAGTTGTGTCAATGGTAACATGAGTGTAAGGTTCGGGTAATTGAAGAGTACCAGGGTTCGAGCCTTAGAAAACGAGCTCAAGGCATTAATCCTGAGTTCTTCAGGAGCCTTAGACAAAGTCGTGAGGGTGGGTGACCGCCAGAGTGGACAATACATTGTTAGTGAGTGTTGGACGACCGCCTACTCTCGCTGTCAAGGCAAACCTAGGGAGTGTGTGACTCCTAGGGGATGCTCGCCGACGGCCTGATGATACTGGAGAGACCTGAACGATGTTGTAAGAGTAAACTTGGGGCAAGGGCGCCTAGGGGATGCTCGCCGATAACCTGATAAGACGGGCGAGACTCTTATGGTGTCTCAATGATAATATGAGTGTAAGGCTCGGGTACTTGAAGAGTACCAGGGTTCAAGCCTCAAAAAAAGCACTCAAGGCATTAATCTTGAGTTCTTCAAGAGCCTTGGGACAAAGCCGTGAGAGTGGGCGACCGCCAGAGCGAACAATATGTTGTTAGTGAGTGTTGGGCGACTGCCTACTCTTGCTGTCAATGCAAACCTGGGGAGTGTGTGACTCCTAAAGGATGCTCACCGACGACCTGGTGATACGGGCGAGGCTTAGACGATATTGTAAGAGTAAACTTGAGGAGACAGCGCTTAGGGGATGCTCGCCGACGGCCTGGTGAGACAGGCGAGGCTCTTACATTGTCTCAATGGTAATATAAGTGTAAGGCTCGAGTACTTGAAGAGTACCAGGGTTTGAGTCTCAGAAAACGTGCTCAAGGCATTAATCTTGAGTTCTTCAGGAGCCTTGGGACAAAGCTGTGAGGGTGGACGACCGCTAGAGCGGACAATATGTTGTTAGTGAGTGTTGGGCGACCGCCTACTCTTGCTGTTAAGGCAAACCTGGAGAGTGTACAACTCCTAAGGGAGCTCGCTGATGGCCTGGTGATACGGTCGAGGCCTGGTGATACGGTCGAGGCCTTGATGATGTTGTAAGAGTAAACTTGGGGCCATGGCGCCTAGGAGATGCTCGCTGACGGCTTGGTGAGACGGGCGAAGCTCTTACATCTGAAGCCAAATTGATCCGAACTTAAATTGACTCAAACCCAAATTGATCCGAATCCAAATTACCCAAATTCGAAAAGATTCAATCTTAAATTTAATATTATCAATAAATATTTAAATGTTAAAATTAATTATCAAAGTATTTTAATGTAGTAAAAATATAATTGTTTTCAATAACGTGTTATATATATATTTTTCAAAGTATTTTAACTTAAATATTCACTTTTATATTATATTCATTTGAACCTAATGTATAATTATTTAATGGTTAATCTATAATAGAATACAGAAACTATATTACTTACACTTAATGTCTCCAATTATTCTATAAAAAATCAAGATAAATTAAAAAGATGTATAATACTGTATTATGATATTTTGTAGGGATTATTAAATCACTTTGATTCATAAAGTTATTAATTATTATAGATAATAAAAATAAAATGAAAAAAATGTTATTAATTTATGAATATTGGTAAATATATTATAAAGAAAACTATCACATAGATTATTAAATATTTTGATTATTTCAATCCCAATTTTATTATAGGTCATGTAAGAAGAAAATTTTATTTTCAAGAATTTTGTAATTCTTAAAAATATGGGTTCAATTGATTTTCATACCAGACAAATCACATTGAGATGACCAAGACTTAACTCAAAAAACCTATTTGCTTTTTTTAACTCGAAATACACAAATTTTTTCTTGACCCAAACCTGACCTTATTTGAATCCGAAATGATCCGAATCCAAAATGATCCGATCCAAAATAACTCAACTCAAACCCGATCTAACCCGCCCATTTGCAACTTCTAGGAATATGTGATTGAAAGGTTCTTCACTTACTTGAACTTTAAGATAGTTTGAACTGGACCAAAGATTTCATCCTTTGCTATCAACATATCATCCTATTGAGAAGAATGCAAGGATGATGTTAAGTAATACGTTGATAATCAATGCTACAAGTATTTATTGCAGAGGATGAAGGTTTTTACTGTAACATTTGAGAAAACAGTTGGCTGGAAGAAGTAGCCTCTTGTGCCATGTCTGTCACCTCCACATTCAAGGGTTGCATTGCTTTCAATGCCAGATTTTATGTACCTTAGTACTTTGGCAAACTGCTCTGAGTCAATCTGAGTTTTGATGAGATCAATAGAGACATCAGCTCATAGCAGTTTATGTGTTTTTGATCACATGATGAAACGTAATCTAGAATTACTTCTAGAATTTTATAATAAAGTCAGCTTGCAAGAACAAGATTTGGTTATACTTGCACCTCAACCTACGAACTAGCTATGAAGCTTGCAATGAACCTATTTTTAAACAGACAATCAAGTTCTTCCAGTGGAGAGATAGGGCCAGGTGGAATACCTGAGGACCTTGCTCAACACCATTCTTGAAGGGATCACCAACAACACATCTCAATGCACGTGCCTTTGCTTTCTCTAGGAACTCATCATACACACGTTCATGAACAAAAGTGCGAGACCCAGCGCAGCAACATTGCCCCTGAAGAAAGAAGCATTTCATAAGTCTACTATTCGTCAAAATCCTAATTTTCATGCAGAGGAAACTCATCAAAGGAAACTGATTAAAGAGCAAAGCAAAATGTGCAAGCTCCACGGCTTTATCAACATCAGCATCTTCGCATACTATGAAAGGTGATTTCCCACCGAGCTCTAATGTTACTGGCTTAGGATTGCTTTTTGCTGCCAATTCAAGCACAATCTTACCAGTCTCAGTTGATCCCGTGAATGCAACCTGCAAACAAAGTTTTAATGGCATTAATTATTGGTATTTCAAAAGCATGTACACAAGTTTTATAGTCAACATCTGCTGCAGCTGCAAAAGTTTTTTCTTTCTTTTTGTGGCCCCATAAAGATTGTTGATGTGACATCATTGGATTCTGTGGGTGTAACTTAGTTTTTGGATAGGAACCATAAACTGAAACATAATGAATTGAACCATGCATTCTGAAGGAAACTTTACATGTATTTAACAGGGATCAGATAGACAATAAAGGGTGATTGATTTCAACTATAGCAGACATCATTTGTGTACCTTGCCATTTCTGTTCTCTATGAATTCAAAGGTCGTGTGACATTATAGGCTGTCAGATTACATTATCTACTTATGAATCGATATCGAAGGCAGAAGATCCAAAGACCACTGAAAAATTATAATACCTTGTCTACATCCATGTGACTGGCAAGAGCAGCACCAATTGGTGGACCATAGCCAGAAACTACATTCAGAACACCTGGGGGAAGACCGGCCTGTCATAAGGAATTTAGGTAAAGATTTTGATATTGTGCCTTCATTGATCAAAATCGTGTTATAGTAAGTTAAGGAAATCTGAAAGTGAAAAAAGAAATTGTAAAGAAATTGAACAACATTTCAAAATATATTCCACATCCTGTGTAACAAGAAGTCATTGCATAACATAATAATTTTTTCGTTCATCTTGGATGCTAATGTTACATCACAACCCTTGAATTCGAGTTGAAATATCCAAGCAGAGTGAATGAGCTCTTTTCAGTAAAGTTCATACTAGTTTCATACCAGCAATAAACTATAGGGTGTTCAGACAGTTTTCTTCAACTCCTGATTCTAATGATAATCTAATAGTTTAGATTAATCTTATCCTTACCTCATGGAAAAGCTTAGCAACATAGAGAGCAGTCAAAGGAGTTTGCTCAGCAGACTTTAAGACTATTGTATTGCCACATGCTAATGCAGGCCCAACCTTCCAAGCAAACATGAGAAGTGGAAAGTTCCATGGAATAATCTGTCCTGCAACACCTATTGGCTCATGCAACATCTGAACATGGTGATTTCCATCCGCTGGAACTGTTAGCGCATGAATCTTATCTGCCCAACCTGGATCATTCACAGAGAAAGGCATGAAAAAAGTGACACATGAGCAAGACAATGAATTGAAATCTAATTCGTCCCAGTGGTTCTACCAGCATAGTAGTGAAAAAGGCGTATCAGCAGTGGCAATTCAGATTTAGCAGCCTGATCATAAAGCTTTCCATTATTCCATGTCTCCAAAGCTGCAGGTCCTCGCTATGCTTCTCAACCAAATCAGCAAATCGCAATAGTATCCACGACCTTTCCTGAAAAAAAAAAAAAAGAAAATGGTTCACACTATATAGCCTTCCCTGATCAAAATGCAAAGAGAAGAATAGAAAGTGGGGGAAATTCTTACATAAGGAGTCATTTTCGGCCACGGCCCCTCGTCAAATGCCTTGCGAGCAGCAGCAACTGCACGATTAACATCTTCAGCATCACCTTCAGCAACATGTCTAATCACTTCTCCAGTACGAGGGTCATATGTAGGGAACGTTTTCCCTGTTCAATGTATAAATAATTTCTAGGATCGGTTTAATTGCACAACTTGTCAATGTGGCACAAAACAAAAGCTAAATCCTTTCTTTGAAGAAGTAAGATTACCTGATGCTGCATCTACAAATTTCCAATCAATTAAATTCTGAGAATAAAAAATTTGAACTGATGGAACAATCAATTCCTCCAGGGCCGCAGCAGTGCTAAACCTCTTAACACTTCCATTCTTGCCACTGTTTTTCCCTGGAACATTTATAGTTTTACAGAGGTAAATATTTTGCGTAGCAAAGTTTATGAAAAGAGCGGAATTAATTGAAAGTAGTCCAATACTGTTATAAAGAAGACCAGAACGGTACATGTGAAAAATGATGTTTTACAATGTGTTACAGATAAAATTATATGAAAAAAATTCTCCAGAAAATAGTTTTGCACCAAGCTTCAATCCTTGAACCTTTCCACACAAAAAAAAAAAAAGAAGCTAAAAATATGGAGACCAAAACAACCAACTTTTTATTTCCTTTAGTCAGTTTCTCGCCTACCAAACAGAAATTAATACGTTAAATCAAAAATCGAGAGACTTTGCAAGTGTATGTAACTGTAAAAACTTTCAAGCAGAAGAAAAAAAAAGAAAAAGAAAACTTGAATCAAAATAAAGAAACAAAAGGGTAGAAAATAAAAGGAATCAGAGAGTTAGGTGAGGCACCTAGAGATGAAATCAGAGAAGCAGACGCAGAAGAAGAAGCAGAGAGTGAACGAGTAAGCAATGAAGGGATTCTGCGAGCTGCCATGGCCACACAGGATATCTCAAACTATTCTTTCTCTTCCTTTTGCTTTCTCCTTTTTTAGGTTTTGTTCAGACAAAACTTCGGAGTTTGCAGAAAAAAGAGCAAAGAAACAAATGAAACTCTCTCGAAACACAAGACTACTTAATGTGTAACCGACCAGCACTTGACGACTGGCGTGATCCAAAACTGCAGGATTCTTTTTTAATTTAAGAACTTTATATACTACAAAAATACAACTATGGACGTGTTGATGATGTTGGGCTTTTCTTTGTTTATTTATTCAAGAAGTTGACGATGTTGAGTGGTGAATCGGACAATGAATGAAGCACGGGTGAGCAAATGGTTTATTCCATCGGTTCGGTCTGAAAAAATGGAAAACCGATAAAACCGAAATCCTTGAATTACTCAATCGAAACCTAATTAAAGTTTTACTTGATAAGAAGAATAGAAAGAAGTGAGAAAAAAATTTTGATAATCTAATAATTAAGTTTTATAACTATTTTTTTATTTTGTAATTTAACAGTTAGATTAATAAATTTTTTATCTTCACTTTTTTTTATCTTTCTTACCAAGTAAAACTTTAGGCTTTAATGTCCCCTTAGAACCAAGCCGAACTGAATTGCTTCGGTACCAAATGAAGGATAATTATAATTTAGCAAAAGATACTTTGAAAAAGGACTGAAAGCAGACACGACAATTCACCGATTTGGAAGAAGATTGGGAAGGCAATTGGAATTTTTTGCCTTTTCCTGTCCTTTTCGGACACGCGACTTCCAAGATATATTTTTCTTTGAAAAACCAAACTCTCGGATCCATTTTTTTTTTATAATAAACGATTTTGCTTCATTATGCATTTGAAGGTAGAATAATTATTTTATATATCGTTAGTAAAATTTTTTATTTTATAAATAAATTAAGAAAATGATATATATTTTATTTTTTTTATTATTTATTTTTTTAATATTTTTAAAAAATATGTATTACCATCTTAACTTCACTTGTAAAGTTAAAAAATTTCACAAATAATGTATAAGATATTAATCATTTAGGTTATGTTTAACTATTAAACTTTTTCTCTCCGTGTGAGAGTTTCTCTCTAAATGAGAGTCTTTCTTTTTCTTTATCTTTTATCTTTATCTCTTTCTCTTAAACAGTAGGATACACCATGGAAGATCGTATGAAGGACTTGGTTATTGCAGATGAAGCGGAAGATGGACTTGTTTTTGCAGGGCTTGAGGATAATCAACCTTCGACAGATTACGGCTTGTGCTTGGTTGGAATGTTCCTAACGGATCGGTTATTTAATTTTAATGTTATGAAGAATAGGATGGCTTGTATTTGGCGGACAAGGCGAGGTATGTCAGTGAAGGATCTGGGTTCCCGGTTGTTTTTGTTCTAATTTTATCACCCTATTGATTTGAAGCTTGTCCTTAAGGGTAGTCCATGGTCGTTTGATAACCATCTACTGGTTTTGCATGAGATGAAGCCTGGGGAAGATCCGTTTGAGGTCCCTTTGTTCACTGCTCTGTTTTGGATCCACATATATGATTTGCCATCTATCTTCTATTCTGAGATTGTCGGTAAAGCTTTGGGAGATTATATAGGGCGTTTTGTTGAATATGATAAGAAGCATAGCTCCTCTTTTGATCGATCATATATGCGTATTAAAGTTGTTATTGATGTTTGTCAACCTTTGAAACGTTTCAAGAAAGTGAAAAAACTAGGAGGGGATTGGTTTAAAGCTATTTTCAAATATGAAAGACTACCCTCGTTCTATTTTATTTGTGGGTTAATTGGGCATATTGATAAATACTGTGAGAAACTATTTACAGTTCCTGACAGTGAGATTATTAAGGAATGGGACTCATCTCTTCGAGCTTTAAATAGAAGGAGCTCTAGCCTGAGTGGTGAGCGGTGGCTCTGGGAAGATAGTGGTGCATTCACGCTGGTGACTGATAGGGTTTCTACAGGGACTACAGGGTTGATTGAGAGTGGAAGCCATATGGAAAGTGGATCCAGCAGCGGAATTGTAGGAGTTCATCCTGATCCTACAAACATTCAAAACTTGCGGTGCAATTTTGGCGCGATGTTTACTCCTGGTTTTAAAGAAACAACGTCTAAATTTTGGCAACGTCAAATCCTAACTTGGATGACACCGTTTTGGAGTTGGGGGAGGAGAGGAAGCGAAGGAGGGAGAATCCAAATGTTTTGGGTTGTCCTGATGCTATGGAACTTGATAAAAGAGCCCAAGAAAGTGTTAATGCTAAGACGAATGGAGACCATGATCCAAAAAATGTGGTATCGGCAGGCCAAAAGCAAATGGCCTGCCTAGAATCATGATTATTCTTAGTTGGAATTACCGAGGTCTGGGCCAACCTCAGGCAATTCGGGTTGTGCATGAGCTCGTAAGGGCTCATAGGCCTGATATGCTTTTTATTTTTGAAACGTTAGTGCATGCTCAGAAATTGGAGGATATTCGTGTTAGGCTGGGGTTTGAAGGTTGCTTTTCTGTTGATTGTGTTGGACGAAGTAGAGGGATTGGAGTTTTGTGGAGATCATCTATGCAGGTTTCTTTAGTGGATTTTTCTCAGAACCATATAAATTTGGACATCTATGATAATCAGCGGGGTAATTGGAGGTTGACTGGATTTTATGGGTTTCCTGAAAGATAACAACGCCGGGGTTCATGGGATCTTTTTCGTAGTATTGTTGTTTCCTCCACAGTGCCTTGGTGTTGCATGGGGGATTTTAAGGACCTTTTGTGTGAGGAAGATAAGAAAGGAACTGTTGAGCATCCATAATGGTTGTTTAGAGGTTTTCGACAAGCTATTATGGATTGTAACCTCTATGACTTACCTATGCATGGCTACCCGTATACTTGGGTACAGTTCAAAGGAAAACCTAACTGTGTTGAAGAGCAATTAGACCGTGCTTTTGTTAATGATGCCTGGCTGAATTTATTTCCACAAGTACTTTTGAAGAATTTAATTGCCCTCATATCTGATCATTCTCCTATCTTATTAACTTCTGATGTTGGCACTTCTCGCAATGTATCTAAGACTTTTAAATTTGAAAATAAATGGCTTTTTGGGTCGGAGTTTGCTTACATTATTGAGGAATGTTGGCATAATGGTGCTGGTTTAAACATTTTAGAAAAGTTGAATTCATGCTCAAATATTATTGGTCAGTGGGGCCGCACTCTTGCTACAAAATTCATACATGACATGGAGAGATGCAAAAAACGTATGGTCTTGTTCCGGGAAAAGGAGGACTTGGCCTCGGTTGGTGAGTTCACTGAGGTGAGAAATAAGTTTATTTCTTTATTAGCATAGGAGGAAACGTACTGGAAACAACATGCAAAAAAGTTTTGGCTTAGGGATGGTGATTCAAATACGAGGTTTTTTCATGCAGTGGCAAATGGTCAGCGAAAAAAGAATACAATCCATAGATTATGTGACAGCTCGGGTCAGTGGGTTAAAGATTTGATAGGAATAGCTGCATTAATAAAATATTAGTTTGATAATCTTTTTGCACCTAGCTCAAGTTGCTGTGAGCTTGTTATAGATGTGGTATGTCCCATTGTTAGTGATGATGATAATGCTGCCCTCTTGATTCCGTATGTAGTTGAGGAATTTAAAACTGCATGTTTTGATATGCACCCAGATAAAGCTCCAGGACCTAATGGTTTTAACTCGGGCTTTTTTCAACACTTTTGGTACTTACTAGGTCAGGATATTGTCCAAGCTTGTATTGGGTGGTTGAATTCGGGTTCTTTGCCAACAAGGCTAAATGAAACTAATGTTGCCTTAATTTCGAAATGTGAGTCCCCCTCCTCTATGAAGGATTTCCGACCCATTTCTTTATATAATGTCTTGTATAAGATTATTGCAAAAGTTCTTGCTAATCAGTTGCGATCGCTGCTGCTTAGAATTATATCTGTTGAACAATCTGCTTTTGTTAAAGGGCACTCCATTGTGGATAATATCCTTATAGCCTTTGAGCTGATTCATCATATGAAAACTAAGCATGGTGGTAAAACGGGGGATGTTGCTTTGAAGATTGATATTTCAAAAGCATATGACAGGGTGGACTGGGGTTACTTGGAAGCCATTATGCTCAAGCTTGGTTTTAATAGATAGTGGGTTAATTTGATGATGATGTGTGTAACCTCGGTGTCCTATACGGTCCTTTTTAATGGCTATAAGTTAGGACCTGTTTCACCTGGACGTGGATTGCGACAGGGATGCCCGTTGTCACCCTATTTATTTATTCTGTATGCCGAGGGGCTATCTTCTTTAATTCGAAAGGATATCAGTTCTGGGGTATTGCATAGGGTGAAGATTTGTAGGAATGCTTCGATTGTTTCCCACCTGCTTTTTGCCGATGACAGTTTTTTCTTTTTCAGGGCGGATGTTCATGAAGCTCGGGCCATGAAGGGGATTTTTGCTACATATGAGATGGCTTCTGGTCAGTCCGTTAACTTTGCCAAATCAGGTATATTTTTTAGTAGGAATACAAATCCTTTATTGCAAGATGTTGTTAGTGCTATTTTGGAGGTTTGTAATCCTTTAGATACTGGGTGCTATTTGGGGATGCCTTCCTTGATTGGCAGAAACAAGAAAGCTGTTTTTAATTTCTTGAAGAATCAGCCTTGGCAAAGAATACAGTCTTGGCGTGGGAAACCGATTTCAAAGGGAGGTCGTGAAATATTGATTAAAGATATTGCTCAAGTTGTCCCTATTTATTGTATGAATGCTTTCTTGATCCCGATCTCAATTGCAGATGAGCTTCAGGAAATGATGAATTCGTATTGGTGGGGTACGAAAAAGACTGGAGAGCGTGGTATATCTTGGATGTGTTGGGATCGGTTGTGTGTTCGTAAGGATCATGGTGGATTGGGCTTCTGTAATCTGCATGGCTTCAATTTGATGATGTTGGGCAAACAAGGATGGAAAATTTTTTCCAATCCAGATGCTCTTGTATATCATGTTTTCAAAGCAAAATATTTTCCACGTGGGACTTTTCTTTCTACTCAACTTGGTAATAACTCGAGTTTTGTTTGGAGGAGCATTCACGTTTCGCAAGCCTTGGTAAATTGTGGTTACTGTTGGAGAGTGGGAGATGGGTTTACTATAAATGTTTGGTTTGATCCTTAGCTAAAGGATGATGAAAATTCCAGGCTTGAGACACCTTTGAATTATGAGCTCAGTTCGTTGAAAGTGAGGGATTTAATGGTTCCTGGATGTTGGTAGTGGGATGTTGAGAGTATAAATGATTTATTTTCCCCAAGGGATTGTGCTGCTATACTGAAAATTCCCTTATGTTATGGTATAATGTGTGACAAACCTATTTGGCATTATAGCAAGGATGGCCAATTTATGGTTCGCTCGGCCTACCAGCTCTTTATGGAGCGTTTTGCACCTGATAACCATCTTCCTGCTCCTAGTAGTTGGCATTTTTTGTGGCAATAACAGGTTCCCCCAAAAGTCAAACATTTTGCATGGAAAGCTGCACGTAAGGTTCTTCCTAATAGAGACACTCTGCAATCTCGTAGAGTAGAGGTACCAACAACATGTGTTTTTTGTTCTTTTGTGATTAAAAACTCACGGCATCTTTTCCTTGGTTGCGGTTTTGCCCAAAGCTGTTGGCAAGTTGCGGGGATGGCACCGATGATTGAGAATTTGGTTTCCTCAGCGGAGGGCTTTGTCCAATGGCTCTTTGATGCTCTTGATTTGTTGTCAGCTCTTGTGATGGGGAAAGTGTTGATGATATTGTGGAGTATATGGCATGAAAGAAATGAGCGATTATGGAAATCTATTCAACGCCCTTCAAGCATGGTTGTCCAACAGGGTGTTCATTATCTTTATGAATGGTTACAGGTTCAAGAAAGGGTTTATGTGAGCGAGCTCCTTCTACTGATGAGGTTTGTCCTATGTGGCATCCTCCACATACTTCTTTTTTAAAATGCAATACCGATGCAGGTGTCTTTTATGATAGTGATGAAGTAGGCTTGGGTGCTGTCTTAAGGAATGAAACCGGTGCCCTCGTTGCTTATAAGGGAATGCGATTATCGGCGTTGCCTGCTGTCCATGAGGCTGAGGCTTTGGCACTTTATGAGGCCATGATCTAGGTTCGAGATATGGGGTATTCCAAGGTGATTTTTGAGACTGATTGTAAGGCGATCGTATCTTTCTTGCAGCATGGGGGTTCTAATGATACTGAGCTTGGTGTTATTTTACATAGGTGTCCACTTTTGCTTCATTCTGAACCTTTCTACAAGGTTGTTCATGTACGAAGGAATGCAAATAGGGTTGCCCATGCCATAGCTGAGTGGTCACGTTCTGTTCCAACTCCTGTAGTGGGTTTTGAATGTCCTGCCTGGTTGGCTGTTCACTTGAGTTCTTTCTGTACTTCGATTGATCATTAAAGAAGCCTTACTTCAAAAAAAAAATCATTTAGGTTATGTTTGGTGCATAAGATGAGAATAGGATAAAATAATATAAGGTTATGGATAGGATAAGATTATATTATATTATCATATCTTATGTTTGGTGTGTACAAATATTAAGAATAGGCTAAGATGACTTTTTATATCTTTCACCATATTTTCTATGTGTAAAATTAAAAGTAATATAAAATGATTTTTTTAGTACTCTTTTTTAAAGCAACATAATTTAAATTTATAAAATTTTTTTATAAATATAAATAAAAATTTAAATTTAGATATTATTTATAATATTAAAATTAATATTCAAATTTATTAGATGATTTTTTAATAAAAATTGCTCCTAAAAATTTATATTACATTTTCAAAAAAAATTATTTTGTTAAAAAATGAATTTTTATAAAAAACTTCTCTATACTTTTTCACTTTTTTTTTCTTTCCTTTTTGTTTTCATTTCTTTTATATGATTTAAATTTGAAATATTTTTTAAATTAAATATATTCATTTTTAGAAAAATGAGTTTTTCTAGGAAATAAGTTTATTTTTTTAATTATATTAATTTTTCCAAAAGACCATTCTTAAATATTTTTCTTTACTTTTATGGTTTCTTTATCTTCTTTTCTTTTTTTCAATTAGAAGGAAATATAGAAAACCAAAGAAAAAGGAAAAATACAAGTTAAATTTAATAATTTAAATTTTATAAATTAAAAAATATAATATCTAATAATTTTATAGTCAATAGTTATTTTTCTTTATTTTTTTGAAAGTAAAAAAGAAAAAAACTAAGAATTAAAAAATAAAAATTTAAACGTAAGAGAAAACTAGTTAAAAATATATTTTACAATAATTTTTATGTTTGGGAATTTATTTTCTAAAAAATGATTTAAAAATTTAATTATTTCCAAAAAATAATTAAAAAAATTTGTTCAAGAAAATATTATTTTATCAAAATTATAATTTTTCTTGAATAAAAAATGAAAGAAAAAGAAATAAAAAATGAGAAGAAAGAAAAATTTTGGATTAATTAATTAATTAAACAAATATCATTATTATTTTATTAAATGTTTAAGTTAATTTTTAAATACAAATTTTAAGAATGAAATGAATAAAATATTAGTATTTATTTCTAATCCCATGGGGTTAGAAATAATCTTGTTGGCTCTATAGGCGATACCGAGAGAGGGGGTGAATCGGTTTTTATCTAACCTTAAGCTCGTTTTCTGGTTTCTCTAAATTCTCTAGCCTATTTGAATATTTTCTAAGTTCTCTAAGCTAGGCAAGTATGCAATCCAAGTTTAATCCAATAATCACAAATATAATTGCAAGTAATTAAAGAGAGTAGGGAAAGAGAGATTTACACAATCGATTTATAGAGGTTCGGCAACCTTGCCTACGTCCTCTACCTTGAGACGCTCCCAAGGATTTTCTCCAAATCCCCTATCTTGAATTTGTGATTACAATCCCTCTTTTCAAGGCTCAAGAGTAACCTCTCTCTTTTTCTAGGCTCAAGAGAAACCTCCCTCTTTTTCTTGGCTAAAGAGTAACCTCCCTCTTTTTCTAAGGCTAAAGAGAAACCTCCCCTTTTTACAAGGAATGAATGTGTTTACAAATGGTGCAATCAAAGAAGGCCTCTAAGTAGGCAAGTGATTACAGAAATTAAGCACAATGAAAACCTATACAAGATTTTGTGCTAAGCAATACAAGAGATAAGATGAATGATAGATGATAGAAACTTTGTAGCTCTTGATTTGTTGTTTGAGGCTTGTAGATTTGAGGAATATGAGATTTGAAGTTGCTGAGTGGTTCCTCTTGCTTTCTTTAGCTTCTAAGCCTCTATTTATAGTCCCTTGGATGTATTCTAGCCGTTGGGTGGAGCCAAATCTCGGATATTACCGTTGTCTCACAAAAACTAGCCGTTATAGGCTATTTTCGAGCAAAGGGATCGATCTTGCTACAGTGGAGATCGATCCCTTTTGTTCAGATTCTTGATTCTGGGCTTCAGGGACCTTGGGAAGACTTTCTGCCAAAAAGGGATCGATCCTGCTACAGTGGGGATCGATCCTTTTCTTCTAGAGGGCATTTTTCCTGCACTTTTGGGTTAGAAATGATATGACCTTTGATCCTAATTCAACCCAAAACATTTATAAGCTTTAAGGGAGTTTTTCTTGACTTTCTCAAATGAAAATATTGTCTAAGAAATCATCAAGTGATTTTCTAAAATGTTTATAAAGAATTAAGACCAATAAGAATATGCATCATTAAATCATGGTCTTAATGTTTGATATGAACACTTGAAATGTATTGAGAAAATCATGTGTGATAAGGCAAATTTACAATATGAATTAAAACATTAAAGCTTACTTAAGTTTTTGTCATTTCAAAATATGTATGGCAATTTAAAGCTAACAATCTCCCCCTTTTTGATATGACAAAACTTAATGTAAATTTGCTTTGAAAATTCTTTGAAAAAATACTCCCCCTCAAATAAAGCAGGATTTTATAAAGCTCCCCCTTAATATAAGCATGGGTTTTGAAAATGAATTTTCCCTCATTATCTCTCCCCCTTAATATCTCTCCCTATATCCATCTCTCTCCCTTTTTGTCATAGCAAAAAAAAAAAGAAAAAAAAATATGCTCCCCCTAAAATCATGGCTATGTGAGAACAAATAAAAATGCTCCATCCAACAAAAAACATGTTAGTACATGGGACTTATAGCACAAATAAATAAGTCAATATTCTCAAAGAGTATGAAATATTTATGCAATGAATATGACTTATGATCCTATATCAATTGTTTATAAATAATTTTGATACCAATTGTTGTTAAGTAATTTTGCAAGAAGGTTCCAATTGGTAAGAAGTTAAGCAAGCACCTAAGTATATCAATTGTTCTCTAAGGTCCATCTAAGGTGCATGTCAATACATCATGATTATGAGCTAAAATTAGATAACATATCATATGCATGTGCTCATAAATCATGTTCAAGCAAGAGTGTGCATAGATTCAAAACATATAGCAATTAACTACAAATTCTAGCACACAAGAGTTTCATGCAAAAGTATCCTAAGAGAATTCTTCTCTATTTGTCATTTCAATCTAAGGAGCATGAGAAGAGTTGTCAATTTAAAGCTCATACCAATTGGCAATTTAGATTTGGCTTACCAATTATTGAAAATATGGTTGCCAATGATACTAATTGTTATTTCAATCTAAATACCAATTGTTACTAACGGTTGACTTAGGCATTTTGCATGAATCCAATATCTATGTGTAGTGTGTTCATGTCAAGAAAATAATCATTCCAAATATGCAAGAACATAACACATATCATCAAATATGCATATGGATTAATTATACATAAGCATACAATCATAAAGTAGTAATCCATATTCATATTCACAAATTTATACCACATGGAAGATTCAAAAAGCAAGATATTCAAGCAAACACATTTTCTTCCATGGTTTCAAGCCCAATAATCCTATGCTCATATTCAATTTAAGTTCTTAACCAATTATTAGTAAGGAAAAATCCAATATGACCATTTTAATCAATTAATAGCCATATCCCTATTTGTTATCATCATTTAATGTTCTACAAGGTATATGCTATTTTATCAATATTATCAAGCTAAAATATATTTTATCATTAAAATCCATAAACTATGAGTGAGGTTAAGCACATAATATCATGAAAACAACTATTCTCATCTCATACGCATGATTATTGATTCAACTCAAGCAAGCATGTAAGTTCAACATCAAAACAATCAAGAATAAATGCATGGATATCAAGTTTGTTCAAGTTTGCATTTATCTTTAAGTGTTGGTGTTGTCATTAAGACCCTAGTTCTTTAAGTACAAGGATGATAAAGTTTCATGCATTTGAACATTTAGGATCCATTTACCATCACAAATTATAGGCCAATGATCATTACCAATTGTTGAATTTACATTTGAAATCAATCCACTAGATGTAAAATTATCATGAAACCTAGTGTGGAATTGATAAGTCAAGCTAAGAGACATAATCCTATAAGCATGCTTGACTAAGATGAACAAAATATATGAAAAACATTCATTATGCACAAGTTCATCAAATTCTCAAATATATCCATAAATCATTGAAATGAATCTCAAAATTATGTTTAAGCATTCATTGAAAGTATATTTCAAGATTATTTCAAGATTTATGCAATTCATGACTATTTTCAATGAGAAAAATGATTTTGCACTTGTGAGCTCAAGAAAAGTGATATTGATTGTTGAAAGTGATACCATTTGTTGGAAATGATATTAATTGATGAAGTTGAGGCATGATATCAATGAAAAATGAATCTTCATATATTAAAGATCATCAAAAAGAAGTTAAAACAATGAATTTTAAGTTGAGAAGAGAGAAAATATCAAAACACTGAAAAGTTCTTCTCAATTTCGGTTGAAAACATGCAAGAGTGCCTTTTCTGGCTTGGGGGGATCGATCCTGCTACAGTGGGAATCGATTCCTCATATGTTCCTGCAGATTCTGCAGTTGTTTTGACAGAAAATTCATCTTGTGAGGTACCAAAACTCCGTTTTTGAGTAATTTAAGTCCAAGTAAAGGTTTAAACATTTGTAAAACATGATTTTGGACTTGTATGAATGAAAAACATGAATGAAAAACAATTTTACAAAAGATTTTTCAATTTTTGAAGAATTTCCAACATAAAATGCATTTTTGGCCTCAAAGGAGGTCATTTTGAGATTTAAGCATATTTTGACCAAACCAATGAATTGAATTTCATAACTATGTCAAAACAAACTTGTTCACATAGATTTTAAACTATATATCATTAAAACATACATCTTGTGAACAACATGCCATGATTTCCAACATACATATTCTTCATTAAAGCTCATGACAAGGCATTTTGCATATATGACATATTTGACAATTTGAGGCAAGTAAATACATTATCAACACATAGAAGACTTGCTCAAAATGCAGAAATCCAAAAATCATTTCAAAATCATAAATCATGTCTTTCATTCATCCATCAAGAATTGTCCATCAAACACTCAACAATCATTTATCATGCCTTTTGCTCAATCACAATGCAACAAGAATCATTAACTAAGTGTCTCATTAAATCAAACAAGTAATTTTAATATATATGAGTTTTGAAGAGATAGGATTTAATCTTACAAAACTCCTTTGCTAGAGAATGCTTTGCCTTGAATAGTTGAGTCCACCTTGAGCTATCATTTGAAGAATTGTTGTGATTTGTCAAAGATGGATCCTCAAGCTTTTCCTTTTTCTCATTAGCACAAGCAAACTCCATGAGGATGTGTTGAGCATTTAAATTCCATTGTTCCATTGTATTCCCATGCTCTAACAATCCTACAACAACCAAATTCAGGCATGCTTTGGTACCCAAATTTTCTTGGGTCCATGAGAGTTAGTGTTCACAATTTTAGATCCCTTAAGGATCCATTTCAAACATAATTCATCATTGTTTATAGCATGCTTTGGCACCCACATTTTTCTAACTACTCTTCCTCTAAATGTGGTTTTTCTATAAGTGCATGCTTGTGAAGAGTGTCCTATTCTATTGCATAGTGAGCATGTAAGAGATAAATCATGCATAGTATTTTTGCTCACTAGGAAATTCTTTAGATGAGTTTCTTTTTGTGTTGCATTATATCCTAACCCATCTTTATCAAAGAAAGCTCTTTGGGTCTCTAACATAGGATCTAACTTTTGTTGACCCATATAGAACTTAGTAAATGAGTTATGCAAATTTAAGTTCTTTTTATTCGACTCATTTATTTCTAGATTTGCTTCTTCTAACTTCTTATCAAATTCAAGTTTGGCATTTAATAGCATTTCATTTTCTATTTTCAATTTAGCAATGATTTTCTTATATTTGGAGTTCATGCATTGAAAATCATTAGCTAATTCATTAAAAGCATTTTGTAGTTCATCAAATGTATAATCATCATCTTCACTAGAACTACAACTAGCCTCATCATCACTAATAGCCATAAAGCATGTGTAGGCTACCTCATCATCTATGTTTTCATCATCGGAGCTATCACTATCGCTCCATGCAGCCACAAATGCTTTCTTCTTAGGTTTCCTATCCTTTTCTCTCCTACTTGACTCCCCTCTTTGATGTCTCCTATTATTTTCTTTTTCTTTCATTCTCATGAACCTATTAAATCTTTTGGCAAACATTGCCATTTCTTTTTCTTCCTCATTTCCACTCTCATCACTATCATCTTCAATGACCTCATGAGTGGAAGACTTAAGTGCTACCCCTACTTTCTTTGAAGGTACTTCATTTCTTTTTCAATTTCATCTCATATGTAAGTAGGGAGCCCATAAGTTCATCTAGGGACAAGGTGTTTGGATCCTTAGATTCTTCTATAGCCGTCACCTTTGCCTCCCAAAAATTTGGCAAGCTATTTAAGATTTTCTTAACCATTTCTAGATTGGAATAGCTCTTGCCTAATGCCTTAAGTCCATTAATTATATCATTAAACCTAGTAAACATTTTGCTAATGGACTCATTTTCCTTCATCCTAAATAGCTCACAATCATGTGTGAGCATACCTACTTTGGTTTCTTTTACTTGATTAGTCCCTTCATGTGTGATGGCCAATTTGTCCCATATTTGCTTAGCATTTTCACATAAGGACACTCTATTATATTCATTGGGACCTAATGCACAAAAGAGAGTGTGCATAGCCTTGGCATTCAATTGTGCCACTCTCATGTCATTTGTGTCCCACTCATCCTCACTCTTAGGGACATCTTTTCCATCTACTTTCTTCATGGGAATTCTAGGATCATTCACTATAATTCTCCACACTTCATAATCATTAGATTGTACAAATAGCATCATTCTAGTTTTCCAATATGAATAATTTTCACCATTGAAGAGTGGAAGTCTAACTAATGATTGTCCTTCTTCTCCTAGGGGTGTGTCTATATTCAAGTGAGCCATTTAAGATTGTTTTGCTCGATAGAGGTAAATCTAAATCAATCTCGAGCCCAAGCTCTGATACCAATTGTTGACTCTATAAGCGATACCGAGAGAGGGGGTGAATCGGTTTTTATCTAACCTTAAGCTCGTTTTCCGGTTTCTCTAAATTCTCTAGCCTATTTGAATATTTTCTAAGTTCTCTAAGCTAGGCAAGTATGCAATCCAAGTTTAATCCAATAATCACAAATATAATTGCAAGTAATTAAATAGAGTAGGGAAAGAGAGATTTACACAATCGATTTATAGAGGTTCGGCAACCTTGCCTACGTCCTCTACCTTGAGACACTCCCAAGGATTTTCTCCAAATCCACTATCTTGAATTTGTGATTACAATCCCTCTTTTCAAGGCTCAAGAGTAACCTCTCTCTTTTTCTAAGCTCAAGAGAAACCTCCCTCTTTTTCTTAGGCTAAAGAGTAACCTCCCTCTTTTTCTAAGGCTAAAGAGAAACCTCCCCTTTTTACAAGGAATGAATGTGTTTACAAATGGTGCAATCAAAGAAGGCCTCTAAGTAGGCAAGTGATTACAGAAATTAAGTACAATGAAAACCTATACAAGATTTTGTGCTAAGCAATACAAGAGATAAGATGAATGATAGATGATAGAAACTTTGTAGCTCTTGATTTGTTGTTTGAGGCTTGTAGATTTGAGGAATATGAGATTTGAAGTTGCTGAGTGGTTCCTCTTGCTTTCTTTAGCTTCTAAGCCTTTATTTATAGTCCCTTGGATGTATTCTAGCCGTTGGGTGGAGCCAAATCTTGGATATTATTGTTGTCTCACAAAAACTAGCCGTTATAGGCTATTTTCGAGTAAAGGGATCGATCCTGCTACAGTGGGGATCGATCCCTTTTGTCCAGATTCTTGATTCTGGGCTTCAGGGACCTTGGGAAGACTTTCTGCCAAAAAGGGATCGATCCTGCTACAGTGGGGATCGATCCTTTTCTTCTAGAGGGCGTTTTTCCTGCACTTTTGGGTTAGAAATGATATGACCTTTGATCCTAATTCAACCCAAAACATTTATAAGCTTTAAGGGAGTTTTTCTTGACTTTCTCAAATGAAAATATTGTCTAAGAAATCATCAAGTGATTTTCTAAAATGTTTATCAAGAATTAAGACCAATAAGAATATGCATCATTAAATCATGGTCTTAATGTTTGATATGAACACTTGAAATGTATTGAGAAAATCATGTGTGATAAGGCAAATTTACAATATGAATTAAAACATTAAAGCTTACTTAAGTTTTTGTCATTTCAAAATATGTATGGCAATTTAAAGCTAACAAATCTTTACCTTTTGGAGAGGATTGAATCATCCTATACTAAGAGGATGACTAATCCTCCTTGCAATCCAATCCTCCCCTTAATGTGTGCACCAAACATAAGATAAGATGATTATCATTCTATCCTATCCATCATCCTATGTACCAAACATGACCTTAAAGTATTGTACATCACACATCTAAGTTTTTCTTTATAAAGAACAAAATCGATAAACATAGGTGCATCCTCTATTAATGCAAAGAAATCATCCACAGAACTAGCATACTTAGCTAATAAATGTGCTACCTCATTTCCACACCTAATATGTTGCGCTTTGAGCAGTCTAAAACCCATGCCTAATGCTTCGAAGGATTCTATTATCACCTTGTTGCTGAATGATCCAATTGATTGTTATTTACTCGCTGAAATCACCATTAAAGAATGGATTTATATATGATAGGCTGACAGTGTATAGTTTTTATACACTGTCAATGCATCAGAGATTGACACCTCAACAATAGGTCCTTACGAGTAAATTAAAAAAATTAATTTATATTTACTTTTAAGGGCTTGACATATTTTTTAATTTGCCAATTAATGAGGTATCAACCTTTAATGTATTGATAATGTATAGAAACTATACACTGTCAGTGCATCATATACAAACCCTTAAAGAATTCCCTCCTACCTTCACAATTCTTTTTTTGGTTGAAACCACCCAGTATCCCCACACCATTCTGGTATAGGACTAATTCGGATTCGAGCCGGGCAGGACCCAAAGGGCGGTAAAACTCTATCTCAAGAGTTTTAACACAGCTACATACCCAGGGCTCGAACTCGAGACCTCTAGTTAAGCTAGAACAACCTCCTACCAGCTAATCTACGTGCTCTTGGGACAATTCTGATGCTCACATTTTGTGCGAACACTAAGGATTCCTCTAAAGCCACACACCCAACCACAAAGGAGTTTTGTTTTTGCTAGATAACAACGCCAACACATCACCATTGTTGTCTCAAATAGCTACTCCAAAGCCAAAATAAGTTTCATCTAGAAACAAAGTAGCATCAAAATTTATTTTGACAACTCTTTCAACTCTTGTCAGAATTCAATTGCTCTTGAACTGAACTATGTTTGAAGTTCTTAGCAATGAAATAATAGCTGCCATAAAATCTTCTAACTATGATTGTGCAGTGAAAATAATGCTTGAGGGATTAATTAATCAACAGGAAAGAGAAGCTATATGTTGAATTAGATCAATTAATTGATGAGAAAAAAAGGTAACATGAAGAGAAAATTGCTTAACAGAACCAATAATATGAACAATATAAGTTTGTTTTGAGTCAATGTATCACTGCCTCGGAACATAGTTATCAAAATCGTACAATACACATTACATATCGTACGATATGATTTGATTCACTATAAATTAGATATGTATCGATACAAAGAGTCGGTTTTATTATAAATCAGTAGAGTATCTATCAATACACAAGCGAATCAATGCGTATCATACGATACCCCAATAGACTCCGATACACTTTATAATGAAATTGAACTAGGCCTAATAAAAATTTAATCTAACACAATTAACTAAAAATGTAACTTTAATAGTTTTTTAACCTAAAAAACACTTTAAAACATGTTCTCTATATAATTTAATATTGAAATATTAAAAAAAATTAAACTTTTAGTTAATAAATTAAAAATTAAAAATAAAAAATATATAAAAATATTATTTAAAAATACATATGATTAATGAGTATGTTAAGAGTTTGAAAACAATCATACGTCTTATTTTTATCATATACTTACTTAATCTTACTAATATGTATATATTTTTTATTTAACTATCTTATATGTGTATATATTATTTATAATTAATTTTAAAATTATTTAGTGTATCTTATGATACGATACTTGATACTTGATTTTTAAAAATAAAATTTTGATTCACGTTACGTATATCAATTTAATAACTATGCCTCAAAGGCTATGTGTCTGGGAACAACTACTCCAATGCAACATACTCCCACATCTAAGAGAAGTAGTTATACATTTTCTCCTAACCAACCGTTGGTACAAGAAGACTTTGTTAAGCATATGATGATGATGAGGAATTGTAACATCCCGAATCCACATTATAATATAATATTTACTTATAAAATCACACATTTTCACCGGTTGGGCTGTTTGTGATGCTTAACCATCCGTTAATCACTTTAGTAAAATTAGTACTCTTATTCATCGTACCAATATGAAAGTATGCATTGTTACATTATTTCCTTAAGATATATGTATATATACATTCCCTTTTACTCAAAGTAGTACTGTACAAATTCACTAAATATATAAAAGAAAATCATATACCTTTGATATCGAAAATCCGCTGATTCTAGCAGTCGATAATCTTTGGAAGGTAATTCTCTTAATCCAAGATCAACAACTTGTGGAGTGGAAAATAAGGGGTGAGCGACGACGTGCTCAGTAAAGAAGGTGTATGCTGCTTTATAAAATAAAAACTATATCCCACAGAACGTTTATTTTCCCTAATAACATACCCGGTAGGAAAACAGTGGATATAGTAAACAGTCTTTAATATTCAAATCACTGGCTAAACAGTTTACAATATAATATAGTAAATAGTAAACAGGATTCAGTAAATCCTTTCAGTAAACAGAAATCAATAAGTTGAGACTAGGCATCACCCTACAATTAAATCATGCTATCATCGTTCCCAAAGGAACGCATCGTTCCCGAAGAAACATAGTAATCATCCCCACAGGGATACAGTAGTTCTATGGCCATGGTCTATATTGTGACGCCCTGGGGTGCGCCCGCTGGTCCACCGATCTGAACCATCGCCCCAGGCTGGTCACTCAGCTACGTGAATAGTAATGCATGAAACTCAGGGCCTAAAGTCTCAAAAATCCATTTATATCTCATAAAGAACCTTTAAGGAATATTTCACACATTTCATCATTTCTTTAAAATGATCGTTTTCCAAAAAGGCATTATATTTTCTGTTTACAAAACATAGTAAAAACAGCCCGAAATCTCACCATTTTACGCGTGAGAAAAACATGAGTTAAACCGACTCGCCCATTATGGCTTGCCCATCGCAGTGGATTGAGCTTGCCTGTTTTTATACGCCCATGTGGCGAACTAACATTGCCCACTTTGGTTCTCAAACCGAGCTGAACTGGGGGGTCGCCCACAAAATAGTTTAGGGTTGCTCATAAGATTATTAGGGATCGCTTATAAGAACTTATCTTTAAAAACCAAGGGGTCGCTTACTATTGGCTCACCTGAAATATCACAAAGGGGTCGCCTATCTTTGGCTCGCCCGGATTTTATTAAAAACAGGGGTCGCCTTTCTTTGGCTCGCCCAAAAAACAACATAGGGGTCGGTTATATAGCTCGCCCAAATCATGGTCTGTGAAAACAGTTTATCAAACCAATGCATGTTTCAAATCAAATCATTTTCTCAATATTTTCATAAAATTTAACTCCACAGAACATGCATTCACTTCAGACACATCTCCCTTACTTGGTCTTATGAAACCGTGCTTCCCGATTACGTCTACCGAAATCGTACTTCTCAGTCGCAAAATAATTGTATCAACTCATTAGCTTAATTATCCTTGTATCTTTAAGCTATGATTCATATCAAACTATAAGTAAGTCCCACAGCTAAAGTGGCTATTCTTCATGCCATTCTCTCTTGCTTTATAACTCTAAAGTGAGATCCTTGCCTACTTGGACAAGTACTTTCAACTTGGCGAGTTCTTTATTTCCTACTCACCTCATTGATGATCACTAACGTTCCACATGGGCGATCATAATAGTTGCCATTCTTGCCCTTTTGGGTGATCAAACCTCAGTCCATTTAGGTGATCCTATGCCCTCACCTATCTCGCTCTTTTGGCGATCATCAAGTCCATACATTTTGGGCAATCATAAGCCCTCGCCCATTCGGGCGATCATTCTGATTTTTCAAAAAGTTGACGAACATGTATGTCGTCGATTCATGCATTTCATTAAGCTCGCCTCATCCTTTAGGCGAGTATCCTAATTTCTTTCAGTTGGATAATCACGTTCATCCATCGTGTTTTATTTACTCACGTTACATATGCATAACACAGCAGTTTATGTTCAGCCATTAACGTCCCCAACCAGTAAGAAATTCAGCCATTTTAACTTGCTACATACTTTCATGCCAAGTAATATACCTACACATCTCCTACTTAGAATATCATCATTATAAACCAAGGATTAAATACATACAACGTTGGCGGGAAATTCCTTTACCTTTGTTTAATCGAACCAGCACAGCTCAAAGTTGTTGTTGTTTCCTCCCTCGTCAGTCCTTCATTTTTTTGGTTTCTTAGATGGTTTGAGGGTGAAGGAAAGATGTATAAAAGAGTGTTAAGTGATTTGATAGCAAGAAGGTGAAATCTTGCAACTTAAACGTGAGATAGGCGGCAAAACAAAGTAGAATTTAACAGCAACAGCGTCGGGCATGAAGAAGAAATAAGCTGGAGTTTTTGGTTTCACTTAGTAAGATATATATATATATATATATATATATATATATTCTATCGTCAAAGTCTCGTAGCTTCTTATCTTCATTACGTTGTCTGATGGTTCATTAAATAGTGAAGAAAATAGCAGCCGAAAGGTAAGTGGCAGGGTGCACATTTTTCTGCTCCCATTAAATGACGAATAAAACCACAGCCAACAAGAACGGCGTGCAGTGATTTTGTCCATCCGTTTTTCTTGACTTATTTGCACCTTTGTCTTATTCCTCGTCCAATTAAAACACATCTCATATTGACTTAACATTTCTCTCTTCTCATTTCGTCCAACACAGCCAACTTTCTCTTAAATCAGAAG
This sequence comes from Heritiera fomes, assembly GCA_032173925.1. Lineage (NCBI taxonomy): Eukaryota > Viridiplantae > Streptophyta > Magnoliopsida > Malvales > Malvaceae > Heritiera > Heritiera fomes. The sequence continues at coordinate 7,773,722 of JAPDPM010000022.1, read as the reverse complement.
TGGCGTGTAGCAGCAATTTTCTGCTGCCCATTGACTTATTCTTCATCCCTTTTTACATACATCTCTACCAATCAAAATAATTTACAATTATGGTTGTAGACACCCCATTTTGTCCGGGTTCTTTTAATGTTATTGAGCCTATTGGATTTGATAATTAGAAGATGAATTTATTTATTTATTTATTATTAAAAATAACAATATAAAAAATAAAAAGAAAATAAAAATGAAAAAAATAATAAAAATAAAATGGTCAAGCTCCACAAAAAGGAAATTTGGAAAGGAAAATCAAGATCTCAACATAAGGAAAAGTCAAAAATCTGATTTGGAAATTAAAGGAGAAAAAATTAAATAAAATCTAGACAGAAATTAGAAAGAAATTAAATCAGAGATAATTTTTGAAGGATGAAGATTTTCAGAAAGAGAATCAATTAGGAAAGTAATTATACCTCAATGAAGATATTTTAGAATTAATTACTGAAGCAAAATAAATAGAAATGAGAATCAAAATTTATGGGAGGTGATTTTGGCCATTAAAACAGATTCTTAAATTGATAAATTCCTAAGCCTACATTGAGGCACAAAAAATAAAAAAAAAATAAAAACGGGGGGGAAAGACCACTGGGCAGGACCGAAAACAAAAAGCTTGATAGAAGTTTTCGTCGAGCCTAAGGTAACTCCCTGCTGTCCAGGATCCTCTCAGCATCATCATCTTCACCTTGATCTTGCTCTCCAGCCTTGTCATCCCTGTCGTCGCTGCCACCCTTCTTTGCACCTTGAATCACCCCTGTGCTGTGTTCGCTACTGTCAACTGGTGACTGGCCTTCCCTGCGCACACCCCTACACTAGCATCATCTTCATCGTGAAGCATCACAGCCCGGGCTCCCAGCCGCCTGGCACACGCTTGCACCTCTACCCACGTCCCCTGTTTGCACGGTCCATTGCCGCACCAAGATCTCTGCCGCAGTCGCTGTTGCTGCACCATCATCCCCAAGCCGTTGCACCATTCATTGCTGCTCCTATACGCGCTGCATCAAGCCACGCCCGTTGCATCTCCTTTGCTTCATCCATGCTGGACACAACATCTACCTGCTACTTGTAAGGAAAGAAAGCAACAAAGGAGCTTTGATAAAAGATAGCAATAGAGACGAAAAAGAGGAATAGTGCCGTTCTTGAGTTCCTTCTCTGCTTCATCATTGACTGTCAGCACTACCATTCTCCTGAGTTGTTGCTCTGTCAGTTGTTGCTAGCCTTCTATTGTTGCGCACTGCTGCTGCCTTGGAACATTGCACTGAAGCATCCATCACAATACCTCGTTGTACTGCTAAACATTTAAGGTAAATGCTAACCCATGCTCTCATAAAAATAATAAATGAAGAAAATCATCTTCCACTAACATTTTGCTTTTAGTCCATTTGTGTTTCACGTGATTAGGATTCTTCTTCAATATTCTATTCATATTTTTTTTTAATCATGATATGATTGCCTTGGTATTGTTAAAGTCTATGTTAGTTAAAGTATGAATTATATTTTAGGATATTTATAAAAGCCTTTATTTTTAATGTTATTTAAATCTAAAGAATTTTGTTTAATATATGGGATCATGTAACATAATTAGTCTATTTTATTAGTTTATGTTTTTTTCATTTACTTTAGATTTAGAATTAGAAATTAAATTATTGGTAGAAAATTAAATTATAAAATTTTGTAAGATTTTTTTAAAAAATAAAAAACAAACTAGTAATTGTGAAAATAAATATAAAAATTATCTGACGATGGAACTCCGAGGAGATTGCGATTGAGCAATACTCTAAAAGATCTTGAGGTGAGGAGTTTCTTTTTAAATCTTACCAGCTTGATGGAAGATTTAAAAAGTTATTTTCGATATTTAAAACTCAAATTTATTAAAAATTGAAATAAGAATTAATTAAAATTAACTGCAATTAAAAGAATTAATAGTCAAATTAGGAATTAAGAGTCATAGAAATTAATATATTTGGAAATAAAATAAAATAAAATAATATAACTACAAATATTCCGACGACGGAATTCTAAAGGTACTGCGCTTGAGTAGTACTTTTGGATGTCTTGAGGTGAGAAGATTTTTTTTAGGTCTTACCAGCTTGATGGAAGATCTAAAGGGATATTTCCAATATTTAATAAATCAATTTAATTATAAAAATAAAAATTAAATTAGGTTAAAAATAGTAATTTAAACTTAAGTTCATTATAATAAAGAATAAAATCAAATTAATAAATTAGAATTAAAATTAGAAAAGAATTAAAATAAATAGAAATTAAATTAAATTAAATATTTTAATAAATGTGAATTATTCCAAGGATGGAATTTAAAAGAAATTGCGCTTGAGTAATTTCTTTAAAAATTCCTAAGGTGAGAAAGTTTCTTTAAAACCTTACCAGCTTGATGGAAGGTCTTTAAGAAAATCTTCAATATCAAATAATTCATGTTTATTTAAAGATATAAAAATATATGAAATAATAATTTATATAACAAAATAATAACAATAGAATAAAATAAGATAAGATAATAAATAGAAATTGAATAGGAGTCAAAATAGGGTTTGCATAAAATATTTAATCAATCCGACGACGGAGCCTCTTCAAGAAAGGCAATTGGTCATACTTGAATACTCTTGAGGTGAGAAAAACTTTTAGGTTATCCAACCAGCTTGATGGAGGAGACTTAAAAGATTTTTCAATATTTAATTATATCAAAATTAAAGTAAAAAGACAAAATTAGGATAACCTTAGATTATTTGGTACCATTTTAGGATGGGCATTGTGAGGGTGCTAATCCTTCCTCACACGTAATCATACTCCCAAACTTAGAACTCTTAACGTAGACCAAGTCTTATCCTTAGTTTGAATAGGTGACCAATCACACCTAGGTTAGAATGGTTGGTGGCGACTCTATAGTTTTGTGTCTAGCTATTAGGTTTACTCCAAAACCTGATACGTTATGACATATCTCACTCACTGATAGGATATGAGAATAAGAGTTACGTTATGTTTAGATTGGGGACTATAACCTATTTTCTATTTGTAACATATTTTATTTTATTTTGGCCCATCATAAAAATAAAATAAAATATTAGATCTTTATATATTGCAAAGCCCATACTAAATGAGATGCTTTAATGTCCAATAACTCAAACCTTCTATGATCACTTTTAAATGGGCTAAACATATTAGATATCTTGTAATGTATAATTAATTGATATATGTAAGCCCACTTAAAGAATTTTTGAAAAATCTCCCACTTAGACCACATATGTCACCGGACGATTGTACATTTTAAAATAACTGTATGAGCTCAATATTGCTATCTTCACAGAGTAACATCTTTAAACAATCTGGTCCATCAATTATACCAACAAAGGATCAAAGCGATCTTCATTACATATATTTCGTAACTAGACCCATCAATGGTTACATATATTAATATAATCAACGACATAGATCAAGTATGGATGTGTAGCATGGAAATTACATATAACATGATCCCTTAACATACCTATTTCCTACTAGTCCTACTTTATAACTTAAGGAGTTAAACAATGTACTTTCAAAAACTCTATGCATAACTGCAATTGAAAGAATAAAACTTTATTTCAGAGTTTCAGTAATAACAACAATACTTAAGTCTACTCAGAAAAATATCTTAATAACAAAGGAATATAAATAAACAAACTCCTTGTGACATTCCCAATTTCTTTCCCTTTATATAAGATGATTATGAAGTTAGAATAATTAAATTTAAAGATAGTGAATGAATTCCTCATGTTTTGTCTTATAGGAGGAAAGAGTGTTGTAGGCTCTACTAGGAATTCTAACATCTAAATAGGCATCGAACTTCAAAATATCAATAATTGGAGGGAAATACTAAGATGGCAAGAATTTGAATCTCAAAATTACTTCGTTTGCACATGTCTTGGGAAACATGCAGATAAATTTAGAAATGACAATTATGTCCCTAGATCGGAAAACGTAAATTTTGAATATAGGTCAACATAATTTGACTTTAGACCCATAAAAAATGATATTTGAACCCCTTTGTGAAGATGTCTCACTCAACTTCAATTTGTAGACTGAACACACGAAAATGCCTAAAAGCACTATTTAGGGTTATTTTAGTAATTTCATTATTTCATAGGTCAAACCCCCTTAAAAGTCAAAGTTTGATCTATAATACATTAAATAAGTATATTTTGTAAGAAAATAAAAATATATGGTAATTTAATTAGATAGTTTAAATGATATTGTAAAGGTTGAGACAAAAAAGGTATTAATGAAGTTATAAAAGGTATTTTGGTAAATTCACAAGTTTGGTTGGCCACCCCATTTTAAAGTCAAAATTTGACTAATATATATTAAATAATTGAAATAATAATGGAAAAAGTAAAATAATAAAAGAAAATCATGAATATGTATATATATTAAAAAGTAAGTGAGGGTAACTATACATAAATAGTTAGCCCACTACCTTAACATTTAACTTATTAAATTATGAAGGTATTTCTCATCTCCTCTTCATTTGGCCAACCACACTCTTCCACTCTTACAACTCTCACCATTTCCACCATTTTCATCCTTGTAAAGCTTAAGTTCAAGAGAGAGAAACCAAGAGAAACCTTAGTAAAGCACCATCAAATCCAAAATCTTCCTTAAGCAAGGTTTCTTATCTTCAAGAGCTTAACAACATATCTTGGAATCAACCTTTGGAGAGGTCATATGGTGGGTAAAAAAAATCCTCCTTTAGTTTTGGCCACTTGTATAGGTAAGAGAAAGAATGCTTTGCCCTGATTCAAGTTGAGATATATTGTTGTTTAATGATAGTTAAGCATGTCTATGGCTTTAGATTGAAACAAAACCATGTTTTTGGAAGCATTAGGGTTCAACCACTTGGGGTTTCAATAGTATAATGCTTAATTTGATTAGATCTTGATATATATTTATATATATATATATTAGTGTAAGGATTGTGAGAAACATGAATATGGTATTAGAATTGCAAAACAACAAGTATTATATGTTTAGGTATTTACGGCTAAGAGAAGGACAAAGAGAAATCATGCTCAATTTGATATAAAATAGGTCCTAGAATAATTTATAAATTAAAATAAAACTATTGGCGAAGTCAGATTCGGAAACGAAGGTATTTTGACAATAGATGCGGTTTTAGCATTCGATAGAAAATAGACTGAATTGCTACTGTATTAGGAATTTTTAGCGATCTTTAAGACTTATAAATATTTTGTGAAGGTAGTTTTGGAATTTAAATGGTCTTAATGATTTTTTGCAGTCCGATAATAAGTTGGTGCCAAGGAAGAAATACGTTGAATTACAGTATTTCGATTACTGGACTGTCTTAGATAGGTTGCATTATGATTGATTAAGGTAAGGAATATATATAAGGAACGTAGGAGATACTGAAATGATTTTAAAATCAAGTGCCTTTGGTATATAAACTGTGTTTGTTTTGCAGGAGGTTTTAGAAAATTTTCTATCGTTATGCTACCAAATTTTCGTAAAAGTTTTAGCTATTATGACTTAGAATAGGAATTTAAGAAATGCATCAAGAGTAGGGATTTTTTTTATGGAATTTGGTTTTGGAACCTATTAAATTTACATGATTTTAAAAATTAATGAATTCTACTTTAATTTTAGTTTTATGAATATATGGCCAAATATGGTACTTTTAACATTGGTTTATAGTTTTAGAAATCATTGTATTCTAAAATTTGTAATGAAATTTTGATTTGATCTATGACTTTGTACTATGTTTGTCTATGAACATCTATACAATATGAAATACTATTTTGAATCTCAAATTATGAAACTTTATGTTTTGAGACACTGGCTAAACATAATCTTGCAGTCTTTGTATTTGACTCTAAATTCTAAAATTTAAACTGCTGTGTGACCTTAATCCAGTCCACAGCGATCCCTGCTAACACCTAATCCGTGATCATTATTGACCACTTTAGACTATGGCCATATGTTTATTTGATTAATATTTTTCCCTTACAGGATATCTGGACTACATGATTTTTATTAAGTTATTGACATGTCTCTAGTTACTATTATCTATCTGTATTTTATATGATTTCTAAAATTCTTATATCTGGCCTTTGAAATTTGAAATGATTTGAAACAAATATTTATGATTCTGGTTTGAACTATGATATATGTTCTAATTTTGAATGATTTATGATATTTGTGCAAGGCAGATTTCTATTGTATTAAATTGGTTTGACTTTGCTTTCGGAAACGCATGAATTCCTTCTCTGATAAGATTTTCCTCAGCTTCTCTATAACTCAGGCATTAGGAAAAAGGTCAAATGAGGTACTTTAAAGCATCCTTTCTGATTCAACCCTAAAACCCTAACGAGCTATAGAGAAATTTTCTTCCAAATTTTTGCTTAGAATTATTCTTCAAATTTTAATATATAATATTTGATTTAGAAATTTGCATATAGTTTACGATATCTGTATCTTTATGTGTAATCTTTATTGGGCGCAAGTTCACCCCTTTACTTTCCCTTCCAAATTATCTATAGTAGTTACATAGTATGAAGGGCTTTGATCTGTTCCTTTGAGAAAATTTTGGTACCACCTTAAAGGTATACTATGTACAGTTATTCCTTTGGTATTCAAACTTAATGGTACAGTTCTTATGTAGAAAAAGGGAATGTAACTAAAAGAAGTTGAAAATATATTTACATTCTGTATGGATGCATGCTAGAAAGTACAAGTTAATTCTATATGTATATATCTTACTAATTAATTTAGTTTATATGAGACTGCACTTATATTTAGAAATATTTAAAACTGGGACCAATGAAATAAATGGATATTGATCTAGCTAATGTAAATTTAGCTTTACAATGAATCTGAGACACTAAGCACAACCCAACCAATTGATTGAAAAAGAAAATTTTAGTTTGAATTTTTGGTAATTGGGACATTACACTCCTGCTATACAAGCATATCATCAAGATGAATCACACCTATATGAGCTACATGCTCATGAAACACCTTAGATGGACATCATTAATAAGTGGATCTGCAATCATGGAGTTTATACTGATATATTCAATAGATATTTGAATACTCTTAACTCTTTCTTTAACAACAAGAAACTTAATGTTAATATGCTTTGACTTCGACAAACTTCTGTTGTTCTTAGAACATAATTCTGCGGCTTTATTATCACAATAAATCTTCAATAGTCTCTCAACGTCATTGATAATGCATAGTCCAACGATAAAATTTAGCAACCATATTACTTAGTTCGTTGCCTCATAGCAAGCTATAACCTCTGCTTCCATGGTAGAAGAAGCTTTGAGTGATTGCTTTACACTCTTCCAAGATATAACTCTTCTAGCTAATATGAAAACATAACCAGAAGCAAATCTTCTGCTATCAAGGTAACTAGCAAAATCGGAGTCTGAATACCCATGATCTCTAAATGATCTAACCTCTTCTATGTAAGCATTAATACTTAGTTCTTTGTTGACATCGCATAAACCTCTTCACTACTTTCCAATTATCTATTCCAAGGTTACTTAAATATCTGTCAAGCATTCTAACTATGTATGCAATATTCAGATGCATACAAACTTGAGCATACATGAGACTCCCTACTACTGAAGCATAAGGAATCTTCTGCATCTCTTCCTTTTCAATCTCATTTCTTTGGCATTGAAGTAAACTGATTTTATCACCTTTAACAATGGTAGTGTCTACTAATATACAATTTTTCATGTCAAATCTGCTAAGCACCTTATCAATATATGCCTTTTGTGATAAGTGAAGTATACCACAAGAACGATCTCGATGAATCGTATGCACAACACAAAGGATGCATTCCCAAGATCTTTCATCTCAAAATTATTCAAAAGAAATCTCTTGGTTTCATGCAATAGGCCTATATCACTGCTTGATAGCAGGATATCATCGATATATAACACTAGAAGAACAAACTTGCTCCCACTGATATTGTGATAAATACATTGATCAATTGTGTTCTCCTTAAAACCAAATGAGGTGATCACTTGATCAAATTTTTTATACCATTGATGACATACTTGTTTTAAACCATAGATGGATTTCTTTAATTTGCATACCAAGTGTTTCAATTCCTCAATAAACTTGGCATTTTTCTTCTCGAAAAAGTATCTATTTGAGGGATTATAAAACTTGAAATCCTTCGATCTCTCTGAGTATCCAACAAAGTAGCATTATATTGTTCTTGAGTCCACATTAGGCTTGTATGCCATAGCCTCATCTGGGCAACCCTAGATATGTAAATACCGAATACTAGGCTTCTTTCCTGTCCATAACTCATATGGAGTTTTGGCTACTCCTTTGCTTGGAACTTGATTAAAAATATAAACTGCAGTCTTTAATGCTTCTTCCCAAAGTGATACTGGTAAAGAAAAATGTTTTATCATACTTCTAACCATATAATTTAAGGTCTGATTTTGTCTCTTAGCTATACCATTTTTACTTGGAGTCCTTGATATGGTGTATTGAGGAACGATGCCACATTTTAACAAATATCTTGCAAAAGGTCCTAGACATTGTTCACCCGATCCATCATGTCTACCATAATATCACCGACATGGTCATAATTAATAACTTTAATTTTTCCACCAAGCTAATTTTCAACTTTAGCTTTATAGGTCTTGAAAATGTCCAACGATTGAGACTTCTTATGAATCAAGTATAACTACCCATAATGACAATAATTGTCTAAGAAAGTAATGAAATACTGTTGACCATTCCAACAAGTTATAGGGAATGGACCACAAATATCAGTATGAATTAATTCCAAGACGTTTAAACTCCTATTGGCACTAGTTTTCTTGAAATTTGTTTGTTTTCTCTTAATACACTCAATACAGACTTTGAAATTTGAAAAATTAAGGGAATCGAGAATTCCTTTTAACACAAGCCTCCACATTCTTTGTTCAGAAATATACGCTAAACACTTGTGCCATAACATGGAAGAATTCTCATTAAGTAATTTGCTCTTTGCACCACAATTAGTTACATGTAAGGATTCATTAATGTGTGAGGTATTAAGATCTAATTTATATAGATTATCAACTAAAGAAACTGTACTAATAAGATTTGAATACTAGAAAAGACTAAACTTTCTATTTCCAAATAAACAAGAATAACCAGATTTGTCCAAATAAGAAATAAAAATCAAATTCCATTCAAATGACTGTACATAAAAAAGCTCCTTCAAATTTAAATAACTACCAGATTCTAACTTTAATCTAAATAGACCAATAGCCTCAATAGGAGCTCTTTCGCCATTTTCTTCATAAATGAATCTTTCAGCATTAATTAGTTTTTTATTCCTTAGACAACCTTACATTGTCACACTTATGTGAGTAGTTACAACTGTATCTATCCATTAACTGTGATTTGGTACTAAAGTTAAATTAACTTCAGAATAAACAAAGTTGAAAAGTTTACCTATATCTATATATAATTAAGGTTATTTTAAGTTTGAATCATGTAAAATGTTATCGAATATTTGAAAATATTTCGTCTAGTTTCTCCTTGCATACTCCAAGTTTATATATATATATATATATATATATATATAGAGAGAGAGAGAGAGAGAGAGAGAGAGAGAGAGTCAATTGCTGAAAACGACGTCAGCATGTGCTGCTAATTTGATCCACAATTCATTTAAGATTCCAGTGAGACTGCATACTTGCAAGAATAGATAATTAAGTTATTGTTTATTTGTATTTTTAATAAAAATAAATAATAAATAATTGAAAATAGAAAAACAAATAGGAAAAAAACCCTTCAGTCAAGTTAAACCTAAATTAAGAACCGGTCAATTACTCACATGTTCAATTGTTCACAGCACAACTGCATGGCCTTGATCTCTCTGGCTAGAATCTAAAGCCATTGGTTAAACTTGAAGCAAAATACAACTGAACCATAAATTTCTTTGGATGCCAACTTGTATTTACTTCAGTCCCTCGCATCACTTACTTATTTGATGATAAATATTTTTAGCAGTACATTTTCATTAAAAGTTACAATCACAACTAGCATATTACATTTTATGAACAGATAACTATGAAAATCATATTACTCAATCTAGATAAACTAGTAAATAACTGTAACAAACTAAACTAACTAGAAATAACTAAACTAACTCAAACTCACACTTAGTGAGACTCAAAACTTGAAACCTTAAAGTTTTAAGATCTCCTTGTTGATGATAATTAAACACAGTGTGTGTGTGTCTATATATATTTACGGTCACGTCAAGTTTAGTTCCCCTTGGTAAGTTTTAAAGATTCTCATCGATGCCAACTAATGGCCATTATTGCAATATTTCCCATCTTCAACAACAGGGACCCCCTAGAGTCGATTGATGTTTCAACTCAACTCCAAGTTTTTAGCTTTTCTAGCAGTCGGCAGTAATTGGTACAATAATGACAGTACCATGAATCCATGCATGCTCTTCGGTGGAAAGTTAAAACAATTTTCTCTTTTGTCAGTAATTAAAATTAACCCTATTGAAAAGGAAAAGGAAGAAGCCTCTTCATAGTCAATATATAATTTGCATGGCTCAGAGTTAAGTGTATGTTTGGCACATGGGATTATTTAAAGGATAGGATGATAATCATCCTATGTAAAAGCCAACCTAGTCCACACAGCAGGGTCGCCCAACCTCACTAACGTATTGTCCGCTATGGGCGATCACCACCCTCACGGCTTTATTCCCCACTGGGACGCGTCATTCCACGTTCGAACTCAGGACCGCATAAGTACATGGGTTCTACCTATGCGTCATTCCCCCCTACTGTGTGGACTAGGTCGGCTCTTACATCCTATCCCATGTTTGTTATGTAATTAAGCAATAGGATGGGATTAATGGGAGGATTAGTCATCCTATACCAAGAGGATGACTTAATTCTTTAGAAAAGTAGATGATTATTTTTAATCCATAGGATAGGATATATTATAAAAAAATTTTAATAATAAATTTCCTATTTTACCATTAAATTTAATAAATAAAATATAAATTATTAAATTATCAAATAAAACAAAACAAATTGATTAAACTATCGAGTAAATAACATTTTTACCTTTTCATTTCAAACTTCTTTGCTCCAGCCACTCTTCTCATTTTTTTTCTGCAAATTTCTTTCGAATTTCTCAGTACAAGTCAAATTAATTTCAATTTTCTTTCAAGTTTCCAAGTAACCAAAAAAAATTTATGTCTTATTGCGATTTTTCTTTCAATTTTCTTTTGGATTTGTTTGTTTTCTTTTATATTATTGTTGAGCATTTCGATTAAACAATTCATCTTCTTAGTGCAATTCTTCTTTGTTCATTTGTTTAGTTTTAGCAATTTTTTTGTGTTTTAAATCTATTTTCTCTCATTTTCTTTTTGATTTTCTTGGACACCAAACAGGTTTTCTTTTCTATTAGACGATGATTTAGTGTTCGGTGGCAGCCTTTGAGTCCAATGAATTATTCCCTTGTTCTTGACTTGTCTGTTATTATGTGGTCTTTAGCTACTACTTGTTCTTATTTATTTTGGTGTTTTATAATGCAATGGTAGTTGTTAATGGTTTTCCTGGAGATGTTAATGCAAACAGAATAGCATTTTGTTCTTGATTAAAATGAATTCCTTATTTTGGATAAGAGAATTAGAAGGGTGTATTACTTTGGTTCAATCAAAGTGATGTATTACTAATTGTATGTTATATAGAATAGCTCTGAAATTTATAGACCATGGAAAGAGTGGAAATTATTTAATGATATTTATAGAATAGCAAAGTTAGGAGTGGAAAAATTTGATTTCTTAGCAAATATCATATTTATAGAATAGGATCATAATTATAGAGACTTGATTGTTTCTTATATAAAGGTTACATGGTAAAAAAGGAATCCCATTTAACCAAGAACGGTTTGGGCAAGTTACCTCTCTCTAGATCACTGTGTTTAATTTAGCTTGGCATTCAATAATAGAGAAAAAAACCATTTTTAAGCTTGACGATACAATGCCAATGCATATGTGGCTATACATCTTCACTTTCTACTTTTCCATAAATTCACGTTAAATAACCTATAGATTGTGATAAAGAATTCTATCATGGGAAAAAAAAGGAAACAAAGGAACTCTGCTTCACTACTAGATTGCTATATATCTAATGAACTGCTTCAGATTTCAAAGTTTATTTTATTTAGTGGGTGTTGTTAGAACAAGTTCGTCCACAAATCCCATTAGCACAATGAATTAAGAAGAAACACTAACCTTTTGTGGGTAAGCAAAATACTCACCAAAACCAACGCCAATGCCACTGCAAGAGGAAGGAGGAGATCACCGGAGGTCCGCCGAAGCTCCATGACGCCAGCTGCTGTCCATTATGGCCATCTGTTGAGAGAAAATGAGAGGATGATGGTGAGGGAAGATGGAGAATGAGAGAAGAGAGGGAGAGTGCTACTGCTGTGCACTTCTTCCGTTAATCACAGGTGAATAATGGGCCTTCACTTATATAGTGGTGCCAGCAGTAGGGACCACCCATAATTTTAGATCATGTATTATATCCGTCCCATTAAGGATATAATACATTTATAATAGAGATATATTATTTATACTTATGGTCACACTTTATACAAAATATACTACTAAATTAAGTTATATGATATTAATTATACTTAATTAGTCCACATTAATGAGATAATTCAACATTCTCCCACTCGGGCAATTAAGTTAATTAACAAAATATATCATATAATCTCAGTATGTATTCGTAATCCCTCTAAATATATTGTACCAAAAGGGTACAAATGTTTAGACTCATACATACTTTAACAATAACAACAAGCCTTTATAAGCTTCAAAATGTATCATACCGACATGGTACAAATGCGTAAACTTATAAAGACTACAACAAAAAATAGTAGTATTAGTGTCAAATGGAAATGATATGAAAACAGCATCAATATCCATTTCCATTAGGTCCGTGCATCTAAACCGAATGATGCATTACTTCAACAGAAGCATGAGACTAATACAGAATGTCTCATCTAACAGAATGTCATATTCACCAAAATGCGCCCAAAACAGAATATGCATATATGGCAAGTAGGAATCCATTAATACAGGTATAACTTATTTCATTACATAAAGCTCCCACTAACTTAATACAGCAAATGGCTCTATATGCCTCGTGTAAGTGCTATGTCGTCAAAGCACTTTAGCAACCAAACTTTCAGTTAATCAAAATGAGCTCCTTAACCATGTGCTCTACAATCTAATCAAGCAATGGATTCCATTATTTTCTCTCTAACAAACCGAATGATGATATCTAAATATTTGGACTGTGAGGAACTTTTAGCATCTTGAGAGAAAAAATACTTGCTGCAACATTACCACAGTACATCTCTAGGACTTCGAAATGGCAACCACAAAAACCAGCCCTGAGATAAAATTCCGCAGCCTAAATGGCCCATCAAGTAGCTTTATAACTTGCTACATATTTAGCCTCCATAATCAAGGATGCTGAAAGTGTTTGCTTCACACTTTCCAAAATACAGCTCCTTTATACCCACAAATATATATAACCAAAATAATTTTCAATATCTGGATAGCTTGCAAAATTAACCTCAGAATATCTGACCAAACTCAGAATGTCAGATTTGTCAATATTCGAATACTCTCTTTATAGCTTCCAATTCTCTATTACAGGATTGCTCAAGTATATCCTAAATACATCTATAATATACACAATATCCAAATGTGTATAAACTTAAGCATACACCGTTTACCCACAATAAGGCATACATCACACTCGATATGAGCTCTTTCATTATTTTCTTAAGAACTTTGAGATTTTCACAATATATCACTTTTCACTAAATGACGTCTTATTAGGAGAACAACATACAATAAACCTACTCAATACTCAATGTAGGTTCTATGAGACCAATAATGTATGCCTATTGATATGTCACGAAGAATCTCAATCCTTAAAATGAAATAGAGCCTCATTTAGATTCTTCATCCTGAAATGACGTGACGACATGAAATGTCTCATATATTAGGTCAGTGCTATAGGCTGCTATTCGATATCATCAATTTAGAGCACAAATAACACATAACTCCCACTGACCTCGCAATGGATCCAATTATCAAATGATAATGTTCTCCTCAAAATGACAATCTCAATAAACTTTATATGTTACAATCTAGATGCCTTTCAATGTTCATAAATGAACTCCTTGAGTTCAACTGTATGTTCCACCTTAGGAACTACAAACTTTTAAGTTGCTTTATTTAGACATTTTACTGTCCAAAATGTAGGTCTTAATCGAAATGAGCTACTAATCGCCATCATGATTCTAAAGGAATCTTAGGTAGAAATAGGAAAGAAAGCTTTTACAAAACCAATACCTTCTTATTATTTAAAGCTTTGGCCAAATTTAGCTTTAAATCTCTATCTAATTTCTTGAGTCTCTTTTGGTCTATAATAATGTGACAACTAAAATAAATCTCATGCATCCTTATGCAGTATAGATGTTTACACATCCTGTGTGAGTAATATCCAACTCTAAGAGTTCGAATTAGGATAGTTTCCTAACAAACATCAGAATCAAAAGACACATGAATCTTACATTTATGTTCCTCTGTGAAGTCAGGTGCGGGTTCAAAATATGGTATTGGGATCAATCATTGATTCCTTTGGTTGTGGCTTTTCATCATTAAAAGATGATGCGTATATATGGGAATGGCACAACAAAATGTATTTTAATAATGACTTTGTGGAGTTCATAACTCCCACTCTTTAAGTCTGACAATGCAATCCACTAAATAGATTGCATTGTCAGACTTAATGATTCTAATGTCACATAACGAGAAATGAAATTTAGAATCTTTCTAGCCAATATAATAACCAATAAAACTGCCGCTGATAGTTTTCTTGTCAAGTTTTCTTGACTATGGGTTATAGCTCTTTTGCCTTACCTTATAACCCTAAACACAGGAAGCGGCATAAAATCGGCTTAATGTCTGACTATAACTTGGTATGCATTTAGGAACTGGTCTTGCTTAGAGATCAACTTTGAATGTGAATTGCAGTTTTAATTTCACTCCACCCGAAATTTAAAGATTTGGAGTGATTAACATAAATCGTACTAGATCAGAATGTACGATTGACTGCAACTGTAATCTTATTCTGTTTCAATATTCCAAGCACCGTACACTAGGCGTCAATATATCTAATCCTATAGTGCACTTAACCGAAAACCAGTATATGATTTCGCCTAGCTTCATTATACCGAACATAATATTCATCACTACTGTCTGATCATTGCTTTAAGCAATGCAGCAAAATTAATCAGAATGCATAAGGCCTCTACAAGATCAGATCTATTACTCAATATGACCTACATCGAAATGGTCTTTAGTAAAGTGATGAAACACTTATATCCACTAAATACAATATGCGAAAATGATCTACAAATGTCAGTATATATAAGCTCCTAATCATTTCAATATCTGCTAATCATGTCCTTAATAGTAGCAGTAAGATTTTCCTTAATACAATTTTACATGTGCCTTAAAATATCCCTAACTCTTACACCACTATATGATAGATTTCCTATTTATTCTATCATAATCAAAAAATCAACAGTCACATCATTCACCATTGAATAAAATTTGCTTAATATTGGGGTACAAGTCTACTATATATCCAATACGCAAAATGCCAGAATCAATGCCTATGTTGTTACTAATTAGAAATACTTTTCTATTATCGGAATGAAAAGTATAAACTGACAGTAGTTTCAAAACTGTCTTCAAAATGTAACAACAATCTAGCTATGTTTTCAATTGGATTCTAACTCTATAACCCCAATTCACAACAATTTTCCCTTATTTTATCTCTGGTTGCTTATAATTTTGTCAATAATAGCACCGGTATCCAGAACACCAACAGTTAGAGGGCATATCTCCTAGATTGGATCAAAATAAAAGCTAACGAAATGCCTTTTATACATCCCAATCTAAAGGACTCTTGCAATCTACCTCTTGTACCCAGGATTATTACAGAAGTGGCACACATTGAAATTTAGAGGTATTGGTAAAACCAGAATGGGAAATAAACTTGGCAAATTTCTTCTTCTAAAAGTAACCTTTCATGAAGACCTCTTAATAATATTTCCTTTTGGCAGTAATATTGGCATATGTCATCATTATGGCTGAATGAGATCTATTAACCGGAAAGATCTCTGAATCTTGAATGACAATATCAATTTTGTTATTAAAATGCCATACTTGCTTCTGTACTGAATGAGATCTGCGAACTTAGAAGATCTCTCACTATCCACCCCAGAAGGAAGTCGTACTGAATCTGCTATATTTGTAATCAAACTCCTATTACAACCTTTATCGACTTATGTGAACTATTTTCTAATGGCATCCATATATACTTTATAATTATCAGTAATTGAAACACTTTCTCTGATGTGCTCATTAATGGCATGCCCTTATAATCAGAGGATTCTTACTTGAGTGTTCCTAAATTCCAAATATTTTATCCTCAAAAAGCTCACACTATTGGGTATAGTAGATAGATCAACTCTCGAGACTACTTCCTAGTTCAATATGTCACTAACTGTAGAGAATAATTCATACTATCTATCTAATTTGATCCTACTAGAGATTCGATATATGATAGTTGCACAATATGGAAGCTAGTGAAATAACTCAATAAATTTCACAATACACTACAGAGGATAAAGACAAAACTAGTTGAATATAACCTGAATGATCGCCCACCGACAGGGTAGGAAGATCGTGTCATACCCCAACTAGAATCCTCTCAATCCCAAGCATCTCTAAAAGCAACTAACAATCCGACAGGGAGAGACTAGCCACTTCTAGAGATCTCAGTAAATTATGCAATTGTAACTATCACTATGCATTGCCTTATTATTATATCCTTAAAATTATTAAAATAAATCATCAGAAAATCTTCATGACTATTCCTGCGACAGGCAAGTACTAGTCAATCCAATTAATGATTTAGAATTTTAAAAATATTCACAAAATTTATTGATCAGAATTAACCACACCAAAAATATGCAATTCCTGACGCATATGTAGTAATTTTAGATCAAATATCAATTAATTAAATTAATTTCACATAAATGTGAATATTCAAATAATAAGGCAATATCAATTTTAGAGAGTTTATTTGTTTAAATAAATTATTAACGAATGGGTAAACCACAATCCAAAATGGCTTAACAAAATACCCAAATAATTTATTTAAACTTATTTAATTAGGCCAAATATTAGTAATTTATGGGCATAAGTATATATTTCAAAAATTAAGTGAATTATGAATTAAAAGAGTAATTAAATTTTTTAGAAATCACTCCAAAATTAATTCCTCCAAAAATTCATTTATATCACATTAATTTTTGGCTTAATAACTAATTATGGCTATTAAATATCCAAAATTGTCCAAAAAATCAATTTACCATATGGCTCATAATTAATTAATCAAAAATTGGCCCTTAGATCATAATCCAAAAATGGCCTTTTAATTAATTATGCAAAATAGCCATAAATTAATCTAAATTTAATAGCCAAATAAAATTAATTAATCAACATGGCCCCTAAATTAATTAGGCAAAATGGCCCTAAAATTAACTAATTTAATTGCCCAAAATTAAATTAATACTAAATGGCCAATTAATAAAATTAAATAGATAATGCCCATAATACAACAAAACTAATTTAGCCTAAAATTAAATGTTAAGGCCTAATTAATTAAACAATATGGCTTAACTAAAATAAAATAAATAACCATTTTTATTTTCATAGTTGGTGGCCCAATAAAATACAAAACAATTATGGCCCAAGAATCATTAAAATAACAATGGCCCACTTTTTAAAAAAATTACACACAAAATGGCCAAAAAATAGACCAGCTAAAAAAAAATTTTGGCCCAATCGACCCCAAAAAAATAGTGGCCCAAATGCAAATTGAAAGGCCCAACTGAATGGCCAAGGAATGGTGGCCCAATGTCCCAAAAATCAGCCCAAAAAAAATTGAGCAGAAAAAAAAATTTTTAATTAAATTTCAAAAGCGGGCGCGTGTCTGCATCACTGCAACAAGGTGCCGATAAAGGTGCTGTCGCACGCGCCCGACTTGTCTTCTTCGCCCGAAATCGGGCAAAAACACAGAAAATGGGTATCTAACCCGACCCAATCGGTTTTTGACTATTTCTCACTCAATTTAGCCCCATTTTACTTCATTTTAATGGCATTTTCAACAACAAATCATCCTCAATCAATATATGGCATTATTTTGGCTTAAATATGCATAAATCTTATGGGTATTGCAAAAATTCGAAAAATACCCAAAAAAATATAAAATGCACAAATTTCATTTTTCTTCAAAAAAAATGGCTAATGGTTTTATTGTGGACAAGCTCTGATGCCAATTGTTAGAACAAATTCGTCCACAAAGCCATTAACACAATGAATTAGGAAGAAACACTAACCTTTTGTGGGTAAGCAAATACCCACCATAACCAAAGCCAATGCCACTGCTGGAGGAAGGAGGAGATCGCCGGAGGTCCACCGAAGCTCCATCACACTAGCTGCTGTTCATTATGGCCATCTGTTGAGAGAAAATGTGAAGATGATGGTGAGGGAAGATGGAGAACGAGAGAAGAGAGGGAGAGTGCTATTGTTGTGCACTTCTTCCGTTAATCACAAGTGAATAATGAGCCTTCACTTATATAGTGGTGCCAGCAGTAAGGACCACCCATAATTTTAGATCATATATTATTTCTGTCCCATTAAGGATATAATACATTTATAATAGAGATATATTATTTATATTTATGGTCACACTTTATACAAACTATACTACTAAATTAAGTTATATGATATTAATTATACTTAATTAGTCCACATTAATGAGATAATTCAACAGGTGTTCTTTTAATATTTTTTAATGTATTATTCTTGAGCATAATCCATGCATGTTTTAATGCCTCCTTCATGTTTAAGATGATTGTAGTAGAAGTTGATGACAATCACAATAGTGAAACTTTCCTTGGGTAATTAATGGTAGTTTGGTTTGTCTTGATTCTAAACAATTAGGAGAAAAGATTTGGTAGAAAAGAATCTTGCAGCATGTGACCTTTAATGAAAATGGTAGTGTTTGTGCTGGTTTTGAGTCAAATTTCATCTTGGCTAGCTATTAGAAATGGCTTATATGGAAGGAGGTATGCAAATAAAGAAATTGTGGCATAAAAGGTAAACCAAAAAGAAGATGATGATAGAAAATGAAAGTGCCAGGAAAATTTATAAAAACAAAGAAAGAAGCTGAGCCATGCTTAGACTCACCATGATAATTTCTCCTCTTTCATTTATTATTTTCTTAATTTTTGGGGTCTTTAGGATGATATTATTACATGTTCTTAAGACCTAGTACAGATCTGGTCACTAATTAAATTGATACTGCATATCAAATCTGACAAAAGTTAAAACGTGGGACAGGCTCCTGATGCTACCGATTCCACATGGTTGATAGATTTAAGTGCTAGAACTCTTGCTACAATCTTAATTAGCATGATGTGCAATCAAGTGAAAATATCTTGGCTTTTCCTTTTCTTCTCATCTTCTTTGGCAATAATTTTAACCTTCCTAAGATTAAAAAAAAAAACCACAGAGCTTGCCTGACATTTTTGAAAAATCTTTGTCCTTAGACTAAGGATACAAGGTGTGGTAAAAGAGCACTGGGCCATATTAATGCTACTGATTAGATTAGTCAACTCTGTTTGACTTGGGAATTCCTTTTCTACAATTCCTTGCACTAATAGGCCATTTCAATGTTAGAAGTTCTACAATAAGAACACTAGAAAATGTTAAACATATATTAATATTGATATTTAAGAGTAATGCAATTCTCTGTTAATATTGATATTTTAACTTTTTTTTTCGTCTTGTCTATAGATGGAGCTCGAAGAATATTTTGGAAAGCACAAAAAAGATCAACGTTCATGGACTATGGAAGACGAAAATGCTTTTCTTGAAATGCTAGAGAAATGTGTTGCAAAAGGAGCAAGGTTAGATTGTGGCACTTTCAAACCAAGGACTTTACTTGCTATGGAGAAAGATTTGGCCCAAAAATGTCCAGAGAGTGGTCTTAAAGTAGTATAGGTTTCAAAGGAGATGCTAGAGTCGCATTTGTTCAATGTCTACTTGCAAAGTGAAGCTTTTTAGTAGTATAGGTTATAAATACTAGTTTTGTTGGTATTGTTCTCATCATAATTGTCAATATCATGATTCTACTAGCAAACTTATTATTTTTAGGATTGTTAGTATTAATGTTACTTTTGTTTTAAGAAATTGTTCTTGATTCTAAGAAAAAAATTGTTATTTCTAATGATATTTTTTATATGTAAAAATTGCTTTGCTAAAGTTTTATTTTTAATACGATTTTTTTTCTATTTTTTATTGTTTGATTCGTGATTTTATGTTTTTTTTGTTATTTTTAAATTATTGTTGTGTGACTTGAAAGAAAAAAAAGGTCAAGTTTTGAGTTAATATATAAATAAGAGTAATTTTGTCTAATAAAAAAATATCATCCTATCTTAATTTTAATCTTGCACATAACAAACATGGTAAAGGATAAAAAATCATCATATCTTATACTTAATTTTTGTATACACCAAACATAAGATAGGATGTTATTATCTAATTTTATCATATCCATAATCTTATCTTATCCTATCCTTATCCCATTAACCAAACATGCCATAAGAGTTTCAACCCTCGGATAAATAACAATTTCACTATCGTTTCTAGAGTTAAATTCATCATTTATCTCGTCCTTATTGTTATTAAAAAAAAAAAAAGAAAGAGCGGGGCTGTCGTGTCAGTCCCACTATTGAGAGTTTATTGAAGCATCAATGAAAGTTACTGTTGAATTACCAATGCAAATCACGTTATATATTTTGGGACATGAACACACACAGATAATGATATATCCTGACCCACAATATATCCTGGAAACAAGATTCTAGCTGACAAGTTGCATATTTATCAGATCAAGCAGGACCACTTTGCATTTTAGGCTCGTGCCAAAAGAAACAAATAATCCTCCTGAGCATACTGGTCTATTTATTAATGTCCTCCTGCAAGGCCTGCTTTGCCAAAAGCTTATTGAGCAAAGAAATCTCTGACATTGCAAAATTAGAGTTCAGTTACTTCGATCGGTATGGAAGGATTGATTATGCAAAACGATAATGGTTTCGCTTTGGCTAAGGCATCACACGTGAAAGAAGTGGGTGCAGATCATTGTTTTGCGAGTGAATATAAGAGTATGCATTCCTCCGCAGCTGCTGAAGATGCTGATCTTGAGATGCACTGTGAATTAATTGCTGGTGAATCTGTTCAACTACCAGGATGGTATGCTAATGTTCTCAAAGACTGGCCAGGTATATTTATATTTTTACATTTGGTCCGAGATGGAAATTCATTGTCATTGGCTACGTAGCTTCAGTATTTCAACTATTCTACGCGAGGTTTACATGTTAAGATTTTCTGAAAAGCACATTGGCATTAACTGTAAAAAATTAAAGCCTTGTAAATGCTTCCATCTTAACTAAAACCTAGCCTCCAGGTAGAATATTATATTATGAAATTTAAAAATACATCATTTTCAGTACTAAAGTTCTAATTTGTCTCATTTCAGCTTTTATTTTTACTAGTATAGAATACGTGTTGCTGTTTTCCAATACATTTGTAAATACGTAGTGATAGTGAATGTAAGCTGAGATTTGTTGATACACGAGTCAAAAAGTTGTTAATTTGAAGCGGCTTTACACTTTGCATGCAGGGGAGGCAAAATTCTACAAAATAGAAAAGGTTTTGTTTCATGGAAAGTCAGAATTTCAGAAAGTTTTTGTATTTCAGGTACCATCAAATATACGAAGCAACCAGAAAAAAGTTCTAAAAACACACAAACCGACTTACTGTCGGTGCTGTTTTTCTTAACAAATAATGCTTTTCCTTGTATATGTGTAGTCGGCAGAACATGGCAAGATTGCCATCCTCGATGGATCTCTTCAACTCACCGAGCGGGATGAATTTGCTTACCAAGAAATGCTCACTCACCTTCCTCTTTGCTCCATTCCAAGTCCAAAGAAGGTTTTCTTCAATCCTCTCTTCGTTACTCTTTTGACTTCAGGCTGAACATATATATAATTCTTAATCAAGCTAGAGAACAATGTTATTTTCAACAATGTTTACTTCAACTTTCTTCCTCTTTTAGGTTCTACTTATTGGAGGAGGAGATGGTGGTATTTTAAGAGAACTATCCCGTCATACCTCCATTGAGGAGATAGATATTTGTGAACTTGACAAAATGGTGATCGACGTGAGTAAACAAAAGTTCATCTCCAAAGTCATTTTGAACTACTATTAAGAAATCAAATAGATCTTACAATTATGGACTTCTTTCAGGTTTACAAGACATTCTTTCCCGACATAGGAGTTGGTTACGAGGATCCCAGGGTGACTGTACATATAGGCAATGGTATTCAACTCGGCAGTTTTCATAGCTCGTTCTCGTTTGGCCCTAATTGTCAAATATGTTTGGTTTTGTAGCTTCATGGACAGTGTTTTAGTTTCTGTTTCTCGTTAAAAAAAAAAAAACATGCAGGCGTAGAATTCATCAAGTCTGTTCCACCAGGCAGATATGATGCCATTATAATGGATGCATTCCAGGAGATGGGAATCTCTCATTTCCACTTATATTACCTTCAACTGGTTGAATCCCCCAATCCCAAACTGTAGTTTTATATTCAAAATAACGATCAGTTTCAACTCAAGCTACGTTCTGAATTATCAAACAGGGCCTCTCGCAGTAGAGCTCGTGGATAAACGCTTCCTCGAATCAGTGGCAAAGGCTCTTCGCCCTGGTGGAGTTATGTCATGCCCAGCAGAGGGCCCGTGGCAGAAAGATTTCAACGTTGCACACACGGTGGCAAATTGTCGCAAAGTATTCAAAGGATCTGTCAATTATGCTTGGACAACAGTTCCTGCATATGCTAGGCATGAACTTATATTAATCTGCAAACACAAAACTGTTTTCACAATTTTTTTTCCTTTGGCAAATCATTGATAATTGAGTGTACAACTTATGCATGTGGGTTCACTGTCGAATTTCACTTTCAGTGGGGTAATTGGATTCATGCTTTGCTCGACTGAGGGGCCAGCGGTAGACTTCAAACACCCAATAAATCCTTTAAATCCAGAAAGTTTTGGTGTAGCAAAAGAGCCACCTAAGTTTTACAACTCGGATTTAAGTAATTTTACCCCTCACCATTCCATTTTTCACTGGTCCATCTTTTTTGTTTTGGAATAATGAATTTAATTACTTTTGTTTTCTTTATTATTTCAGATTCAAGCTGCAGCATTCTGTCTTCCATCCTTCGCCATGAAGATGATTGGTTCAAAAATCTTATTAGCTGCTTAAAATGGCAACGGAATTGAGAAGGATTAAATTTGTCATTTGCTTGTTTTCAGTTTCATTTTAATAATAACGAGTCTTGGTTTTAATAAGAATAATTTCTAGCGAATAATTTCTAGCTTGAACCAAAGTCGTAAGCTGGCTAATTTAACAAATATTTACAATGTAAAAGAGGATTGTCACATCTCACATCCTTTTGGTAATAACCGTTTTAATTAAATTTGAAATTTTTAAATTCGACATTATAAAAATAATATAAAAATAAAAATATTATAAATTAAAATTTAATAAAATTAAAATATATTTTTGCCCTTTGTTGAAGTTGATTGGTCAAGAATGTTATCCACAAGCTTCGAGAAAGATAGCAACGGGAGATTGGGATGTCACATTCCACGTGTCAGATCATGCATTGCCATGCAGATGGATTGCAAGGAAAAACCCCCAATATTTTTTCTTAAAATCATAGTTATTAAATCGAGATACTTATCGTGAATCGAAATTTTATTTTTAAAAATCGAGTATCGAGTATCGAGTATCGTATCTTATCGTATCGTAAGATACGGTAAATAATTTTAAAATTAATTATAAATAATATATACACATGTAAGATAAATAAAATATTAAAAATATTATACATATTAATAGAATTAAGTAAGTATATGATAAAAATAAAAAAGTATGATTTTTTTCAAACACTTAATATCTTTATTAATAGTATATATTTTTAAAAAATATTTTTATATATTTTTTATTTTTAATTTTCTAACTAAAAGTTCATTTTTTTTCAATATTTCAAGATTAAATTATATAAAAAATATGTTTTTAAGTGTTTTTTGGGTTAAAAAACTATTAAAATTGCATTTTTAGTTAATTGGGCCAAATCAGATTTCTTTGGGCTTGGCCCATTGTTACTCTAAAGCGTATCGAAGTGAATCGGTGTATCGTACGATACGGATCAATTCACTTATGTATCGATAGATACGCTATCGATTTATTATAAAATCGATTCTTTGTATAGATACATATCAAATTTATACTGAATCGAACCGAATCGTACGATACGTATCGCGTATCGTACGATTTTGATAACAGAGCTTAAAGCTAAAGTATGAAAGGATAAAATCTTTAGTTGTACTAGCTTTAATCAATGCGGATCTTTTTTTTTATCCAAAAATCAATGCAGATCTCTGTAAGATGAGAAAGAAGAAATGAATAAAAGACAGAATACTTCAGCTAATTAATAGATGAGTCCATGTAGGACCTGCCGGAGTCAATAAAAAACATAAACGTGGATCGCGTACCGCATGACACAGACCAATAACATGCAACAAACGTGACATCGGATTATGGTGGCCTTTAATAGGCTGAAAGTTATAACTTTTGCACCATAATTTAAATGACTGTAATCTTTTTATAGCGCTTAGTTAGTAAAAAGTGATTTATCAAATAATTTTACATTTGCAATTACTTTACATCCAATTGATATAAAAATATTGCAGTCATTACTCATTGTATAGTGAAATTTTTATTTAAAACTAATATTGGAAAGCCCAATCTAAGAAAGGCCCATCATGAAGGCAGCACATCAAGCCACATGGTATGATCTTATTGTGCCACATTGTGCACTAGCGGGAGACCTCCTCCCTCTCAGTGGCAGACATCCTCTTGTCTAGTGGGAGACACCCTCCCGCGATATGATGAAACCTCTCGCTTGATGGGAGACAGCTTCCCACCTCCACCAAAGAAGCTTCTTGCATGGTCTTATTGACTTGTCGACTTCCGAAGAAGGGCTGCGACAGGCACCTTCTCGCATTCGAGGAACAACGGTCTCTGGAGTCCTTGAGACGTGCAGGGAACAGAGTCTTTGGAAGCGTAAAAAGATGATACTGCCCTCAGGTAATTACTCTGCAGTAATGGTAATTCACTTGCTTATAAATAGGCCACAGGTATTATTTTATTCCCTAATTTTTTACTATTTCTAGCTTTGACATTCAATATTCCTAATAATACTTTGCTGACTTAAGCATCGGAGTGTCTACGTAGGGAACCACCCCCTGCGTTCCTCTGACTTTCCTTATTTTGCAAAAGCTTTGGGAGACACGTGTAGAGAAAGACAAACAGCATACGTCAGCAATCATTCGTTGTTGTTTTGTGCAAAACAATTGGCACCCACCGTGGGGCATGAAATAAAAGCCGGTTGAAACTTTGAAGATGGTGAGAACAAGATTAACTACTGTCAGAGATGGAAAGTGGTGAGAACTCCATGAGTTCTCCTAAACAACCGACCCGCCATAGGATACAGGTAAACAAGGAAGAAGAGAGAACGATAGTGTTTATGGTGGAATTCGAAACCTTGACGTTACAGATCGAAGAAACAACTCAGGCGTCGAGGGCTATGGTCGATCTGTTTAAGGGAGTCATCCTGCAATTGAGCTTGCCACAAGCTGTACAGAACTTCGTAGGAGAGACGAGCCATAGAACACTGCTCTAGTCTTGATGATCAAGCTAGAATTGGAACCTGTTTGCTAGTTTTCCAAACAAGCATAAAATGCCAAGAGCACGGGACTCGGTAGGCACACTTACTGATATTCTAGGCCATAAAGATCAATAGACAGATAATAGAACCTAGACCAAGCTCGTAGGCTCAAAGTGACTCCAAAGTCAATGGGTCTGCCTGCACTTAAAAATCGATGCTAAAAATGGCATACTAATTGAAATCGTAGTTCACAAAACTAATCACTTATCAAAACTTAACTTCACAAAATGAAATGTGTCATCGAGATTCAAAGGCACCCATGTAGCACATAGGTCCCTTGGGATTATAAAGGTTGCTCCCATAGTCCCAAAGGTACACATTAGCATGTAAGTCTCTTAAGATACTAAAGGTGGCTCCCACGTTTCAAAGGTACTCTTGTAGCACTTAGGTTCAATAGGATTCTAGATGTAACTCCCACAATCGCAAATCTGATGACATTGTCCTCTTTGCCAAATTGGCCCACGGTTTTCAAAACACTAATCAAAACAGTTTTGAGTTTTCAAATATGTATAAGAGTAAATTTATTTCTAAAGTCAACTCAAAACTATGATTTTCAAGCTAAAAAATAATGTAAGTTATTATAAAACTTATGCATAAAAGTAGCTTAAACTGAATATGCTATGCGTCTACTCACATAAGCATCAATGAAATGCAACAATACACTTTGCATGGTGACCTAGTGTAGTCTAATGCAAACTATGCTTACATACACACAGGCTTATACACACATGAACAAAAACCACATAGTCACTTAAGTGTATACACATATCACTTCACTCAACACACAAGCTTAGCTGGCCACAACACACAAGATAAAAACTATATTTTCAT
This sequence comes from Heritiera fomes, assembly GCA_032173925.1. Classification (NCBI taxonomy): domain Eukaryota; kingdom Viridiplantae; phylum Streptophyta; class Magnoliopsida; order Malvales; family Malvaceae; genus Heritiera; species Heritiera fomes. Next base: position 7,746,779 of record JAPDPM010000022.1, on the reverse strand, counting down.
CCCAGCCCAAGCATTATACAGAATCACATTTCAATTGGATCTCATATCTTGCCTCTACTTATCTTAATAGCCAACCCGATAGTAATTACCTTAATTATTAACAATAACCTAAACATCTCCTACGAGATGATATTAACTTTATTTACTTAAACCACTTACCTTAAGCTTAGCAATTAGTTCCTTTAAGCCTCTAAATTGAAGCTCAAGCTTCCACACCACTCCAAGTCACTACACATAATTTCATTAACATCTCAATCAATCGTTCGTGTTAATTATATATAACTATACACATTCTATACAATCCACAATCATTAATTCTCCATTTCAATGCTCATATCATCACCTTCATTTCAATGCTCATATCATCACTAAGTTATGGGTGTTCATTCACAAACCCATATCATATCATAGTATTTTTAAACAATATCCATCACTTTTACATCACCATATGAATACTAAGAATCCCACCATTAATGTGAATCTTCTTAGTAACCCACGAATATTTAAATATTACTTTACTAAATATTCACTACAGTTCATAATTTCTAAAAATTAGATGATTATTTAATTGCTCATTCTATGGATGTACCCATAACAATTTCATCATCATATTATCATAAACATATGATGTTTAACATACAACAACAATTTCTTAACCCAAACAATTCAAACCACTACAACCAACAACACTTTCTTCACACTACAAATCATTATTCACATCAAAACACCATAATCATTCATAAACCAAGGTCAATTTCATCAAAACACAAAATTTCCTTACCCAAATCAAAGAGGCCAAACCCTAAAGGAGAGAATCTCACCAATTTCTTTCACTACAAACACCAAAAAACCTTTTAGGTATCAAATCTATCAAACCAAAGCTTAAAACTTCAAGAAATCCAACAAAAATCTTACCTTTCTTCTTGCTCCAATAGTGGCATCACTCTCTCTCTCTAAACCAACACTTTTTCTCTTTAATCATTGTGTCACGACCCGAATGTCAATGACATCCACTTAACACTTACTAGATTTGCTTACGAAAATTTCGAACCAAATTTTTCTTTTTCTACTTACGGTTTGTATTCGGTGTTAGTGTAGTATCTAAATTCCGATCCTATCTTACTCATATTATTTCTCGAGCTATGACACGTTTCTCAAAGAGGTTTTTCTTATGATTTTCGTCTTATTTTACTATTCCCAAAAGAAACAGATCGAAAACCTCCCCTTTGTATTTTATCAATTTCCCCAGGTATAATTCCCTGCACAAAACGCATTTCTAAATCACATAATACAACAGCTGGTGTTTCTCCACAATTTCATGCAATCACGTATTTCAAGATCTCGAGAGTTTAACCGTTTCTAAGTTCGTATCTACCACATTTATACATAATTCAAAACATAATTTAAGAGCTGGATCGGACTCGATAACCACCTAGACTCTCATAGTCATCTAATGCGATCCATAGTTACATCCCACATATTATCTTAGTACTGTGAAAGTTAACGTACACATAATTATCAAAATGATATACTATCAGTATACCTCAAAATACAAAATGCTAGCTCTGGAGAACGCAATGGGTACCACTACTAGGTACGATTTCCCAGGAGCCTACGCGAAGCCTGAGCCGGCTATCAACTCGTATGATCTGCAGTTGTTAAATTAAGGGGTGAGCAATCCACGGCTCAGTAAGTAGTTTAAATAAAACATACTAGGCTCATATCGTAAAACACGATCATACATGCTTGAGTTATTGTAAATTAGCATGTATGGGTTATACTAAGGTTTATTACCCTTTTTGTAAGTGTACACACGTCATAACTTACTCATACTTACTTTTCATCCTTAGTTACACCAGTCATCGTTCTTATTAACAATATAATTATGTGTGGAAGCACGAATATTCAAGTAGCACATGTTCAATGACATATATAGACATAACTCAAATAATCGAAAGAAACGAACATTCAAGTAGCACATGTTCAAATGGCATATATAGATATCATTCAATAATCACATACATCATGTGTCATATGCCTAAGATCTATGTCATCCTTCAACATTCATCGCCTTCATGAATCACAATCACTTACTTACTTATAATCGCAATACCCTACGATTTCTCATATTTCGTCGAAACTTGTGTAGCACTTAGTTCCCGAAGGATTTTAGAGGTGTGACGAACCAGCACAATCGGCCATGGCAACCTCTCTGGGCCCATCAGACAACGATTGCCTAGCTTCATCACTCATCCGTACTGTCCTCTATGGCCCAAAGTCCACTCGAGGTTTTAGAGATTATGACGAACCAGCACAATCGGCCATGGCAACCTCTCTGGGCCCATCAGACAACGATTGCCTAGCTTCATCACTCATCCGTACTGTCCTCTATGGCCCAAAGTCCACTCGAGGTTTTAGAGATTATGACGAACCAGCACAATCGGCCATGGCAACCTCTCTGGGCCCATCAGACAACGATTGCCTAGCTTCATCACTCATCCGTACTGTCCTCTATGGCCCAAAGTCCACTCGAGGTTTTACTCGGTTAATGCCTTTAGCACATCGAAGCTCGTGTAGCATGTAGTTCCCGAAGGATCCTAGAGGTGACTCCCACGGTTCGGAATTCGAGTCTTTACTCTTGGTACATAAAACTAGGTGCTAATTGAGGTCTATGGACTCAACATCGAGCCGATATGTGTATTTGGTACTCAACTCACGTATTCATACCCAAGCATAACAATATGTTAACATGTTCAATGATCATGAGAGTGCCATAACACATAACACATTACACAATACACGACAAAGATCACCTTTTAAATAAGGGCATTTCACAGGCACATTATGTTCGGTTTAAAACTCTTGCATAATTATTCTAATTATCTTACCCGTAATGCTCAACCAATATCCTATATAATTTAATTAATTATTTAATAAGGATTCCTTCATCTCTTACGAGACGATGCTAGTAAGATTTATTTAACCCACTTACCTCGGTGCTTGGTAGGTTACCTTTCCTCGATCCTCAACTCAAGCTAAACTCCTACACCGCTCCAAATTCACTACAATTAAATCAAATGATGTTTCAATAACATGTCTTAATTATATTTTGATCATATATCAATTATATGTCTTAGGATCTAAACTATTCTAACTCATTTCTTTGGTGAGGGACTAGATTCTTTATGTGTCTTTCGAAACATTATTTACTCGGTTTAATAACTCTTTACTTATTTTCTTTATAAGGCAATAAGAGGTTTATTAATTTGTATATGCTATTTCCTTTCTTTGTCTCTTGTTTAAATTTTCAAGTGAGTAGTATAAACATATATATATATATATTTATTTATTTCTTCGTATTTTAAGCAAGTAGTATACATACATATATGTATAAGTAATATATATGTACATGTATATATGGGTATTTGATACTAATGAAATCTAAATTCTTAGATTTTATTCTTTCATTCCCAATTATACAATTATATAAATATATAGCAATATATATATATATATATATATCATTTTACCTTACTCATAATAAATTCCTCATATTTACTAATGACATGCATATATGTATATATGCATATGCATTTAGCCAATTTTGTTTCACCATCCTCACCATATTATTCGTCATATATATAAAACATCATTTCATATTGATTTACATATTAAACACATTTATTAACTTAACTAAGGGAGGCAAAATCTTACCTCTTGGAACCTTTAAACCGAACCACTCTTAGTTTTCCTTGCCTGAACAGCACCAACAAAGCCCCCTTTTTCTTCAAGCCTGGTTCGGTCCCAACAGATGCCTTGAACCCTCAGCAATTAAACCTTGATTTCCGGCCCTCTTTCCTTCTCGTGGCAGTCCATTTCCTTCTTCAAAAACCCACGTTTTCCAGTTCACACACAGCTCCCATAAGCTGTCCACTGATTAGCCAACAATTTCCCTCTTTTTCCTTAATGTTACACTTCCGTTCAGCCCTCTCAAGGTCCTCGTTGACTATCCAAAGTGTGCTACACGAGGAGGAAAGGAAGACACGATGGGAGGCAGAGAAGTTTCAGACGATGAGTAGGAACGGGAGAAGGAAAAACGTGAGAAAGAAGGGCTGAGCACTTTTGTGTGTTTTAGGTTTTCTTTCTTTTTCTTTTAGTTTATTTTTTTTTTTAGTAGTATAGGTATAGGGCTGTTGTTAGACTTGCGGCAGAGCACTTTGGATTTGGGTGGGATTTTTTCCACCAAATCCGGCCATTCCTTTTTATATATATATATATTTATAATATAATATAGTATAATATAATATATATATACCATTAATATATAAACTATTATATTTCAAACCTTTTAATATATATATATATATAGCTTTATTAAAGATTACAATTTATATATAAATCTATCTCATACTTTATGTATTATGTATAGTATATAAATTGTAATACACTTATAATATGTATTTATTTATCCATGTTCACATATATATATATATATATATTTATATATATTCCCACATATATATTTCTTCCACTTATACAATTGTATTCTATATAATATATACTTGTATACTTGTTTTATTAAAACAATCCTACCTATATATTTGGTGGAATATATGCATCTCATTAGTTCATATTTAAATTCTTGAACTTAGTTATGAGATTTTCTAAATAACACAAAATTATAAGTTAATTGTTTTCTAATTCCACTAAAATGAGGTTTCATCCTCATTACTTGTCATAAGATTATTTCTTACAACATATATCATAATACTCAACTTACTCCATGTCTCTTATTTATTCACATCATGTGGTACAAAGTTTGTGGTTTTTACATCCTCCCCACCTTAGGAAATTTGGTCCCCCAAATTTTCTGTGTCTATCTGAAATAGGTGAGGGTATTTCTCTCTCATTAAGCTTTCTAACTCCCATGTGGCTTCCTCTGAAGAGTGGTGCTGCCAAAGCACTTTGACTAAAGGGATTGTCTTAGACCTCAATATCTTATCTTTCCTGTCTAAGATCCGAATTGGTCTCTCGACATAGTTTAAGTCCTCTCTAATCTCCAGTGGCTCATACTCGATCACATGAGATGGGTCCGGATGATATTTCCGTAGCATCGACACATGAAAGACGTTATGCACACCCGATAGCTCCGGGGGTAATGCTAGTCGATATGCTACGTCACCCACTCTCTCCAATATCTCAAACGGACCAATGTATCGAGGACTCAACTTCCCTTTCTTGCCAAATCTCATTATGGCTTTAGACGGAGAGATTCTCAAGAACACTTTATCACCCACTTGGAACTCTAAAGGCCTCCTTCGACAGTCGGCATAACTTTTCTGTCTACTTTGGGCTGTCCTCAGTCTATCACATATCAATCTCACATCTTCGGAAGCTTTCTCTACAATCTCCGGAGTGAATAACTTTCTTTCACCTACCTCTTCCCAGCCAATGGGAGACCTACACCTACGCCCATACAATGCCTCGTAAGGTGCCATCCCAATACTAGAGTGAAAGCTGTTGTTATATGCAAACTCCGCTAGTGCCAGATGATCATCCCATGAGCCTCGAAAATCCATAACACATGCCCTCAACATGTCCTCAAGTGTCTGAATAGTCCTCTCTGATTGCCCATCGGTTTGAGGATGGAAGGCTGTGCTAAAGCTTAGTTTAGTTCCCAAGGCATCTTGGAAGTGTTCCCAGAAACGGGAAGTAAACCGAGAATCCCTGTCCGAAACTATGCTCACTGGGACTCCATGTAACCTCACAATCTCCTTAACATACATATTTGCTAAGGCACTAAGCGAGTCAGTAGCCTTCATAGCTAGGAAATGAGCGGATTTTGTCAATCTGTCAACTATCACCCAGATCGCATCATGATTCCTACGAGTCCTCGGGAGCCCCATAATGAAGTCCATAGTCACATGCTCCCACTTCCATGTAGGTATGGGCAAAGGCTTTAGTAAGCCCGCTGGCCGCTGGTGTTCAATCTTAACCTTTTGGCACACTAGACACCTCGACACAAAGGTCGCTATATCTTTCTTCATACCAGCCCACCAAAACACCTTTCGTAAATTCTGATACATCTTCGTATTCCCTGGATGCATAGTGTATTTGGAGCTGTGTGCCTCTTCTAAAATTTGCCTCTTCAACATCTCATCATTCGGGACATAAATTCTACCCCTATATCTCAACAACCCATCATCTGAAACCCTAAACTCTGAGTCTTGTCCCGGTTGTATTCCACCAATGATCTCCACAAGTCTAGGATCCTCTTTCTGAGCTTGTCTAATTTGATCCATAATGTTAGGCTCTATCCTCAAGCTAGCCATCAAATACTCACCATCGGGCTCTAGGTTGATATTCAACTCTGAAAATTTCTCCAGCAAATCCCATTCCCGGACCATCATGTAACTAACAAAACCCACACTCTTCCTACTTAATGCATCCGCTACCCGGTTTGCTTTACCCGGATGATAGAGAATCTCGCAGTCATAGTCCTTCAATAGCTCCATCCATCTTCTCTGTCTCATATTCAACTCTTTCTGCGAGAATAGGTACTTTAAGCTCTTGTGGTCTGTATAAACCTGGAACCGCTCACCATACAAATAATGGCGCCATATCTTTAGCGCAAACACTACCGCTGCCAACTCCAGATCATGAGTAGGGTAGTTCCTCTCGTGGTCCTTCAACTGTCTTGAACCATATGCCACTACTCTACCATTCTGCATCAACACACACCCTAGACCCTGTAGAGAAGCATCACTATACACTGCAAATCCTCCGGATCCACTTGGAACCGTCAACACAGGAGCCGTAGTCAACCTTTGCTTGAGTTCTAGAAAGCTACGCTCACACGCATCATTCCATTCAAACTTGACATCCTTGCGTGTAAGTCGGGTTAGTGGAGCAGCAAGCTTGGAAAACCCCTCTACAAATCTCCTATAGTAACCTGCAAGCCCTAAAAAGCTGCGAATCTCGGTCACTGTTTTAGGCCTCTCCCAATTCATCACGGCCTCTATCTTAACTGGATCAACTGCTACACCATACTTGGATACCACATGCCCCAGAAAACTGATTTGTTCCAACCAAAACTCACACTTGCTGAACTTCGCGTATAGCCCTTCCTTCCTAAGAGTTTGGAGTACTATGTGGAGGTGGTGCTCATGTTCTTCCCGGGATCGGGAATACACCAGTATGTCATCTATGAACACAATGACGAACTTATCCAAGTGAGGCTTGAATACTTCATTCATCAATGCCATGAATGCTGCAGGGGCATTCGTTAGGCCGAATGGCATAACTAGGAATTCGTAGTGGCCATATCGAGTTCTAAAGGCTGTCTTTGGCACATCTTCCCCTTTAATCCTCAATTGGTGGTACCCCGACCTCAAATCAATCTTCGAAAATATTTGGGCACCTTTCAATTGATCCAACAGATCATCAATCCTAGGCAGGGGATACTTATTCTTCACCGTTGCTTGATTCAACTGCCTATAATCGATACATAGCCTCAAACTGCCATCCTTCTTTTTCACAAACAACACTGGAGCTCCCCATGGCGACACACTCGGTCTTATGAACCCTTTGTCCAACAACTCTTGTAATTGCTTTTTCAACTCCTCTAACTCAACTAAGGCCATTCGATACGGGGGCTTGGATATGGGTTGAGTGCCTGGGAGTAGCTCTATAGCAAACTCCATCTCTCTTTCCGGAGGTAGCCCTGGTAGCTCATCCGGAAATACATCGGAGAAGTCCTTGACAACTGGGATGTCAGACAGTTCCGATTGGCTCTTTTCGGCATCCTCGACAAACGCGAGATAGCCTTCACAAACAAATCAATCTCATATTAGTGAGACACCAATAAAATCATAATTATTCTATTCATTATCTCCAAGACGTAGTACAAGCTTTTCAGGTAAGGAGAAAGTAACAACTTTGCTATAGCAGTCCACACTGGCATGGTGGTTGGTTAGCCAATCCATGCCTAGTATTACATCAAAGTCATACATGTCTAATAACACCAAATCTACCACTAGGTATTTATCTCCCACCTTTACTTTACACTTACGATACACATGTTCGGTCATTTGAAATTCTTTGAGCGGAGTAATCACATGTAATAGATGTCCTAAGGGCTCACACTCTATATGCAATTTACTAGCAAACATAGGTGAAATAAAGGAGTGTGTTGAGCCTGGATCAACAAGTACAAATGCTTCTAAATTACAAATAGTAAGCTTACCCTTAATGACCGAACCAGAAGCGTCGGCTGTTTCTTGGTCGAGAGCAAACACCCTTCCATGCTCCATGGGTTTCTTACCCTTATCTTGGGCCTTCTTCTGCTGGGCTATCGATGGTCTATCATCTCGTTTTTCTGTGGCCTTAGGATGGGGGCAATCTCTAATCAAGTGGCCTCTTTCACCACAATTAAAACAAGCTCCGGAAGATTTAAGACAAGGTCGATTCCTATGAATTCTGCCGCAAGCAGTACACGGCTGAGAAGTATCAATGGGTGTTGTAGTTACGGCTCGAGTAGTGGGTGTAGCTGTAGTAATAGGCCTAATAGCCTGTGGTCGAGGCGCAACAAACTTCTGCCTCTTACTAGGGCCCTGATATCTTCTTTGTTCTGGCCTCCTTCTATCAAATCTTTTATTAGGGGGCTGGTTCGGCTTGGGCTGTCTTCTAGCATCATATTCAACCTGAGAAGCCTCAATTTCTTGTTCGACTGTCAATGCCTTCCTCACAACAGCCGCATACTCCGTAAGCTCAAAGGGCCTAACTCTACCCCTAATATTGGACCTCAAACCCGAAGTGAATTTCTCTGCCTTCTTCTCATCATTGTTGGCATAATCCGCATCATATTTGACTAAGGCAGTGAATCGGGTCTCATACTCCTCTACTTTCATAGACCCTTGCTTTAGTTCAAGAAACTGTGTCTTCTTCTTTCGTCTTGCCACTGCCGACACATAATAATCCATAAAAGTCTCAACAAACTTCTCCCATGTAATAATGGGATCTTTGGCCAATACCAAGGGCTCATTAGTCTTCCACCACTTCTGAGCCTCACCTCTCATCATATACACGGCTAAGGATACCTTCTCGGTGGAATTGCAGCCCATGTATTTAAAGAGGAACTCCATCTCCTCTATCCACTCTTCCGCCTTAGTGGGATCTTTTTCCCCCTTGAACTGTGGAGGATTCATCTTTTGAAATTGCTTCAAGAGAGACATATTCCGATCCACTGGACTCCCAACCTGAATAGTAGCTGGCTGCGACACGGCTACTTGGGGTGTAACTGGAGGAGGAGCAATCTGTGGCTCTACGGGAGTCGGTGGAGGCGGGTACCTGTGGTGGTGCAGGTGGAGGCACTACGGGAGCAGATGGAGGCACCAAAGGTGCTGAAGATGCATGTGGAGGTGGCGGAGCCTGAGGTACACTAGTTTGGTTTGCCACAAGTTGTTGTAGCAAGGCTGTCATAACCTCATAATTCTGCTCCATTCTAGCCATCCTCGCCTCCATGCTATCCGGTGGTGGTGGAGTCGGATGTGGAGGAGTCGGATGTGGAGGTGATGGAGGTGCAGAGGGTGAAGGAGTCGAGGGTGGTATTGCTGACCCCCGAGATGGCCTCCCGGGTCCACCTCTACGTCTCGTTCTCCTCATTCTACTCAAATTTCAAGTGCCTATACCAAGAGCAGATCAATCTCAGTATAAGTCAAATTTGGAAACTTTCACATAAATTTCACAGTACATGGGATGTAACGCTACAGACAATCTAACTACACTACCACGTACTAGACAAACCATGCTCTGATACCATTTAATCTGTCACGACCCGAATGTCAATGACATCCACTTAACACTTACTAGATTTGCTTACGAAAATTTCGAACCAAATTTTTCTTTTTCTACTTACGGTTTGTATTCGGTGTTAGTGTAGTATCTAAATTCCGATCCTATCTTACTCATATTATTTCTCGAGCTATGACACGTTTCTCAAAGAGGTTTTTCTTATGATTTTCGTCTTATTTTACTATTCCCAAAAGAAACAGATCGAAAACCTCCCCTTTGTATTTTATCAATTTCCCCAGGTATAATTCCCTGCACAAAACGCATTTCTAAATCACATAATACAACAGCTGGTGTTTCTCCACAATTTCATGCAATCACGTATTTCAAGATCTCGAGAGTTTAACCGTTTCTAAGTTCGTATCTACCACATTTATACATAATTCAAAACATAATTTAAGAGCTGGATCGGACTCGATAACCACCTAGACTCTCATAGTCATCTAATGCGATCCATAGTTACATCCCACATATTATCTTAGTACTGTGAAAGTTAACGTACACATAATTATCAAAATGATATACTATCAGTATACCTCAAAATACAAAATGCTAGCTCTGGAGAACGCAATGGGTACCACTACTAGGTACGATTTCCCAGGAGCCTACGCGAAGCCTGAGCCGGCTATCAACTCGTATGATCTGCAGTTGTTAAATTAAGGGGTGAGCAATCCACGGCTCAGTAAGTAGTTTAAATAAAACATACTAGGCTCATATCGTAAAACACGATCATACATGCTTGAGTTATTGTAAATTAGCATGTATGGGTTATACTAAGGTTTATTACCCTTTTTGTAAGTGTACACACGTCATAACTTACTCATACTTACTTTTCATCCTTAGTTACACCAGTCATCGTTCTTATTAACAATATAATTATGTGTGGAAGCACGAATATTCAAGTAGCACATGTTCAATGACATATATAGACATAACTCAAATAATCGAAAGAAACGAACATTCAAGTAGCACATGTTCAAATGGCATATATAGATATCATTCAATAATCACATACATCATGTGTCATATGCCTAAGATCTATGTCATCCTTCAACATTCATCGCCTTCATGAATCACAATCACTTACTTACTTATAATCGCAATACCCTACGATTTCTCATATTTCGTCGAAACTTGTGTAGCACTTAGTTCCCGAAGGATTTTAGAGGTGTGACGAACCAGCACAATCGGCCATGGCAACCTCTCTGGGCCCATCAGACAACGATTGCCTAGCTTCATCACTCATCCGTACTGTCCTCTATGGCCCAAAGTCCACTCGAGGTTTTAGAGATTATGACGAACCAGCACAATCGGCCATGGCAACCTCTCTGGGCCCATCAGACAACGATTGCCTAGCTTCATCACTCATCCGTACTGTCCTCTATGGCCCAAAGTCCACTCGAGGTTTTAGAGATTATGACGAACCAGCACAATCGGCCATGGCAACCTCTCTGGGCCCATCAGACAACGATTGCCTAGCTTCATCACTCATCCGTACTGTCCTCTATGGCCCAAAGTCCACTCGAGGTTTTACTCGGTTAATGCCTTTAGCACATCGAAGCTCGTGTAGCACGTAGTTCCCGAAGGATCCTAGAGGTGACTCCCACGGTTCGGAATTCGAGTCTTTACTCTTGGTACATAAAACTAGGTGCTAATTGAGGTCTATGGACTCAACATCGAGCCGATATGTGTATTTGGTACTCAACTCACGTATTCATACCCAAGCATAACAATATGTTAACATGTTCAATGATCATGAGAGTGCCATAACACATAACACATTACACAATACACGACAAAGATCACCTTTTAAATAAGGGCATTTCACAGGCACATTATGTTCGGTTTAAAACTCTTGCATAATTATTCTAATTATCTTACCCGTAATGCTCAACCAATATCCTATATAATTTAATTAATTATTTAATAAGGATTCCTTCATCTCTTACGAGACGATGCTAGTAAGATTTATTTAACCCACTTACCTCGGTGCTTGGTAGGTTACCTTTCCTCGATCCTCAACTCAAGCTAAACTCCTACACCGCTCCAAATTCACTACAATTAAATCAAATGATGTTTCAATAACATGTCTTAATTATATTTTGATCATATATCAATTATATGTCTTAGGATCTAAACTATTCTAACTCATTTCTTTGGTGAGGGACTAGATTCTTTATGTGTCTTTCGAAACATTATTTACTCGGTTTAATAACTCTTTACTTATTTTCTTTATAAGGCAATAAGAGGTTTATTAATTTGTATATGCTATTTCCTTTCTTTGTCTCTTGTTTAAATTTTCAAGTGAGTAGTATAAACATATATATATATATATATTTATTTCTTCGTATTTTAAGCAAGTAGTATACATACATATATGTATAAGTAATATATATGTACATGTATATATGGGTATTTGATACTAATGAAATCTAAATTCTTAGATTTTATTCTTTCATTCCCAATTATACAATTATATAAATATATAGCAATATATATATATATATATATCATTTTACCTTACTCATAATAAATTCCTCATATTTACTAATGACATGCATATATGTATATATGCATATGCATTTAGCCAATTTTGTTTCACCATCCTCACCATATTATTCGTCATATATATAAAACATCATTTCATATTGATTTACATATTAAACACATTTATTAACTTAACTAAGGGAGGCAAAATCTTACCTCTTGGAACCTTTAAACCGAACCACTCTTAGTTTTCCTTGCCTGAACAGCACCAACAAAGCCCCCTTTTTCTTCAAGCCTGGTTCGGTCCCAACAGATGCCTTGAACCCTCAGCAATTAAACCTTGATTTTCGGCCCTCTTTCCTTCTCGTGGCAGTCCATTTCCTTCTTCAAAAACCCACGTTTTCCAGTTCACACACAGCTCCCATAAGCTGTCCACTGATTAGCCAACAATTTCCCTCTTTTTCCTTAATGTTACACTTCCGTTCAGCCCTCTCAAGGTCCTCGTTGACTATCCAAAGTGTGCTACACGAGGAGGAAAGGAAGACACGATGGGAGGCAGAGAAGTTTCAGACGATGAGTAGGAACGGGAGAAGGAAAAACGTGAGAAAGAAGGGCTGAGCACTTTTGTGTGTTTTAGGTTTTCTTTCTTTTTCTTTTAGTTTATTTTTTTTTTTAGTAGTATAGGTATAGGGCTGTTGTTAGACTTGCGGCAGAGCACTTTGGATTTGGGTGGGATTTTTTCCACCAAATCCGGCCATTCCTTTTTATATATATATATATTTATAATATAATATAGTATAATATAATATATATATACCATTAATATATAAACTATTATATTTCAAACCTTTTAATATATATATATATATATAGCTTTATTAAAGATTACAATTTATATATAAATCTATCTCATACTTTATGTATTATGTATAGTATATAAATTGTAATACACTTATAATATGTATTTATTTATCCATGTTCACATATATATATATATATATATATATATATATTCCCACATATATATTTCTTCCACTTATACAATTGTATTCTATATAATATATACTTGTATACTTGTTTTATTAAAACAATCCTACCTATATATTTGGTGGAATATATGCATCTCATTAGTTCATATTTAAATTCTTGAACTTAGTTATGAGATTTTCTAAATGACACAAAATTATAAGTTAATTGTTTTCTAATTCCACTAAAATGAGGTTTCATCCTCATTACTTGTCATAAGATTATTTCTTACAACATATATCATAATACTCAACTTACTCCATGTCTCTTATTTATTCACATCATGTGGTACAAAGTTTGTGGTTTTTACACATTGCAAAATATGGCCTTTAGAAGGTAAAGGAGTATGTGTTGTTAGTTTGATTACAAGATTTTTAAAGAAAACTAAGAGATTTTGTGAGAAAATGGTATTTTTACTCTTTTTCCTTTTCTTTAAGGTGCTCACGGGTTGGGGGGTTCAAAATGGTTGGTAGGTTCTGATTTTCTAGCCATTAAAAGGCTTTAAAAATGGATGAAAATGGTTTAGGTCTTGTTTAGCAAAGATAGGAAAGGAAAGTGTTAAATGCAAACTTAGTGGTTACCATTAACTCTTCCAACTCAAACTTATTTCATATTTTAAGAATGTTTTAAGAGTGTTTTGAAAATTCTTAGGAAGAGTATTAGTGGCAATTATAAGGTCGTATAAGGGTTTCGCTTTGTTTTATGGTTTAAAATCACTATTTATGTCAAATGTCACTATTAATGTTAAATCTACTACTCACAATGTAACTTCATTTAATTCTTTAAATTTTCATGCGATGACACTAGGTATCACATAATAACTTATTAGATGTGTCATTGATCATTTGGCAATGCCAAAAACGTGATCCAATTCTCAAAAATCGAGTACGTATGAAAGCTTGATGCTTAGAGCCTAAAATAACTATTCAAGTGTTATTTGATAATTTTAATTGAATTTGGAGGTGATTTTGACCAATTTGAGTAGGAACAAGGTCACAATACTTATTCTGGAGTGTGTTGGATTCATTTCTCAGTTACCCCTAAAAATTGCAAAAATGATAGTTTTGCCCCTGATTCCTTGATAACTCCAATTTAGTCATATCCAAAATTTCAGTTCTCACTTATCACATTGTCTTAGTCCTCTTCACTTCATATTTATATTTTTCCTTAATAATTGACCCCTATTTGTACCCTATTATTAGAGTACGATCAAAATCTCATATTCAAACACTTAGTGCATTTTCATTTAATTAGTGTCTGAGACAAATGTACAATAAAATTAGGGTTTTCAAAGCAGAAACTTATGAATAGTTCATCTAGGGTTATTTAACTAGTGATATTTGGACTAGTATTAATGGTTTAAGTTATTTTGTATTAACTTGTCATTGGATAGATAAATAATGGTGCATATAAAAATGTATTTTATCTTCAATTGTATTAGAACAATCGCATAATGCATATACTATTACTCAATATATTACTAACGTGTGTGTAATTGTATGGTATTGAAAATAAAGTTTTTTTTATTACTTTAGATAATGTTTTGAGTAATACAGTAACTATTCCTATGTTAATTAGAATTTTAAACCTAATTTTAGGTTGTGTAGTTTTTCATACTAGATGTGCATGTCATAAAAAAAAATTTGTGTTCAAAATGGTTTTGTATTAGTGGCATAATTTCAATCGAAA
Organism: Heritiera fomes; assembly: GCA_032173925.1. Taxonomy (NCBI): domain Eukaryota; kingdom Viridiplantae; phylum Streptophyta; class Magnoliopsida; order Malvales; family Malvaceae; genus Heritiera; species Heritiera fomes. The sequence continues at coordinate 7,731,728 of JAPDPM010000022.1, read as the reverse complement.
AATTTTAAAATTTAGCAAAATGGATCCGCAACCCAAATCACAAACGTGAATGGAAGCGAATTTGTCAAACAAATAACTTAAATCCTAAAGCATTTTCACTTCCCATGGAAACAAGATGGAACTCACTTCATCGTTTGCTTAGCTATTATCTATTTTACATTATAAAGATATTATTATTCCTTTTTATAATAATTTTACAAATACACGTTGCCTTACAAATTGATGATAATGATTGGCTTCTTATTTAGAGTTGTGTTGATTTACTATCTACTTTTAAATATACAAAAGAAAGATTTTCCACTCATACACCTTATTTTGTTCTTATAGTTTTTACAATATTTGAAAAGTTTTTGCAATTTATGAATGACGAGAATTTATCTTTTTTTGTCTATGACATGGAGAAAAAATTTTAAAAATATTGAGAAACAATTTCTCATATTCATTTTATTGCATTTTTATTAGATTCTAGTCAAGATAAAGAAAATGTAGATTTTTTTAAAATATTATAGACTTTCTTGGGATTGATTATATTGATGACTAAAAGTCGTCAATTAATATGTTCTTTCGAGATTTCTTTTCTTTTTATAAAGGTGAGAAGGAGTAGTCCAACCAAGGACAAGAATCTAATGAAGAAACTGATAATGGTGGTGGCAACCAAGGTATTCTTAATGCAATTAAGGCAGCAACAAGGAAAAGAATGAAGTTAAAATGAAAAGGCAACGGATCTAAATTATCATCCACTTCTCGACAATGGATATAGTTCGAATGAGCTACAATTTTTCTTTGATCAAAGTTTTGAATAGACAAGAACTTTGATACACTCCAATGGTGGAAAGAAAACTAAAGGCAATTTTCGATTTTAGCTTTCATGGCCCGAGATATTTTCATGGTGGAAGCATCATTCATTGCTTTAGAATTCGCATTCTTGACATGTGGAAGAATCATTGGAGATCAATAAACCAATCTTAGTCTGGCTTCATTATGCATGCTAACGTGCCTCAAAAATTGGTTTAAAGCCAAATCCCGCAATAAAGAATTTGAAATGGCCAACGAGTTCACCTATAATCTTTCAAAGAAGAAGGAAAAAATTTCTAAGAAATCCTTATAAATTATGAGTAATAGGAAATGGTCTGAAATACAATTAGGCAATAGAAAAATAGGTTTATTTTTCTTTCTTTGTAAATTTTATGTAGATAAGTTCAATCATAGTAAATTTTTTTATATACTACGATCTCGTGGTTTTTATCCTTCTAACTTTTGAAGGGTTTTCCATATAAAAAATCTTTGGTTTCCTTCTTCTCCTTTATTATTGTCATTTATTATTGATATGACAAAGTTTACTTACGATGGGCCAGACCCAATAGCGTCAAAGCTCACCACGTGGATGAGAATCACTGGGCCACGTGGCCTTCAGCGACAGAAGCCAAAGTATCCGAATAACGTCTGTCACTGGCGACAGACTCTAGGCCTATCGCCTGTAATCATAATGCGACATATGGCACCATATTCGGCTCCCGCTAGCGTCAGGGTCCTGTCGCTAGGCCTTACCCGTCTGTGACACATGGCGCCATATTCAGCTCCCGCTACGCGACAGACCCCTCACGCCACAACGTCCCGCAATATGGGTCTCTCGCTGGCGACAAGCCTTGATTTCTCCCAATTTTCGAGGAACTTGTGTTATATCGGGACACAAACTTTCAACAAGATGATGGACTTATCCTCAAATAATTATCCCAAAATATTGGCCTATAAATAGGCCCCCCAGGTCCAATCTTACTCTCTAATTTTTTGACTACTGGCTTTTACGTTTCCCAATACTGAAGAAATTTCTGCTGACTTAAGCATCGGAGTGTCTACGCAGGGAACCACCCCTGCGTTTCTCTGACTTTTCTTGTTTTACAGAAGCTTCTTGGAGACACGTGGAGACTTAGTACGAACATCGACGTCTGCATACCTTTATTGTTGTTTTGTGCAACAACAATTGGCGTCGTCTGTGGGAAATGTATAAAAAGCCAATCGAGATTTTCTAAGATGGTGAGAACAAGGTCGACAAACGTAAGGGTCGGAAGTGAGGAAAACTCTGCGAGCTCCCCTGAACAACAGATTCTCCAGACGAACCAGGTGAACAGGGAGGAAGAAAGAATTACTGTGTCGGCGGCAGACTTCGAGGCTCTGAGGCGACAGAGTGAAGAAACAACTCAGGCGCTGCGAGCCATGGTGGATCTGTTCCAAGGAGTTCTCCCGACATTGGATCTGTCGCCTGCCGTGCAGAACTTGGTAGGAGGAACAAATAGAGGTGTCCTGCCGCAGGTGTTTGGGCGACAGGAGGACACGACAGCGGCAGACCCCTCTCGTCAGTGAGAGGTTCCCCCTGTGGAAGAGCATGACATTCACCAGGGTCCGGCAGGACAGGGGAGCAAGAGGCCTGTCGCAGGCACCCAGCAAGAGATTGAGGAAGCAATAGTTTTAGAGCCTGTGACAGGGGTCAGGCGACAGGTTCCATGTGTAGGCCGACAGGTGTCTGGGTGAGAGGACATTGACCGGGCGACAGGGTCTACTGCCCATCACCATGACTTGTCAAATTTTGCTGGTACCAACTTGGAACATGGTATTGAAAGTGCTGGAAAGAACGGCGTTGAAGATCAAAGCACTTGGGGAACCGGGTCGGAGTTTGACCCCACTTGGTGCACGCAAATGGTACGGACAAACGCATCTCAAGCTAAAGGCAAGGAAGTAGTCAGAGACCTACCTGATTCGTCTCATATTCGAAATCAGCTCGCTCCCCCCGTGTACATGAAGAAGATGATAGAACAGGTACTGGAAGAAAAAAAGTTAGTGTCCGCAGAAGAGAACCAGAGGAGAAGAGTACTGTTCTGCACGATCATTATGCAAAAACCTCTGCCCCCAAAGTTCAAAATGCCACAGATGACCGCATACACCGGAAAGATGGACCCCTATGACCATATACAAAACTATGAGGCCCTAATGTTGTTACATGGATGGGAAGACGAGATAATGTGTAGGGCCTTTTCCTTAACTCTGTCCGGACATACGATGAAATGGTTTAATAACCTGCCTGAAGGGTCCATTATCTCTTTTGACCAACTGCGAAGCGAGTTTCTCAAGGCGTTTGCAGTGAATAGTCAGAGAAGGAAGGAACTGACCTATTTGCTCACTATTAAGCAGGGAGCTAAGGAGTCATTGAAGAGTTATGTGGATCGGTTCAGAGATGCTACTTTGGAGGTACGAGATCTGCAACTCGGTATAGCCGTGGCAGCCATGTTACAAGGGACAAGGTCTGAGAAATTGCAAGAATCTCTGTCGCTAGACCAGCCAACTACCATCTCAAACCTTCTTTTCCGCGCACATAAATATGTAACCGATGAGGAAGTAATGAAAATGGTGGCGATAGGAGAATCTAAGGATGGAAGGAAACGAGGACGAAAGGTCACTGAAGCATCTTCTAGCCAACCGAGAAAGTTTGAGAAAGCTCCTACACTAAAATACAATTCCTATACCCCACTCACTGAATCTCGGGCTTCAGTGTTAGCAGCTATTGAAGGATCAGGGCTTATACAGACTCCAAAGAAGGCATCAGGGAATTTGGGCCGTGATTTAAGGTCGTACTGCGATTACCACTCGGCGCATGGGCACACGATCGAGAAATGTAGGGAGTTGATGAATCAACTAGAAAAACTAGCACGAGAGGGAAAAATAGACCGTTTCGTGTGGAGAGGCGACAGAAACAACTATCCTACGCGGAACAGAGGAAATCAATTTAGAGACAAAAGAGGTGAAAACAGGGCACCTATGAGACGAAATGAAGGTAACAAGAGAGATAATGACGGTAGAACAGAAGGAAGGAATCGAGAGAAAGATAATGAACCCACAGTGCCAGCTATTAATGTAATATCCGGAGGTGAATCATTAGCTGGTACTTCTTCCTCATCTCGAAAATCTTATGCTCGATTGGCCCACCAAATTAACTCAGTAATGGGGGAAAAAACTGGATGAGGAACCCATTACTTTTACACCAGCCGATAGAGGAGATGTAGTGGTTCCTCATGATGACCCGATGGTAATTACAGCTGTGGTAGCAAAGCACCCAGTGAGTCGAATCTTGGTCGACAATGGGAGCTCAGTGAACTTAATCTACTGGAACTGCTTTGAAAAGATGAATATCATGGAGGACAGGTTGAAGCCAGTACCTACACCCTTATACGGTTTCTCTGGAGAGAAGGTAAAGGTAGCAGGCGCCATTCAGCTACCTGTTACATTGGGGGAAAGCCCAAAAGATGTCATCCGACAAGCGTTGTTTATGGTGGTGAGATCAGCGTATGTGGCTTACAATATGATCTTCGGGCGGCCATTGTTAAATGACATGAGAGCGGTGGTACATCCCTGCTATTTGTTAATGAAGTTTTCGACTCCTCACGGTGTTGGACAAGTGAAGGGAGATCAAAAGAAAGCCAGGACGTGCAATGTCGCATCCACCACATGTAAGGGGATTCAGAGGAAGGAAACCCTTACAATTGAAGAAAAGCCTAAGCCAAAACCTGATGAGGAGATGGAAGCAATCCGGTTGGATGAGAAAGATGAAGAAAGAATAATGTACATAGGGAGCCAGTTACCTGAAGAAGTGAAAGGGGAAATAATCCGATGCCTAAGAGAGAATAGTGATGTATTCGCACGGACCCCAACCGATATGCTCGGAATTAACCCTGAAGTTGTTTGTCATCGGTTGAACGTAGTCTCGGGGGCAAGATCGATAAAGCAAAAGAAGAGGAATTTTGCTTCAGAGAGGCAACAGGCAATAAACGAAGAAATTTCGAAGTTGTTACAAGCGAAATTCATTAGAGAAGTTAACTATCCAGAGTGGTTGGCCAACGTTGTTATGGTAAAGAAAGCCAACGGAAAATGGAGAATGTGTGTGGACTTCACGAATCTGAACAAAGCTTGCCCAAAGGATTCGTATCCACTACCCCGAATTGACAAGTTGGTAGATGAAACTTGTGGGTATGAATTACTTAGTTTCTTGGATGCCTTTTTAGGGTACCACCAAATCATAATGCATCCAAATGATGAGGAAAAGACTTCATTCATTACCGATAGTGGGACATATTGCTATCAAGTAATGCCATTCGGTTTGAAAAACACGGAGGCTACCTACCAGCGCATGGTAAATAAGGTGTTCCAAGACTTGTTGGGCAACACCATGGAAGCTTATGTTGATGATATGATCATCAAAAGCCGACAGGAAGAATCACATGCTGAGAAAATGACGAAGGAATTTCATGTGCTGCGACAGTACAAGATGAAGTTGAATCCCAATAAATGTGCATTTGGGGTGAGATCCGGAAAGTTCTTGGGATTCATGATTACTAATCGAGGGATAGAGGCTAATCCCGAGAAAGTTCAAGCTATTTTGGACATGAGGCCACCTAATACTGTAAGAGAAGTTCAAAGGCTGACAGGGAGGATAGCAGCCTTGAGTCGTTTCTTGTCCAAATCAGCTGAAAGAAGTCTACCATTTTTCAAGACGATAAAGACAGGAAAGAACTTCAAATGGACAGAAGAGTGCAACGACGCCTTTGAAAGGTTGAAAGACTACCTGAAAGAATTGCCTCTATTATCTCAGCCACAACCCGGAGACCAACTCCTCATGTACCTCGGTGTAGGAGAAAAAGATATAAGTGCAGTCCTACTAAGAAAAGAAGGAGACAGAGATTGCCCGATCTATTATGTAAGCAAAGTCCTGCTAGATGCCGAGGCAAGGTACCCCTTAGTTGAAAGAATAGCTTTATCCCTGGTGATGGCAACTCGGAAGTTGTGGCCTTACTTCCAAGCTCACTCGGTGACTATCTTAACGGATTAGCCCTTGAGGTAAATACTGCAGAAACCAGAACACTCTGGGCGTCTAATTAAATGGGCTATCGAATTGAGTGAATATGACATTCACTTCCAGCCTCACCAAGCAATAAAAGGACAGGCATTGGCAGATTTCATTGTAGAATGCACTGGACGAGAGGTCCAAGAGGAAACAGAGTTAGTCTGGTGGAAATTATTTGTTGATGGAGCTCGTAACATGGATGGCAGTGGAGCCGGAATTGTGCTAATATCGCCTGACGGGGAAACCTATGAATATTCCCTACGTTTCGATTTCCCAAGTTCGAACAATACAGCCGAGTACGAAGCCTTGATAGCTGGGATGAAACTTGCTAAGAAACTAGGAGTCAGCAACTTAGTGGCCTATAGCGATTCACAATTGGTGGTAAACCAGTTCTCGGGAGAGTATGAAGCACGAGAACCCGCCTTAGTCCCTTATCTGCAGAAGGTACAATTGTTGGCACAGTTATTCCAGAACTTCCAGCTGACTGAGATAAATCGGACAGAGAACAACCATGCAGATGCCCTTTCAAAATTGGCTTCTTCCAGAGGGGTCAAAGGGGGTATCATCAAAGTGGAATCCCTCGCTAAGCCAAGTATCGAAGAAGAAGGTGTCTGCGATGTCGAGATCGGAGATGATTGGAAAGTCCCGATCAAAGACTATATATTGGGGAACACACTCCCAACTAACAGTGACGAGGCTCGAAGGTTGATATTGAAAAGTGTCAGGTTTACCGTAGTAAATGAAGAGCTCTATAAGCGAAGCTTCACAATGCCCTTACTGAAATGCCTAGGGCCCCAACAGGCTGAGTACACCTTAGCTGAAGTTCATAAGGGAATATGCGGAGAACACTTAAGGGCTCGTGCCTTGGCCTCGAAAATACTGCGCGTAGGGTTTTATTGGCCTACACTAAGGAAGGATGCCACAGACAAAGTGAGAAGATGTGAAAAGTGTCAGAAATTCACTCCAATAACAACCATGCCTGTTTCGGCCCTTCAGAACACCCTCCAACCAACTCCGTTCGCACATTGGGGACTAGATATCCTGGGACCCTTTCCACTAGGCTCAAGACAACGGAAATACTTGCTTGTGGCCACGGATTACTTCACGAAGTGGATAGAGGTCGAACCTTTGGCTACAATTTTTGAGAAGAAGGTGGAAGCACTAGTGTGGAAAGATATAATTTGCCGATTTAGGATCCCCCGTGTGATAAATGCAGACCATGGGAAGCAGTTCGACTGTGATGCTTTTCGGGATTTCTGCAAAGGCCTGAACATTCTCCTAAGAATATCTTCTGTGTCTTACCCGCAGGCTAATGGGCAGACAGAGGTGAGTAATCAAACTATACTACATGGGTTGAAGACCAGACTAGACAAAGCAAAGGGAGCATAGGTAGACGAGCTCCTGAGTGTCCTATGGGCCTACAGAACGACAAGCAAGGTGTCGACAGGGGAAACACCGTTCAATTTGGTGTATGGGACTAAAGCCCTCATCCCAATAGAAGTTGGAGCTGAGTCACCCCGGTTGGTCCCCTACATCGAGGAGCTCAATTCTCAAGGACTAAGGGAGAATCTAGACCTAATAGATGAGCTGAGAGATAAAGCAAAAATGAGATTGGCTGCTTACCAACAGAGGGTAGCTACTTATTACAATGCACGAGTTAAAAATAGAGAGTTACCAGAAGGAGACTTGGTATTGAGAAAGTCGGCAATTACAAACGCCCATAAGGAAGATGGAAAGCTCCGGGCTAATTGGGAAGGACCATACAGAATCAAAAGAATGGTCGGACCTAGCACATGTACCTTAGAAACCTTGCAAGGAAAAAAGATATCAAAGACTTGAAATGCCAACCATCTTAAACTGTACTGGCAGTAAACGTTGTACTTCTTTTCTGATTATGATTATTCTTGTCTTTACTTTTCCATTTATGATTATTCTTGTCTTTTCCATCAATGGCTCTGTTACTTTACAGATATTATTGTTTTGCAATTATCTGATTCATTAATAAAGGCCAGCCCATCATTTCCTATAATTTTCTAATGCAATGTGTGAGACAGATTATGTGTTACAGGAATTGAAATGAGGCAACAGCTGGCAAACAAAAGTCCCTAAGCAAAAAATGCGAGAAACGGGCAAAAACAAAAGTCCCTAAGCGAAAAATGCGCGAGACGGGAAACAAAAGTCCCTAAGCGAAAAATGCGCGAGACGGGCAAAAACAAAAGTCCCTAAGCGAAAAATGCGCGAGACGGGCAAAAACAAAAGTCCCTAAGCGAAAAATGCGTGAGACGGGCACATCTAAAAGTCCCTCAGCACGGAAAAGTGCGAGACGGGCAAAGACCAGTCCTTAAACACGAAAAGTGCGTGAGAAAGGCAAAACCGAGAAACCATCCAACAACAAACAAACGCGATATCCAGGTATTACGAGGTACGTTGAAATTTTCAAACTAATATGTTGAAATGAGTTAGCAAATTATGGTTAACACTTTGACATTTTAGTCGTTATTCAATAAAGTCCTTAAGCGAAAAAAGCGCAAGATAAGCACAATGCTCGAGAAAAGTTCATCTTTGCATAGGAATAAAAATGCTGTTTCAAAGTAAAACTTGGGGAGCAACATGGTGTAAAGGTAAGGAACTTTATACTGCAACAGTAATACAAGGTATTCTACTGAATTCACATAAGCAAAAGAAAGAGCTACAAAATGAAACGGTATTTTTCATTCAAAATGAATCCGTACATTGGAGTTAAAAAAAACTAAATTCTAATCTACGACAACGACCAGGTTAGCCGGCTGAGAAGGCGCTACATCAGCACTAGCATCTTGAGAAGCTTGAGGCTCAGGAACTGGAGATTCGAAGAATCAGGATCCTGGGGAGCCGAAGAAGCCACCCCGGAAGAAGGAACATCACCTGAAGGCCCTACCACAGCCGCAGAGTCTGGCACGAGATCAATGGCTGTGGAATCAGAAATTTGGAACTCATCACTGTCTAACCCCAGCAATGCTTCGATAGACTCAAGCTGATCGCCTGCCTCGATAGACTCAGAAACATCACGCACTGCTGGAGGCTCAGATCGATAAAATGCCTCAAAAGATTCAGGCTGATGTTGTGGCTGTCGAGGAGGCCACGGACCCTCAAGATTGTCCAGCTTGTCTACGGCTCCCTCCGCTAAGTAGGCCTTCGGACTTTGTGAGTCGGGCTCATACTTGGTCCAAGAAGGAGCGTCATAGTACTTAGCCTCCTCAGTAAAGAGCAATTCAGGGAAAGCCTCACTAGGTCGATGCTTCTCCAGCCAAGAACGAGCCAAATAGAAACCGTACTTAATGAATCCCGTCGCGAACTCTGTCTTCTTGTCAAAGCAATGCTGGGACAAGTAGTATTCACGAACGGCCTCGATCCGAGCTTCTCTTTGACGATCCAGCACGTTTTGCAGCTCCTCAATAGCCTCATCTCGCTACCTCTCCATAGCTCCCCGATCATCGACGGCCTTATTGTAGGCTTCTTGGTACCCTTGGAGGGAAGCCACCTTCGCCTGCTCTTCCCGGAGCCTTTGCTCGAGATCAGCATACTTTTTACTCAACTCCTCCATCCTTTTGGGATAGGGGTGAAGCTGGACAACCTCGTTCGTAAGCTCCATTCTCTGCTCACGAAGCTCACGAATCTCTTTATCAGCTTGCTCCTTGAGGGCCCTATGCCGAGCATTGACAGCCGTAATTTGTTGAGCCATCTAACAAGAAAAAAAAACAGTCGTACTCAAAAAACTTGACGAAAGAGCTTAAAAAGGGGAGAATCTAATTACCAAACAAGCACAAAGCTCTCACTTTCATAGCGAAATAAGCAGAATTATCCTCCGCTTCTGCAAGGTTTGTAAAAAGGCCTGCCTCGTCGCGAGGGAGGATAGTGCTCCAGGCCAGACGAGACGCTATCCCGACATCCTCGATACTGTCGTTGTCATTTACTCCTGGATAGGTCTCGAAGTCTTCTCCACCTACAACGACCTCGCTATCAACCGGATAGCGCCTCAAAGTCGGATCGTCTACCTTAGGCAAAATCGATCTTGTAGGCATTGTGGCTTCAATAATCAGCCTCTTTCTGTATTTGCGCCTAAGCTGGCAAGGGGCAGACCGATCCTCAGCAACTCGAAAGTCGCCTTCTTGACGGGCTAAATCACTCCTTTGGGACTCAGAGCTCTCGCGATTGCCCAAATCATGATCAGTGACAAGAGGCCTCTTCCGTTTATTTCTCCCGATCTCTTGAGCAGGACGGCTAGATTCACCAATGGCCGAAGGAGGAGGAGTAAGAGCACAAGCCGGTCCAGATGGGGGGGCTCTAGCTTGCGATTGAGAAGGAGGATCTGCTCGAGCAGCAGCACTGGCCTCCCTCCTACGGAGTAAATCTCGAAAATTCATGCCTCCACAATATAAAAAGAAAGGATTAGCTGACCAAGTAAAACGCCACACACATGCATACAAGAGAAAAAAAAGAAGATTGGAAACCTAGAAAACCACCAAAGTCCTCTAGACTATCCAAATTTGAATCCAACGGAAAATCGACGAAAGGACTCCCAAAGGCGTCAACCTGAGCCCACTCAGGGTTCTCTATTTGATCACTAGTACCCGCAACCTCAGGGGTCTCATCCTCTGAATTTGAAGAGGATTCATCTACAAGGCGGCCTACGGGGGTGGATGCTTCAGCTACTAGTACCGAGGATGGATGACTAGGACCAGTATCAGATACACGAGGAGTTGTAGGGAGGTCATATGAAACAGTAGAAGCTCCAAGAACGGCTCTGCTTACCCCCCCAACCGGCTGCAGCAATATTCTCTGAGGTTAAAAAGGAAAATAAATTACGCTCCCCGGTAGAACAGATTCGCCGAATAAGCTCACCAAATTGATCTCTTAAAACTTCTGCTTTGAATCTTTCCGAGCGCTGTGAGTGGTCGGAAGTATTACGATTCCATCTAGAGCGAATCCGCAGGTCACTTGGAATCTCAACAACGACCCACTCGCTCTCAAAGCCATGCAGTTTATTGGGGAGATCCGAGAAGATTTTATTGTTAGGAAACTCAGCGACCTTTAACCGTTGAAGGGAGAATGTTATTAACCCTTTCAACCCATGAACTCTGAAAAAGGCGCTAAAAAGAGGAACTGTTGGGATAATACCCAAGTTGTGGCACACTATGGAAAACGCTACCAATTGAGCCCACGCATGGGGGTGAAGTTGACATGGGATGATGTCCTTATATCTAAGAAACGCCTCGCCAAACTCCGAAACAGGGAAACGAAAACTAAAAGACAAGGAAGCCTTATGAACGGCTACACCGTTTCTAACCAAGTCGGGTGTAACCTCCCCTTGAACTGGAAGTCTATAGCTATAACCCGAAGGAAGAGGGAAACGAGTCCTGATATCCTCTAAGTCAGCATTTGTCAAAGAACACACAAGACCACCCGTTCTAAGTGTTTTACCCGGGCGTAGCAAAAACATGGCAAAAAAAGGAAAAAACTACCCGGCGATAGACCCTACAGACGACAGACCCGATAGGCGACAGACCTGTTGGGCAACAAACCTGTTAGGCGACAGAGCTGTGGAGCGACAGACCTACTGAATAAGACACTCGCGGGAGACCTAAAAAACTATACGCGAAAGACTAAACACCTGCGAGAGACTTAAATCTAATGCGAGAGGTGGTAAATAAGGCGACATATGTATACTTACAGTCACTAAGGTAAGCGAGAGACTCTTTGGCGAGAGAGATGAAAATGGGCGACAGACGGCTGTTCAGAGGTTTTCGTGCGCTCTCTCGTCGGGTCCCAGCGATTTATATAACCACGACAGGGAATGCCAAACGTCGTGCCTGATCGTGTCTCTCGCAAGATAGAGCTTTTTTCACCTGCAAAAAATACAAAAAAATACAAGAAGAAATCACGAAACAAACAAAAAGCACTATTCACGGTAGGCTAAGGCCCAAAAACATATATTTATACTCTCTTGGTTAGAAAAATCCAACAAGAGAGTGGGGAGCAATTGATATGACAAAGTTTACTTACGATGGGCCAGGCCCAATAGTGTCAGAGCTCACCACGTGGATGAGAATCACTGGGCCACGTGGCCTTCGGCGACATAAGCCAAAGTATCCGAATAACCTCTGTCGTTGACGACATACTCTAGGCCTATCGCTTGTAATCATAATGCGACACGTGGCACCATATTCGGCTCCTGCTGGCGTCAGGGTCCTGTCGCTAGGCCTTACCCGTCTGCGACACATGGTACCATATTCAGCTCCCGCTACGCAACAGACCCCTCACGCCACAACGTCCCGCAATATGGGTCTCTCGCTGGCGACAGGCCTTGATTTCTCCCGGTTTTCGAGGAACTTGTGTTATATCGGGACACAAACTCTCAACAAGATGATGGACTTATCCTCAAATAATTAACCTAGAATATTGGCCTATAAATAGGCCCCCAGGTACAATCTTACTCTCTAATTTTTTGACTACTGGCTTTTACGTTTCCCAATACTGAAGAAATTTATGCTGACTTAAGCATCGGAGTGTCTACGCAGGGAACCACCCCTGCGTTTCTCTAACTTTTCTTGTTTTACAGAAGCTTCTTGGAGACATATGAAGACTTAGTACGAACATCGACGTCAGCATACCTTTATTGTTGTTTTGTGCAACAACAATTATTGTTGTTAAATACTAAATAAATTAATGTTATAAGTTTAGAAAATGAATAAATATCTAAAATACAAAATGAATTAATATTTTAAAAACATACTACTTTAATATGTTTTCTTATAAGTAAATGATAAATGAATAAATATTTTAAATACAAAATGAAAAATTTTAAAATCTAAACTAGAATCTTTTTTAATACGATAAGTTTAATTATATTTCCAATATAATTAATGAGTTTAACTTTATTAAAAGAAATTAAAAAATTTTAAAAGTATTATAATTTTTTTAAACTTATAAATTTAATTAGATTAGATAAAAATATTTTAAATAAGCCATTTATATTTTAATTAAAATTAATAATTAAATTTAAAAAATTAAAAAAAAGAAAGAGAAAAGAAAATAGCTCGAAATTGAACTAGTCTAGCTTGGGAATCGGAATGCAAGTTCATTGGACCGGTTCAGTCCCTTAAGAAGCTTAGTATGACTTGAACCGAGTAGTCTATATATATTAACCGAACAAAATCAATTCATATGAAAACTGGGCCCCAACCGATCCAATTCGGCTTGGAAGTAGCCCAATCTGACCTAGTAACAACTCTACTCTAGAGTCTTTAGGATTTGAGAGTCTTTAAAGATTTTAAGCTCTATTGTAATTGAAACACTTGTAGATAGGTTTAGAAGAGTACAAACATGAAAAGTACACAATTATAAATAAAGGGCATCCCTACCTTGATTTGAGTACAGAAATTACTCTTGTTAATGATAAATAAATGAGAATCCATTGAGACATTTTGATTTTATCCTTTTATCCTTGTAGTATCCCGTCGGAAGCATCCATTTTTGAATTGTCTACATTTTATGGAAAATCTCTTGTGGATTTGAAATAGCCACGCCACTCTAGGATTGGGTTGACATTTTGATTTGTTTTCATAAAGAATTGAAGGATTTAGAGTATATAAAATTTGAGTACATAAATGGATTTAAACATTTTACAAAGAGAGAAAATGAGTCATACTTAATAGGGTGTAAATAAATCGAATATGAATGAATTTTACTATCTTCGTATTCATTTATTTTCGTGTTCACAAACACCTGTTCGTAAATATTAAATGAATATGTTCACAAATATATATATATATATATTTGTAAGCATTAAATGAATATGTTTGTGAAAACTAAATAGAAAAATTTATACAAATAAATTGTATTCATCCTAATATATATAATGTAAAATTAAAAAATCTTACATAAACATGTAATTTCAATAATTACATATTAGAATAATATATAAGTAAATATGTAATTTAAAACTTTATTATTATGAAACAGTAAATGAACATTAAATGATTTATTAAACGAATAAGTTTTAAACGAATTTTAAACAAGTTTACTCGCATACATAAACGAACGAACCATATCTCTGATCTTGATCGTTTGTTAAGAATAATAAATGAACATAAATCAATAAGAACTGAACATATTCACAAATAATTCGTTAAACATTTTATTTATTTAAATCCCTATCCGTAAATCCTATCCTTAAATAGAGAAAGAATTTGGGTGAAATGACCCCTTGCCTTCAAACTAGTGTTGATATGCTAAAAGTCCCTACTTTTCTGCGTAAAACAATAAAGTCCCTATTTTTCTGTATAAACATTTTTCAAAATTCATTTTTTGAACGTTAATTTGTGTGAAAGAAACAAAGCTTATGTTTGATTTTGATCAAAGTAAATAATCATTTGACTATTAGAAGGGTTTTCTTTTTTTTTTTTACTTTATCAATTTAAAGATGGTAATGGGTATCTTGTAAATAGGTATCCAGCATTACCAGATCTGATTAAATAAGATTAGAGTATAGTCAGACTGGAATAGGATTCGGACAGTAAAATTATTACCTATCATAAATAATAATTTTTTAATATGAAATTTATATTTTTTATTTATAAATTATTGATTTTTAATGTAATATTTAATTAAATTGATTCATTAAATATTATAATTATGATTTTTAATTTTAATTTCAATTTTTTATGGGTTAAATTAAATCTAATAATTTAATTTTTTTAATAATTTGTTCTAAAATTTTTTTTAAATTTAAAAATTAAATTTTGACTTAGTAAATAAATATTTAACGAATTAGAATAATTAATAGATTTTTTCTATATTTTATAAGTAAAATTCAAATAACTTAAATCAAAATAATCGAATAATTAATTAAATTCAAATATTATAAAAAAATCAAATTCAAATATAAATATCCTAAAATTAAAAAAAATACTCTATCTATTTATATCTTATTTATCATCAAGAGAGTTTTGATAGTCGTGTCAAACGTGAATTGATATCTATCATTAGAGGCAATTACAAAAAAAAAAAGGTGATGATTTAATTGAAAAAGTTGATTCAATAATATAAGGTCTTATTGAGTTTTTTAAGTAAGAACAATTCATAGCAAAAATTTTTACGTTCGAATCCTCATCAAGTCATATTTTTTTGAGTCAATATCAATCACACAATGTGATATAATATGAGAATACCTTGTGATTTATAAAAAAAAAAAAGAGGTGATGATTTGAATGGGTAAAAGATAAGGAACAATACCTGTAGACACCTTATTTTGTCCGGAGCCTTAATTTGTAAAAATAATTAATTGGGTTGGGTGACATTGTATTTTAATTTAATTTAACAATTTAGAATTAGGCTAGAATTAAATTAAAATTTTTAGATTTAGAATTAACATTAATTAGAAAATTAAAATTAAAATAGGATTTAGGAAAAATAAGAAAAAAAAGACTAAGAAAAAATAATAAAATTAATTTTAGGATAAGATAATTAGATTTTTTAGGATAATTATTTGGATTAATATTAAATTTGATAGAGTTAGATTAAGATTAACATAAGAATAAAATAGAATATGGAGTCCAATGCAATAAAATGTTAGGAGCTTAATTCTATTTTACCTTAAAAGTTGAAGATTTTTTTGGTTATTAAGCTTTTTTTTTAATAACGTAATTTAAAGTTTTTTTCCTTTCAAGGGACGAGAATGCAAGGGGCAAATTACACGAGGAAAATGGTGGGACTGCAATTGAAGATCCATGTCCCCTACATTTTATCCGCATTGGACTCCGTACAAGTGGACCCACTTCCTTTCATCCAAATTACATCTCTGCCATTTTTTTTATTTCAAATTAATTAAAATAATCGAATTATCAAACATAAACTACTCTTTTTAATAGTAGAAATATTTCTTCTTTTTTTTTTACTTTTTGATTAATCCATTTATTTTCACATTCTTTTCTAATTTTTTTTGCTTAATAGCCAAAAAAATCCTCAACCTTTAGGGTAAAATGAAATTAAGCCATTAACGTTTTATTACATTGAATTCAGTTCAAATTATTCTATTTCCATGTAAATTAAAACAAAACATTTCAAATTCATTGAATTCAGTATAATTCCGCTAACTCAAGATAAAATCTGTTATTTTTGTACAACTGGACGTTGATGTGGCGCTTATGTGTATTAATATGATGAATGCCACGTCAGTAACTTTAAGTGCCACGTCAGATGCCACATTATCATATTAATATACATAAGCACCACATCAGCGTTCAACTATACAAAAATAACAGATGGTATCTTGAGTTATCAGAATTATACTGAATTCAATGAATTTGAAATGTTTTGGTTTAATTTACATGAAAATAGAATAATTTGGACTGAATTCAATGCAATAAAACGTTAGGAGCTTAATTCTATTTTACCCTAAAAGTTGAAGATTTTTTTTGCTATTAAGCTTTTTTTTTAATAACGTAATTTAAAGTTTTTTTCCTTTCAAGGGATGAGAATGCAAGGGGCAAATTGCACGAGGAAAATGGTGGGACTGCAATTAAAGATCCATGTCCCTTACATTTTATCTGCATTAGACTCCGTACAAGTGGACCCACTTCCTTTCATTCCAAATTACATCTCTGCCATTATTTTTATTTCAAATTAATTAAAATAATCGAATTATCAAACATAAACTACTCTTTTTAATAATAGAAATATTTCTTCTTCATTTTTTACTTTTTGATTAATCCATTTATTTTCACATTCTTTTCTAATTTTTTTTAATAATGTAATTTAAAAATTTTTTTTCCTTTCAAGGGACGAGAATGCAAAGGGCAAATTGCACGAGGGAAATGGTGGGACTGCAATTAAAGATCCATGTCCCCTACATTTTTTTTTGATTGAATGTCCCTTACATTTTATCCGCATTGGACTCCGTACAAGTGGACCCACTTCCTTTCATTCCAAATTACATTTCTGTCATTTTTTTAATTTCAAATTAATTTAAATAATCGAATTATCAAACATAAACTACTCTTTTTAATAGTAGAAATATTTCTTCTTCTCTTTTTACTTTTTGATTAATCCATTTATTTTCACATTCTTTTCTAATTTTTTTCAAATACTTAAATATAATTTAAATATTAAAATCGTCACTATTAAAAAATTTTCATCATTTATTATTTTCAATCAAAATAAATTAAATTTAGACTATAAAATAAATAAAAATACTTTTACTAAAAAAATTAAATCAAATGTGATTGACGACAGTCATTTGGCAGAGAGGAAGTGGCGAAATAGCGGAGTCGAGCAGCCACGTTCCCTGTTGGTTCACGCGTACACTCTCCGCCCTGCCTCTTTCCGTTTTCTCTTTCAATTTCTTTAACAAATCACAATCACAGCTCAACATTTCATCGATTCTTGTTCCCACCCTACTAGTAACACCTTTTCCATAGGTTAACAAAAACACATTTATACTTTCCAAAACCACAATAATAATATAGTAATTCTAAACTATTATAATCATAAACTTAAAAAATTATGGATAAATCAACCCTCCATTTCTTTCAATTATCATATTGATTGATGTTATAATTGATGATGCTTCATGTTTTTTTTTGTGATCTAATGGTTAAAAGTTGAATTTGTTAATATTTATTTTGCAAAAAAAAAAAGTTTTAAAACACAAAATAACAATCAATGATAGGCTTAACAAACATTAGTCTTTCTTAAAAGAGATTAATTTCAATATTTAATTTTTTTCTTTATTTATCTTTTTTGAATAAAAAAAATAAAGCACAAGATATATGAGTGAGGGTGTATATTAGTATTTAAAAAGCATTATTTACAAAACTTAGATTTAAAGTGTAGTGATTTTTTGTAAAAAAAAAAAGTGGAGTGATTTTTTACAACTTATTACATCTATGTGTATCTTCATCCAACATAAGAAATATAATAAGGATTTTATATTTGATGTAATGTAACTAATAAATTTTATAAACTCTTACCCTATGTTTGGATTGGGGTGAGGAAGAGAAAGAAAAGAAAAAAAAGTTAAGTAAAACAAGGGAAAATTATAAACTTTTTTCTTGTTTGGTAAAAATTTTTAGCTAAGGAAAGAAAAAAGAAAAGGATTAAGCACCTCTTGCTTACCCTTGACTTACTTAATTTTTTTAAAATCCCAATTTGGGTTAAATGAGAAGAAAATAAAACTTGAAAAAGTTTTAAAATGTAAAATATCAGATTTAATCTTATTATATTATAAAATTTAAAACAAAAGATATTTTAATGGAAAAAAATTGTAATGAATCATTTTCTTTTTTTTTCCATTGCTTAACCAAACAAAGGTTATTAGGATTACTTTCTTTTTTTTTTCCTTTATTAACTTTAGTTATCCATACAAGGGATACATGTGCCTTTTCTTTTCCTCTCATTTCCTCTAATTTACATTTCTTTCCTATATTAATATTTATCCAAACATAATGTTAATGAATCATAACATATCATTTCATTAATCCATAAATTTTAAAACAAATAATCTTCAAAAATAAATATTATTAAATTTACTAATTAATGAGATATATCAATATGATTCAATGATAATATATATAATTTATAATTAATGTCCAATATTACAAATATATAAATATATATTTATATATGTGAGTGTGCACAAGAAAATTATCTAAAATTTAATACATCCATGCACTTTCATTCTTTAACTTAAAAATGTATATGAAAATTGAAAAAGTGATTTTGTTTGATTGAAAAGTAGTATTATTCAAACATTATCAAGTTATAAGAAAAAGTAAGTGGAAGATCTGTCTACAAGTTTAAAACCTTTTAGGTAATAAGATAAGATAAACCAAATTGTGAGTTATTTAGAGAAAAAATAAATAAACAAGTTGGAGTTGGTACAAAAAACTACAAAACATGTTGATTGAGCACTTCTATTTTAGTCCATTCAATACTTTTTCCTTAATATATAATATATATTTTAGGAAATGCTTAATGGGGTACATCGGATTTGGGATAATCACGAGAGACAAAACCAACTTTTGTAATGCTATAACAGTTGATTTTTTCAAAAAATAATTTTAAAACGACTAATGTGGGCCAAGCAACAAGTGACAAGTCTATGTTTACCAGCATGTACTAAAAAACAACAAATAGGAAATTGGTCACATTTTCATTTTAGTGTGGAGAAAAGGACAATTGAAGCATAATGTATTTAATCTATTGAGACAATAGGAGCTTCCTTTTTGGTGCCTAAAGAATTAGGTCTTATTAGTTAACCCAAACAATACATACATATATATATATCCATTCTAAAGATTGAGATTCACCAGAATTCTGGATTTTTTTTTCACCAAGAAAAATTACCTTTCCACTTTTCATTGCCCTTGTTTGGCTTATGGCATTTTCATTTCAACTTTTTTTCTTTTATTTATTTAATTTTTAAAAGTCAATTTGGCTCAAAATTTAGTTCAGTGCAATACAGTGAAAATTCTCATCGAGCCTCAATTTCAAATTTGTCTCATTTTTCACTTTTTTTATTTAATATAATAATTTTAATGGTCATTTTTTTAATATACTCATTTCTTCGTTACTATTGTGATTGTATCCAAACACATCACTATTTAACACGAATCTCAACGTAATAACTGTTTTCAATCTCACCAGAACTAATTGTACTGTCCATTAAAACTAATCTTAAATTAATATGCTATAATATATTCTATAAAAAAAGTGATTCAATTCTAGTTATTAGAGTTAAAAATAATAAAATACCGGGATCTATATTACTGTTACTCAATCTAATATTGAGGTGATTGTTTATTGTATTTTAAATGAAATCATATTAGCATTTAACAATTTAGATTTAGATTATTTTTATTTTGATAACAATGGATTAATTATATATACATATAATAATATAATTATGATTTGGATGGCAATTACAATTGTGAAGTAGATTCAAAATTTTCATTCTAAATCGAGAATTGAACAAAATTTTTTTTCAATTTAATAAAAAACTTTGTTAATCTTTATAATTGATAAATAATAAATGAATCTTTAGGTAACACAAAAATAAAAAAACAAAAGATTGATTACAATGATTATGTTTTTATCTTTAAGGTGTGCCAATGATGCAGGTTTATATTTTGAGTCTAAATCCTTACAATTCCGTTTTCTCTTTATTTGAAGACTTTCATTGTACCAAATAAAAAATGAAAATCCTAAAAGTATTACGGACAAAAGCCAGAAAACCGGTTGAAAGGGAAATGGCAGCAATGCAATAAGATTCGAAGGAAAGGGCATCTGGAGGAAGACAAACTTGCAGGACCATAACGTAAGACCAGAAAGACTTGTAATCAAACTGTTCATGCTTTTGGCTCCTCTCTTCTCTCTCTCAACATCTTGTTTCTTTTTGACTTTTGATGTACTACGTTTCAATCCAATTTGCAACTTCCTTTGTTGAAATAAACCAAACACCAAACCGAAGGGAACCCTTAAAATAAATTTTCAATTCTTTTTTTTTTCTTGGGGTTTTAGTCAGTTTCGAAAACTTTCACAAATTTCACTAGTTTTGAACCTAACGCACCATTTCTTTCAAGTTTTATCTTTCTTTTATCTCATAGCTCCAACTGCTGCTTCCTACATTCTTTTCTTTCATGCTTTATCAACTCTTTCTCACGTAAGTTTTATCTTTATCCACTTTTCTCTTTCCGCTTCCCTTCTGTGTTGAAGAGTTCTTTTCTTTTCTGTCTTTTCGACGCTTTCATGAAGGTCTGGTTGCTTGGAAAGTTTTAAGGGAAGCAATGGGAAAATGGGGTTCCCAGATTTTATGTTTTCTTGGGCTTTCCACCAACCATGTTTCTTCTTTTTTCTTGTTTTTCCTAATAACAAAGATGATGATCTTTATTGCAGGGAAATTTCTGTCATTCAAGAACTTGATAAAAGTGCTGTTGCTCTAGCTGCATCATTCTGTAAAGGTAACACTTTGGATCATTCTGTCTCTGTAGTCTTCCTCTTTTTATACAGACATGTATTTAAATGTATATGTGTATGTGTATTCATATCTGCATGTATAAACATCACATTGTAATTTTGGGATCTAGAGGCTTAGGAGTGAATTTTGAGCTTCCCTGTGTATCTGAGTTTCCTTTTGTTTCTATTTTACTGGAGCTATTATATTCATTGTTGAACATAATTCCGAATGGGTTAGGGAGCATAGCTGGGTTTTAAGCAATTTTCACTCCTTTTCTTTCTTCTTGTTTTTGGATTCTTTTTAAAGTTATTATCTATACAATAAATTCAAGATTTTATAAACAATTCAATGGCTATCATCTTTTGTTCATAATTAATGAAACAGTTGATAAGGATTAAAAAGAATCTCCTTATTTGAAAATTCTTTGTCTTGTTAATTCAGACTGATATTTACCTCATCTGGAAAAAAAACAACAATAGGATGCAGAGGAGAATAACGTTTCTGCTATCTTTTTCCCTTCTTTTGAGTTTTCATGTTAGCAAGTTATTTATTATTAAAGATAAAGTGAGCCCCTGAATACCACTTTGCATGTCTTTGTTTTTGTTTTTTGATTAATAATTATTAATTATTAATTATTAATGATGAGTCAATGCTTGCTGAAAATATGGCACTTCCATGAAAATTGTATTAGAAGGAAAACATTTTCTCATAAAGAAGTTTTACGTTTTCTTTCATTTTTTTTTTCAATTTTATGGTGTTATTTGAAAAGATTTCAATTTCATAATAGAAGATATCATTAATAAATTAGATTGGGATGAAGTAAATAAGATGGTAAAATTTGGCCAAACTAGTTCATTTATCGATATATTCTCCGTCCATACTCGAAATACAGATAAGTGACCTAATAATCCTGCTGGAACCAAACAAGTTAAAGGGACGTGTTTTGGAAAATTACTGAAAGAAAACTAATTTGATTCCCTTACAGGTTAAAAGAATATTCGTTTCATTAAATTGCCTGCATAGAGTTTATCTGGATAATTAATTTGAAGAACTCAAATAGAATGCAACTTGCATATAAAAGGCTATGTAGGGCATACATCAAAGGCGCAGATTTTGTTGAGTGCTCCTTGTTGAAAACGATTAGAGGTATGCCGATGTTTTGTGTGTGCATTTCCCTCTTATGGTTGATCTTTTTCTTTTATTTTTAATATTTTCTTTTCAATTTTTCCTTCTTTTTCTTCTTAATTTTTCCTTCTTTTTCTTCTTTCGCCAGTAGATCATATTATATGAATATATGTTTTTTTTTTTTATATGAAGTTGGATGTCCCATGTTAGTGGTCAAAAATAGATTGATGTCTAAGTTGGAACTGATGACCCTACTTTTGAAGGGGTCTTTGCATTCTGTTTGAGGGATGCTTAGCCATTAGATATGTTAAATTTGCTTCGTAATATTTGCCTATGATTAGTTAGCTTCTTCAATATAATGTAAACCAATGTTTTCTCAGTCCAAATTTATTTCATTGCAACTTCATTGAAGCATATCCTGATTATTTGGTGAAATAATGGCATGATTTCATTTTGATGACTTTAATCTGTTCGCTTTTCATTCTTGGACTACTCATTACTTGTACATGCTATTTCTTCCTTTGACAGCAGTTTGACATACGAACAATGTGTTTATTTGGTGACTATGTTTTACTAGAATTTTGATCTTTACATTTAACATGGAATTAGAGCCAATGTCTGTTTTCAGGGTCTGCTGAAAAACTGCTTTTTACTTGTATGCTTGAGACAAAAGAATGAATTTTCTTTATAATTCACTTGCAATTAGAGATAATGCTATGTTTTCTAAATAATGGAACTGCTTATTGTACATAGGATGCTGTGGTAAAATATGAAGGATATTGGGTTGAAAACCATTAAAGTTAATTTATGTCCAGGAAAAGCAAAAAAGCTTTAAGGGTTTTCATGCATGGATTATTACCCATTTGTTGAGAATCTACAGTCCTCCCTTATTTTGCCTTCTCTTTCAACGTAGTTTGAGCTAGGGTCCTCTTGCTATTTATAGCTGTTAGAAATGAAAAATGCTCTGGTGACATAAGTTTGTGTTTGACACTTGTTATAGCTCCTTTCTAAATCATGTTGATTCTAGGAATCCTGCAATTGACATTACTTGTATATATCTCATTGATGCACAGCAGTATATTAAACATATCTGTCATGGATTTTTTTTTTTTTTAGATTTCTTGCTGGTTTCTTTTTTCCTCTGATTATTTATGTTTTATTTTATTTTATTTTATTTGGTGGTTTAAAAATGACCATGCCTGGGTTGAGATAAGGGATTATCTGGCCTGCAAGCCCTGGTGGTTCCTGGTCCAACCAGTTGAACTGACCAGTGAGCCTTTAAAAAGCACTTGCAAAGTGCACAATCTGCTTGATAAGTCTTAGAAATATATCTTGTTAACCACATTATCCTGAAGACTTAGATTTGAATATGTAGCTAGTGGTGACAAAAATGGAACATTTCTGATTATTAACAGCATCTTTGATGTATTGTGGACTTTCTTATTTTCATATTTAAAGGCTAGCACTATACTGGACAAAGTGATATAGTGTTCTTTTCCACTTTCTTGCAGGTATTTTGTTTCCTATAATTCAACGTCCTTTTCAAAATCTCTTCTATAGGAAGGGTGTTAGTCCAACATAAGTCATCAACAGTGAGAGATAAGAGTGTCCAGGGAATGATGGTATCAAGATCCTGCATAAGCTTGTTGGACTTTGCATCTGCTGTAGATTGTAGCAGAGTCAATGATGATCTTGATGCTCTCTCCTCTGGATGCTGTGAAAAGAAAATTATTGTGGCAAATTTTCTTCCTTTACATGCTCAAAAAGATCTTAAATCTGGTCAATGGTCCTTCGGTTTAGATGAGGATTCTCTTCTGTTGCAAATGAAGGATGGCTTTTCATCGGATACTGATGTTGTTTATGTGGGGTCCCTGAAGGTTGATGTAGATTCAAATGAACAAGATGAAGTTTCTAGGAGACTGTTGGAGGAATTTAAGTGTGTACCCACATTTCTTCCTCCTGAACTTCAGGAAAAGTTCTACCATGGGTTTTGTAAGCAATATTTGTGGTCTCTTTTCCATTACATGCTACCCATGTGCCTAGACTATGGTAATCGCTTTGACAGGTTGCTTTGGCAAGCTTATCTTTCTGCTAATAAGATATTTGCAGATAAGGTGATGGAGGTAATAAATCCTGAAGATGATTATGTGTGGATTCATGATTATCACCTTATGGTTCTCCCAACATTCTTGAGAAAACGTTTCCATCGAGTTAAACTTGGCTTTTTCCTTCACAGCCCATTTCCTTCCTCAGAAATATACAGAACTCTGCCAGTCAGGGATGAAATATTAAAAGCATTGCTTAATGCAGACTTAATTGGTTTCCATACATTTGACTATGCTCGCCACTTTCTTTCATGCTGCAGCAGAATGCTTGGCCTTCACTATGAATCCAAGAGAGGACACATTGGATTTGATTATTTTGGTCGCACGGTCTACATAAAAATTTTGCCTGTGGGGATTCATATGGGCCAACTCCAATCTGCATTAGATCACCCATCTTCTTCTACCAAGGTCAAAGAAATTGTTCAGCAGTTCAACGGGAAAAAGCTTATTGTTGGTGTTGATGACATGGACATATTTAAAGGCATTAGTCTAAAACTATTAGCTATGGAAGAGCTTTTACAGCAGCATCCAGAGTTGCAAGGGAAAATAGTCCTGGTTCAAATTGTAAATCCTGCAAGAAGTAGTGGGAGATATGTTCAGGAAGCAAAAAGGGAAACATATGAGACTACTAAAAGGATAAATGATATTTTTGGTTTTCCAGGATATGAGCCGGTGGTCCTGATTGATCGATATGTCCCCTTTTATGAGAAGACTGCCTATTATGCTTTGGCAGAATGTTGCATTGTAAATGCAGTGAGGGATGGAATGAACCTAGTTCCATACAAGTATATCATCTGTAGGCAGGGGACTTCCAGAATGGATGAAGCTTTGGAGATTACCTCTGAATCTCCTCGTACGAGCATGCTTGTTGTCTCAGAGTTTGTAGGTTGCTCACCGTCCCTGAGTGGGGCTATCAGGGTTAATCCTTGGGACATTAATGCTGTAGCTGATGCACTAAACATGGCCATCACAATGCCTGAAATGGAGAAGCAATTGCGGCATGAGAAACACTATCGCTATGTTAGTTCTCACAATGTGGCATATTGGGCTCACAGTTTTATGCAAGATTTGGAGAGGGCATGCAAAGAGCATCACAGCAAAAGTTGCTGGGGTATTGGTTTTGGACTGAGTTTCAGGGTATTGTCTCTTTCTCCAAGCTTTAGAAAGCTTTCCATGGACCATACTGTCTCTTCTTATAAAAGGACATGCGGAAGAGCAATATTTTTGGATTATGATGGGACAGTGGTGCCTCATGCTTCAATTATTAAAAACCCCAGTCCTGAAGTTATCTCAGTCCTGAACAATCTATGCAGTGACCCCAAGAACACTGTCTTTATTGTTAGTGGTAGGGGTAAAAACTCTCTGAGTGACTGGTTTGCTCAATGTGAGAATCTGGGCATAGCAGCTGAGCATGGATACTTCATAAGGTACATTTCAGTTATACATTTGAAATCTAGCTTTGGCACTGTTGGATCTGTTGTCAATGGACACGGTCAAAAGTGAGGCTCTAACAAAGTGACCGTGTTTGCATGAGAGATTCTGTTGTACTAATAAAATGCAACTCTTTGCATTAAGCTTTACTTTTTCTAAATGTTTTTTTCTTGTAGGTGGAGTAGGGTGTCTGATTGGGAAACAATTCCAGTTGCTGCAGATTTTGATTGGAAAAGAATTGCTGAACCAGTGATGAAATTATATACGGAGGCAACTGATGGCTCCTATATAGAGACCAAGGAGAGTGCCTTAGTTTGGCACCATCAAGATGCTGACCCTGATTTTGGATCTTGTCAAGCGAAGGAATTGTTGGATCATCTGGAAAACGTCCTTGCCAATGAGCCTGTTGTCGTTAAAAGGGGTCGGCAAATTGTTGAAGTGAAGCCTCAGGTATAAATAGTTCTTTTTATTCTCCCTAATTTTCCTTTATTCTTCTGCTTTACTTATTTGCCAACCCTAACATTGGGTATTTTATGTGGCAGGGAGTTACTAAAGGCTTTGCAGCAGAGATTATTCTTTCCACCATGATATGTAATGGGAAACCACCAGATTTTGTCTTGTGTGTTGGTGATGACAGATCTGATGAAGACATGTTCGAAAGCATATCAAATACAGCTTACAGATCAGCTCTCCCTGTTCCTCCAGATATTTTTGCTTGCACTGTTGGCCAAAAACCAAGCAAAGCTAGGTATTATCTAGATGATCCTGTTGACGTGTTAACATTACTCAAAGGCTTGGCTGCTGCTTCATGCTCAAGCTCAAAGTTGATGAGCAACACTGTGACTCAAGTTACTTTCAGAAGTTCTGTTTGAAACTTGAAGTTTATTTCGTTTTGCATTGAACTAGACTGGAAGGCAGATTTGAATGGAATTGACTTGGTTTGGATTTAAGATGGTTGAAACATTTTTTGCTATGACTTGGACCGATTTACTTAAAGTTGGTCGTTGGTATAGAATTCATTGGTGGCTCATAGCCTGACCCAGCTTAGATACACAAGTGGAAACACAGATGCTGTTGAACTTGTAAGTGGTTCTGGGGATAACAATCACTGTACTTATACCGTCTCTAGATAGTTTGATAAGTGGCTGCTGGTTGGTGTAAGTATTTTCAGATGCAGAAATGGTACTTGCCGGGTTAGATTTTGTCATATGTAGTCTCACTGACATGAGGGCATTCTTTGTTTTTTTGTACAAATACAGGTTTTAGTCAATACATGAAACGCATTCTGGAAATGAAATATACTGGTTTGGTCCATTCTGCAAATGCTTTTTCTGCCTTTGTTTATATATGGGTGTGTGTTCTAACCAAAATCAAGAGATCATGCACATAACATTTTCTGAAGGTGGCAAATTTTGGGGTGGAACAATTTCATCTTGCATCAATTGAAGTCATTAGTCTTTATAATTAACTTTTTTTGGGGGGTGGATTATGGCTTCTAGTATCATTATTAGAGTTTGTTACCTCAACTTTAAGAATATGTACAAATTGGTACTTGAAGAAAATGTATAATTTGCAGTTTAAAATTTCAAATTACGTATCACATTAATTCAAATGTTAATACTACCAAATCAATTTACTTAAAAGTGACGTTTGACTAAAATTATCATATTATATGTTAATGGCATAAACTACCAAACATCATTTTTAATATAAAAAATTACAGAAAAAAATATTTTGCATCGCATGGTATCAACAAATTTACTAACTATTTAATAGTTTTATTTAATAAATGACATGTTTATGATATATTATACTAATTTGGCAATGAAAAAAAAATTACACTGATTAGAAATCATATAGATGAATTAGATTAACGACATTAATGTTTAAGTTAACATGATATTCTTTAATATGTAAATTGTACAATTTTTTTCTTCAAAAAACCAAATTGCACATTTCTCAAACTCCAAGTGTCAAAAGCGTAATTAATCATCAATTTTAAATCTTAAACTTGAGCTATCAAAATTTCGGGGTTTTGGGCGATCATCACAATTTGCCTCGGGCAAAAATGAAAACCATTAGATCATGACATAATGGGTTGAATGATTGAATTGGGCTGAAAGGGAAACTAAAGCAAGGAGTTTTATTGTTGGCCCTGAAACCGGAACCCAACCTTCCTTCACGGCCTATACTATGCATACACAAACGCACAAGTCAAGTTACCAAAGTCAGTAACTTAGTAGACAAGGAGAAAATCATCATAAAACCCGATTTCCATCACTCAGGGAAGAAAGCAAAGCAGAGTGCACTTTTTACAGAGCAAATTAAATAGAAAAGAAAATGCATTTCCGTTGCTTCACTATCGTCAGTGTCTTCGCCATTGTTCTATTCTTCACGCTCTTCTCCTCTCTTCCTCAGGTATATCTTTGAACCCTGATCAATATTGTTTGTTTCCCAAGAAAAAAAGATCAGAGGAAAAAAAAAAAACTCATCTTTGTGAGTGCAGGCATATGCAGGCAAGCCTGATGATCAGCTCTTTAAAACTTCTGCACCGTTTTCACAAGCTCTTGAGGCCCTACAAAAACGAATCGGGCAAGTTTTTTTTGCTTTAATTTTACATCATCAACTCCCTTTTGATTAGTGATTCAGTGATAATTATTTTGCTCATCTACAGTAAATGTTTAGTGATGAAAAACAAGAAACTGAAATGAAAAGAATGAACAATTTAGGCTTGTAAAGCAACTAAAATCAATAACGAAATTCTGGAACTTTTTTCTCTCGTAATGGTTTTTCCCCTTTAATTTGAAAGTAATAATCTTTCACTTCTTCAATTATAGAAGCATGGGCTTGCAGAAGGACTTGAATCATGAAATTTAATATCTAACTTTATTTTGTTTATCTATTACTTGAATTTTCTTATTATGACACTCAAATGAGGCTTGTTTACTTTTTTGAAACCCCCTTCAGCTATACTTTTAAGAACATTGGTCTGCTCCGGCGTGCCATGACCCATGCCTCCTTCTCTGAAGAGAATAACAAGGCATTGAGCGTTCTGGGCACCCATGTCATTGAGACATCAGCTTCCTTGCGTTCCCTTGAAAAAGATATTGATATGTCTTCAAAAGAACTCAACAACCTCATAATGGAGATTTCCAAAGTGGAAACTTCCTGTGCTGTTGATGGGACGCGATTGGGTCTGCAAAAAGTGGTTAGAGTTTCTGCAAAGATGGATCCTTCAAGCCCAACCATAGTTTGCGTCGCATTTCGAGCAGTACTTGGTGCTATTGCTATTGATTCTGGGAATATTGGTGAAGCTGGAAAAATCTTCTGGAACATCCATGGTGGTAAGTTTGGAAGAGCTGCTTCATTGTAAATCAGGTCCTGTTATCTGCTGTTAAATGTATTTTAGATAGTTTATGTCCAGCGTTTCATACATTATGCTAAAAGCAGTTAGTAAGTTGCGAGTGCTTTTTACAGTATGGTACATTTAATATGGTTTGTGAACAAACTAAACCTAGGTGAATATTTAGTGCTGCATGTTGACATATCACTGTGTAAGCTCCTGGTGTTTTTAATCTCTATTGCAATATACCTTGTTTTTCTTAAGAGATGCAGATATCTTCTTGGCTTAGCTATTTATGGATGTTTGTTGGTATTAACTTTTGGGAATTAAAAGGAAAAATTGGCAAAGAGCTGCCAAAAATGTGTCAAAAAGTTATGACCTGGCTTTCTGTTGCTAACTTGCTATTTAAGTTTACAGAAGACGCAACACTTAAAAAAAGGCTGCCTGTTTTTAACTCCGGTTACCCTAAACCAGAATGCATAAAACACCTGATTAATTACATTCCATTTGGTATCTTACACATGATAATATGACTGGATGATGTTATGGTATTTGTCTGTTATTCATTAAGTTCAATCATGACCAATCTAGTTGAATTCTTCACTGTGCTTATTTTTTGGACAAGTATTTTCACTATGCAATGTTTACGACCCACTTGGTCAGTGCGGCAGCTCTTGGGTATCTAGAGTTCATGAGTAGGATTTTAGGCTTGCCTAGACTATCTTGATAAATGTATTTATGATAGTTTCTTTAAAAATACTCAGGAGATTCAAACTCTTATCGAGTATTTTTACTTGTTCCGTCATTAAATTAGAGTTCAGACCTAGAAGTGGACAGATTCAGGAGCCAGAATGGATGAGATGGTTGCAAAATGCAAATGAAGGGAGAGATGACTATCCTCTTAGAAGTAAAGAGGTTCATTGAGTTTTATGTATGTCATACTGGGTGAGGGCCACAGTGTTTCAATAATATTTACTTTTTTTTTTTTTTTGGTTTCCCAACCGGTATCCGAACCCACTGGGTCGACTAATCCGATCTCGGAGCGGGTCCCGGGGTTAAGGTTTTAAACTCCTCCCAACGGGCTTACGGGGGATCGAACCGTAGTTCTCCCTACCAAGTCTAGCCCCTGACACAACTAGACCAAGGCACCGTTGGTCAATAATATTTACTGATTAGGTGCAGAAGATGCCTGTTTCCAGATATGGTAATGCTTGTGCCTTAGGAAATTTCAGAATAAACAGTGCAAAACCTAGTGTGAATTTGGTTTGTATTGATTCCAAACCCTTCTTTCGTATTCATAGTTGTCAAACTCACTTTATTTGTAAATAACTCAGAAAAAGCACAGATAATTTATCTCGTCTACTCTACCTTTTTCTGAAAAAAATACATTTATTGTTGTCAGGACCATAGAAAATATGGAAGTACTGAAAGATATCCAGCACAATCGTTGTGATTTGGTTTGTCCAATGAAACTTCAATTTGCATGGCTGTGTTGCATGGCTGTGTGTTATTTTAGTTTCACTGAATAATCAGGTAATAAAGAAAAGGTTTGTATATGGTGCATTAATAATATATAATTTTTATATACTGTTAATGTATTTTATATACTATTAATGAATTAGATGCTGAGATCTCATCGATAAGCAAACAAAAAAAAATCAAATCCTTAAAAATAAATGCAAATTATTTTTTTTAATTTATTCATAAAAGCTTATTTATAAACTGTCAATCTTTCATATATTAACAGAATATAAACTTCATATACTGTTAATATTATATATATATATATATCCACAAAGAAAAGTAACTGACGTGAATTGAAGGTAAGCCCTTCACGCACAAACGTGTTAACCAATATATAAATACTCAAATACCTAGTACCCAAATGCTCAAATGCCGCTAATATCTCTTGTTTTATGTACGTAACATTTTTTTTCACAAAGAAGACCATAGTACGGGGATAAGAGATGGGATTGTAAGTACTAAGATTTGAAATTTACACCTACTGAATTTTACCTCTTTAAAGTGGCTGCTTGAACCAACTGAGCTAAGAAGCTCAAGCTCATGGTTCTTATAACTAACATTTACGCTAACATTCCGATGTTATTTTCAGTCAAGTATTTGCTTGTACTAACATTCTAGCTTCATTTACGTTGTGAATTGGCTGGTCTTACTCTTACAAGAGGCATTTAAGAGTCTGACCGATCCTTCGTAGGCTTTTTGTGGTACAAGGAAAATATTTAATAATTAAAAGTAGACTGTGAAAGTAAGGTTTCATGGATTTGAATTCAAGACAATATCATTATCATCATTATCAAGTTTTTATAATGTGCCACAATTTTTTTGAACCACATGATCAAAAGGCTGTTGACTTGAATTTTTAGGTTTGATCTACTTAGGATGAGCTTTATAAATATATATATATATATATATATATATATATATATATATATATATATATATATGGCTTAAAAATGCCCTTGAACTTTTGCATTTCATTTAAATAAGTCTTTATACTTTTATTACATTCAGATAAGCCCCTAAGTTTTAATTGTATTCAAGTAAGCTTTTATTTTAAATAAAATATTACGTGTGAGTAAAAATTGATTCAAATCAATTTAACTAATTAAAATTCAATTAATCCCATTTAGTTAAGTCAATTTCAAGTTCAAGTCAGTTTTTTAGATTGGTTTATTCGATTAATTTGAGTCTAAAATTACAAATCAAATTAAATGAATTAATCGATATTTTTTTAAATATATTATATATAATATAAATCATTAAATATTATATATAATCTATTTTTTATGCAAGAAATTAAGTTCTAAAACTCATTAGAAAAATCAATCGATTGCTTATCTATATAAATAATTAATTTATATTAAAAGTTCATTTAGGTACAAAATAAAAATTAAGGGTTTATTTGAATACTTAAATTAAAATTTAAAGATTTACTTGAATATAAATTAAAATTTAGCCGTTTATTTGAATGCAACAAAATTATAATAATTTATTTAAATAAAGTGATAAAGTTAAAAGTAAAATTTTATTTGAAATTTTAGCCAAAAAGGTTTTCTTTTGTTGCTGAGTGTTACACCAAAAATCGAAGCTCACAAAACTCATGGACCTTGGTTAAAGGTGGAAAGAACACGTTCCACGGTGGAAAACAGTAAGGCTAACCATTTCTATTTCTAATTATATCTGTGTGCAATCTCAAACATTATTGGAAGAAGTAGAAGGTCATTCCTCTCTAGTCTAGTGGGGCTTACTCTCCAGCTAAACTGGAAGGCTAGACTCAATGTCATTGAATGACCACTTGAATAGGATCGTGTTAGACTGGATTCCAGGATTTAATTTAAGCCCAAAATTTCAAACCACGGCAATTATCAGTCAATCAAACAAAATTGGCGGATTCAGTGTCAGGATGAGATACATGAAATTGTATATGCTAATTATAACAGGAGTTGAAGAGGAAGAAACAAACAACTAATACAATTTTGATCTCGTTTTACCGAAGAAAATATACAAGATACCAGCTGGTGTCAAGTATTTCTTGCTTATACAGATTTTGAACACAAAACGTATGCATCTTCATAAATCAGATCAAGAAAAAGCCAAGAATGTAAATGAAATATCACTTTTATTTGGTAAGCATATATAGATTGATTGGAGAAAAGACAAGTTTCTCTTATTCTTTTTTAAAATTGAAAGTGATGAACCTAACATCATTTCATACAGCTTGAGTTCTGTCATTCCAAGGCAAACTTGCACTCAGAGATACATTGGCATGACTTTCTAAAGAAGCTGGGAATCTGCTCTTCTTAGACCAAAGCCATGTCTTAGAAACAGAAAAGCTATCACCTTTAATTCTCCTGATTCTCTTCTCTTCCACATCACCGATGGAGGAACTTCCATCTTCTCTTTTTCCTTCCATAAGCTTCTCATCTCTAACACCAGGAGACAATGTCACTTGCAATGAATCACCAACCACATATTGGTATGCACCCATTGAATAACATCTCCTCGCATCCAAATTGCAGCTACTAATCTCTGCCTGTAATATTCTCCCTCCACTTTCTCCAGTATTTATACTTCTGAACTTCCCAAGTCTCACTGAAAAGACCCTCTTTTCATTAACATTTTCCACGGCTGCTGTCTTCTGACTACACGAAATCCCGTTTCCTCCATCACTCTCAACCCCAATCGATATTACCCTTAAGTAATCAGATTGGGACGTTAGATTTTCCAAGGGAAAGCAAGAGATAGAAAGAGTTCCTCTGCAAAGGGGGCATGTAGAGTTTGAAAGAAGCCATGTCTCTATACAATCAATGTGGAAAGCATGGCTACACGTTGGAAGTAATCTGAGCTTGTCGTTGTCGGAAAATTCAGAGAGACAAACAGCACAGTCAAATGGCTCCTTCAATCCCATAATGTCTTTGTAGTAGAAAACTGGTAAAGCATCTATGATAGATTGGTCTAGGCCTGAGTCATGCAGACGGAAGAGCTGCTGAAGCTGTCTTTGAAGTCTATGAGACTCTGAGTTTCCTGGGTATCTATTGGATTGATAAATTGGTGAAAAAGATGGCCTCCTTATGAAATATCTAACTAGCAAATGGAGAAGACCGGCAATGAAGAAGATTACAGCAACAATGACAATAATCAGAAGAAGAACTGGACTGATTCTGACAGAAGATGATGAAGGGGATGATTCATAATTGTCAATGTTATAACGAGGAGTTGGGAATGAAGAGAGAGGCGAGACAGGAGGTGGGTACAACATTTGCTTAATTTCATTTGTAATTCCAGACATTTTAGCATATATGCATGCTTAAAAGCGAATGAAACACTTCTGTTTATTGACTTCTGTTGTTTTGGCACAAGAGCAAAACTCTTTATTATCGATTCCTTTTGAGTTACTCTGCAAAAGATATTCTTCCTTGCAAGGTAGGTAGTGTACATTCTATCAGCAGAATCAAGCAATCTGTGTAAAAAAGAGAATAAAGGAAGAGTAAATCAAATTCTTCAGAGTTGTTATCAAAAGACACTTTACTTTTTCAAAATTTGCTGCTTTTACTAGAAAAATGAAGAACCAAAGTGCGGCAACACTAGAGAGAAGATGGCTACTAAGCTCGGAGAACGTAGGACACAAACCTGAGGGATGGAGAGTACACATGAAAAACCGTTTGATAGTCCTTTTATGATTTTGGTTGGCTGGTTGTTGCTGGAAAGTCTCTGTTTTGAATTCTGTTTGAGCCACAAAAGCACAGCTTTTTCCTTTGTTTTATACACAAGATAGAACAAGAAAATTAGTGGGTAAGATTGGATTGGCTGTGGCTGCGGGGAGCCTGAATTGTAGTGGCAATGGGCAAGTCTAATAATTGCCACATTGAGACAGTGCATGTACATTTGGTAATCCTTTGAAACAGAAAGAAGTCCTCAAAGAGACTACTTTTAGACCTAAACGAGGTTTATAAACACAATTGAACACTTAAAAGCTGAGAAATAATTGGAACGGTCCACCATTAAACACAAGCATGATTATCCACAGTACTCAGTGTGACTTCTTTATTGGGAGAATTCATCAGGATTGTACTACCCTTTAATGATCTTGGACACCACCCGAGTTACACCCACTGTTTAAGACAGTAAGAAATCTTTAAAAATGACAAAGAAAAGGCATTTTGGATTTTAATTTTCTAACCTCTTTCATTATCAACCGACTTTGAATTTAACTATCAAATCCCTACCAAAAAGAGCTTAAATGGCAAACAATGAAATGATGGAAAACAAGCACTTAACAACTGATTATTGCCACTATTTTGCCATTTTAAAAAGAATCCTGTTGCAGTTTTTTTTTTTTGAAAAAACTGTTGCAATGTATCTAAGCTTTTAACTATCGTCCCCGTTAAATCATCATAAGCCAGACGAGTGGATATGATGATATGAGTAGAGTGTAAAGGGTGTGGATAAAACCAAATGCTGGAGTCTTAACTCTTACGTTTCCTTTTCCCCGCACGCATGGCACCCAAATGAATCGATAATTGTGCTGCCCAATCCAAACCGGACATTATGACCAAACACGTTAAGTGGCTTGACAAACGCTGGATTCTTTTCTTCTTTCTTTTTCAAGGCTGCCCGAGAAAGACCACACTATTAGAAAATAAATTTTTCGTAACACTTAGAAAAGTAGCTGTAAAATGTAAAGTTATGGTTTTTTTTTAATTTTTTTGACAATGACTTTTTGTAAGATGCTTGCGTGTATTTACTTTTATTATTATAAGTATATGCAATAACTTTTATCTTACAAAAAGTCACCGCAAATGTAATTAATTTTTTTCTTATGAATTAAATTTTGTTTTAGCAATAATTTAATGTCTTGTTTATACTTGATTTTAGCAATTTAATGTATTTGATTGCAAATCTTCTTTGACAATAATTTTTTATTATTGTAATAATTAATTTTACAATGATTATAGTCATTGCAAAAAAAATACAAAACTACAGTTCTTTGTTTTTAATTTCTTTTATGACTACTATAGTAGTTGGTAAAAAATAATTACAAAGTTACAATTTTGTCATTACTATTTTTTTCACAACAATTATAATTGTTCGTACAAAAGTTTAGAAAACCACTAACAAGCAGTTGAAAAGAAGTGAAAGTGGATTTCTTTCTTTAGATATTTGGACAGGGTTCAAGTCTTAAAATTTTCATTGTTGAGAAGGCTTTACTTTTTACTGCTTTCTATCCGAATATGATTAATCTTAGACCGTAAAACGGATAAAGATGCTTGTGCTTACACAAAAAAAAAGTTTAAAAAATTACAATTTGTTGTTTCTAATTTCCTTCACAACAACTGTACTCATTGCCAAAATATAATTAAGAAATCATAATCTTATGGTTTCTAATAACCAATTTTATTGTTGCAAATAGTCTTTTCATTACAATATTTTTATCATTACAAATAATAAAATATATATTTATATGATAAGAAAACAAATTATCAAAGAATTGATAATTTAAAATTTATTGTTAATGAAATTTAGTATTCAATAAAATTTCATGAATAAAAAAGAGTATTCAACAAAAGAAAATTAGAATTAATAAATTAAAAATATGTTTAGCATGTAGTAGCTTACATTACATTTATCTTAAAATATATTATACCAATTAAAATTCATAAATGAGCAAAATAAAAAAAAATTCTGAATGTAATCTCTTTCTCTTGATATTTCATGATATAAATAATTTGAAAAAATGAATATAAAACTCAAAACAAGATGGAGAAAAAGAATTGAAAAATAATAAATGAATTTAGCTAGACATTCATCTTTTTCAAACTTATTGATCATGACGCCTCTCTTGAGCATCTATGGGAACCGTCACCACAAGCTTCATCTCCGAGTGCAAACATTGTCAGAAGAAAGAAAAATTTATCAATCAACATTTCTTAATCATCAACAGAACAATCATACTAAGAGAAAGCAGGAATGATAAAAACCAACAATGCCTCGAGGATCGACTTAACTCCTTCAAGGCAGCATCAGGCAATCTCTCTCTTTCAACTTGTGACAGCAATTTCTTGCCTGAAATAGCTCATGTTCTAACAAAGATGACAGATTAGAAAGCACGAGGTAATTAAGTTTATAGTCCGACTCTTATTACCTCCATTGTTGACATCCTTACCTACATCGTCACCATTTAAAAATGCTTCTGCCTTGGTAAATGCTTTAGGTAGAAAACCTTTATTCTGAACTTAAATCTTTTTTCTTTAGAGTTTCACCCATTTACTGTTGCGGATACTTTTTTTTTTCCAATCCATAAGGTAATCAATAAAGTTCATAACAGATGTTGCTTATAAAATATCAGTTTCTTTTTCTTTAAGGGGTCACCGTTTCACTTCCATTCCATGCAACACCTTACCTGCGATATTTGAAGTTTGATAGAAGAACTTAAAAAATTTTTCCCTACAACCTTGTTAAGTTATATAGTCCAGCACAAGGTTAAAACAAATGTAAACAGATACTAAGCATATACAAATACAATACAGTGTATTCTCATAGCACAGGATCTACTGGGAAAGCAAAATACAAGCTACTGAGAAAATAAAAATAATAACTGAACTGATGGTGCATGATAAAAATATTTGATGTAATGTATCAATTGTTCTTTCCTTTTTTTCTTGAGGGCCTTGGTATGTTGAAATCACTACACTCATAACTTCTATTTTCCTACGCTGTGAGAACACTTTCATCATGTTTAATTCGTCAAAGCCAGGCCTTCCAAGGTACGTTATGGGTCTGCATGTCCTGCAATTTCATCATCACTAGATCCGGTTTCTTCATCGGTGACATCATCATCATCATCGGTCTCCTCATCAGCTGTGGATTTTGCAATATTTTCTCTCTTTGCATATCGCTCACAGTATTCTGTTAACATAAAACAAAAGACATTAGTTATATCACTCAGCCTAAAAATGAATACTTGGTGAGCAATTACCCTCTCTTACACGCATCTCACGGACAAATGTCTTGTCTCTTGTGTTAAAGAAGAGGTAATCCCAGGTTACCACCAAATCACATAATTGTCATATGTACAGAGTAAAACATTTCTTTGGAGCCATTCGACTAGAGCAATCATGAATGGAGAGAAAGAAGAGTAAATCAATTCAATATCTTCACCTTTTACTTTTTGATCGTATTGCTTCCGATCCTTCATCATCAATGATGCCGCATCCCCATTTAAGGGGTCTGAAGGGTTTGGATAAAGCAGGAGCTGTGGAAGAAAAACTTCAAAAATATTTAAAAGATCTGCAGCCACATGAAAAAAAATTGTACATAGCTCAGACCCCCTTACAAATTCCAGAAAGAAAGCAGATTCGACTAATTCGAATGCGAGAGAAGGGTAATAATGCAAATATGTGTGTGTGTGTGTGTGTGTGTGAATAGGGACATTGTAAATGTGCCAATCAAAGAAAATGAATAAGGTCTGCTGCTTATTAGTAAGCAATGGTAGTCAACCAATGCTTACCAAACATTGGACTCCATGATTGGTTAATAACATCCAAGCATACAGAACCAGACCTGCAATTATTTGAATACAGAAAAAGTTCAGGTTCTGTCAAAACTTTGCACAACAGTCAGCATGGCAAAATAAGAAATACAAACTAAGAATCCTTCTCTATTATGAATTAATACAGGAGCATTTTAAGTATTTTCCCTAGCCAAACCATTCCACTTTTTAGATGGCTGACCAGGAAAGCTCAATGAGATCATTTTTGAAGACAGAAAAAGAAAAAACTTGCAATTTGCAGCAGTATTTTGAAATTATAAATTGCTCACATTTCATCAACATTTGGGTGGAATATCTTGTTCACAAATCCAATAGAAGGAGATTTGTATGGGTAAGCATCTGGAAGCTCAACCCTGATTTTCCAAACCCCGCCTTCATACAAACCTGTAAGCATTGCAGTTGATATTGAAAAAAGAAAATGGATTCAAAACAAGTACTCTGATTTCCAAAGGAAACAATGGTTATAGTCTATAGCAGACCTATAAAAGAATAAAAGACGAAGGAAACTCTCCAAGCACAACAAATTTTCAAAATCAAATTCTCTCCATATAAAATGAAAAAGAAGAGGTGTGAGAAAGAGATAAAGCCCTCTAAGTTTATAATAAATTTAATCAATTTAACAATATGTTCCCAAATTTATAAGCATATATAACACTATGAGACAGTTCTCCGATGGTTCGATACCTGTATTTCACTTCCTTTTATAAGGGGGTGCTAATTTTGGGAGTTTGATCATCTAGGCCTTTTGGTTGACTTTGTAATAATGCATTTTGCATCTACTGTTTTTAATAAAAAATCGCTTAAAGAAACAGGTGACTAGTGCTGCCCTGCAGTATTTACTTAAACATACAAATACTATGCGAGATGGATCATATCAAACACATAGACAGAGAATGTATATTGAGCAGATAAGTATAAGCATACTTTCTTTGGGACCATGAAATTCAACATTGAATTCGTTGAGTCCATCATTTATTGTCTCCACATTGTAATCACTCATCATCCTGGATAAAATAAATAGGTGAGAAGTGCCAAAGAGATAAAAACTCATTAACAACTCAGACTAAAATGCAAAATTTAGGCAGCAATTTGTAAATTCAGTAAAGCTTTCACATAGTGGAAATGGGCAAAGTTCATATAAGTTAAGTGGAAGAAACAAGAAATAAAATAGTCCATCAGGCAAAAAAAGAAAAGAGAAATCCTCTGTTCATGACAATTTCTATCAAACAAACGTACGAATACAAACGCACTCTTTAACGAACACGAACAAACACGAACAGCACTAAAAAACAAACGAACAAATAGAGACAGCAGTTCGTTCGTTAGTGAGAAATCCTCTGTTCATGACAATTTCTATCAAACAAACGTACGAATACAAACGCACTCTTTAACGAACACGAACAAACACGAACAGCACTAAAAAACAAACGAACAAATAGAGACAGCAGTTCGTTCGTTCGTGTTTGGTTCGATTACAGCCCTGTGATGATGATGATGATGAGAAATTAACTGCAACGTAAAGGTTCTATTCCCACTTGAAACTAACAAGGTAGAATTTGTTAACCAAAATAAACCATCTATTCAATACTCTGAACTTCAAATAACATGTGCATATGATATTTCATTCACTTATCACGTAGGCTACAAACTTCTTCGTTATAATCTTCAAACATAAATCAATACTGTCTCCGCCTTTTCTGAGTTGCCTAAATTACTACAAGACCATACAACACATAGTTAAAAAAAAAAGGGTTAAGATAGAAATGAGTTTGTCAGTCCCTGCAGTTTGTCAGCCCCTTTATTAACTTATTTTCACACACAATCCATTTATCAAATAATAGATGTTTCAATTCAACAAATTCAATTCCAATTACCATCTTTGCTACAAACAAATTCATTATGCTACCCCCCTTACGCTTACGGTTCAAAACATCCAAACTTATCCAAATCACTTTTTATGTGATTAAGTTAGCTAGTCTGGGTGCCTTATCCATACTAACTGCTAGCACCGCCTTAGAACATTGCAAAGAACAATGTCCAAAAACACCATGGAAAATATTATTTTAGTAAATGCAACACAATTGCAAACTATCCTCAACAACATCAAAACTCAAAAGAGAAAGAGATCAAATCCTATGAGCCTAAAACACCACTGAATTTGGAGATGTAAATATGTAAGAGAAACTTACAACTTCATCACATCCATTTCTCTCCTCTTGCTTGGTGATGACATTTTAAGCCAATATAATTAATTTCCAAACTACCTGCAAAATGTAAGCATAAAATTACTTTTTTGCATTTTCTGCAAAAATAAAATTTAAGAAATGAACTTCATATTTTACACACTCTATTATCCAAAATATTCTTATTTATAAACATTTTAGGACAAACTAATCTGATATGGGTGAAAAGGCACATATTAACTTGTATAAACCTAGAACCGTATAGGATTAAGTGAAATGCTGCATTCTAAGAAACCTCAGATTTTATATAGAGCACAAAAATAAATGCTGATGCGGAGATAAAAACAAGTATATACATTGAGAGAACTAATACTAAATAAAACACATCATTGTTTCTGCAAAGCCTGTTTGAAAGTGAAATTTTCTGAGTGTTTGGATGTAGAATAGTGAGTTTTGAATATTTAACATGGTCTATGTAACTAAAGGAATCCTCAAATCAATCAAAGTAAATCATTTCCTTCACTTATATAGCAATGCTTAGAAAGACAGACTAAAGCATTAGACAGAAATTAGGGAAAAAAAATGGTTCAGACATTGTCTTTTTCCGATGTTTATGTTTATTTGCCAATTTCTCAATTATGCAGAATAACAACCTCTAAATTATGACTAATTTAATTCACTTATCCTTAATCCTACTTCTCTTTCTGAAGTAGCTAGCCCAAAACATCCTGAAGTCAATATAAAATATCAAAAGCCTGCTTAGTAAAGAAAAAGCTATAACTCCAATATGAGCCAATGACTTCAGCAACAAGTACATAAGTTCAAAAATTTTGAATTAAGGCTAAGTACAAAGTTAAAGAAAATATTTCATGCAAAATGGCCACACAATATTTGATTATCCAAGTAAAACAAGTAAAACATTCATACATGTTATTAGTCGAGACAGATTGTGAAAGCCACTATGGTCAGGCAATGTAGCATATTTGATATAAGAAACATAACAAATTGAAGAAAAAAGACTGTGGTAACCTTTCAAACTGATTTCAAATTCTCAAACGAGGAATATTGTCCTATAAAATTCTCTTAAGAAGAAAATCTCCTGCATGGATTACCATTAAAAGATGTAAATTCTTTATTTAATGATTTAAAATCGAATGAATCTGCAAAAGTGAGTAAATGTCTGTAATTAGAACAACAACTTCAAATATCTTTAGTTACTTGGATTGGCATATGATCTCAAACCGAAGCTGTAATGTTTTGGAAATTTTAACAAGTTTGTTCCTCGAAACTTAGCTTTTTCACATTCCTCTAACACAAATCACAAATCCAAAATGCAAAAAATATAAAGATAGAAGATTCAAGCCTAAACTTCAATTCCCAGTAATCCATAGATATTAATACTGGTGCAAACCTAGTATACAAAATTCTCAACTAGCACACTGAAAAGAAAAAGACAAAAGCTTCAAACGCATCTTGCTGCTTATGAGTACTAAGCATAAAGCAAATTAAATCCATCTCACGAATCAAAAAACTCACTATTCTTTTAGCATTGACTCATAAATCAATATGCAATCCTACAATGCACAATTCCAGTCTAAAAATGGAAAAACTAACAATGCTGAGAGCAAGAATTTGCGACTATTACCATAAAAGGAGATAAAAATGCTGTCCAATATTTTACTTGACAAATTTAAAGCATCAATCCTTAGTTTACACATTTGCATTCAACCACTAAAAAAACAAATCTCTTTTATCCTCAAAGAATAATCATCGGGCAAATGAAAGAGAGAAAAAGAAAATCTATATGAAACCCCGTTCTCAATGATTTCCTCCTGCTGCACCAGAAACAAATACAGGACATTATCTTAGAAAGAGTGGAAATGAGGCATCAGACAAACATATAACCAAATTCATCATTTTTCAATCCTTAAAATCCAAACAAAATGTAATTAATTTAAGATCTATGGCCGGAAGGGTATCCAAGAAAAACAAAAGAAACGACCAACAAAGCTTAGAGAAAAAAAAGGAGAAAAAAACCGAGAATCCCAAGGATGAAACCAGATTAACTTACGTTTAAGCCAAGGGTACTTTACCAAAAACAATCAGGAAGAGGGTTCGATTGACAAACAGAGACTCGAGAGAAATGAACAGAGATGGAAAAGAAAAAAATTAAAGGAAAGGACAGAAAAAGAATAGGAATTTATAGAGAGTGCGAGTGAATGTCGTCATATTTTCATTTCATGTGCACGTGTTGGATTGAAGTTTCTGTAACGTGGCATGCATGGTTCTTTAAATAATTTTAGTGCTAATCAAATTAATAAAAAATCTGTTAATAGATTTAAGGTGATTTTTAGAAAAAAATTAGAATAAAAAATATATTTATCTTCTTTTTTCAAAATTTAGCGAGAATAATACATCGACTAAAAAAGTTCTTAAATAATATTTTAATTAATCTTAATTAGCATTTCTAGCCTTCTAGGTACCACATGTCTAATTAATTATTACTTATTAATCTTAAAATCGCCTTTAAAAAGATAAAAAAAAAGACTGTAGCCCATAAAAAATTTACCATGTGTGAAGTTATTTTTTGTGATCATGTATATGTGAAATTGTTTACATAAGAAAATATATAAAAAAACAAAATATAATTATTCTTCAAAATTAATAATAATTTACTTCGAAATTTTTTCTTTTGCCTTGGAACCAATTCCATAAAAACTTGTATTTTTTTTTGTTCTTAGTTCCTTGATTCGGCTTGAAACAATATTTTTATGGAACAATACCTTTATCAAATAACATCTTTAACGAGAATAAATGAAAATAATTCCGAAATATGACAAAGTTTTGAAACTAATTTCACTATCGAAATGTTTTAAAGAACTTGGCTTGGAGTACTTATATAAAATAATTAAGAGATCTCCTCTTAACATTTCTCTAATGTATGAATGTTTCTTTCTTTTTTTTTTAAATAGATAATGGACTTTTATATCCACTATTCATTATCACTAAAATGGTAAATTTCCACCATACAAAATATTAATAATTTTGTATCTATCAATTTAGATCATTATGCATACTTAATACTCATGTTATCTAACTCCCATTTTGAAGTCCTATATATAGGAGCTTTCAAAATTCATCGAGGGAGACTTTTCTGGTCTCTCAAGCTCTTTAATTCTCACTAAAACTAAAATATTCTCTTCTCTAACATCTTCCATAATCTTTTTTTTTTCTTTTCTGCTCATCCTTGCAGCCTGTTCCACCTTCTAGTGCCACCTGCCACCACTCATTCTTTAATATTTACTTTACTCTCCACCGCACGCATTCCTTAAGATCTACTTTAGTCTTTCTCTTCACCATATCGTTACACGTCTCGTTTTATTTAGTTGCAACATTTTCTCTCCTTACCCGAGAAGCCATTTACATGGTGAAATTGCAGGGCTTTGATGGAGCCATTAAATGCTACTACTTCTGACTATAATTAATATTGAGCAGCGACCACATTCAACACACACACACACATATATATAAAATATGCATAAACCTCATGGGTAATGGAATTTGACAAGAGCCTCCGGAAGACCAACTTGCAAACTCAACTGCAAGATGTCGTCAGCTGTAACCAAAAGCCTATCGAAGTTCAGCCATGGCTGCCTGACACAACCCTGTGGAGCATGTACACCTTCTTTTGAACTGACCTGCTGCCCATTGTGGCCTCTTTCTCCTTGATTTCACCCCCAGCTGCAATTTGTTTCTCCCATTTTATATCTAGGCATGAATTCACCCCCATTTACAGATATGAGAGCCCAATAAACACAAAGTTTAGGGGTCTCAACTCTCAATGGATCTATACATATAAAGAGGAGAAAGAAATCCCCAGGGGCTTAAAGAGACTGCAATGTTGGAGCGAAACTTTGTGGGATACATTTGCAGTTGTGGAGAGAAATTCCAGAGAAAAAGGCAGCAAATGAAGCTTGCTTGAAAGTGGTAATGACATGGTAAGCTTGGCTGTTGTATTCCTTTCTGAATGTTCTAACTTCACGAAGCACAATTGATAATTAAAATAACATGGTTTACAAAATAATGATCTTTTCTGTTATGGACACAGCCTGTGCTTAAGCTTAACAACAATGTCTAATACATAAACAGGCTCAATGACAACACCGGCAATATAATTTTATGCTTGTCCCTCTTAGGTGCATTTAAATGCAACGTGAAGTAAGATCTTTTACACAAATACTTACTGTTTCCTTTTTATTGAAAAATGAAACTTCAAGATTGTTCAATCCTTTGGGTCTCTCTATATTGTAGGCACTAGGCAGCCTGTTTCCTATGAGAAAATGTTTTTTCCCCTACTCTT
Organism: Heritiera fomes; assembly: GCA_032173925.1. Taxonomy (NCBI): domain Eukaryota; kingdom Viridiplantae; phylum Streptophyta; class Magnoliopsida; order Malvales; family Malvaceae; genus Heritiera; species Heritiera fomes. Next base: position 7,687,229 of record JAPDPM010000022.1, on the reverse strand, counting down.
CAGGAAAAAAAAACAGAGATGTTCTTTCTGTTAGCCAACATGTTAAACAGGGTACGTATAGATGTATCAAAAAATTTAAAAGTAAATCCATAGGATTCTTATTTTCTTAGAACAAGTCATGCATAGAAGGAATGCTACAACTGGCACATTCAATTTATTTCCAAAATATATCAATTGGGGGAATTTGCTATAATGCTTTTGTTGAACATATAGCTGCAAAATGTGCAATAAAAAATAATGCTCGCAACTAAGCAAATTTGATCATGTAAAGCAACAAAAAGAAATATCAATAAAGTGTTAATTATTAGGACCTTGGTCCTCCCACTAGCAATATCAATATGGCCATTATGAGAACTATAAGAATCTCAGTGTTTCAGAGTCTAACTCGATTTCCAGGGATTATCCCCATAGTAGTATGCAGTGCCGACCATAAGTGCAACTGTAGCCCCCTGAACTACCACCCTAGCTCTCATTAGCATCTGACCCAAGTGAGAATTGCCTTGTCTAAAACTGATTAACCCAGCAGTAAGAACTCCAGCAGTAACAAGTGCACCTGTAAATACACATACGTCAAAGATGCTTAAACCGAAGTCTGAATTTATTACACTGTCTCCAAGTAAGGGTGAGAATATCACAGCAGGAAAATGCTATAGCAGTTGAAAGGAAGAATTAGATTCTGTACTTCAGATGGCTAACAACATCTATAACATGTAGGAAGTGCCTAAAAGCTGTCAATCTGACAAGATAATGAACTAGCCAAAAAAAACCACACTAAACAATCTAAATACTAGATGAAGCTCAGAATGACAATAAATAGAACCAATTTGAACAAAGTATTACATAAAATCAATCTCTTTGCTAAAGTCCTAAGAGGGATCATAGGGTCAAAACAGAAATAGGTTTCTTCCATGTTGGATAAAAGTTGGATTTAAGCACCCATCCCAGTGTGAACTTTCTGAGATCGTTAGTTAGATAATGAACTAAATCAGATCCTTGGAAAAAGGTGGGGAGTTTGTAATATAGAACATGCAAGGTAGGTCACTGATTATGTTTTGGACATAAGCCTCCAGAGGTTCCTAACTGCTAAGCACAAACCTTTCATGCCTAGGTTTGATCAGAGTGACAACATCTCATTAATTGACAGTCAATAACGAAACAATTATCTTAGCAATCAAGTATTTAATGGAATTGGTGAATTGAATTCACAGTGAAGGCAATGATTACTCCAATTGTCAAATTATAAATTATAATACTTTGATAAAGGCAACTTGGGCAAAATAACAAAAAAAAATGCAAATAGTGAAAAAGAAAATACCAATATATAGAATGGCCATTGCTTCTTATTGGACACAAACTTCTAGGCCAAAAACTAGCTAAGAGAAATTTCAGTTTCTCTAGAAAGAAGAAAAATGTTTGTGTTTCAGATACTGATATATTTTGGATATGTTCAAAGGTTCATTGCAGTTTCATGCAATACTAGTTCTATTTCAACGAAAGAAAAATGTAGATGAGGCCAAGCAGCTAAGTATTCCAGGGAGCTAGAAACAAAAGATCAAGCAGAATCCTCAGTAATCCACAAAAGTAAAGCAAAACACTCCTCCAACTTTATTACAAAGAGTTGTGTTAGTTACTCAAACCCATAGAGAAAGCCTAACCCAAAAGACCGGTCTAGTAAGTAAGAGAACCCCTCAAGCTTAAATACCCCCCCACAATTGCTTGTAGAGTCGATGTGAGATTGTGACATTGCCAACCCCTTAACAAGCCAACGTCCATGGCAGCCCATTCTAGACGGCTTTCACTCCGGACTCTTCTTGGCACCATGTAGCCCTTTTCTAGGTCGCCCATTCCTCTTCATGGTAGCCCACTCTAGATGGCTTCACTCCGAACCTTATCAAGCATTAGGTAGCCCTTTTCTAGATCGCTCCCTCTACGACTCTCAATGAAAGCACCAATGTTAGGTACTCAAGCTTAAGGGAAAGCTTAACCCAAAATACCAGTCTAGTAAGTAGGAGAACCTCTCAAGCTTAAATACCTCTCCCCAATTGCTTGTGGAATCGATCTGGGATCGTAACAAGTTGCCATCCATGAAAGTCTCCTATTACATCCTTTCATACGCAACACTCAGCAAATTGTGACTACCATTTAGATCGCAAACACAAGACGACCACAAGAAGTGCTGGTTAAGCTCATGAAATTAAACTGCTTGGACATCCATGTAAATTTAAGCAAAAACTCGAAATAATCGTTTCGTTAAACTGAAAAATATGTTTGGAATTAAATTAAAAGGCAAATCCAATCGCGCATGACATCAATTATCAGATTATTCCACATAGAAATGCCTAGCTGCCATTGAGCTGGATTGGGAACTTGGAAGTTTAGTTCTCCCCAAAACAAATAAAAGCATTTAGCTCACACCGGTTTTGAGAACCCTGAATAACTCATCAATTGTCACACTTGAGCCCTGTTTCATAAAGAAATAAAGCATTGACCATGGGGTTGTTAACTAGCACTGGATTGGGAAGTTTAAATTGGCTATCGGGCACTGAAAATTGAACAACCAACAACCATTTCTCAATTAAAGCTTAAAGGGAAAATTTTATCAGAAACATCCATCCATGTAAAACCCCTAAAAGCAAAACAGATAAAATCAGAGAAATGAATGAAAAAGTGAAGAAGAGAAATGGGAAAATTACCAACAGGGACAAAAGGATTCCTAATGCGCTTCTTCTCCTCTAACAATTCTTCCAAACTAGGTTCCACCGCACCCATTTTCTATATTTTTTTAATGTTCTTTTTCTTTAAATCTTTGTTGCGATTTTGCAGTTATATAGTTAATAGTTGTCGAGCCGAGAAAATGGAGGCGGAACCAAAAATGATATGAATTTGGAAATAAATACTGTTTTTGCGATCGAGGAATTCTAAGCCCAACTTACACATTATTCCCATACCTTATTTAGTATACTTAAAAAATCTAAATCCTAAAATATTCTTTTATTAACTACTAGTTTTGCATATGTGAGAACTGATTATTTTACATTGTACATGTGTATATATGTAATTTTTAATTTACTTGTGAAATATATTTGTAAATTTTAAGTAAATAGTGATGTGGGCCTCACTTAGAATTTCAAGCTCAGATGTATATAAAACTGAAGAAATAGTGTACGAATAGTGTAATAATGATACTATGAAAATTTTGATGCCAAAATATCTTATTTGCATCATTTTGTGAATTATGACAAACAAATTGAAAATGACGGTTACGTCCTGAGGGTATTTTTGTAAATTGTGCCAAAACTAAAATGAATTGAGACAAAGTAAAAATACCATGATATTCTACATAAAAAGGAGGTTAAGATAGTGTCAAGAGATTTATTGAATTGTGGTTAAATCGAAGAAATTCACCAATGGATCGCAAGGGGTAAAATCGTAATTTCAAGCGTTCAGTGTATCGCACGTCGACGAAATCACTTTTAATCATCAAAATACATTTAATAAGAGTATTTGGTGATGAAATTTGAAATTTTGGAGTGTAATTACATAGTTTTTACGACGACGGAATCTTAAAGATAAAATTGTTTGAAATTTACATAATTAGGGGTATTTTTGTAATTTTTACCCTTTCTAGAAGACTTTTCATAATTCTTCTTGACTTCCAACCGACCACTACTCAACCTTCTTCTACCTTGCTCCCATGCCATTGAAGAGGAAGAAAAGAAAAAGAAAAGAAAAACTTGCATACTTTTTAAACTAGCCAAAATTTCAACAAACCTATAACTAGGAAATTTCTCTACTCTCTCTCCTTTACCTATCCATACTAACAAATCATAGAATAAGTGGCAAAATAAGGAGAAAGAAAGCCTCAAAGTTTCGATCAAGGTATGTATCTCACCATACATTATGATTCTTTGAATTCTAATTGTGTAGGAAGATAGAGTCAAGTGTGTTGATCATGTTTCTAGCATTGGAATTGATTAAATTGAACAAAATGAAATTTTACCATAGGAAGGGTGTTTCGTTACCATGGGAAGGGGGTTTTGACCATGACATGTACTTAATGAAGTGTGGTTTTTCATGCATAAAAAAGATGCCAAAATTGAAGATAAACATGGCTAAACAAGAATGGGAAGTTAGATTGTTGAAAAACATTAAGGAATTCAAGATGGTGATTTCAGTCAACATAAGGGGACCATTGTGCATGGCTGGTTTTGATGATTTGATGGTACATTTAGACTGTAGAAATTACAAGGAGTCTGTCGGTATGCTCGGATTTAAAATCCGACTTAAAACAAAGAAGTTGTGTTATACTACCGATATAAATTATACTATGAAAATATTTGCAGTGTCCAATGTAGCTGCACTTAGACATGAACAATAGTTTAAAAAAAAGCATTAAACAAGCTAATATTTTTAGTGAAATTATCTGCAGCCCGGGAGTAATGGATTACGAATGGTGCATTCGAGACGGTCGACTAACTTCGACAGGTAAGGGATGCGTATGTGAACTGTAAGGATATCATGAATGCATGATTTTGCTACAAATAATTTTATGAGAATATTTAAGAAATAAATTGCTTTGGAAATTGTGAAATTGTGGCTATTGGCTGCTTTTTTTTTACTGTGTTGAATTTGCAAGAAGGATAGGGTAATAGCAGCCGTTATGCTGCTGAAATTTCTTAGGAAATTTATTTAAAATATCATAAAATATTTTTATGCATATTTGAATGGTTTCCTAGCCTTGGAAATGATGAATTTAATATTTTTCATAAAACATTAATATACCAAAAAATATTATTTAAATATTCATGTTACCAAATTTAATGAAAGTGAGGCTATTGAAAATTCCTCCTACATGTTTTACAGTGTGAGATGTGGTTTATAAAGTGAAAACCAAAAAAGTAAATATTTTATAAATTATTTTTAGAAAATATTCACTATATGATAATTTAAAACCTTTATGAACTGACTGAAGATTTTAACTATTTTTCTTGATTTCCATAAAGGTGATACAATGATGAGAATATTGTTTTGAGATTGATAGGCCCCTTTATCATGCTGATATGTGATATGTTTCAGTGTCCTGGTCAACACCTGATCAATGTACGACTGAGGACCAATCTAGACTATGGCCATAAATCTCATATGATGATTTTATACCCTATGGAGATTGTAGCATAATATATTTTGGGTGATGCCTTAGCCTCCACCATTTTATGATATGAAATGGATGTTTTAAATGACATGATGATATCAAATGATAAATGGGTATTATATGTTTTCAAATGAGATGGATGATGATTTCTAAACGATTTGTTGTACTAATTTGAGTACAATATCATTTATGAGATTTTCAATGATATATGTGATATGTGTTCAAATGGAAAAAGGGTGATTTATTAATCTAATATACTTTTTATGATTTGGTTTGAATATTATATTATTTCATTTAATGATTTAAATTATGAAAGAATTGATTTGGAAATTCAATATGAAATGTTATGGAAAAAGATGTTTTATTTCAAAAAGCAATAATTACTCCCTATAGTTGCTTCTAGGTTTCGGGATAAGACTGATATTTCAAAATACCTTCCATGCTCCATCCGGATCGCTAGCCGACTATAGTATCCTTCCTATTTCGGTCCCTAGTGTATCTATAGGAAAATAAGGATTTTATGGCATATAGATTTCGTGATATCAAGCTTTACATACAATTCCTTTACTAAGCCGTGATTTGCTGAATCCTTTATTTTTAACATCTACAGAGTATTTCTAGTTACTGCATGATATATCATCCGAGGATTTTGGCTACGCATTTGAGTACCTCGAGGCAGCTAGCTTATATCCTGGAGGTATAATCATCTATTTTATATGTTCAGACTTATTTTACAGTACTATTGTGTTGTATCATAAACAGGGGATGTAAACGATAAATGATTTACGATATATGAAGATTATTATTAAATGGTAAATTGCGATACTAATGTTTATTGTGAAAAGAAAATGGGAAATAAAAGCATCACAGACAGCCCAACTCGTGTAATATGTATGAAAAGTGTAAAATATTGTATATACAGGATGTGACAGTATCTCTTCCGGTAAATAAATTAATTTTATTTATTTTAATTATGACATATAAATTAATATTTTTAATTATTTATAATTACATCATAAAAACAAAATATATTAGTACTTAGAAGAATGATCGACAATAATATAATTTGTTAACTACATCAATATATATAAACACACACACACATTTACATTCAAAAACATGTAAATAGTCATTGTTTTCATGCATTTATTGAAGTTTAATAGATGACAAATTCAAAACCAAGACATTATAAAAGTTTTATTTTATAATAAGGTAAATTTCATTGAGGTCCTCAAAGTTTTATCATAATTTAACTATAGTCCATTAGTTTTGAAAATAGATACTTTGGTCTAATATCACAAATGATTTTAACACGTATTAGTCAATTATTAAACTTGAATTAATAATATCATATTCCAAAGTATCAATAGTAGATTTTATTACTATTTATTATTTTTAAATAATTTTTTAAAAAAAATTATTCTATGTAAGATTTTTATTTTTTAATACTAAAAAAGGGTATTATGGATATTTCATGAGTAACAAATGTTTAAGTTAATAGATTTTTTTAATAGTAACTTAATAGAACAATTTTTTTAGCATCAAATTTATAACTTTGGATCAAAACGCACATTTCTCAAACTAACTAATTAGAGTTAAATTATGATAAAATCTTAAAGATTTTAATAGACTTTACCCTTCATAATATCTTTTGAAATACTATTGTCGAAATTACTTATTGTTGTTACAAAAGTTATCATCAAAATTTTTATATATTTTGCCAAAAAGAAAAAAAATTAAAAAGTTTAGTATATTAAAATATGTTCAAATAAATTGATAATTATATTTTAATTATTTTAAAATTAAATAACATTTTAATTGTTGTAAAATTTTGAAGATAAAACTTGGATATTTTTAATTGTTTTTGATTTTTTATATAATATTTTAATTTTTTTATTTTTTAAAATGAATTGAGAAATTTTGGATGTAAAGAAGTTAGATTGATATATAATAAGTAATATATGGAGGTGCAAATCAATAAATAATTTATTTAAAATAATTCGTAAATAGGATTGATTTTATCTATTCAAATATTTATTCATGACTTGAATTAATATGTAAATATAAATAAAATAATACATTTATCCCTTAATTATTAAATAAAGGCTAAAATATTGAAAAAGTCCTTAAAAATTATTACTTTATTTAAATAAGCCTTTATTCTTTTATTGCATTTAGATAAGCTCTTAAGCTTTAATTTGTATTCAAGTAAGCTATTATTTTAAATAAAAAAATTAAATGTGATTAAAAACGATTCAAATCAATTTAACCGATTAAAATTCAATTAATTTAATTTAGTTAAGTCATTTTCAGGTTCAAGTCAGTGTCCTAGGTTACTTTATTCAATTAAATCGGTGTCTAAAATTACGAATCAAACTAATGAATTAATCAATATTTTTTAAATATACTATATACAACATAAATAACTAAATATTATATAATATATTATATAATTGAATTTTTATGCAAAAAGTTAGGTTTTAAAATCCATTCAAAAAATCAATCAATTGCTTACCCGCATAAAAAAAATGGCTTAATACCAAAATATACCCTTAACATTTACCATAAAATTGAATTAAGTCTTCAACATTTAATTGCATAAAAATCAACCCATTAAGTTTTATTTTAAGCAATTAAAACCTAAACATTTTAAAATAACAGAACTAAATACATTTCCGTTAAATCTCTCTAACTACTGTTAAGTTTTAATTGTTGTGCAATGATAACGGCTATTAAAGGACTTAATGAAAATGAACTTAATTCTGTTATTTTGAAATGTTTGGGTTTTAATTGCTTAAAATAGAATTTTATGTACTGATTTTCATGCAATTAAACGTAGAGGGCTTAATTTCATTTTGTGGTAAACGTTGAGGGCATATATAGGTATTAAGCCTAAAAAAATTTATTTATGTTAAATGTTCTTTAGATACAAAGTAAAAGTTATGGGCTGTATACTCAAATTAAAGTTTAAGGATTTACTTGAGTACAGATTAAAGTTTAGAGACTTATCAATATGCAATAAAAGTATAAGGGTTTATTTAAATAAAGTAATAAAGTTCAATAGTTTTTTTTTTAATATCTTAGCCTTAATATAATATAGAAATTGTTGGGAAAAATATCCCTAATTTAAATATCCATAAAAACTAAAGAAAGCAAAAATGGATACAACTTTTAATATGGTTTGGCTAAACCAAATTGGCCTATAACAACCTAACTAAACTAACAACCAATCAAAAGTTACGATTGTACAATTTTCAGAAGAGAAAAATTGCAAACACTTTACAAGACCAAAGCCCAACTATCCAAAGAACTTACTTAAACACTAGCTATTCTATTGGTATTTGCAACTTTTTGGGATGTTTTACAAATCAAGTCTAACACATCATTTATAAGAGAAAAGCCTTTATAACTTCTTTCACACTTTCAATATGAAATTTAAGGCAAACTCCAACAAACTATCCTTCTATTTGAATCCTCAAACTCCTTAAACTAGTCCAGTAAACACGCAAACCTCCGTAAACTGAATAATAACTCCACCATCATCCTCATCTCCAAACATAGCTTTCCTCCTATCGAAAGATTAAACTTTCGGTTCTGATATCACTTAATGAAAAAATATGTTTCCAACTGTTGTTGCTCAAAATAACAATAAGTAATTACTGACGTCAATGATTGTCCTTCCTCCCTTGTGTCTCTAAAAAGCTTCTGAAAAACAAGAAAAGTCAGAAGAGCGCAAGGGGTGGTTCCCTACGTAGGCACTCCGATGCTTAAGTTAGCAAAAGGTTCTTAAGTATTGAGAAACGTAAAAGCCAGGAGTCAAAAATTAGAGAGTAAAAATAATACTTGTGGCCTATTTATAGGCCAATAAATAACCTTTGTTACGAAGTAATCATGTAGAGGGTGATTTCGTTATTTTAGAAGAGTTCGTGTTCCAGTACAACTCTAATACGTCAAATTTGAGTAGCAGGAGTCTGTCGCCCGGCGGGAGGCGGCTGCGACACACATAGCCGGGAGATATCTTGTGAAAGCCTTGCCCGTTCGAATCAACCGTCGACGAGCATCCCCTGGGCTTCCTCATTGCCTCAGGTTTACCGTTACAAGTGAGTTGGTGAGCATCCTCATTCGCCTACACCTCACTAACGTATTGTCTGCTCTTGGGTGGTTGCCCATCGCGGCTTTGTCCCAATGGTCTTGAAGAACTCAGGAATAATCCCTTGAGCACGTTTTACATGAGATGCTTAAACCCTGGTACTTTTCATTAAGTACCCGAGCCTTACACTCATGTTACCATTGAGACAATAAAAAATTAGAGAGTAAAAATAATACATGTGGCCTATTTATAGGCCAATAAATAACCTTTATTACGGAGTAATCACGTAGAGGCTGATTTCATCATTTTAAAAGAGTTCGTGTTCTAGTACGACTCTAATACGTCAAATTTGGGTAGCAGGAGTCTGTTGCCCGACGGGAGGCGACTACGACACACATAGGCGGGAGATATCTGTAGCTAGGCGAAAGTCTTAGAATGGTGCCACGTGTATAAGGCGAAAAGATACTATGTTGTGGCCTTTAGAGGTTTGTCACTCGCACGTGGGAGGGCTCACCCGCACGTGATCCCTTCGTGTCAACGATGTCTCACTTGATGCCACGTGGCATGTTAATAATCTACCACGTGGTGGTCTTCCTGAGTTTTGGGCTTTCATATGCCGTAATTGTGTTGTCATATCAATTGCTCTCTACTCTCTTATTGCATTTTTTCAATAAAGAGAGTATAAATACTTAGATTTGGGACATTGTAGTCTTTTCCTGATTTTTTGTTGTTTTTCTAGTATTTTTTGTAGATGAAAAAGTTTCAACTCTGCGAGAGGCGTTACTTGGTGCGACGTTTGATGTTCCCTGTTGTAACTATATAAGCAGCAGGAGTCCGACGAAATCAAGCAAGAAAAAACTCTGTACCAGCACTCTGTCGCACGTTTTTAGCTCTCCCACCAAACATAGTTTGCCGCATCACATAGTCTATCACCCTCACACAGAAGTCTCTCGCTCGTCACCTGTCACAGTAAGTGTGCCTCTGTCGCTTCATTTTGCTATCTCTTGTATTTGCCTTAAGTCTCTCGCAAGAGCCTAGTCTCTCGCATAGTGCTTAGGTCTCCTGCGTACTCAGGTCTCTCAGACCCTCAGTCTCTCGCAAACCCTCAAGTTTGCTGCCTGTTACTTGTCCCCTCTCATATTCGGTCCTCGATCATGTCTTCTCAATGCGTCGGTAAAACACTAAGAAAAGGCAGTATTGAGTGTAAGTTATCAAACATGGATTTAGAAGATATCAACACTTGTTTTCTCCTTCCTTTCGGTTATCAATACAGACTCCCAACCAATAGGGAACCTTCACCTGATTTGGTTAGAAGTGGTGTAGCTGTTCATAAAGCGTCCCTAGTTTTTGGTTTTCGCTTTCCTCTTCTCGAATTTGCTCTAGCTTTTCTTAAAAATAAGGACATAGTCCCATGTCAACTCCATCCTCATGCATGGGCTCAATTAGTAGGATTTTTAATAGTATGTCATAGTTTAGGCATCGTTCCTACCATCCCCCTGCTGAGTGCCTTTTTTAGAGTTCATGGGTTGAAAGGGTTGGTTACATTCTCTCTCCAAAGATTAAAGGTCGATGGGTTTCCCAATAAGATTTTTTCAAACCATCCTAATAAATTGCATAGTTTTGAGAGTGAGTGGGTCGTTGTTGAGATTCCAAATGATTTGAGAATCCACACTAGATGGAACCGTGGTATTAGCGACCACTCGAAACGCTAAAAAAGATTTAACTTAGATTCCTTAAAAGACCATTTTGGAGAGCCTATTCGGCTTATTTGTTCTACCGGGGAGCGAAATTTGTTTTCCCTTTTAACCCCTAAGAACATTACAGCAGCCGATTGAGGAGTAAGTAGAGTTATTCTTGGGACTTCCACTGTTCTATCAAACCTTCCTACAACCTTGCATGCGCCCGGTTCTAGTTCTAGCCATCCACCTGTGGTTCCCAAGGCTGAACCGACTAACCTTGTAGGTCATCTTGTAGATGAATCTTCTTCTAACTCGGGGGACGAAATACTTGGGGCTACGGATGCCGGTGGTTCATCCGAGGAAGATCTTGAATGGAACCATGGCGACGCCTTTAGGAGTCCCTTTTATGACTTCCCAATGGATGTGAATTTGGCTAACTTAGATGATTTTGGTGACTTTATAAGTTTTCAGTGATAATTCTCTTTACCTTTGCATACTAATTCTCTTTACCTTTGCATACGTGTTTATAGTCTTTTTAACTTGATCCACTAACCCTTTCTTCTCGTGTTACGCAGATATGAGCTTCCAAGCTATTATGCATAGGAGGTAGACCACCGTGTCTTATAGAGTTCCCCCAGAAGCTTCCCCACCTCGAAAGCAGCCTCGGGTTGAGGCATCTATGTCAGAGTATCCTCGCGCTCCTACTCCCCCTCCTCCGGCCATCAGAGAACTCAGTCGCCTTACACAAGAGGCCGAAAGAAATAAGCAGAAGAGGCATCTCATCTGTGACCGTGGATCAGACGATCATGAGAGCTCAGGGTCTCAACGAAGTGAGTCTACTTCCCTGGTGTTAATGATAATGATAGCATCGAGGAGCCTGGGGTTGCTTTTCGTCTGGCTTGTAGTACTATCCTTCCTCGCGACGAGAAGGGAGTTTTCAAAGGTCTTCTTGAGGCTAAGGACACTGTTGGCTACCTAATAATGAAGGTGAGAGCGTCGACCCTATTCGATAATGATACACACCTTTTAATTTCTTTTGTAGGGTTTAACATTATTTTCTTTTTATTTTGCCAGGCTGCTTAACAAACGGTGGTTGTTAATTCGCAGCATTAGACTCTTAGGGAACAGGCTGAGAAGGAGTTGCATGACCTTCGTGAGAAGTGCATGGTGTTTCAGAATGAGGTTACCCAGCTCCGTGCACTTCCTGACAGAGTAGATGAGTTTGGAAGGAAAATACGGACCTCAAACTAAAGCTAAAAGAAGAGCAAGCGAAGGTTGCATCTCTTCATGGGTACCGGGAGGCTTATAACAAAGCAACAAATGATTTTGAGGTCATGAGGTTATAACGGGACAAAACCATCGTCGAACTACAAAATGTGCTAGATCGGCAAAGGGAGGTCCGAGCCTAGGCTGTCCATGAATACCTCTTGTCTCAACACTGCTTTGAAAAGAAGCAAGACTTCGCGACGGGATTTGTCAAGTATGGCTTTTACCTGGCTCGCACTTGGCTGGAGAAGCAGAGGCCTAATGAGACCTTCCTTGAGTTTCTTTTTACTGAAGAGGTCGAGTACTACGATCCTCCTCCCTGGACTAAGTATGAGCCCGACTCGAAAGATCCGGAGGATTACTTAGAGGAAGGGGCCGTGGACAACTTAGACAACTTCGAAGGTCTGTGGGCCCCTCGACAGCCACGCAATCAGCCTGAATCCACTAAGGTGTGCGATCAGCCTAGGTCTATCGATGTGTACAATCAACCCGAGCTTGTTGAGGCACTCGACCAACTCGAGCCTATCGAGGCATTGCAAGGATTATATGGCGACGAGCTCCAACTCTCTGACTCTACTGCCGTCGATCTTAAGCTAGACTCCGTGGCTGTTGATGTTGTAGGGCCTTCGGGTGAAGCTCCCCCTTCCGAAATTGCTCCTCCGGCTCCCCAAGATCCTAATGTTGACATAGCGCCTTCTCTGCCAGTCGATTCAATTGTCTCGATAGACTAACTATGATCTTTTTCTCTTTTCACTTTGTTTTTCATTTTGATTGTAACTCGTACAAACGATGCATAGTTGTAAACAGTTCATTTACTTTTAATGAAAGTTGCAATTCTCTTTTGTATTTTGCTTCTTTTTTTTGTATGCTTGTGACAAAATGTATGCTATGTTCTTACAGTGCGGCTTTAATTTGACATATCATCATATTTATTCAAAATTCAGCATTTTGTAGTCATAACATTATAACGTATGTCAAAATGTTATAACATAAAGGTATTTCATCGATAAAGCCATTACATGCTTCCAAAAATTACAACATAACATACCTTTTGTCTTTTATATGGTATTGCTCCTCAAGTTTTTCTTTGAGACAGTGTTTATTTCTTGTCTAAAGAAGAACTTTTACCTGAGCAATGTGCCTGTCTCTCGCATTATTTGCTTAAGGACTCTTGTGCTCTGTTTGCTCGTCTCGCACCTTTCAGTGCTTAAGGATTGTTTATTTTCCCATCTCGCACCCTTTTACGCTTAGGGACTTTTGTTTGCCCATCTTGCACCTTTTGTGCTTTAGGGAGTTTTAATTTGCCCGTCTCACACCTTTTGTGCTTAGGGACTTATGTTTGCCCGTCTCTCACCCTTTTTTTCTTAAGGACTTATGTTTGCCCATCTCGCACCCTTTGTGCTTATGGACTTTTTTGTTTTGCGCGTCTTGCACATTTTTTGCTTAGAGACTTTGTTTTGTCCGTCTTGCGCATTTTTTACTTAGGGATTTTTGATTTGCCCATCTCGCACCTTTTTGTGCTTAGGGATTTATGTTTGCCTGTCTCGTACCCTTTGTGCTTAGGGACTTTTTGTTTTGCTCGTCTCACGCATTTTTCACTTAGGGACTTTTGTTTTGCCCGTCTCGCGCATTTTTCGCTTAGGGACTTCTGATTTGCCCGTTTTGCACCCTTTATGCTTAGGGACTTTTTGTTTTGCCTGCCTCGCGCATTTTTCGCTTCGGGACTTTAGATTTGGCCAGCTTTTTTCTCTTACATTCCTGTAACATGTTCATCAATCATATTGTCATTGCAATAATCATAAAATATGAATAACTGGCCTTCTCATTCATAAATTAATCAGTAGCATCACATGGTAGTTGGTAAGATAATGCATAAAATAACAGCAAACAAAAAATAAAAAACAAAGATTACAACTTTCTTATTGCTAGTACAACTTAAGGTGATTGATATTCCAAGTCTTGGAGATCTTTTTTCCCTGTAAAGTTTTCACAGTGCATGTACTTGGTCCAATCATTCTCCTTATTTTATAGGATCTTTTCCAATTGGCCCGAAGCTTACTGTTAGCTTTAAATTGACATATATATTTTGAAATGACAAAAACTTAAGTAAGTTGTAATGTTCTAATTCATATTGTAAATTTGCATTATCACACATGATTTTCTCAATCCATTTTTAAGTGTTCATATCAAACATTATGACCATGATTTAATGATATATTCTTATTGGTCTTAATACTTTATAAAATGGTTTTCAATATTAAGTAATTTTCTCAAGAATTATTGAACATAAGTTTAGAAAATTACTTATAAGTTTTGGGACAATATTTTCATTTGAGAAAGTCAAGAAAAACTCCCTTAAAGCTTATAAATGTTTTGGGTTGAATTAGGATCAAAGGTCATATCATTTCTAACCCAAAAGTGCAGGAAAAATGCCCTCTGGAAGAAAAGGATCGATCCCCACTGTAGCAAGATCGATCCCTTTTTGGCAGAAAGTTTTCCCAAGGTCCCTGAAGCCTAGAATCAAGATTCTGGACAAAAGGGATCGATCCCCTATGGAAAGGGATTGATCCCTTTGCTCGAAAATAGCCTATAACGGCTAGTTTTTGTGAGACAACGGTAATATCCGAGATTTGACTCCACCCAACAGCTAGAATACATCAAAGGGACTATATATAGAGGCTTAGAAGCTAAATGAAGCAAGAGGAACTACTCAATCAACTCCAATACTCATTTTCCTCAAATCCTCAAGCCGCAACAACAAATCAAGAGCTACAAAGTCTTCATCTTCCATCACTCTCATATTCCTTGTATAGAATAGCACAAATATTGTATAGGCTTTTTCCCTGTGCTTAATCTTTGTAATCATTTACCTACTTAGAGGCCTTCTTTCATTACACCTATTGTAAACCAATTCAATCTTTGTAAAAAGGGGAGGTTTCTCTTTAGCCTATGAAAAAGAGGGAGGTTACTCTTTAGCCTAAGAAAAAGAGGGAGGTTTCTCTTGAGCCTTGAAAAAGAGAGAGGTTTCTCTTGAGCCTAGAAAAAGAGAGAGGTTTCTCTTTAGCCTAGAAAAAGCGGGAGTGTAACAAATTCAAGAATAGTGAATTTGGGGAAAATCCTTGGGAGCGTCTCAAGGTAGAGGACGTAGGCAAGGTTGCCGAACCTCTATAAATTACTTGCGTACATTTCTCTTTCCCTACTCTCTTTAATTACTTGCAATTATATTTGTGCTTATTGTATTGAATTTGAATTGCATGCTTGCCTAGCTTAGAGAACTTAGAAATTATCAAATAGGCTAGAGAATTTAGAAGAATCGAAAAACGGGCTTAAGGTTAGCTAAAAATCGATTCAACCCCCCTCTCGATATTGACTATAAGAGCCAACACTTACCATCTTCTCTGTAAGCATTTGTAATAGCAGACTTTCTCAGCACCAAGTCTCTTTCTTGTAATTTTCTGTTCTTTACTCGTGCATTGTAATAAGCGGCTATCCGCTTTTGGTAAGCAGCCAATTTCATTTTCGCCGTGTCTCTCAGCTCATCTATCAGATCCAAATTCTCTCTAAGCTTCTGGGAGTTAATTTCTTGAACGTAAGGGATCAACCTAGGCGATCCCACTCCGATCTCAATCGGGATAAGGGCTTTAGTTTCATAAACCAAATTAAATGACGTCTCTCCTGTTGACACCCTACTTGTCGTCCTATAAGCCCATAAGACACTTGGAAGCTCATCCACCCATACTCCTTTTGTTTTGTCCAATCCGGTTTTCAACCCATGCAGTATTGTTCGATTGCTTATTTCGGCCTACCTATTGGCTTGTGGGTAAGATACGGACGATATCCTTAGCTGGATACTCAGGCCTCTACAAAACTCTCGAAACGCATCACAATCGAACTGTTTCCCATGATCAGCATTCGACACCTGAGGAATTCTGAAGCGGTAGATGATGTCTTTCCACACCATTGCCTCTACCATCTTTTCAGAGATTGTTGCCAGTGGTTCTGCTTCTATCCATTTGGTGAAGTAATCAGTGGCCACTGGCAGAAACTTTCTTTGGCCTGTGCCCGAGGGGAAAGGTCCCAAAATGTCTAGCCCCTATTGTGCAAATGGTGTTAGTTGAAGGGTGCTTTGGATGGTCGAGACTGGTGTGAATGCTATAGGAGCAAACCTCTGACATTTTTCACACCTTCGTACCTTCTCAATGGCATCCCTTTTTAGTGTAGTCTAATAGAATCCTGTGCGTAGTATCTTCACGGCTAATGCTCGAGCCCTTAAGTGTTCACCACATATGCCCTCATGTGTCACAACCCGAAGGCCAATGACGTCCACTTAATACTTACTTGATTTGCTTATGAAAATTTCGAACCAAATTTTTCTTTTTCTACTTACGGTTTGTATTCGTTGTTAGTGTAGTATCTAAATTCCGATCCTATCTTACTCATATTATTTCTCGAGCTATGACACGTTTCTCAAAGAGGTTTTTTTTATGATTTTTGTCTTATTTTACTATTCCCAAAAGAAACAGGTTGAAAACCTCCCCTTTGTATTTTATCAATTTCCCCAGGTATAATTTCCTGCACTAAAACACATTTTTAAATCACATAACACAGCAGCTGGTGTTTCTCCACAGTTTCATGCAATCATGTGTTTTCAAAGATCTCGAGAGTTTAACCATTACTAAGTTCGTATCTACCCCATTATATAATTCAAAACATACATTAAGACCCGGATCGGACTCGATAACCACTTAGACTCACATAGTCATCTAGTGCGATCCAAAGTTACATCCCGTAAACTTTCCTAGTACTGTGAAATTTAACGTACACATGATTATCAAAATGATATACTAGCAGTATACCTCAAAATACAAAATGCTAGCTCCGGAGAACGCAAATGGGTACCACTACTAGGTACGATTTCCCGGGAGCCTACGCGAAGCCTGAGCCGGCTATCAACTCATATGATCTGCAGTTGTTAAATTAAGGGATGAGCAATCCACGGCTCAGTAAGTAGTTTAAATAAAACATACTAGGCTCATATCGTAAAACACGATCATACATGCTTGAGTTATTGTAAATTAGCATGTATGGATTATACTAAGGTTTATTATCATTCCGTAAGTGTACAAATGTAATAAACTTGTTCATGCTTACATTTCATCCTTGATTTCACAAGATATCATTCTCTTTATTAGTATAATTAAGTGTGGAAGAGCGAACATTCAAGTAGTACATATTCAAATGGCATTTATAACACATAATTCCAATAATCGAAATAAACGAACGTTCAAATCGTACATGTTCAAATGGCATATATAACATAATCCAATAATCGAAAGAAACAAACATTCAAGTAGCATATATTCAAATGACATGTACAAACATAATCCAATAATCACACACGTTGTATGTCATATGCCTCATATCTGTTTCATCCTTCGACATTCGTCACATTCACGAATCACAATCACTTACTTATCATCACAATATCCTATGACTTTTATATTTCGTTGGAACTCGTGTAGCACTTAGTTCCCGAAGGATTCTAGAGGTGGCTCCCACGGTTCAGAACTCGAGTCTTTGCTCGGTTGGGCCTTTAGTACATCGAAGCTCATGTAGCACTTAGTTCCCGAAGGACTCTAGAGGTGGCTCCCACGGTTCGGAATTCGAGTCTTTGCTCAGTTGGGCCTTTAGTACATCGAAACTCGTGTAGCACTTAGTTCTCGAAGGACTCTAGAGGTGGCTCCCACGGTTCGAAATTCGAGTCTTTGCTCGGTTGGGCCTTTAGTACATCGAAACTCGTGTAGCACTTAGTTCCCAAAGGACTCTAGAGGTGGCTCCCAAGGTTCGGAATTCTAGTCTTTGCTCGGTTGGGCCTTTAGTACATTGAAACTCGTGTAGCACTTAGTTCCCGAAGGACTCTAGAGGTGGCTCACACGATACAGAAATCGAGTCTTTGCTCGATTTGGCCTTTACATCAAAACTCGTGTAGCACTTAGTTCCCGAAGGACTCTAGAGGTGGCTCACACAGTACAGAAATCGAGTCTTTGCTCGGTTTGGCCTTTAGGACTTAGATTTCGACAAATATGACTAAGTGCTAATTGAGGTCTATTAACTCAACATCAGGGGCGATATGTATATTTGGTACTCAAATCACATATACATACTCAAAGCATAACAAATATGTTAACATGCTCAGTAATCATAAGGGAGCCATAACACATAACACATTACACAATTCATAACAAGATCAGCTTTCAAATAAGCATATTTCACAGGCACATCATGTCCAGTTTAAAAATTTTACCATACTTACTCATTTTGTCCTACCCGTAATGTCCAACCAAAACTCTATATGAGTTGAATTAAGTATTTAATGAGAATTCTTTCATCTCTTACGAGATGATACTAGTAAGATTTATTTAACCCACTTACCTTATACCCTTAGCGAGTATCTTCCTCGATCTTCCGAATTGGAAATTCATTCCTCAGCTCCAGTCGAAGTCACTACAATCATTCTAATACTGTCTCAATCAACTACTCATCATATTAATTTCCGAACTTAAAGCGCATAATTTAAAGCTACACACATATATTCAAGTTTAATATTATGCCTTTAATTAAGATCTCATTGTTACTCTGAAGAGCATATATATATATATATATTCATTCTTATATATATATATCTATATATATATATTTATATATATATATATATATAAATCTTTAAACCGGGATTTAATCCTTACCGTAAAAATTTCTCTTATTCGATTTAGTACAAAACGTTTGCCTTAATGTTTTCAAGTAAATTCCTATACCAAAATTCCATTTCTAAATTTCTCTTGTGGCAGTACTTGGACATCTATAAGTACCTAGTATATTCATATTGTATCCAAGTGCAACTATCTAAATTAAAACCAATGTTGGTCTTCCTCTTCAGACTCACGACATATATATACACTCAATGCATGTTTATATATCCATGTATACTTACATGATCATATTAAATTCTTTATCATTATGTCCATGGAAATCTCTATCTAATATCTATATATATATGTATGTGTGTGTGTATATATATATATATATATATATATATATATATATATATATATATTTAGGTCTATCTTGTTGATGTTTATGCACTCATACACATGTAAATATTATCTAAACATACTGTATTTAATTGTATAATTAAATCATACAATCTTTTAAAATGAAACATAACTCTCACTCTTAAAATTACTTTCAAAATCGAGTACACAAATTTTCAGCCTTCAATATCCACGTTGACAGCCCATAAAACCCAGCATTATAACCCCTGTACATAGCTTTATTCGAGCTCTACCTCCAGCACCCAAGAATGCCATGTTCAACCCCTATTTTGGTGCTGGGTATAGCACCGAAGATCATTCCAAATAGCCACATTTCCTGCTGTTTTATAGCATCATCTCAGCTCCATTTAACACAAAATAACCTTGTCAAGAGCCTTTTAAAATGCCACTGTTTACAGCCTTCAAGAATGCCCTTTAACACCTCAAAACCCAGCTTGAGTATACTCATTTTCAGGCGTCCCAAACAGCTCCCAAATGCCCATGCTTCAGCCCTCGGATTAGTGTCCAAAAACTAATATTTCTTCCCCTATTCTTAAGCCTCAACATAGCCCTCATGTGTCTCCATTCAACAACCGAAACCCATGTATTTCCCTTATATTCGGTGTCCTGATCATTGTCCATAAGTTTCTAAATTTCCAGCCTATTTCTAACATTAATTGGCAATCCGTAGTCAGCCTCTATACCCTACCGTTTAGCTCATTTAACCCAGCTTAAAATAACCTATCCTCACGCCAACATCAGCCCTTATGTTGTCCTGTTTCTGCCTTGTATCCTCTCAGTTGAAAGCCCTTCATTCCAGCACTCACTCATCACAAAATCAACCTTTGTTCTGAGTTTAAAAACTCAGCTTATAGCCCGGAGACAACCACCTTTTCTAGCTCGGCTCTGATCAATATTCCTGCACATAACAACTCTATTTCTTCCTCTGTTTGCATCTCTTCCAAGCCATTCTGCCTCCTTCTCACCAGCCGTTTGTTTCCTTCTTTCTTCAGTTATCGTTGCTGCACCTATTTCTCCCAAGTTCTTCTCGGTTTCTCTTCTCCAAATTTTTCCTTTCTCTCTCGATTCCTTCACTTTGCCTTCCACTGCTTGCTAGCTTCTATTTCTTTCTCTATATATTTTTCTTTCTCATTCACTCTCGGATACATTCAACTTTCCTTCTTTTCCTTTCATATAATATATCTATATTATTATATTTTTGCTGTTAAATCAAGACAGAGCTAGTCTGTCTTATAGCTGATGGGTTTGATGGGTAAATCCCACCAAACCGGGACAAGCTAGAAGCTTGACCATTTATTTCATTATTTATTATTATTATTATTATTTTATATATATATTTAATATGTATATTTATTTTACTATATTGTTATTAGATTGTTTTATCATATTGTTTATTAAATACTCAAATCTTTAAATCCTTTACAATACATAATCCCCACACTTTAACATTCAATTAATTAACTTAATTACATATATCTCATTAAAATATTTTAAACAAACTAACAAATCCTTTAGTTTACTGTAACATGCCCATGAGAAATCCTAATAAATAAATTAATTAATATTTTTTGTCAACTTACATTCAATAATTAACTACAACTTTAATTCATAAAATTCAATTAACCACCTTGTTCACTTAATTTCTCATAACCTTAATCTCATTATGATTCTCGTATTAAATCCTCAAAATTATAAATTTCCCGTGTTCAATTATTAATTTCATAATTCTCCAATAACCCACATCAATTCGTAAGTCTTAAAATAATTTAATCAACTCATGGAGGGTAAAAAATGCGGTTATCACATCATGAACTGCCAATGCATATTAAGCTTGTTCGGGTCCTAAGCATTTCAGTAAGGGCATATTAAACCCATGTTTATAGAGCTCCCCATTTACCACTGTAAACCTGCCACCTTGCAACTTTAGTTTCGAGCCTCGTCTCTATCAGCAGGGAGTTTTCCTTCCAGAATGTATTCTCTGATCGGGTTTCTCCAATCACTCCTGATTTCAATGTCATTGTCTTCTTCTTCTTCAATGCTAGGTTTGGCCAAACACTCCACCTTTACTATGCCATCTTTTCATTCCCCTTGAGGAGGCCAACTTTGAAAGAGCGTCGGCATGACTATTCTCAGATCAGTTTATTTGGGTCAACCGAAAATTCTTAAATGTTTGGGCTAACAGTTGGACCTTCTGCAAACATGGCACCAAAGCAGGTTCCCGTGCTTTAAACTCACCAAGGAACTGGTTTACTACCAACTAAGAGTCACTATGAGCTTGTAGGTTGTTAACTCCCAATTTCTCTGCCATTCTTATTCCTGCTATCAAGGCTTCATATTCAGCTACATTATTTGAGCTTGGGAAATTGAAGCAGAGGGAGTACTCATACGTTTCTCCTTCCGTCGAGATCAGCACAATGTTGGCTCCACTACTATCCACGTTGTGAGCCCCATCTACAAACAACTTCCACCAAACTAGTTCCGTCTCTTCGTGGACCTCCCGACTGGTGCATTTTACAATGAAATCTTCCAATGCCTGCCCCTTTATTGCTTGGCTGGGCCGGAAGTGTATGTCGTATTCACTTAACTCAATCGTCCATTTGGTTAAACGTCTCGAGTGTTTTGGTTTTTGCAGTATCTGTATCAAAGGCTGGTTAGTTAGGACGGTCACCGAGTGAGCCTGAAAATAAGGTCTTAGCTTTCCTGTTGCTATCACTAGCGATAAGGCTATTTTTTTCACTCAGGGATACCTTGTCTCAGCATCGAGCAAAACTTTGCTCACATAGTAAATCGGGTAGTTCTTATCTCCATCCTTCCTTAATAAGATCGCGCTCACAGCCCTCTCTCCTACACCG
Source organism: Heritiera fomes (assembly GCA_032173925.1). Classification (NCBI taxonomy): domain Eukaryota; kingdom Viridiplantae; phylum Streptophyta; class Magnoliopsida; order Malvales; family Malvaceae; genus Heritiera; species Heritiera fomes. Next base: position 7,665,078 of record JAPDPM010000022.1, on the reverse strand, counting down.
AGGTACACAAAGAGTTGATCTCCCAATTGGGGTAGAGATAATAGGGGAAACTTTTTTAGGTAATCTTTCAACTTTTCAAAAGCATCTTGACACTCTTCGGTCCATTGAAAATTCTTTCCTGCCTTTATTGCTTTGAAGAATGGCAGACTCCTCTCTGTCGATTTAAACAAAAAGTGATTTAAGGCTGCTATCCTCTCAGTTAGCCTTTGGACTTCTCTGACAGTGTTGGGTGGCTTCATGTCCAAGATGGCTTGAACTTTTTTAGGATTGGCTTCTATTCCTTGATTGGTGACCATGAATCCCAAGAATTTCCCCGGTCTCACTCCAAACAAGCATTTGTTAGGGTTCAACTTCATCATATATCGCCTCAATACCTTGAACACCTCTGACATTTTCTCGGCATGTGATTCCTCTCTACGGCTTTTGATGATCATGTCATCCACATATACTTCCATGGTGTTACCCAACAAGTTCTTGAACACCTTGTTTACCCTATGTTGGTATGTAGCCCCTCTATTCTTCAGACCAACAGGCATTACTCGATAGCAATAAGTTCCACTATCGGTAACAAAAGAAGTTTTCTCCTTATCTTCTAGGTGCATCATAATTTGATGGTACCTTGAATAAGCATCCAAGAAACTCAACAGTTCATATCCATAAATTTCGTCCACTAATTTGTCAATTCAGGGTAACGGATATGAATCCTTAGGGCAAGCTTTGTTCAAGTTTGTAAAATCTACACATATCCTCCATTTTCGTTGGCCTTCTTCACCATCACCACGTTAGCCAACCATTTAGGGTAATCAACTTCTTTGATAAACCTCACGTTTAACAATTTCGAGATCTCCTCGTCTATAACCTATTGCCTTTCTGGAGCAAAATTCCTCTTCTTTTGTTTGACTGGTTTGGCTCCTGGGACTACATTCAACTGGTGGCAAGCAATTTCAGGTCAATTCCAGGCATATCATCGAGAGTCCAAGCAAAAAACATCAACATTTTCTTTTAAGCATCGGATTATCTCCTCTTTCGTTTTTTCTGGCAGTTGACTTCCCACTTGTACCACCCTTTTCTCATCTTCTTCATCTAATCGGACTGCCTCCATCTCCTCATCAGGCTTTGGCTCAAGTGGTTCTTTGATCGTAAGGGTCTCCTTCCTCTAAATTCCCTTACACGTGGTGGACGCAATATAACACATCTTGGCCTTTCTTTGGTTTCCCCTCACTTGCCCTACACCGTGAAGAGTCGGAAACTTCATTAACAAGTACTAGGGATGTACTACTGCCCTTATGTCATTTAGCAATGGTCGCCTGAATATCATATTGTACACTACTGAAGTTGACTTCACCACCATAAATGTTACTTGGCGGACCACACTCCTCGAGCTTTCACCCAACGTGACGAGTAGCTGAACTGCCCCTACCACCTTCATCTTTTCTCCAGAGAAACCATACAAAGGTGTGGGCACTGGCTTCAGCCTATCCTTCGAGATATTCATCTTCTCAAAACAGTTCCAGTAGATTAAGTTCACTAAACTCCCATTGTCGACTAGAATTCGACTGACTAGATGCTTTGCCACCACTGCCAATATCACCATCGGATCATCATGAGGAGTCCTAATGTCTTCCCTGTCGGCTGGCATGAAGGTGATGGGTTCCTCATCTTGCCTCTCTTTTATCACTGAGTTGACTTGGTAAGCTTGCCAAGCGTAGGATTTTTGAGACGAAGAAGACGTACTAGCCAGCGATTCTCCTCCAGATATTACGTTAATAGCTGGTCCCGTGGGCTCATTATCTTTATCCCAATTCCTTCTTTCCACCCTTCTATTACCACTTCTCCTAGTGTCTTCATTTCTTCTCATATTTCTTTTATTCTTATCTCTTTTGTCCGTGGGGTAATTCCCCCTGTTACGTGCGGGATAGCTGTTTCTATCACTTCTCCACACAAACTGATTTATCTTACCTTCTCGCGCAAGCCTCTCGAGCTGATTCATCAACTCTTTACATTTCTTCGTTGAATGCCCATGTGCTGAGTGATAATTGCAGTGTGCATCCAAATTCCGACCCAAGTTCTCGAAGGTCTTCTTCGGAAGTTGTATAAGACCTGATGTGATAACCTCAAATTTCCTTATTTTGGTATTAAGTACCAGAAAATTTAATTTTTATGTAAATAAATAAGTGAAAGTAAATAAATAAAATTATTTACGAAAATAGGAATATTGTTGGAATTCTAGAAATTGATGAAGTGATGAATTTGAGGAATTTAATTTGGATATTAAGAAATTCACAATTAAAGAAATAAAAATGTGGGTATTTATATATTTATATAATTTTGTTATATAAATATATTTTTTATATAAGTATACATGTACATATATGAAATATATATTATTATTTAGTGATATATACTATTTTATATCATTAAATAAGTACATATATATTATTATAAAGTTTTGATATATAAAAATATATGTATATACATGAAATATAAATGTTATTTTAAGATAAAGTGTATAGATATATATATATATACTGTTAATATAAAAATATATATATCTATATATAGTACAAAAATATGTATTTATATACATATATTATTAATATTATATTTATAAATATATTTTATAATATAATTATAAAAAAAAGAAATAAAACAGAAACGGGAATCGAGTATCCCAATTCCCTGTTTCTCTTTGTTACAAACAGAGGAGAAACCCAGATGAAGCCAACGGTGGTCGACCACCGTCGACGAGAGGGAAGAGAACGAAGGTGACATCCTCGGCGAGAGGAGGGAAAGAAGCCGGCAACGGAAAGAAAAAGAGAAACAGAAATAGAAAAGAGAAAAAGAGAGGAAAAAGAAAAAAAAGAGAAAATGGCGGTGCTGGTCGATTCAAGCATCGCCACGCAGCCTTCGTCGTCGGCGAAGGTCAACCAAGAGGAAAGGGGTAGCCGGTGGTGAAGGGGGAAAAGGAAAAGGAGGGAAAAGAGGGTTGAACCCACCGTTCCAGATCTGTCATCGCCGCTATCGTCGATCTAGAAAAGGAGACCAAAAACAGCTTCGTCGCCACCCCAGTAAGCTTTGGAGGGGCTTAACCGGCAGTGATGGAGGCTGATGGTGGCTGAACTAGCGGGATGAGGTGAATCGGTCCCAACCGGTTCAGACCAGAAGAGGAAAAAGGAAAAGAAAAGAAAAGAAAAAGAAAAAAGAAAGGAAAAAGAAAAGAAGAAAAGAAAAAGAAAAAAAGAAAAGGGAAAAAGAAAAAGAAAAGAAAAGAGAAAAAGGAAGAAGAAAAAGAAAAAGAAAAAGAGGAAGAGAAAAAGGGGTAGGAAATTTATTATAATTTTCATATTATTATTATTTATTGAATAATTTTATAAAAGTTTAAATGTGAAATTGGACTTAAATTTTTAGAAAATCATATTCAATGATTGGAGATTGATGGAAATCAGAAGAATTGGACTACGTGCGCTACATTAATGAGAAGTCGCTAACGCGGAACAGGTAAGAGATGCATATGTAGCCTGTAAGGATATCTAAGTTGCATGAATTGAATATGCATCATTTTATGAAAATTTTGGTGAATGGATTTTGTTGAAAATGTTATGGAATCAAATTGGTTGGAAATTGTTGATATATGGCTGGCTGTGAAAATATAAATCTGTGTTTAATTTGCTGAAGTGCTAGTTAAAAGGCAGTCGTTATGTTGCCGAAAAATTTTAGAAAATTATGTAAAATCATTAAAAATCATTTTCTTACACGAGAAATGATTTCCAACCACGAGAAATGAGGAAAATTATTATTTTTCATAAAACATGAATATGCCGAATTTTATTTTAAAAATATTAATGTTATTAAAATTGGTGATAATGAGATCACCCAAAATTCTCTCGATATGTAAACTATATGTGATATGAAAGGGAGGATGAAAAGACATAAAGTGAATATTTTATAAATATTTTCTTAAATATTCACTAAATTACTTATATAACCTTTATGGTTTTATTCATGAAATTAATTATTTTTATAAATTCCATAAAAGTAAACTGATGATGAAAGATACTGTTTTGAGACTTCTAGGCCCCATATCATGCCGATATGTGTTATGTGATATGTGACATGTAATATGTATGCAGTCCCGATTGACACCTGATCAGTGTTGACCGAGGGCTACCATAGACTATGGCCGTAGATCTGATATGTTTATTTCTTTACCTTCCGGGGTCTATAGCATTATATGATATGGGTGATTGCCTTAGTCTCTACTATGATATGTGATATGTTAAAAGGAAATATTTTATACGATATGTGATATGTGATATGTTAAAAGAAAATGTTTTATATAATATGTGGAAAATCAAAATGAATTGCGGTACTTTTACATAGTGCTTATTACTATACTAAGCACAATACTGCTTGATGATTTTCATAAGACGTGTCATGAACATGTGATATGTTTTCAAAAAGGAAAGAGGAGTTTATAAATCTAATATTCTTATTTTGATTTTAAATGGAATATTAGATTACATGTGAAATGAACATGTGATATGTTTCAAAAAGAAAAGAGGAGTTTATAAATCTAATATTCTTATTATGATTTTAATTTAAATAGAATATTAGATTATATGCGACATGAATATGTGATACGTTTTCAAAAAGAAAAGAGGAGATTATAAACCTAATATTCTTATTATAAATTAAAATTGAATATTAGATTTAAATGATGTAAATGTGATATGAAAATGTTTTCAATAGCTTATTTTGCTATATATAGTACTGTACTAATTATGATTTGTACAGTAAAATATGAAATGAGTTTAAATGAGAATGATGATGATTTAAACTAATATTCTTCTTAAAGAATATATGAATATTAGTTATTTTATTTAAATGCTTTATTTCATAAAAGCATTAAATGAAATGATATGAAATGAAAAGGAAAAGGATTTGATTTCCAACGAAATTAATTACTCCATACAATTGCTTCTAGGTTCTGGGACAAGATAGGTATTTCAAAATACCTTCTATACTCCAACCGGATCCCTAGCCAACTGTAGTATCCTTCCTATATGAGCCTACCATACTTATAGGAATATGAAAAAGGTTTTGACAGCATATAGATATTTGGATATCAAGAGTTACATATAATTCCTTTGCTAAGCCGTGGTTTGCTTATCCCCCCTACTTTTAACATTTCAGGTTTTCAGTGACTGCGAGATCTTGCATTCGAGGATCTCGGCTGTGCATCTGGATGATATGTGACAGCTGGATTTATTTTAGAGGTATAATTATTTTATTGTATATGTTCAGACTTTTGATTTACAGTACTACAATATTGTATTAATAAGGGGATGTAAGTATTGTTTACAAATAAAAGTTGTAAATATTTATTTTCGTTACTTTTATGAAATTATGGATATTGTGTTTTCAATGAATTAAAATGGAAAGAAAAGCATCGCAGACAGCCCAACCATATTAAGGTGTGGAAAAATGTGAAATAATGTAGTCACGGGCTGTGACACCTGACCCCTCAATAGCTGCTAGCACAGAAGCCTGGGATTCAGTGGGTGGGGTATAAGTGCTATATTTCAACGTAGGGGCCTTCTCGGGTTTGCTTGACCAACTAGACAACCCACCAAAAGTTTCTCTTCCTTGCTTTCTTCCTTCCTTTTACTTCCCATTAGATACCATTTTCATCACTTCCTCCTGGGTGATGTACTTATTTGCTCGAGAAAATAGATCTGAGATTGTAGTTGGTTGGTCTAACGACAGGGACTCTTAAATTTCTCAGACCTGGTCCCTTGTAACATGGCTACCACGGCTACTCCCACTTGTAAGTCACGTACCTCCAAAGTGGCATCTCTAAACCAATCGACATAACTCTTCAATGACTCGTTACCTTCTTGTTTCAGGGTGAGCAAATAAGTCGGTTCTTTCTTCCTCTGGCTATTCACCACAAATGCCTTAAGAAACTCACTTCATTGCTGGTCAAAAGAAACAATGGACCCCTCGGGCAAGTTGTTGAACCACTTCATCGCATGCCCCATCAAAATTAATGAAAAGGCCCTACACATTATCTCATCCTCTTATCCATGTAGCAACATGAGGGCCTCACAGTTTTGCATGTGATCGTATGGATCTGTCTTCCCTGTATACATTGTCGTCTGTGGCATCTTGAACTTTGGGGGCAATGGTTTCTACATTATAGCTGCACTAAATGGTACCTTTCTCCTCTGGCTCTCTTCTGCCAACACTAGCTTTTTCTCCTCCAACACCTGCTCTATCATTTTTTTTCATGTCTATAGGGAAAGCGAGTTGGTTTCTATCCTTTTCGTCACGGACAAATCAGGCACATCTTCAACCACTATTTCTTTCCTTTACTTCGAGGTGGACCACCCCGTGTCATATGTGTATTCCAGGTAGGGTCAAACTCTGACCCGGCTCTCCAAGTGCTTTCGTCTTCACCACCATTCTTTCTAGCACCTCCAACACCATGGTTTGAGTTAGTACCGGTAAAATTCGACACACTACAGTAATGGGCGAAAGACCCTGCCGCAGCCTTGGTAGCCTATCACCCAACACTCTATCGCATTACCTTTGGACCCTTTCGTCCAGCACTCTGCCACATAGTCTCAGGTTCTTATCGCCTAAAACCGTCGTAGGCCCAATCTTTGTCACTACCTCATACTCCCGTGGAGACTGTGCGACAGGATTCTCACTTCCAAATCTTGTCGCATCCTCTCGATTGTAAGCATCTCCCGCACAAGGCACCTCCTGTGGCAGCGAGGGGTCTGTCACCACATGATTAGTCTATCGTCTTCTCGCCTGCAGCAGCACCCCGTCGTTCGCCTCTTTTACGAGGTTTTGTACGACCAGCGTTAGATTCAACTGCGGAAGAATCCCCTTAAACAGGTCCACCATGGCTTTCAGTGCCTGAGTCATCTCCTCACTTTGTCACCTCAGAGCTTCAAATTCTGCCATGGTTACAGTAATTCTCTCCTCTTCCCTGTTCTCCTGGGCTCTCTGGCGAATCAGTTGTTCAGGAGAACTCATGGTGTTCTCATTACTTCCAGCTCTCACATTGGTTGATTTTGTTCTTACCATCTTAAAAGTTTTGATTGGCTTTTAATACGTGTCCCACAGACGGCGCCAGTTGTTGTTGCTCAAAACAACAATAAGTAATTGTTGACGTCAATGTCTGTCCTTCCTCTCCACGTGTCTCCAAAAAGCTTTTGAAAAACAAGAAAAGTCAGAGGAACGTAGGGGGTGGTTCCCTGTGTAGGCACTCTGATGCTTAAGTCAGCAAAAAGTTCTTAAGCATTGGGAAACGTAAAAGCCAGGAGTAAAAAATTAGAGAGTAAAAATAATATATGCGACCTATTTATAAGCCAATAAATAACCTTTATTGCAGAGTAATCACGTAGAGGGTGATTTTGTCATTTTAGAAGAGTTCATATTCCAATACGACTCTAATACGGCAAATTCGAGTAGCAAGAGTCTGTCGCCTAGCATGAGGTGGCTGCGACACACATAGGCGGGAGATATCTGTAGCTAGGCGGAAGTCTTGGAACGGTGCCATATGTATAAGGCTAAAGGATACTATGTCGACGACCCTCTATCGCACGCGGGAATGGTCTCCCGCATGTGATCCCTTAGTGTCAATGATGTCTCACGTGATGCCACGTGGCACGTTAATAATCTGCCACGTGGCAGTCTTCTTGAGTTTTGGGCTTTGATCTGTCGTAATTGTGCTTTGTCATATCACCAACCTAAACATAAAAAAAAACTGAAGAAAGCAAAAACAAACACAATAACTTTTAATGTGGTTTGGCCTAATCAAATTAGTACATAACCACCCAACGGAACTAATAACCAGTTAAAAATTATAACTGTGCAATTTTCAAAAATAAAAAATTGCAAACTCTTTATAAGCCCAAAGCCCAACTACTCAAAGAGCCCAACTACTCAAAGAACCCAACTACACCTTTTACAATAGCTCAAACACTAATTATTTTATTGTTGTTTACAACTTTTTGGAATGCTTTACAAACCAATTCTAGCATATCATTTATAAAAGAAAAACCCTTATAACTTTTCTTACACTTTTAATATAGGATTCAAGGCAAACTCCAATAAAAATCATGTTTCAAAATGATGTATCATTATTTCCTTTTTGATCAAAAAAGAAATGATTTATTATAGAAATCATGTATTATAAATATATACTATTTTAATTACAATATGTGTAAATATAAATAAAGTAATACATTTAATATAAGCATTATATATTAAATATAATAAATAAAACTAAAAAATTCATATATTTAAATATGTCTATCCCTCCATTAGAATCATATAAATAACATAATATATTATGTTTAATACATGATTAAGTAATACCATAAAATATTTTAAAAAATTCAATACGAAAATCAAATTTTAAATCAATAAATTAAGTCAACCGTTTAATATTTAATGCATGTTATAAATTTAGCAACTATTTGGTACATATTTAACTATTGATTTAAGAATTATTTGTAACTGTTTGATGAACAAAATGTTATAATCTCGCATGACGAATCAAGATAATAGAGCATGCAAATGTAAGAGTCGATCTCACTGAGATTTGTCAAATTTATTTTATTTAAATTTAACTACTTATGTCCTAAGAAAAAGTATGAAAGTCAAATAAAAGAAAATATCTAATTATCTAATAGAGAAGCTAACTAATTAAATTTATTAAACTAATTAAAACTTATAAATTACCCACTAGAGAAAAGCCTAAGAATTTGATTTCACGAATACATTACAATTTTATATCTTTAATCCTAAAAATCTCAATTCAATTCTAAGGTTCATTTTTCCTAATATATGATTACTCTGTTTGATGGCAGCTATAATCAAGTATTTTTAATCATTAAATTATCTATGATGTGTAGCATAATCAATGACTAACAATCCATTAAGATTAGAAGAACAAATAAAGAACCAAATAAATATTCTAGCTTGATGTATGCTTAAAATATTTATTCAATTATTCAAGAAAGCTATACATGGCTTAGCATATGATGTGTATCCCTACCATATCTCAAACAATCAAATTATTTATATTAAATATGGCCAATCAATAACACAAATCAAAAGATTGAATTAATCACAATGAATAAAACTAGAATTTAAAAATTAATCAATTAAAATCATAAGACATAAAATATGCAAGTAGGCTTAATCAAATTCCTAATAAGAAAATTAGTTCATGTTTAATTTTGCAAAACACATCAAATTAAATTGAGAATTCGTGCTTAATCAAACAATAACTAATTCAAAATATAAATTGTAATGAAGTATTAACGTTTAAAAACTCTTTTTGTTAGCCAAATTCAAGCATGTGTATGTAAAACAAACAGTAAAGCAACAAACAAGGGTGGTTTCGGCATGTGGACAGCAATGGTGTGCCTTAATTCTCCTTCCTCTAACTCACGATTCTTCAACTGCTACAAACAAGACATGCCTGCACTGCAGCAAACCAGCAAGTGGTTCAGCAGCTTCCACGGTTTTGTCTGCACAACAAGTTTCAATCCACCTTTGCTTTCGGTTTTCAGTGATTTAGCGGCGGGACACCACGTTTTCAAGCAGCTCAAGTCAGTTTATGCTACAACCACAGTTCGGCAATGCCCAACAACTCCAAAAATCCAAATCAGCTCAGGTTTTGCAAAGCAAATAGCACACAGTTCTGCTCTGATTTTCAGGCAACAGCCACTCGGTTCTGCTAGCTACTACCTTTACTTTTGTTAAGCTCCAGCAAACAGCACTTTGTTTGCTCTGTTTCGCTTCACTTCTTTAATGTTAAAGCTACAACAAACACAAAGAAACCACACAACAAGAAAGGACACCAAGAGCTCAACACCGATCCTCCCTTTTCACTCTGTTTCCTTCTTCAGCTGCTGTTCGTCCACCTCGTTCCAGTCTAGCCACAGCAACTCTCGGCTTTTGTAAATTTCCGCACGTTGCTGCTTACAATTTCTCCTCAAGTTCTGCTACTGCTCCAAGCTTACGGGTTGCTTCAACTTTGGTTGCAAGGAATTGCTCTGTAAGGTAAAGAGAAACAACGCAACAAAAAGAAAACCAATAGCTGGGCCAAAACCGACACCTCTCCTCTTACTACTCCCTCTGTTTCTTGATGCCCTCAAAACTATTGCTGCACCCATTCTTTTATAATTTTTACTATTAGATTTTTAAGGTTTCTTTTTAATCAAGAATAAATCTTAGCCTTTCATTATATTTTAATCACGTGGTCTCAAAAATCTTTAAAAAAGTCAGAATTTGATTATAATTTAGAAAGTCAAATAATATATATTTCAAAAATTTATTCCAATCACATAAATTATTATTTGATTTCATGTCATAACTTTCAAAATTAATTCTAAAACCACTTTCTCTTAATTAATTCACAAAATACATCTAACAATTAATTTTACACAAGAATATAGTATAAATGCGGTAATAAATAATAAAAATAATATAACAAATATATTATTATCACTGTTACATAGCTTACATGTCAAAAAAGTAGACGATCCGCATAAAAGTCCATATAAAAAATATAGACATGCAAACATGTACCCTGTAATATATAATATACTAGTCTTTACTCGTACGATGCACAAATTAATTTTAATTATTTATATTAGTAAATATATAAAATAATATTATTTAATTTAATTGTTTGTTGTATATATAAAATACATATATATAATATAATTAAGATATCCAATCATAAAAGAATTAAATATTTAATTAAAAAAATTATAATATTCAAAACATAAGATAAACAAATATCACATTGAATAAAAAAAAGTAAAAACATATTTTAAATAATATTATTGGGAACATCAACAAAATGTTAAAATAAAAATTAAAAATATATTTTAACAATTTTCAAGCGATAGAATAACATTTTGAGATATATTTTTATTATTGACGTAAATAATCATCATAATAAATATGCATTATATATATAAAATATATAAAAAAGAACAATTATAACATAAAAGTATTTATATTTACTCTGAAAACATAGTAATTTGTGCAATGCATGAACTACTTTCATCTACTTAAATATGCATGTGACATATATATTTATAAATTTAGATGTTTTATTCATGAATTTTATTTATTTAGAAAAATAAAAATTTTAAATATTTAAATAGTATATGTGAAATCCCCAAATTCCTGTAATTTTCCTATATTTGTAAAGTATTCCAAGGTAGAATGATTTAATAAATATGAAATTTTGATGTATAAATGATATATGGGACATGTAAGAAATAATGAAATTGATAATCAAATGGTCAAAGAATGAATTTTGAGATTGTGAGAATACTAGAGTATGAGAAAAGAAATGCCAGGATTTTTGTGTAATTAAAGGATATGTGACATATGGCATATGAAGAAAGAAGGATAATTACATGGTCAAATGATTAGTGGTCAAAAAGATGAGTATATGGATAATAATGCATTTAATGAAATTGCCTTGTCATCTTTATCTCCGTCAAGAAACGGCAGCCATTACTCTTCCTCTCATTCTTTCTAAGTTTTTCTACCATAGTTACCTTGATAAACACTCTCATACTCTCATCGAACTGCTAAGCTTGTCCAACGAGAATTGTTCCTTATCGTTAGCTTAAACTATATTTGAAATTTGGTGGACTGAATTCAAGTGATTGGAAAGATCTCATAGTTGTCAAATTGGTCATTAACAAAGGTAAGAGATAAAGTGATTTCATTCAATTTTGTCTATGGTTTGGAGTTATGTTGAGTTAATATAGCATATTGTAGAGGTTTCTTAAAGGTTGGAATTATTATGGATCTTGTGCAGCTTTAAAGAAGAAAAGGACAGGTGTTGGTGCAACCAAGCTATTGCATTTTAGCTAATTGAGGTAAGGAATATATGTAACGGACGTAGGGTGACTATGTCCGTATGTTTTGAATGTTTTGAGATGAAGTACAACTTGATTTAAATGCAGGAAGTTCAAAATTTGGGTTTTTACCCTAGTAACAATTTGGCTAGGAGTAGCTGACTGCCTTAAGTAGCGACCGACTGCCTAGAGACAACCAAAGCGTAGATTTTTTGAAAACTGATGTAAACCAGTCGACCGCTATATAAGCCAGTCGACTGCTATTTTCCAAAAAATATTCTATTTCAAACCGATCGACTGTTATATGACCAGTCGACTGCTATTTACTTGAAAAGTATTCTGTTTGAGAAACCATTCGACTACCCTGTTTTCAGAAGCATTCTGTTTACGAAACCAATCGACTGTTATATAACCAGTCGACTGCATTTTCTATGAAAGCATTCTGTTTCAAAACCAGTCGACTACCCCATATGACAAGTCGACTGCCCTATGTGTTTATTGCTTTTGAGATAATTGAATTTTAAAGGAAAATAATTTCGATAAATCGATATATGTGATAGCAGCTGATTGCCCTTAAAGACCAGTCGACTGTCCTATTTGAAAATCAGGTTTTTAAAAGCCTAAATTATATAAGTATATACGTATTAACCAAAAGATATATGACGAATGTTTTGGGGATTGAGGACTCCTTTGGTGATCATGCATATTATGTGTTGTCGTAACGATTTTCGTCCGGGGACTCGATCTCTAGACGATTTTGAAAAAAAACACAAAGAGAAGTTGCCACCAATCTTTTTTGACTAGATGTAATTGGTCACCTAAAATTATTTATCTTTTTAATAAAATCTTAAAATTAATTAAGTTTTATCAAAAAAATAATTTTTGGTCTGCGAAAACAAAGTTTGGGTTTGGGAGTTCAGTTACGCGTGAGGAAGGATTAGCACCCCCACAACGCCCATTAAAAAACGGTACCACTTAATCATGTCTTATCTTTTGATCTTAATAAAATGATCTTAATTAAACATTTAAAAAGAACTCCATTTATTTGAAATCATTTTTATTATTTGTTTTATTTTGAAATATTTAAGTTTTATTTTTTTATTTAAAATAAGTGAAAATCTTTTGTATTGAAAATTATTCCAAAGTACCCTAATACTTTTGGTAGCATTTCAGATAATTTTCTCACCTAAAGATTTCTTAAGAATCGCTACTTGCGATTTCTATAAAATCCCATCCTCGGGAGATTCACACTTATTTTGAAATTTCATGGATGCAAATGATGCAATCAAAATACAGATGATGCACATGAGAAATCCATTATTCATTTATACTTATATTATTATTTTGTAATTTATTTATATTTATAAAATCTTTTTTTATTAAAAAAATCATACTAAATATTCCAATACGCTGGTAACATTTAGCATATTTCTCTCACCTAGAGATCAGTTAGGAATCACTACTTGTGAATTCCGTAACATCTCATCATCGGAAAACCTTTAAAACTTATACTTTTAATTTAATTTTTAATTGTTTTATTATCATTTATTTTTGAAGGTTAATTGTAACAATTTTGTACTCTTATTTATTTGTTTAAAAATTTTATTTATTTATTATTTGTTTATTAATATTAATTTATTTCATCGAACTAAAATTACTTGAATACCCCAATACGTTAGTAATATTCAAATATTTCATTTCGACCCTAAGGATTATCAAAGAATCACTACTTGTGATTTCTAAGAAATCCTATCATAGGATATCCTTTTATATTTAAGATGTATATTCTTATATTTTATTTTAATACTTACATTTGCATTTATCAATGTATTTAGATTTATTTATTTTTATTCCTAAATTTTTATCTGTTTAAAAGTTTCTTATTTCTATTCAGTTACTATCTTCTCATATTTAGTTATTCCTTATTTTATTATTTTTTATTACCATCTTTATATTTAATTTTTTTTATACTAAGAAATCTTATTAATATTTTTTATATCGGAACAAAATCATTTAAATGTCCTAATACGCTGGTGACATTAAAGATTTTATTTCTATCCTAAGGATTGTCAAAGAATCGCTACTTGCGATTTCTAAGAAATCTTATCATCAGAAATTTAAAATTTGTTATTAAAATTTATATCTACATTTATTTTAATTTTTATTTATTTATTTTTTTACCTTTTTATTTATTTTATTTTTTATATTTATAAGAAACTTTGATATCGAGATAAAACAAATTAGATATTCCAATACGCTGGTAACATCTAATGAATTTTCCCGATCCTAAAGATTCTCGAAGAATCACTACTTGTGATTTCTTCGAAATCTTATCCTCGAAAATTCAAATTTATTATTTGCATTTATCTATTTATTTGTTTTATTATTAATTTATTTGTTATTGTTTTTTTTCTTTTATTAAAACAAAAACTCTCCTAATAACATTTAAAAAAAATTATGTATGTGAGTTCTTTCAACATTCTAAAATTCCAAGAAAACTCTTTTTACAATCTTTTTCTTTAAAATATATGTTTACATAAATTCTTTACCAACCTTAAACAAGATATATAGACAACGTACAAGATGATGGTGTTTGACAGAAAGCAATGATGTATATAAATAAAATATATAAACCCTTTTATCAACCTTCGTTGTTTCATTTTATCACTACTATTATATGAAAACAAAACATACAGAGCAAAAGGCAAGGAATATACCTTAACAAGTTGACCCAATTTTTAATTCTTTGAATTCTCCCTCACACAGATCACAACTTCCTTTTCCCTAGCAGACACGACAGCAAGCAACGATGATGATGCACGGTGCAACAATGAAAATGATGCAACAGGACCCGAAACAGTGCAGTGGAGAGGGGCGCGGCAAGGAGGGAGGGCGAGGTGGTTGCGAGTTGTAACGAGGATGATAGGGGATGGTTTCTTGGATGTGACGATAGGGGGACTTTTCTTCTCAAAGGCGTGACAGCAGCAAGCTTGGGGAGAATGCTGGACGGTAAGGTGAGATAATAGTGGTGTCGGGTTGTGTTGCAACGGCACAACAAGAAGGAGTTGCAAGTTTGGTGCAACGACGGTGTGATGGCAAGATGCAAGGACGATCAAGGTGCAGGTCAAGAGGTGGTAACAGTGGCGCGGTGACAAGCAACAAACGTAGAGGCTTGGTCACAATGCAAACATGTAGAGAAGCGATGCGGTGTGGTATGGCTGCAGCGTGCAAGGTACAGTGATGCTTGCTGTGAATGATGGGGTCGGCTAAGAGAAGGGAAGGCGGCAGCAATCTTTTGAAATGATGATGATGGGAAGTGTCGAGGCAGTAGGGTTTTTCTTTTCCTTTTCGTGTATCTTTTTTTTTCCTCCCCCCAAAACCTAGCAGACCCCCCTTTTAAAATAAAAAAAATCCCTCCTAAAACCGTGTAACCCTCTTTTATTTAAGAAAGAAAAATTTTGATTTTAATGTATTGATCCCAAAATCATGGGATCTTTATTTTATCATTTATTTTTGTTTGACCCTTTTTAATTTGTTCCTTTTCATTTTTTTTACTTTAGGCAATGAATTTGCATATTTAATTTCACCTTAATTATCTCCTTTATTATTATTATTCTTTTATTTTTTATTTTATTATTTTTTAATTTAAAATTTTTTTTATTTTGAAACTGCTCGGACAAAATTAGGTGTCTACATGTGTTATGTGTACTTGGCTAAGGAACCCTAGTCCGGTCCATAATGCCACAAATGTCACCTGACTAGTGTTCACTGTGGCCTATCGACATTGGCCAATTGTCTTTGATTTATGTGTTTGGGTTAGGGGAGGAATCCTAGCCCATATATGGGTACGCCACTTATTTGACATCTTTTACGGGATTATCTCTTACGGGGTATATGTGTTATCCTTTATGAGAATTACTTGTACATGATTCAATTGGAAGTTAATCATCTCCCAATTTATATAAAGATTAATTGCTTACGTGATCCTAAATGATTTGAACTCAATTGAAAATACTTGAATTAACTGAATATGTGCAATTGAATATGTGTATTTGATATTTGACAAAGATATATGTTTTATAAGGCTTCCATATGACATGATAGAGCCAAGTAGGAAACCAGCATATAGTGATATAGTATGCTCTTTTACATATGTTTCTTACTGAGTGTAAACTCACTCCTTTACATTAAATTTTTCAAACTATTTGAAGTGAACACCAGCTCTAGCTAGAGGAGCTTACTTTTGGAAAG
Source organism: Heritiera fomes (assembly GCA_032173925.1). Classification (NCBI taxonomy): domain Eukaryota; kingdom Viridiplantae; phylum Streptophyta; class Magnoliopsida; order Malvales; family Malvaceae; genus Heritiera; species Heritiera fomes. The sequence goes on along the minus strand of JAPDPM010000022.1, from coordinate 7,648,915 downwards.
TTTATATTCCTTCGAGGCACGTTTCCTAATATTCCTTGAAGGTATACTTAATTGATATGTAATTCAACTATTGCATAGTACAGTGCTACAATGATGTATATTAAACCAATTGGGGATATAGGTTATGCAAGATATGTGAGATCCTGTAGAGTTGACAGATATGCATATAAATAAAATAGTTATATCTTACCTGAAATTGAAATCGTTAAGTAAAACGATTGAAGAAGAACTATAAGTTAAGTGAAAGATGACATTGATAAACAGACTAATTAACTTTATGTGAAAGGAAAAAGTTAGTTGTTATTTATGAGTGACGAGGATGTCGCAGTATACATGATATTGATAGTTTATTTTTGTACTTTTTCACTTTTATTAGTAAAATTTTGACAAAAAAAATTTTTATTAATATTTTTAAGTAAATTAAAATTAAAATAATTTATTTTATAATATAAATATGTCACGACTCAAAAGCCATGATGTATTATTGACATTACAATTATTCCAGTTAACAAATTTATGAACTAAATTTTTTCTTTTCGATTTATGGTTTGTATTTGGTGCAATGCAGTTACTAGCAATTTTTACTAATCCTTTAATTCATAAGTGACTTAAATTTTTTTCTAAAGTAGGGAATGATCGTACTTAGCCCATAACATATCTTTACTTAGAAACAAATTAAAAATATCCCCCCTTATATTTTATAACTTTCACCAATTAACCACCTGCAAATTAAATTTATTTACTACAACACAACACAATAGTCTTTCCCAATTCAACAGTCCTAATATTCAAAACTAATCACATACATACCATGTCGCATCAAAAGTTATACTGACCATTTCTTTTTCTAATTTACATCCCATTCTATAGTATTGTATAAAAACTACTTGAAATAAAAGTCATACACGAAGGAAAACATTATTGTACCAAGATTTCAAGAGTAAAGAACATTACTATACCAATATGTTCAAAAGTGAGGATTTCAAGAGTAAAGACACTATTAGATCACCAGAACTGTTCCAACATGTCTCTTAACTCAGATCAATTTGTAAGAAAAATTAACCTTTTTTAATAAGCAAGGGCTCAGTAAGTAACTAATATAAGAATATAGTTAGCACTATATTGCCTCTAACGCAAATGCATGAATGTTGCAAGTATATATCCAGTATCATATGGGAATCAATATCCTTTGAGTGTTAACTCAATCATGCCCTAATGACACTAAGTGTCCTTGTATCATTGCATATCATGCATCAATACAAGATGTACTATCATGATAGGGTTCAATAGGTAACATATGAAAATTCTGCTATATAAAACATCTATTTCAAAACATGTCACATGTAGTATATAATCATACATGAAATTCATATAGTTTCAGAATCATTTAACATATACTTTAAGACACATTTCAAAACATGTATAGTTTCATATCTTGTCATGTGTGGTATAAAACCATTTGTAAATCATATTCAGTCACAACCATATCACATATGCTGTAAAAACATATCATATCTAGAGTTTTATATACAATAAATCATATTCTAGACAATGTTTAACATTTACTGAGAGACTATGGGTCCTAATTATGGTATCATATCATCTCTAACCCATTGTAGCTATCAATGGGAAAGTTTCCCTCAAAGGGCATCTATCTATGATCATAGATCGTCCCAATCCCACTGATCAACTGGAAGCTGAGGAATTTGTCAACGATTATTGTCGGACAGCTTGGAGTAGTCTCATCAAGCAACATCTACATGTACATATCATGTATATATAAACAAGGTTCCATGCAATGCATGCAAAACCACACAATATATATACTCTATGCCACACAAGCATTTCATAACGTACTTGTTGTCTCTAAATCGAAATATTTTGCTATAACATTTCAAACCCATTTAGACAACCACACAAAAAACATTTATTAATGCATTATTGCTCAAATCAATGCGTAATTAAATCGGGTGCTCGATATGTAAATGTCATGAATGATGTCAAAACGAGTGTTAAACATCAAGGTCTATGACTGTTTAGTCATTTCAAACATTTACTTTCACTTAAAAGATTTCTATGCATTTCTTTTAAAACAATACTTTCTCTTTTAAAACAATAGGAGATCATATGCTATGCATGAATGAATTCCTAAGTACATCAAGATATAGCTCAATAATTATTCAATCTAATATTGTGAATATTAGGCAATTAGACAAAGGTATATCTACAGTAGCCTCAATTTCTTATTCACACAAAATCATAACACAGATGTTATCCATCATTCGTTATGCAATTACACAAGTTTATCAAGCCTCCAATGGCATCAACAAAATCCACAATACATTTGTATAAATGAACATTTAGATATATTCCAATAACATCTATAGGTTACTAAGATCACACTTCTCTTATTGAGGCTACGTGTAAATACACATTTTCCTATCCAAATATCATCCACACAATTTAACGTCAATCATTTTTCAATTTCCAACAATTGTCTCATAGTCCATAAAATCACAATGAATATATATATATATATATATATATTCTTGTACATATATATAATTCTGATTCTATCATCGAATACTAAAATCATTTATCTCTAATCAAGATCACAATGTCACATAAATATTTTATCTATATCTCAATTTCATCCACAATATCACACATCACCGTAAAACACTACGATCTCTTTCAGCACAAGTAGTTACTAACTTATTTTTATTCATTTCTTAGTAGATGTTAAAATTATCTCATCATGAGCTGACAATACCTTCACATCCAATAGCCACATTTCTTCACAACACATATTATTTCCCATGACAATAACACCATATGAACAAAAAAAGATACATTTCATATTCCGTGACACTAATTATGCAACTTTTATTATCCATTTCATTTCCACAAGGTATCGTAAATCATGTTTGATAATTGTCTTATCAAACTACAAATCAAAATTATGACTTCAAGAATAATACCAATTATCATTATGAGGTAATTGTTCCAATTCACATACATATGATCCAAACATTATGCCAATACCATTGTTTCGTAATTGTCTCATTCGACTCTAGAGTATAAATCTAATTTCAACCCTTTACTTTAAAATCTTTCTTAATAAACCATTTTAATCATTCTTTCTAAATCACCGTTTATGCGTGAATACAATAACTTTTACATAGAGCATTTTATCTAAAATTCGACAACATAATATTTAAGAAAACGAAACCTCTTACAGGTAAAATTCAAAATTTTCAACCAATCCAAACCATTTCAAAACTTACAATTTTCAAAGCAATTCATTTTAGTATATACATAACACAAGTGCTTTTAATTCAATACAATCCAATACTTTTTCCCACATCTATATATCAAAGGAAAATCATTATAAAATCAATAAAATCGTACTTCAATTTTCACAATCGATTCATTTCTCTAACCATCAATTCGGTACGTTTCTATACTTTACTTTCGATTAAAATCAATTAATTTTGTATTAAACAAAAGTTGTAAAAATATTTAAAAACGTTAGTAAAAAATGAACCCTAATAGTTTGCTCACGATATCAACCTACAATTCCTATATAAGTCTTGATTACATATTATTACTATTCTTGGGATGTTCTATCATAATTCAACTTTATATTCCAAAATAATTCCACAAGTTATCATTTATCCTAGCATCATTCTACAATTTCCATAACCCTTTGTCTTTACCTTAACATTATTTTTTTTATTGTTCTATCAAAAATCCTCGTAATACTCAACACATATTCCAACAACTCCATATTTATATTCTAACACTAATAATCAATATTCTACAAATACCTTAACGATATCTCAATATCAAACCATCATATAATCATAATTTCTCACATACACAATATAATACTAACGCAAACTTATAAAAGTATCTTACCAAGTGTCAAAGCTTAGTGCTTTAACGAGCTTTAAGCTTTGTCAAATGCCAAAATACATCTCTTACGCTTTCGCTACACATTCAAACATTATACAAGATACTCAAAATTAATGAAATAAACTTTAAAAAAATTTCATTAAAAAAACATAACTAAGCCTACTAATTTAACTTGCCCATTTTACATTAAAAATTACACAAGTCAGCTCTAAAACATAACTAAGCCTACTAATTTAACTTACCCATTTTACATAAAAATTACACAACTCAACTCCAAAGTACCCCATTTTCAGCATCTAAAAACGCTGCATTTCAGCCCCAAAATCAGCTCTTGATCAACTCTTAAAAACGCCTCAAAACCCATTCTTTCAACCGTCATATTGCCTGGAATCACCTTGTATGCAACCCTATTTCACCCTTAAAAGCTTTCGCCCGCTCTTTCGTTTTCAATTTCTTTCTCTTTCTTTTTTTCCTCACGATTCTCTCTCTCGTAGGCCTTACTCACTCCTTCACGACTTTTATTCCTCTTTTTTCTTTATTTATTTTCTTTTGTTCTTTCTCACGTTTCTAGGCTTAGTTATATATATTATTTTATCTTTGACTTAATACCCAAATATGTCATCCATGTTTGCCACAAAATGGAATTAAGTCCTCAAGTTCAATTGCATGGAAATTAGTCCTAAACGTTTCAAAATAATAGAATTAAGGACATTTTCGTTAAATTTTTTTATTTCCGTTACCATTTCACAATAATAAAACTTAACGATATTAGAGGGAATTAACGAAAATGTTCTTAATTCTATTATTTTGAAATGTTTAGGACTAATTTCTATGCAATTGAACGTTAAGAACTTAATTCTATTTTGTGACAAATGTGGAGGACATATTTGGGTATTAAGTCTTTTATCTTTTATATATATATATATATATATATATATATATGTATGTATGTATGTATCTCTTGTCATGGAAGGGTGGATGGTCTGCTTGAGAGCGGACAAGTTTGGTGAGAATTCTCACCAAACTAACATAAATATTCACAAAGAAGCTTTTACTGTTTTTTTAATATATATATTTATATTTATATTTATACATAAAACACATATATTATTTGTTACAATATATATATATATGTATATATATTTTTAATATAAAAGTATTTATTAAATAAATGCTTATATATTTATTTTTATTTTTACTTCTTATATATATTTTTTTTCTTCATTTTTTTATACACACATATATATACATACACATTAAATATACTTACTTGATATATGTTTATATATATATATATATATATATATATATATATATATATATATTTAAATATACCTGTTTCTTATTAAATTAATGTACAATATATTTTATACATCAATTTGATTTATTTCCCTTATTATATATTACCATGTAAACTTGTTATGTACACAAAGAAAAAAAATTAATTCATTAAATTTCTCATGACATTTTCATTTAATTTATTACTTTATAGTTCTCTTAATTCTTCTAAAAATCTCATACTAATCCATTTACTCCAAATCAATATATTGATTTATATTTACTATGAGTTGAAATTTGCCGTTATCACAAAATAGATATCGATAAATATTTTATTTAATTTTCCAAATTGATATTTTAAAATTATATGTTTTTAAATATTTTTGGTGAGATAGTTAGTGTTAGCTTTAAATTGACATATGTATTTTGAAATGACAAAAACTTAAGTGATCTTTTATGTTTTGATTCATATTGTAAATTTGCTTTATTACACATGATTTTCTCAAACCATTTTAAGTCTAAGATCATGATTTAATGAGATATTAGTTTTGTTGTTTTTTTAATCCGTTGTGTATTTTCGTGTATGACATGATAAACCGAGATAACGAAACCTTACAATGGTATCAGAGCAACAAGATTAATTTCGGAATAGAATCTAACCTTTTGGTGTACTCGTGTAGGAATGTTCGACTTTTAAATATGACAGCCCTTGATTTATCGTTAACTCAAGACTCCTAGTTGAGAAAAGCCCTCTAACGATATCCACATGGGTAGGATGCAAAACAAGACTTTTGCCTGAGTCAAGATGTGATCAGAAGCAAAGGGAGGAGGAAGGGAATTGTTTTCTTAGAGTACTAGCTCTAAGAGGCAAAACGGCTATAAAAATATTCTCTTCTTTTGTGTTTAACTTTTAGACTTTCTTATTGGTCTTAATACTTTATAAAATGATTTTGAATATTTTCATTAAGTAATATTTTCAAGAATATATTTGAACACAATCTTAGAAAACTTCTGAATAAATTTTAGGAAGAAAACTCTCACAAAATTCTAAAATGTTTTGGGTTGAATTAAAATCAAAGTCTACATCATTTCTAACCCAAAATGGTCTAGAAAAGTGCAAGAAAAGCTCTCTGGAAGCATGGGATCGATCCCCTAAGGGAAGGGATCGATCCCTTCATGGCAGAATGCATTAGAAGGCATTCGGGAAAATTCGGATCGATCCCATATGGCAAAGGATTGATCCCTTTTCATGAAAACAGTGCCCAACGGCTAGTTTCTGTGAGATACAACGATTACATTCATTTTTAGCTCCAACCAACATCAAGAATACATCCAAAGAACTATAAATAGAGGCTTGGAAGCTAAAGGAAGTAATAGGAATAGCTAAGCAACATTTTTCATCATCTTCTTCATCTTCCTCAAGCCTCAACAACAATTCAAGTGCTACAAAGTCTTCATCTTCCATCACTCTCATATTCCTTGTATAGCATAGCACAAATATTGTATAGGCTTTTCTTTATGCTTAATCTTTGTAATCATTTGCCTACCTAAAGGCTTTCTTTGGTTACACCCATTGTAAACACAAACAGACCTTATAAAGGGGAGGTTTCTCTTTAGCCTTAGAAAAAGAGGGAGGTTTCTCTTGAGCCTAGAAAAAGAGAGAGGTTTCTCTTGAGCCTTGAAAAAGAGGGTTTGTAACACAAATTCAAGTGAGTGGATTTGGGGAAAATCCTTAGGAGCGTCTCAAGGTAGAGGACGTAGGCAAGGTTACCGAACCTTTATAAATCGATTGTGTACATTTCTCTTTCTCTACTCTCTTTACTTTTTTGCATTTATATTTTGATTATTAAATTGAATTTATATTGCATACTTGAGTAGCCTAGAGAACCTAGAAAACTTCAATATAGGCTAGAGAATTTAGAAGAATCGAAAAACGAATATAAGGTTAGCTAAGAACCGATTCACCCCATTTCGGTTTAGCCTATAGAGCCAACAGTTAGTATTTAAAATTATTTTAAGATTTATTTTTAAAGATTGAGAAATTTTAGAGATTAAAAAATGTTTAGAAAAAAGAAAGAATAGAGAAGTTAGTATTTATTATTCCTTTTGACTTAGGTGGACATAAAATTAATAAACACTTACATTTCATTCAAAGAGGATGTCCATGTAAGTATCTACATAGGCATCTTATCAAATTTACTATGTACTTTGTAATATATATATATATATATATATATATATATATATGATTGTTAAATATAATATAGAAATCATATATATATTCTTTTGAAAGCTAGAAATCATGTATATAATATAGTATATTATGTTTAATACATGATTAAGTGTGAGGATCACATTTCCCTAATGGATACTGGACAATTGACTTTTCAAGATGAAAAGTCAATAAGGAATAAATTAATTTACTAGAAAGTAATAGGTAAATTTAATTAACAATTATAAATTTTGAGAATAGAACATCATGAGACTTGAATGACCAATCGATAATATTTCGATTATAATTCTTGATCGGAGTATCCAAATGATAAATCGTAAAATTCTTTAAAAAGCTAACTTAATTGTCTTTCGAACCATATAGGGCTCCCATTTTAGTTCCTTATGGATCAATACTGAAAATTTTGTAAATTTACCCTATGAGCTGTAGATTCTACCAGCTGATCTATCTGTGAGGGACAACTAAAGGATTGAAAATAGAATAGCAAATTGATGCAACAAAAACATGAGATATGTGGGAGATATCTCCGCTTTCCTTGCATTTCATTGGTTAGAAATGATATAATTAATTAAATAAAACTAAGGAGATAACATTAACATAACTACCTAACACTTAAGTGGCTAGAAACAAAAAGCAAATGGTTTAAGTGTTATGTGAAAGTCAGCAAAAACATAACAAAAAAACTTGAAGCAATGGCGTGAAGAAGAGTGAGGGAGAAAGAAAGAAAATGAAAGAGAAAAAAGGAAAGGGAGAAAGGGGCTTTGATTCTCATCAACACACCTTCAAGTACCCATCTTTAACCCTTTAAACAACCTTGAACAGCTGCTGAATGGAGCCAAACAGCAACTGAAAATCAACACAGATCAAACAGGGGAAGCAAAAACGTGAGAGTAGAGGAGAAAAAGAGAGGAAAAGAAGAAGGAAAAGAAGGAGAAAGGAAGAAAGGTTCAAATCCTATATAGTCGCCTTCCTAAACTACAATATTTCTCTTTCAAATACCCCAATCAACTGCTAGAAAAAGGAGCAAACAGCAGCTATTTGAAGCAAAACCGAACAGGGCACCAAGAATAGGGTAGGTTTGACTTTCAAGGGTAAGATGGATCCATCCATTTCTATTAATTCCAAGCTTAATATATGTGTTAGAGGGATGGATTATGATTATATTTGTGACGGCAAAGTGTAGGAAAATTGGTTGGAGAGTGAGGAGAAAAATTGTCAAAGAAAAAGGTTCCAAGGGTAAACAAACTTTTTCCAACTTGATTTGGATATATATGATTGCTAGGGTATGTTTAAGTGTAAAATTGGTATTACCATGTAAATATATTGATGTTAAGATGGTGATAATGTGCTGCCCTAATGAGAAACTTTAGTGAAGGAATTTATTCAAATTAAATCCATAAGGTTTTATTATTGTAAATGGTGTAAGTAAATTGTGTGTGTTAAGTGATTGTAGTAAAAAGGAATAAATGTGGATTAGTAAATGATATTAAGAATATTGGTATAGTAAAAAAAATTGTGAAAAGGTAATTTCGGTAATAATGGGAAAGTGTTGAAGAAATGTCTTTATTCGATTGAATTCAAATTGTTTGATGCACTTTGAAATATGATAAGGCATGGTTACTAATAATTAGCCTTGTATGAATATTGTTCACTGCTAAGGAGTCCATCAGTAAGAACTTGTTAGAAAAGGATAAACACGCTTAAGCTGCAACCGAAGGCTAGAGAAGTGATATAGCAAAAGAGTGCAAGTAAGGAATATATGTAGAAGGCGCAGGGATAGTATGATGCATTTGGATTGTTGAAAATGAATTTTTATGAGATTGGATTTGATTTTTGGATTGAGTTGTGAAACTGAAATTGTGGTTATAAACCACGTTTTTATGCATGGAGGATAAGATAGATGGTACCGTTATACTGCCGAAATTTTCTTACATGAACCTTATACTTCAAAATTCTATACTTGGAATAATTTTCATGCATAAAAAGGGATGTGACTATATGTTTTGAAATTAAAGTTCTTAAATGTCATATTACACAAAAAGATTTGTAACTCAATTTACGAAGGGATTTTTAATAGTTTTTGCATGTCTCATGATACATTCATGTTTTCAGGTCTTTTTCATGCACAAATAAAATATTTTGAACATCTGTTATTGGACTGCGAATATTTGATGATTTTTTATTCTTCAAGTATGGTGATTTAATGATTTTAATGCTTTATGAATTGATTGAAGATATATTTTACTGAATTGATCTCCGTAAACACTTTGAAATGTTTTATGAATGTTTTGAGACTGTTGGCCCCATAGCTGCCTATGGGCACATGCTCCTATGAGTATATGATTGTATGACTGACTTCTAGGCTGTTAGACCTTAGCCACATCTTCAGCGCCCATAGCTTTCACTTGGCTAGTGTACACTATAGATTTTTCTAACTATGGCCATATGTCATTATTATTACATGAGTCTATTGGGTGATGTCTTGTCTCCATTGTATTTTTACTAGGGTGGCAAATTCCTAGTATTTCAGGCTGTAAGAACTCATTTATTTTGTACTATACATGCACAGAATTGTAAATTTTAATAAATAAATAAATAAATAAATTTTGTATACTTTTATAAATATTAAGTGATAAGCCACATGGGCCCCACTTAAATTCTAATGCTCAGATGATGTTATGAGTGAGAAAACAATTTTTGGGGAGATTAAATAATGATATTATGGTGTTTTGGAAGTCAAAATACCCAAGTTGCATTGTTTTGTGAATTATGAGAAACAAATTGAAAAATGACAGATACGTCCTGAGGGTATTTTCATAAATTCCTCTCAAACCAAAATGAATTGGGATGAAGTAAAAATATCATGTTATTTTACATGAAAATTACTTTAACATGGTGCCAATAGATTTGTCGAAATAGTCACAAAATCAGAAAATTTCGTTATCGGGTCACGGGGTTTAAATCGTAATTTCTCATTATCCGTGCACCGCGCGTTAACGAAACCACTTCTAATCATCTAGATATGATTAATATGACCATTTGGAACCGAAATCAGAATTTTTGGAGCTCGTTTACACGTTTTTTATGCCAACAAGACCATAAGAGCAAAATCGTCCAAAAATTTCATAATGAAGGGCATTTTGGTAATTAGGCAGAATTTCCAGAATTCTCTAAATTTCTCCTCAGCTGAATTCAGCCACTATTCACCTTCTTCTCAAACAGCTCCCATGCCATCTTCACACCAAGAAGAAAAAGAAAATTTCAAGCTAAAATAACTACTAAATTACTAAAAATTTCACTACAATTTCTAAACCAAAATTATTCTCCTCTCTCTCCTCTATCATCCTATACCCATATCTCATCCTAGCAAGCAACATACAAGGAGAAACAAGCTCCCAAAGGTTCGGCCAAGACTTGGTAAGTTCCCATTTGTGGTGTTTTTCTTAAGTTTAATGGCATAAATCATTTCCTTCTAGTGTGATAAGCATGATTATAAGCCTTATTTTGTTTAAATCATGAAAAATAAAAATATGCCATTAATATACCATTCGACCAGGCATGGATCTAGGGGGTTTCATGGTGTTTCAAGCATAAAAATGGTGCCAAATAAATCACTAAGCATAGGAAAACAACATAGGAAAATTATATTGTTGAAATTCAAGCAAAAATGGCCATGGTGCAATTCAGCTTAGGTGAAGGGGAGGAGAATTGTGGCTGTTCTTGATGGTTTGAGGGTTGATTTAGATTGTAGAATTTATGACGCAAAATGGAGAAGTTATGTTATAATACCGGTAGAAATTATACGGCAAAAATATTTGCAGTATCTTATATGGCTACATTTTGGTATAAATTATAGCTTAAAAATAAGAATTGAATAAGCTAATAATTTTGGAAAATTTAAATTGCAGCCAAGAATTTTGGGATCGTGTGGTGCATTTGCTAGTGCGAACTCGATAGACAGGTAAGAGACGAGTGTGTGAATTTGTAAGGATATCCGAATGCATGCTTTTCATACTATGCATTTTATAAGATCTATTGGATATTGATTTGCCTCGAAATGCTATGAAATTGTGGTTTTCTGGTTGTTGAGACTGTGTTTGCAAGTGTAGGGAAGCTAGGACTCGGGTAGCCGTTATGCTGCCGAAATTTATTAAAAATATTTCTAAAATGTTAGAAAATATTTTGGTGCATTATTGATAATTTTCCTAGCCTTGAAAATGATAAATTAATTATTTTTCATAAAGGGTGAATTTGCCGAACAATATTTATTAAATATTCATGATACCAATTGCGTTAAAGGTTTCACTATCAAAAATTCATCCCACGTGTTTTATAGTGAAATGTGTGATTGATGAAGTGAAATGGTGAATAGTGAATATTTTATAATTATTTTCAGTATAATATTCACTATTTTATTTATGATTTTCTTTTATTGAATAAATAAATTTTCATCACGTGTACTGATTTTCATCAAGGCTTTACTACTGTGTAAATACTGTTTTGAGACTGTTAGGCTCCATATCAGGCTCATGTGTCACGTGTTCCATGTGTTACTCATGTGTATAGCTGTTGACATTGAGTCGTCTTCAGTGTCCCGGTTGTCACCTGCTCAGTGTACGATCGAGGGCACTTATAGACTATGACTATAGATCTCATGTGATTATTATTACTGCTCTCTACAGGGATTATTATAACATGATATTATCAAGGTGTTGCCTGGTCTCTACTATTATTCCACGTGTTATTATTGGTTTGGTGATAATTATTGAAATATACGGTATGTTGTGGTGCTTTTATCACTAACTTGGTGAAATATTTGAATGGTGTATCTTACTATTTCACGTGTTTAAAGTGATTGATTTCAATGGTGAAAGTCAAAATAATTTCAAGTGCTGTTCACATGATTTAATAAATTATTTTACTTAAACATGTGACATTTTATATGCAGTGAATATTTTAACTAGATTTATATTAAAATAAATTCCTACTCTCTATGGTCGCTCTGGGTTTCTCGGACAAGACAGGTATTTCAAAATACCTTCCATGATCCATCTGGATTTCCCAGCCGACTATAGTATCTTTTCCTTTGTAGTGTGCCCAGTATACTAATAGGGATTTAGAGATTTTACTGCATATAGTTTTCGAGGTATCAAAATTTGCATACAAATATCTTATTGAGTCGTGATTTGCTCACCCCAATATTTTATCTTTCCATAGTATTTCCAAGGACCACCAGATATATTATCCGAGAATGAGTGGCTACATATTGAGCACCTCGAGGCAGCTCTGATCTATCTCGGAGGTATATTTATTTTATTTTATATGTTTAGACTTTTATTTACAATGCTACAGTGTTGTATTTAAATTAGGGGATGTAAGTGTTGATATTAAACACAGTTTGGTAAATATTTTAATTCTGTAAATTAATTAAATTACGGATATTGTGTTCACTGTGATTTAAATGTGGAAATTAAGGCATTAAAGACAGCCCAACCGAAATCAAGTGTATGGAAATGTGTAAAAAGTGTAAAAAAACTGTGTACTTGGACTGTGACACAAGCACTCCTAGACTTTATTGATTTCTGATATTTATTAATTATGTTTTCCAACCTTTACATGAATTACTAAAATTGATTTTGTTTTGTTTACAAAGAGATTTGGGAATTAATTATTTGAATTTATATGATTTCTGAAGCTTTCATATCTGAATTCTAAAACAAATATGATTTATGTGGATTTTCGAATGATTTTTAAAACTTTGACATTCAAAACTCTGAAATCTAAAAATGGTTTGATTTTGTTGATACGAATGTTATTTGAATTCTGAAAATCTGCATGTTTTCTAATGGGTTTAAGATTATCGAAATGTTTGAACATCTGAAATCTGCATGGTTTTGATTTAAGATATTTGTTTTATATGGTTTTGAAATGAATTTGTGAAAGTTACTTTGTTAGGATTCCGATTTTGAAATGCATAAATTCCTTCTTTAATATATTACGTAGTCTACTCTATAATCGAAATGTTTGAAAAAGGTTATTGTGCTATTTATTGATTGACTTTTGATTTGTTATTAAATTATCATTGAACTATTTTACTGAATGGCTACGAATACGTTTACTGACTGTTTGATCTAGTTATCGAACCAATTCACTAACGGATTATTGGATGTTATTGAACTGTCTTTGAAACTAATTCTGAATGGGTTTTCTATGCAATCAATCTTTGAATAACTTTCTGCCGGATTTAAGGGTTGGGACAAGTGAGGTGCTTTAAAGCATCCTTTCATACTCAGCCTGATACTCTTAACCGATTATAGTATCCATTCCGGTAGAGTTCCTTCATACTATTTTACTACTGGTGGCATATTTATGAAATATGTTTTTCGACATATGCATTTAGGTATGCATAGTATTAGTTCTTTTACATATATTTCTTACTAGGCATAAGCTCACCCCTTTCTACCTTGCAAATTTATTTGCAATGATAGCCGATCGTTAAAAGAAAGTTATGATTGGAAGCCTATGAGGTTTCGATGTCGTGCCTTGCAGGTATGGTATTCAGACATTTATTATACAATACTTTAGTATGTAAAGTGATGTAAACGTTAAATTGAAGAAGTTCGAATGTCAACCATAATTTTGTTATTAGATATTTGCATAGCAAAACAAAAGTGTGTTGTAATTTAGTGTACCGGGACCGATTTAGGTGATTAAATGTTAAGTTAGCTAAGGTAGTTTTAGCTTAATATCAGAGTGAGGACACTGAGCACGGCCCAACCAACAGTGTGAAAATGGAAAAAAGTTAGTTTCGAATTTCAGTACGCGGAACGTGATATTAAGTAATACCATAAAATATTTTAATAAGTTCAATATAAAAATCAAATTTTAAATCAATAAATTAAGTCAACTGTTTAATATTTAATACATGTTATAAATTTAGTAATTGTTTAATACATATTTAATTATTGATTTAAGAATTATTTGGTAATTGTTACATAGCTTACATGTCAAAAAAGTAGACTATCCACATAGAAATCCACATCAGAAAAATTGACATGCAAACATGTACCTTGTAATATAATATATATATATATATGATATATATATATATATGATTATTAAATATATTATAGAAATCATATATATAATATAATATTATGTTTAAAACATGATTAACTAAAACCATAAAATATTTTAATAAGTTCAATATAAAAATCAAATTTTAAATCAATAAATTAAGTCAGCTATTTAATATTGGCTAAAATATTTTTAAAAAAATCTTGAACTATTTCACTTTTTTTAAATAAGCCCTTATACTAGTTTTGTACCCAAATAAGCCTTTATCCTTTGATTTGTATTCAAATAAGCTCTTATTTCAAATAAAATATTACAAATAAATAAAAGCTGATTCAATCCGACTTAACTAATCAAAATTCAATTAATTCAGTTTAACTAAGTCACTTTTTGGTTTAAGTGAATTTTTATAGGTCACTTCATTCGATTAAGTCGATGTATAAAATTACAAATTAAACCGATTGAATTATTCAACTTTGTTCTTAAATATATAATATAAATAATAAAATATTGTATAATATATTATATTAATTATTTATATTATATATTATATACTATATACTACATCTAGCCGATACTTTTTAGCCAAAATTTGATTTTAAACCCAACCGAAAAAATTGATTGCTTACACTTATAGAAGATTGATTTATGTTAATCATTTAGGTGCAAATTAAAGGTTAAGCACTTATTTGAATATAAATTAAAGTTTAAGGGTTTATTCATATTCAAATTAAAGATTAAGAGCTTATCTAGGTACAATAAAAGTATAAGAACTTATTCAAATAAAATAATAAAGTTTAAGGGCTTTTTTAATATTTTAGTTTTTAATATTTAATGCATGTTATAAATTTGGTAACTGTTTAATACTTATTTAACTATTGATTTAAGAATTATTTGGTAACTGTTATATAGCTTACATGTCAATAAAGTATACAATCCACATAGAAATCAACATCAGAAAAAATTAACATGCAAGCATGTACCTTGTATTATTATTATTATTATTATTATTATTATTATTATTATTATTATATATATATATATATATATATATATATATATATATATATATGATTCCTCGCCACCTATTTCATATCTTATTTTACCCAATATACTTTTACACACCCTAGCTCTCTTAAATCTTCAAAACCTAAATCTGAATATCTCAAATTTCAATTTCTTCATATTCCATCCTCAATCTCTTTTGAATCTCTCCAATATAAGGTAAATTCTTAAATCTCATTTGAATATATTCATTTAAATTAGTTATCATTACATTTTATTGCTTGAAAATGAAAATTTTGAGTGTTTTGGGTTTAGTTTCGATGCAAACAGAAACGGAGATGTCGATGTTTCACGGAAGCAAAATTGTCACTTACCAAGGCATTCGAATTTAATTTCGTAAAGCATACATACATATATATATATATATATATATGAAAATTTGCTTATAATATGTAAATTGAAAATTTAACATACCAATAGAGTCTCCTAAATTTTATTCATTAGTTCTTCTAGTACGGCCTTTCAATTTTCATGAATAATGGGGACTATACTTTGTATTAGACTTCTTGTGCTACTGGCAGTTAGTTTTGTAGCATCAGCAACAGGCTGACCTTTACTGATGAACTCAACCTCATACTTTTATTGTTTGTCTCATAACTTAACCAAACGAGACATAGTTGTGAGACTTTTGGTTTTTTGCTTCTTACTTAGAGTTAGTTCATCAGTACTAGGTTGAACATTACTTAGTTCAACATTATTTGTACGAAGATCCTCAATCGTTATTTGTCTTTGATCCAAACATTTGTACTTCAACATGTGTAACAAATACAAAACAACATTTCCATGATCATGATAGGGGTTAATATTAAGGGTTTACATGAGAGTTAACTTGATGCACACACAACCTCTAGTTTAGCTAACCAATATCAATTATTAGGTAATATTTATTTCTCAATAAAATAATGCATTACCTAAGAAGAATGAGAAGTGACTGTTAAGGTCAAAGTAGAATTTGGAAGGCAAGGACAAGAAAGAAATTTAGAAAATGTAGAGAGAGAACGGCAAAGGTATTTCTAAGATGTGAGAAAAGTTTAGTAATTAGTATGTACGAGGAAAAGGCTATGTTTATTATAATAAACATAATCTATTTATATATTAAAGCACACTCATGGTAAGACCTTAGTTTTTAATTTAGATTTCTTTTAAAAATTGTAGCCTATTTAGATGTTAGATTGCACTTAAGGAAAGAAACGTAGTCTTTCATAGAGTATTTTTAATTCGTAAATAAATAAAACAACTATATTTAAGTATAGACCGTAGTCTATTGTATACACAAATTTCGAGTCAAAATTAGACTTGAATAATTTGGAGACAAATATCAATTTTATTAATTAAATGTAAAAGTTACAATCTCTAAATATTCTTAGTACAAAAGAAAATTATCTGATTCTTTTCTTCAACAGAAATTCACTTCAAGGGTATGACAGATTTGATATTGAACAAAAGCAATTAATCTTCTACCATATGATAAAACAAGATCAACAAACAACTTTCTTGAATGTTATTCGAGTTCTTCAAAATATCTTCAATTATTGAGAATTTGATGCTTAAACTTTGGAGAGGCTATGAATTTTTCAAAATCTGCTTCTTTTTCAGAATTGTCAAAAGTTTTTAAATGGCTTTAAGGAGCACTGTATTTATAGTGCTAGGTGAGAGAGTTCTAAGAGAACCTAATTCCTTTGATTTTACATCTAAAGTAATTTTAATTTAATTAGAGACAAAACTATTGACTTATTGGTGAATTTTAATTGGATGACCCTTAAATCCTTGTGTTGGCTCTACCGAGAGGGGGGGTGAATCGGTTTTTCTAAGTCTTTCTAATTTTCTTAGCTCTTAATGCACAATTCAAGCAAAATAAACAGTGATGAAATAAATGCAGTAAATAAGAGTAAGGGAAAGAGAAGCAAACACAAGTGTTATAGAGGTTCGGCCAATCTCTTGCCTACGTCCTCTCTCCTTGAACTCTTTTTCAAGGTTTTGATTCACCACTTCCTTGAGAATCCTTACAAGCCACTTGAAGGTGTGGCAAAACCTCTTACAATCTTCTTAGAGACTTTGAAATCTCCTTGAAAGCCTCTACCCTTGTATTGCTACCCAACACTCTACAATATCTGACCTTACAAGGATAGCTCACCCCAAGAATTTCAGTGAATGGGTGAAGAACACAAATGAATCTCACAAAATAGAGTAATACAATGAACACTTTCAGATTTGAATTTCTCTCTTGAAGCTTGAATACTTTTGAATGCTTGTTCTTGCTTCAATCTTCATAAATGCCTCTATTTATAACCCACCAAACGAATGGAACAGTTGGTGAAGCATTTAATGCATTTCTTCCCGTTGAAACCCTCAAAAACTAGCCGTTATTGTCAGGTCTCGGGCAAAGGGATCGATCCCTTTCCCAGAGGGATCGATCCCTTTTATTGCGTGAGCCTTTCAACTTCTTCCAGGTTGCTCATCCAACTTACTGCCAGGAGGGGATCGATCCCCCTACAGTAGGGATCGATCCCTTTTTAACCAGAATGCTTTCCTGCACATCTTTAACTACAATTTGAGATAGTTTATGGTTTTTTGTGATTCTAAGTCAGTTCAAAAACTTCTAGCACTTTTCTTAAGAGTATATACTGACTTTTTCAGTTGAAATCACACTCCATGACTTTGTTAAAATAGTTTCAATCATTGAGTTCATTCAAAGCAAATTTACTTGTATAAAAATCATTTTTAAGTTTACTTGAGTTTTGTCATTTTCAAAATACTTGTCAATTTAAAGCTAACATTCTCCCCCTTTTTGATATGACAAAACTTAAGTTAAATTTGCTTATGTATTTGACAATTGAGATTACTTGATTTTGCTCCCCCTCAATTTAATATTTACCACATGGAAAAAAATATTACTCCCCCTCAATATTTGCTCCCCCTCAATTTAATATCTACCACATCATTTCTCCCCCTTTTTGTCATAGCAAAAGAATAGAAAGAATGGAGAGGAGTGGTTAGTGATAGAAAGCAAGTTAAAGCAATAAGAACCAAATAAGCACTAGTATGGGGAAGGAAATAAAAAGAAAGAAGGATCAACGCAAGGTCACGAAAGCACAATTAATGTCAGAACATGACATAGTCATTAACATATAAAACAACTAGAAGGCATAGCTAGCAAAGTCATTAACATAGTCAGAGACATAGTCATTAACAGAAAACAACTAGAAAGTATAACTAGCAAAGCCATGATCATAAGCATTAACATAAAACAAATGGAAAGCAGGACAGATGGCACAACAAAGAGGATCAACGCCTTGGAAAGGTCTTGTGATATTGCTCGACGAAGTCCTCGTGTTGCATGCGAACATCCTGAATTTCATCGAACAAGGCAGCTTAGGTGGCCTCGATGTGATCAAGTCGCGCACCCACGTCGTGCTGAAAGTTTTGAAGCATATGCATGATCTGGTCAAGAGAGGCTGATGAGGAGCCGGAAGGTGCAGAAGATGTGGCTGCTGCAGGTGCGTCGGCTGCATCCGCTCCTTCTTCGTCGTCTGGCGCCGGAGCATGTTCGGGAGACGCAGGTTGACCATGACCCTTGACCCATTCGAAGGTGTCACCCACTTGATGAAGATACCATCCCAAGTTATGTAGAGTGGCGAGATTGATCGTGGTACTGGGATCCGGAAGTACACCGACCTCACATGAACAGTCAACGCCTTTATAGAGCAAGTAAAAGGCGAGAGGTTGAGGGAAGACAATTGTGTGTACTTTGTCAGTGACTATCTTCACCCAATCTTGAAGGATAAAGTGAAGGAGGTTTGGTTGTTCGCCGTCGGGTGCATGAATATGATGGAGCCAAAAATGATCAAGTTTGCAAAGGTGAGAATACCGGGTGCCAAGAGGGCGGAGATTCCAGGAGATGATAATATGGAGGAGGCGTGCGAAGACAGGAAGGTCACTTGCACGATTATTGGTAATGGGAAACTCTAAAGGGACATCGATAATCTCATAGATATTACCACCATCTGGAATTCTAAAGGTAAGAAAGAGGGATTGTGTGGTGATTTCAATGTGTTTGCCCATGACATAGGATCGAATTCCCACAACACGACATTCATTATTTGGATCCGTGATGGTTTCGCCATTGGAAAAGAAAGCACGAATGATGTTTGGTGGAACCGGAGTGTTGATTTTGAGAAAGTCAATCCAATTAAATGCAGCGAATTTGGCCAAGTAAGGGAAGTTAATTGATTCGAGGAAATCGAAATCAATTGGACGCCAATGCTTAATAGGCATATTGGCAAAGTTTGCTAGAAATCGTGTTTTCTCATTTGCATGGCGAAAGCATCGGTTGAAGGTGGCCGGTATGGAGGAAGAAGAGGAGGAAGCACTGGTTTTGCGTTTTTGAGCAGTGTGCTTAACTTTAGGAGCCATATGGAGTAAGAAAAAGAGATAAAATTTCGTTGAGAACTTTTATCGAACAGGTGGTGTGCACAAGTTTGGGGAACTATGGATGAGTGTGTGGGAGAGATATGACTTAACCAACAGCAGAGAGCCACAACCCAGTATGCATGAATCAAGTATAACAAGCAATTTCGGATGAACAACTACAAATAGACTAAATAAAATTCCTAGAAAAAGACAAGTGCCAAATGAAGTGAAAACCTAGATGGAGAGGAAATTAATGCAAGATAAGCAAATGGGCAGTCAAGACATGATGATATTAACTAGAAATGCAAGAAGAATGAAATGAAAAATGTGAGAAAAACTTACAATTGAAATGTTGGGTGAATAGTAACCATGGTGTGGAAGGAGAAGGAAGAGAAGAAAAGAAGAGATTTTGTCAGGAAATGAGGAGGGGAAATGAAAGAGAGAAGGAAATGAGGAAGATTGGTGAAAGAATGAAGTGATTTGGTGTAGAAATGAGTGAGATTGAGAAGTTTGGGATGAGAGAAAATGGGGAATGGCGTTTGGAATGAAAGAGGAAGAGGAATAGTGTGATATGTGAGGGGAGGCCGACGGTTAAATGAAAGCTGGAAGCACATTCTATCACGAGGGGATCGATCCCCTACTGTAGAGGGATCGATCCCTTTTTAGTTAGATTGCTCCCATCACCCAGAATTTTGGCCAACTGACTGGGAAAGCAATCCTATTCGAGAGGAATTGTCTCCTTAGTCACTTGCCTCGTTTATGATGCATAAAAATGATTTGAAAACAATAGAACTCATGTATTTTTATCATCTTAAAATCAAAAGTTGATTGTTTTCACTTAAAATGCAGGAAATGAGATTGAATACTACAGAAAAAGTGCAGAAAATTGCAGCATAGTGCAGAAAATTGCATAAGTGTGCAAGACCAAGAGGTGGACATGGCTGTGATTGTATTTTAACATTAGAAATGTGTTTTGGCAAATGAAAGAAGTGTATCTTGATCAAAACACATAACACTCAACAGTTTATTATGAACATGAACAGTAACTTAGCAAGTTAAGGTCTTGAATTGCAAGTGGGAATTACATTCTTCAAATTGCTGTCTTGCAATCATCACAAACCAACTTAACATATGCATGCAACATCAAATTACTTCAAGGAGCAGTCATTATGCCTAATTCACCTCTAAGAGTGCAAAATCTCTCCTTGTCCAAGGGCTTTGTGAAAATATCAGCTAATTGGTGCAAGGTGTCCACATACTCTAGAATTATGTCTCCTTTTTGCACATGATCTCGTATAAAATGATGTCTAATTTCAATGTGCTTGGTTCTAGAGTGTTGGATGGGATTTTTTGTAAGATTGATGGCACTAGTGTTGTCACACCTAATGGGAACTTGGTTCATTTCTATTCCATAGTCCCTCATTTGTTGCTTAATCCATAACACTTGAGCACAGCAACTGCCGGAAGCTATATATTCAGCCTCGGTTGTGGATTGAGCTACGCTATTTTGTTTCTTAGAAAACCATGAAATGAGCCTACTTCCTAAGAATTGGCATGTTCCCGATGTGCTTTTCCTATCCACTTTGCATCCACCAAAATCCGCATCGGAATAGGCATGGAGGTCAAGTGTAGAATCTTTAGGATACCAAAGTCCTAAGGAAGAAGTGTCTTTGAGGTATCTAAGGATTCTTTTTACTGCTTGTAGGTGTGATTCTCTAGGAGATGACTGAAATCTAGCACACAAGCATACACTAAACATTATATCGGGTCTACTAGCAGTTAAATATAGCAATGAGCCAATCATAGACCTATATAGTTTAGTGTCTACACATTTTCCTCCTTCATCCTTATCAAGCTTAATATTTGTGCTCATAGGTGTAGAGAAAGGTTTAGATTCATCCATTCCAAATCTTTTGAGCAAATCTTTAGTGTACTTAGCTTGATTTATGAAAATACCTTCTTTACATTGTTTAACTTGAAGTCCTAGAAAGAAGGTTAACTCTCCCATCATACTCATTTCAAATTCACCTTGCATTAGCTTTGAAAAATTTTTGCACAATGACTCATTTGTAGAACCAAAAATGATATCATCTACATAAATTTGAACTACCAATAAGTCATGACCCTTAGATTGTATAAACAAAGTTGTGTCTACCTTTCCTCTTGTAAAACCCTTTTCGATTAAAAACTTTGAAAGTCTTTCATACCAAGCTCTAGGAGCTTGTTTTAATCCGTATAAGGCTTTTGAAAGTTTGAACACATGGTTAGGAAATTTTGGATTTTCAAAACCGGGAGGTTGCTCAACATAAACCTCTTCATTTATATAACCATTTAGAAAAGCACTTTTTACATCCATTTGATATAACTTAAAATCCTTATAACATGCAAATGCAAGTAGCATCCTAATGGCTTCTAATCTAGCTACCGGAGCATAGGTTTCATCATAGTCAATCCCTTCTTCTTGTCTATAGCCTTGAGCCACTAACCTAGCCTTATTTCTAACAATAATGCTATTCTCATCCATCTTATTCTTGAATATCCATTTGGTTCCAATGATGGGATAATCTTTAGGTCTTTCTACTAATGTCCACACTTTGCTTCTTTCAAATTGATTTAATTCTTCTTGCATGGCCATAATCCAATTTTCATCATTCAAAGCCTCATCCACTTTCTTTGGCTCAAATTGTGACACAAAGGCTACATGTTGACATATGTTTCTATAGGTTGACCTAGTCCTAACTCCAATGGTAGGATCTCCAACAATATCGTTATCTTTCACATATCCAAGTTCTCTAGGACACTTAGATTCCTTCTCAATTATGTCTTGTTCCATGGATTCCTCATCTTTGTTAATAGTAAGATCTTCTAATTGTTCCCTAACATCCTTATCTTGAGAAGGGTCAACTATAGGTTCATCAAAAATCTCTACTTCATCATTAAGATTGGTTCTACTAGAAATATTTGATTCATCAAAGATTACATGTATTGACTCTTCTACAACAAGTGTTCTTTTATTGAAAACTCTATAAGCCTTAGAATTTAAAGAATAACCAAGAAAAATACCTTCATCACTTTTAGCATCAAATTTTCCTAGGTTATCTTTACCATTGTTTAAAACAAAACATTTACATCCAAATGGGTGAAAATAACTTATGTTAGGCCTTTTTCCTTTGTAAAGCTCATATGGAGTTTTCTTTAAAATAGGCCTTACCATAGCTCTATTTATGACATAGCAAGAAGTATTTATTGCTTCAGCCCAAAAATATTTAGGTAAGTTATTTTCACAAAGCATGGTTCTAGCCATTTCTTCTAAGGTTCTATTTCTCCTTTCAACTACCCCATTTTGTTGAGGAGTTCTAGGAGCTGAAAAATTGTGGCTAATACCATTTTCATTGCAAAATATATCAAAACCAATATTTTCAAATTCTTTTCCATGGTCACTCCTAATACTAGAAATAGAGTAACCTTTTTCATTTTGAACAAGTTTTGAGAAAACAATGAATTTTTCTAAGGCTTCATTTTTCACACTTAAAAAGAACACCCAAGTAAACCTAGTGTAATCATCAACTATCACAAATCCATAGTGTTTACCTCCTAAACTAGTTGTCCTAGTTGGTCCAAAAAGATCTAAATGAAGAAGTTGAAGTGATCTAGAGGTAGTGACACACTTCTTAGGTTTAAATGAAATTCTTTTGTGTTTTCCTCTTACACATGCCTCACAAACTTTGTCATTTTCAAATTGAAGCTTAGGCAATCCTACTACTAAGTCTCTTTTGGCTAACTTAGACAAAACATGCATGCTAGCATGGCCTAGTCTTCTATGCCATAACCAAGGTTCATCTTCTCTAGTAGCCATAAAGCATCCATTTTTGCTATTAAGTTCATTTAAATCCACAATATAAATATTTCTTTGTCTATGTCCAATAAACACAATTTGATTAGATTTAGCATTAACAACATTGCAACACAAATCATCAAACATAACTTTAAATCCCTTATCACACAATTGACTAATACTAAGCAAGTTATGTTTCAAGCCTCTAACATACAAAACATTTTCAATGGTTGAGGAAGAGTTACCAATGGAGCCAATTCCTTCAATTTGTCCTTTGGAGTTGTCTCCAAATGTGACTTCTCCACCACTCTTATGCTTTAAGAACTTGAATTGACTCTTGTCACCCGTCATGTGTCTTGAGCATCCACTATCAAGGTACCAATGCTCCTTGGACTTAGCCTTGTAGCAATACTCTTCCTCCTACATACAAACACATCAAGCTTTCATCTTAGGTACCCAAATTTTCTTGGGTCCTTGAGAGTTAGTACTTATAATTTTAGATCCTTTAGGGATCCATTTCATCTTTAAGGACTCATCACTTGAATTTAAAACATGTTTAGGCACCCAAATCTTGACAACCATTTTTCCTCTAATCATAGTCTTCCTAGAGGTGCATGCTTGTGAAGAGTGTCCTAGTTTATTACATAATGTGCACAAAACAAATTTTCTATCTTTAACTAGGAAATTTTTAAGATGAGTTTCTTTGTTAGATGCATTGTAGCCTAATCCTTCTCTATCAAAGAATGCTCTTTGAGTCTCTAGCATTTGATCAAGTTTTTGTTGACCCATGTAAAATCTAGAAAAGGAGTTTTGCAAATTAGTGTTCTTTCTATTTAATTCTACAATTTCTAGATTTGCATTCTCTAATTTCTTTTCACATTCTAATTTAACATTTACAAGCATTTCATTCTCCTTTTTCAATTTAGAAATCATTTTCTTATATCTCAAATTCATGCATTCAAATTCATTGGCTAACTCATCAAATGCATCTTGCAATTCATCAAAAGTGTATTCATGAGTATCTAGCAAGTTAGAAGTTACCTTTTCATCTTCAAAAGCCATGAAGCAAAGGTTAGCTACTTCATCTTCCACATTCTCATCATCGGAGGAGTCACTATCACTCCAAGTAGCTACCATTGCTTTCTTCTTTTGTTTCTTTTCATTTTGCTTCCTATACAAAGGACAATCAAATTTAATATGGCCAGGTGCATTCATAACATATAACTTGGTCCTTTTCTTTCCTACTAGTTTCTCCTCTATTAAAGTCTCTCCTAGGGGGTCTTCTAGAATTACCACTAGTTCTCATCCTCATGAATTTATTAAACCTCTTAGCAAACATAGCCATTTCTAAGTCCTCATCATCACCACTCTCATCATGATCTTTTGATTCCTCAATAGTGGTGGATTTTAAAGCTACTCCAACTTTCTTAGGAGGATCTTGATTTCTCTTAATTTTCATCTCATAAGTGAGCAAGGATCCCATAAGTTCATCTAATGAGAGAGTATGAGGGTCCTTGGATTCCTCAATAGCAGTGACTTTAGCTTCCCATGATTTAGGTAAGCTATTGAGAACCTTTTTCACCATCTCCATATTAGAGTATGTCTTCCCTAAAGCTTTAAGACCATTTATTATGTCCGTAAACCTAGTAAACATGTCACTAATTGACTCATCATTTTTCATTTTAAATAATTCATAGTCTTGTGTGAGCATGCCTACTTTGGTTTCTTTGACTTGTGTGGTTCCCTCATGTGTGATAGCTAGTTTATCCCACACTTGTTTAGCATTCTCACATTGTGACACTCGATTATACTCATTTGGTCCTAATGCACAAAAGAGTGTGTGCATTGCTTTAGCATTAAGTTGTGCCATCCTAACATCATTAGTATCCCATTCATATTCTTTCTTAGGCACATCCGTCCCATCTACTTTCTTAATAGGGATAAGGGGACCTTTAACAATAACTCTCCATACTTCATAATCATTAGCTTGAATAAATAGCATCATTCTAGTCTTCCAATATGCATAGTTTTCACCATTAAAGAGTGGAGGTCTAACGGTAGAGTGTCCCTCTCCTACCAAGGGTGTAGACAAACTAGTTTGAGCCATTAGTGATCGTTTATACTCGATAGATGTTAATCTAAGTCACTCTCGAGCCCAAGCTCTGATACCAATTGTTGGCTCTACCGAGAGGGGGGGTGAATCGGTTTTTCTAAGTCTTTCTAATTTTCTTAGCTCTTAATGCACAATTCAAGCAAAATAAACAGTGATGAAATAAATGCAGTAAATAAGAGTAAGGGAAAGAGAAGCAAACACAAGTGTTATAGAGGTTCGGCCAATCTCTTGCCTACGTCCTCTCTCCTTGAACTCTTTTTCAAGGTTTTGATTCACCACTTCCTTGAGAATCCTTACAAGCCACTTGAAGGTGTGGCAAAACCTCTTACAATCTTCTTAGAGACTTTGAAATCTCCTTGAAAGCCTCTACCCTTGTATTGCTACCCAACACTCTACAATATCTGACCTTACAAGGATAGCTCACCCCAAGAATTTCAGTGAATGGGTGAAGAACACAAATGAATCTCACAAAATAGAGTAATACAATGAACACTTTCAGATTTGAATTTCTCTCTTGAAGCTTGAATACTTTTGAATGCTTGTTCTTGCTTCAATCTTCATAAATGCCTCTATTTATAACCCACCAAACGAATGGAACAGTTGGTGAAGCATTTAATGCATTTCTTCCCGTTGAAACCCTCAAAAACTAGCCGTTATTGTCAGGTCTCGGGCAAAGGGATCGATCCCTTTCCCAGAGGGATCGATCCCTTTTATTGCGTGAGCCTTTCAACTTCTTCCAGGTTGCTCATCCAACTTATTGCCAGGAGGGGATCGATCCCCCTACAGTAGGGATCGATCCCTTTTTAACCAGAATGCCTTCCTGCACATCTTTAACTGCAATTTGAGATAGTTTATGGTTTTTTGTGATTCTAAGTCAGTTCAAAAACTTCTAGCACTTTTCTTAAGAGTATATACTGACTTTTTCAGTTGAAATCACACTCCATGACTTTGTTAAAATAGTTTCAATCATTGAGTTCATTCAAAGCAAATTTACTTGTATAAAAATCATTTTTAAGTTTACTTGAGTTTTGTCATTTTCAAAATACTTGTCAATTTAAAGCTAACACCTTGAATTTTGATTGGCCAAAATTTAAATTACTTCTCAATTATATATTTTAATTAAGAAATAAATTGCTTGAATTTGAATGGCCAAGCCAAGTGAATTATCTTTAAATTAATTATAAAATTAATATTTTAGTAATTAATTTTATAATCAACTAAAAAGATGTCATGAATCTACATGATAGTATATGATTTGTCACTTTGACAAATTTTTAATTTAATTTATTAAAAGAATTTCATTGGATAAATGGCCATTTGTGATTGGGTAGAATTTTTCTCTTCTACTTCTTTTCTAAATTAAACTACGTTTAGGATTAAAAATGTAATCTTTCTTACTTGTAATTACATATCTAGAATTTTCTTCTGTATATTAGACTATATTTATTGACTAGGTTTATAGACTACATTTTCCTATATAAAATCATATGTACTCATTAGTATCTTCAAAGATGATTAGACTAAAAAAATTTATTTCTAAAATAAAAGTATTCACAAAAATTGGCAGCAAATAGATAGCAAAAACTTTCTCTGAGTTTGGGCAAAAAAACCCTAAACAGTAGTAATACAAAAACTTGAAACTTTCATTCCATTGATTTGAACATTTATTTACAAGAGATTAATCAAATTTATACTATAAATTGAACATTTTATTTAATTTAGTATATTTGAACATTTCTATTGAACACAACAACTATAAGTTTAAACTTTTGATTTTGGTACAATTGAACTTTTCTATTGAATACAACAAATTAGAATTCATGCCCGAGAAAGAAAGGGATATAGAGATAGAGAAATATTACAGAATCAAAAGATCAGTTGTCCAATTATAAGGGCAAAGAGAATTTATAAAGTGTGTGAATTTCAAAAGACAAAACATCTAACCTCTAAGACTACGTTTCAATTAAAAATCATAAAAATAAAAGATTACATTTCTAATAGAAACTGTAATCTATTTAAGGTTATGTGGTCTTTCCATATCTTTATATAATTAATAACACCATGTTTCATCTAAAAAACATAGTCTTTTATTACTACGTTAATAGAGAAAACAAATCTTTCCATCTTCTATAAGAAATAATGTTTTTCAATTAAATTGATGTGTACAATTAATATACTAACATGGTTACCAATAAAATCGCAATTTTTGTTTAATTAAGTTTAAATAAAATGTGATCATTTAGTATCTTAGACAACTTTTTTAGAATAAACATGGCTAGAGCCTCGGCATCTGAAATCTGATAATTACAAAATTAAAAAAAAAAAACTGTAGTTAAAGATATTCAACTGCACACTTTCAATAATCGTAATTAATGTTTTTATGTAATCAATCTCTACGCTTTTTTCTCGTAGTGTAAATTTTAGTAGTTGTTCATTTTTTAATCGATCATATATTATTGCTTTTTGATTATTTGCTTTTTATTTCTAATAACTTCTTTAAGAGTAAAAATATATAAATACATATAAAGATTATTATCAAATATATATATGTGTGTGTGCGTGTAAGCATGTGTGGAAATTAAAAGGCAACCAAATTAAACATAAATAAAAATTTCCCAAAAAAACTAGTGAAAGGAAGATATGAGGTTGGGGTTGGAAAAACTCACACCAGGTAATTTAGATAATAATGCAATAAAAACAATTACCGAAAGAAAATTGTGATGAGGTTACCTAACCTTTTTTCCTTCATAATCAAGCCACGCGTTGTGAGGAAGCATACCCATATAAAATCCTCTTCATGGTTCAGTTTTGAGGAAGAAGTAACTGAGAAGGGCACAGACAAGTTATTGAAAAAGTGATTCAAAAGTGGTTATCTCTTGTATTAAGAAGATCTCGGACAGTCCATGGAGATATAACAACTTATTCAACAGATTTAGGAACCTCTCGCTTCAATTGGGAAATATTTTGTTTGTTCATACTCTTAGAGAGGCAAACTTTTTTGCTGATTCTCTAGCTAAAGTTGGGGCTTTTAGAAACTCTGACTTGATTGCTTGGATGTAATCTTATTTATTAATAAATCTTAAATTTTCAAAAAAAAGAAAAATGTCTCCCTCTTTTTTTCTATTTAGATATACACAAGTAGATGCCTTCATATGCGAAAAAAAAACGCCTTCATATGAAAAACAAAAAAAAAAAGATGCCTTAAAAATTTTCACTAACTTGTCTCCGCCCTTTTCCGTAACCCCCTCCTTTTTACCAATAGCTGAATGGCAAAATATACCATCGAAGAGATACTTCTTATATAAGAATGGAAACCGAGTTTTCTATGCATGGTATCTACGTGGAAACTTAACTGAAATTGAACTCGAAGATGAAAGGAAGTAACTCAGAAAGGAAAAAGAAGATTCATGAAAAAATACATTAATTATTAAATTATTATTTTTTTATATATACAAACCTGATTATACGTAGGAAAGAAGTCAAGAGTAGTTCATAATTTGATTTAAAAAGGATTTTTGTACGCATGTGTATAACTAATTTAATTTTATATATTTTCATATTGTTTTTATATGATTTATATATTTTTTTTAATTTGACCTTTGAATATTAATTTTCTATTCACATGAATCATGCACATTAAATTTTAAGTTAATCGAAACTATGTAACTATTTGTTTGATACTATTAAAATTTCAATCATTAATATAATTGAAAAATGTTATTCTTAATTGAAATGATAGTGATATCAAATAGATTCAGAAAGTTACATGATATATATGAGTAAATTGTTAAATCTAACTGTTGATTTATAAAAATATTAATTTTACATGAAATTAAAAAAATAATATTAAATAATTCATTTTGGATTAATGCAGCTTGATACATCACATTTTTAATTATTTGGTAGATTAATTTACGAAGAAAGAGAGAATAAAGATGCGGCCAATAGAGGAGAAGAAGTAACAAAACGCGGTGGGGAGGAAATGATTGCGAATATTCAAACCAAGAATTCACGCAACCGAATTTTTCTGTACTTAGATGTCAAATGCTTCATTTTCAAAGGTTTTTCCTTAAATAAAAAATAAAAATAAAAACAATATTACTACTTGGTCTTGGTGGTGGTGGATTGTGGTCTTCGGGTAATGGCAATTGCCTTTCCTCTTTACTTTTCTTTGTCGGTTACTTTACTTCCTTGAGCTTTTCCTCCTAATTACCAAGCAATTCTATTATTATTATTATTATTATTATTATTATTATTAATGATGCATTAATAATTTATAGTTTTTATATACTGTTAATGCATAAAAGTTAATTAATAAATAAATTAAAAAATGTCGAGTCCTTTTGAACAAATTAAGAAACGAAATTCATTCGTATTTATTTTTAAGGGTTTGGCATCATTTTAATTTGCTCATTAATGAGAGTTCAACTTTTGGTATATTGACAATGTATAAAAACTATATACTATCAGTGCATCATACGTAAACCCTTATTATTTTTGTTGTTATTGCTGTCAAATTATGCAATTGATCTCTGTACTATCACGAAATTTAAAATTTAGCCCTCCTAATATAATCTCTAAAATTCAAGTCCTTATGATTTGAAAATTCTAATTTAATCAATAACATCAGTTATATTTTCCTTCATAAATATTGGCATGGTGTTGACTTTTGCTTATGTGGCATTGATGGTACTCATGTGGTATTATTGTTGGACTTATATTATCAAATTAAAATAGTAAGAGGATTCAATTCTTTTAAATTATATATTACAAGGACTAAATTTTAACATTTAACATAACGTAGGGACTAACCATATAACTTGACCTATTAAATCCAAAATAATTATTTTTCTTTATTTTCATTTCTCTACTTTCTTTAACTTAATTCCTTTTCTCTCTAACTTTGTCCAATTGGCTACTACTCCTTTTTTAGATTTCAGCTACCGACAATAGTGCCAACCATCGTCCACCATCGCGGCGGCTATGTGAGGACCTCATTTTCCCACATTATCCGGAATAACTCCATAAGTTAAAAATTATAAAAATGTAAATGCAAAGGTAAATCACTAAGAATTGTCAAATAGTGGTTATGTTAAAGAAATTGGACGTGAGCCCCACGAGATCTATGGAGACCTGAAATGACCATTAAAGGGTAAATTATGGAAATTTGGAATTTGAAATACCTATGGCATAAATTTAGCTGTGATCGAAGTCCGATTTGAGGTACATAAGAATTAAAGCAAACAAATTGGAAAATGATACTTTTGTCCATAGGTCGTGGGACCGAGTGGTCAAAATTGTCAATGTGGTTTGACTTATAGGAGTTAAATGAGTGGTTTACCCCCAAGCGAAGAAGTCAAGTCCCAAACTGTGATAAACACGGATTTTATACTTTTAGTGAGTAAATTAAGGATTGAAAATTTTGAAGATAGAAACATCATGAGGTTTGGATGATCTATCGATAGTGTTTTGATTATAATTCTTGATCGGAGTATCCAAATGATAAACTGTAAAATTCTTTGAAAAGCTAACTTAATTATCTTTCCAACCATACAAGGTTCGTACTTTAGTTCCTTATGGATCAATACCAGGAATTTTGTTAAATTACCCTATGAGCTGTAGATTCTACCAACCGATCTATCTGTAAAGATTCACCCATAGCAGTTGGTAGGCAACTCTGATTAAGGTGATTCAAATCCGTTAGAAAGCTAACTTAAATATATTTTCAGGCATATAAGGCTCATATTTTAATTCATTGTAGATCAACACTAATAAATTCCCACATTCACATTACATGCAGGAAATTCAGAACAGAGCAAATATGGTAGGCAACTATGGACAATTTCCCTATTCTAATTAGTAATACGGAAATGTGTAATATTTGATTTAAAGTACAACATAAATTTAACAATGCAATAGAATTGGAAAATATTCCACCAAATTCTCTTAGGATTGGTTGGAATTTTAAAAATATAAACACCAAATAAAATGGACAATAATTAGGCTATTAACTAAGCTTAGCATAGGCTGGAAATGGGATGCAAAAGTCAGCAAGGTAGGTGAGGAAGTCCGTTAAAGTAGCAACCAAAGAAAGCAGGAAATTTACGCGAACAGCCAAGAAGATTGGGAAAATATTTTTTATATTTGGGACATGTAAATTGCTAAAAAAAAATACAAGATTATATGTAGATATTATTAACCTACCAATCCTCTTTTCATTGGCAGGAAATAAAGGCCAAAAATATTATTTTGAGTGTAGAGAAAGTTGGCTGAACATAGAACAAAATAGAGGCAGAAAAATCATGAGAAAGAAGAGGGAAAAAGAAAGGCAAGAAGAGTCCCTCCAAATTTAAACCTCATATAGTAACCTTCAAACACAACAACGTTTCTGTTGCATAGCTTGTAATAAATACAAGGGAAAAAGTTCCCACATTGCTTATAAAAGTGTAAAGTAATATATTTATAAAGGAAAATCAACTCTTAAGAGTAATTTGGAGTCTAAGAAGAAACTGGCTTTGACTATTGAGCTTGGCTTGGGCTATTTTAAAAGTCAAAGATAGGCACTTGGCTCTTTTGACAGAAATATTTTAAATTCAAAATTGAATTTAAAATATTTTTACTGTTCCAACAAACATATTTTCGGTTATATGTCTGAAACAATTATGTCTGAAAATGAATGGTTGTTATTTAACAGACAATCACAACCATTCATTTATGTCTTTTCACATTCTATATAAGAGTTATGATTTCCAGAAATAATCACTCTGCATTCTGACTCTGCACAAATTCTGAAAGGCTTTGTTGTATCCTGGGGTAATTTGCTTTTGTGTGAAGCAATATTATACTCAAGAAAGTGTAACTCTACACGCCTCAAAGCCATATTCTCTGTTCTATTTCCTAACAATTTCAGCCCCAAAGCTGTCACGACCCGAGGGCCGTGACTTTCTCTTGATTCTCATACTTTTTCTCTCTTACAAATTTATGGACTAAATTTTTCTTTTTCATTTTAAGGTTTGTATTCAGTATCAGTGTAGTTACTACTCTAATTTCACTGATTCTCTATACAATACTTTATCACACTTCTAAGTTACATCCCGACTCGTTGAACAAAATACATATTGTGTATTAATTAAAGTCTGTACATGTAAACAAGAGATTTACAAAGAACGTATACCTTAAAGGCAATGAAGCGGATTCGAAGAATGGTGGCCAGTACCAAGCTTAGATACCGTCTCCGATGCCCACTTATGGTAGATGTTAAGTTCAGTAGTCTGGAAAGAGATGAAATTTAGTGGGGTGAGCAAAACCACGGCTCAGTAAGATACTAATATAAATGCTGGAGTAGAATTATACTGTCTTAACCGCAATGCTTAAAACCTGCAAGTTTGCAATTACAGTTCACCTTTTTCATCGATAACATCTCATTATCTCAGTTCATGTCATTTGTCTATCACTCAGACTTCTAGATAATTCAATAATCACTTTCAATCTTCTTATCCTTATACCACGATGCATCGCACAACAATGCATCAAGTATCATGTTTAATTGAGATATCCTATCAAGTCATCGCACAACAATATGTCGTGTCCAATTTGAATATTATATACTATTAGTCCATATTCTCATCAATCTCATAGTACATCATGTCCAATTGAGATATCGTATCAATCACTTTTCATTTCATAATCATACTTCTGTATTCTATCATCTCATATCACTTTTCATATGGAGAATCATGATCACGGTGGTACGAAGTCATAATTCTCTTCGTTTATATTCTATATTCATGTATCATATCATATCATATCATGACATCATGTAGATGAAATATCGACACCACTGAGTCATGATACTCCTCATATACTCTTCATATTTTTGTACCATATAAGGTCATGACATATCTTATGTAAAAAGCATACTATTACGTCATAATTTAGTAGGCAGTTTATATAACTTCACTGTATTTCAAATCATATTATGTATACTTCAGAACATGCTCAACATATAAATTTCAATTCATTTCATATTTACTTTCAAGACCTGATCGGTGCATGTACAATTGCAAATCATATATTCATTTTTAGAGCATGTCTGAAAACATGTGTGGTTTTCAAAACATTTTTTTCATATATTATAAGTCATATCTGTGACGTCCCCGTCACTTCATCTTATCACTTAACTTTTTTCCTATTTCCACTTAACTTGATTAGATTTGCTTGTCAATGTCAATCATACTTTTTTGTTCTTAAGCTTAATATCTAACAGCTCAATATGAATAATTTAATTTCAATAAAACAGACTAATGATACATGTATATATGTACCATCCATTTCCACAGGATCTCATACATCATCTTAGCTTAAATCCCCGACATCTTATATACATTAATGTTAGTTGTACTGTACCATAACTGAATTACAATTTACTTTACATAATTACATAAGTATACCTTCTATACTACTTGGGAAGCGTCTTTCGAAGGTAAACTTTCAAGATCCACTCGTAGGCTCTTCTATCGAGAGCGAGGGATTACTTCAGATAGTCTGTATGAAAAATGTTCGTAAAAGGGTGAGTTTACGCTCAGTAAGAAAAATATGTAAAAGAGCGTACTATGCCTCTATATGCATTTTTCCTACTTGGCTCTATAATGTCATGTAAAGCATTATAAAGCATGTATCATAAACCTCTTTTATGCATTGTTTGCAACCATGCATATTTCTTTCAAATGGTTTAAGCAAACATACTTTCTTTAAAACATATAAAACATGCATCATACTTCATAACTTACTTTAAAACATACTTTACATGCTTTTATAACGTAGCATGTTTCGTATACTTCTTCAAAACACATTTCAAGTACTTCTTTCAAATATCATTTACATACATACATACTTCTCTTAAAACGTCTTATACTTTCTTGAAATCATACTTCTTTTAAAACTTCTTGTACCAGTAAACCAAGTACTTTCGATTTCTTTATTCTTAGAAATCGCATATACATATAGTTTTGATAACATAAAACTATTTGTACTTTTGCGGAGTTATGCACTGCATCATCATCATCATTATCATGTGGCGTACCCCGTAGGGCCAGGAATCCTCCCTTAGCCGAACATGAAATATAAACAGATTGGCCAACTGCGGGTGGCTACAGTTAACACTAGTCAGGTGTCCTTCTGTAGCGACTGAGGCCTGACTTATGGTTCCTCAGCCCATAACATACATTACATCATTTCAAGACTTGATCAGAGCCCCTACTATAAACATGATAGTGCATAATCTCAAAACATATGTCATATGGCCTTTTTGCCATGACATTTCATACTTTCTTGAAATAGGTTTGAAAACCTCTTTTCAAAACAGGGCAGTCGACTGGCTTAACAGGACAGTCGGCTGCTGCTTCATAATTTCATTTATCGAAATTATTTTCATTTAAAATTCCGATAATTTCATCTTTGAAAATACATGGGGGCAGTCGACTGGTCCATATAGCAGTCGACTGGTTTTCAAACAGAATGCTTCTTAAGAAATAGCAGTCGACTGGTCCATATAGCAGTCGACTGTTTTTGAAACAGAATGCAATTTGGCAAATAGCAGTCGACTGGCCCATATAGCAGTCGACTGGTTTGAAACAGAATGCTTCTGGGAAAATAGCAGTCGATTGGCTTACATAGCAGTCGACTGGTTTGCCTCGGTTTTCGAAAAACGACGTTTTGGTTGTCTCTAGGCAGTCGACTTCCCTTTATGGCAGTCGGCTGCCCCTAGCCTAATTGGTACTAGGAGACAAGTCCGAAAATGCATCTTTTCCTGCACAAAATCAACTAATACTTCTCTCCAAAACATGTAAAAACATCATAAATCATGCGGACATAGCCGTCTTACGTCCGTTACATAAATTCCTTACCTTAATTCCTTCGGAAACGCGAAATCACTTGGAGTGTAACCCTAGCTTTTACTCCTTCAAATCTGAAATCATCATATCAAAGCAAACTTTTAAGAATTTGCCATAAACATGTTATACTAATTCAGTACAACACCATACCATGAACATAATTGAACAAATCATCTTCTTTTCTTACCTTGTACTTGTGACCAAAATCTCAAACTTTGAGATCTCCTCCAATACTTGGATTCAATCTACCAAACTTCGGATATCACTTAGTCTAGTGACAAGGATCAATTTTCGTTCAACTAGCTAAAGAGATCGATGGAGGAATAAGGTAGCTTGTCAAGGTAGCTATGGAGGAAGACTTGGAAGCTTGGAGAACACGAGGGAGAGGGCTAGAAGAGTTGCTGCCGTGGGGTGATGGCTGGAGGTGGTGACTCATGCACTTGCATTAAATGCACCTCTATCCCTTTAATCATCTCAGCCAACTTTATCCCTTTGACTCAAGATCATTTGTTCATTTAATTCCTCTTCCATATGACTCATCCATTTAATCTCCAATAATATTTCTGATTTAATTTCTTGTCTCATACTCTTAATATTTTTCTGATATCAACCTAATAAATCATTTATCTTATTGACTATCAACTTTCTTATTTCTTCCATACATCATGCATACATCATTCATATATTAAACTTCATATTCATTTAATTGGTCTTCTTTCTCCCATATAACACTTGTCTTTACTTACACTTAATTTTCTGATATTAATTCTTTGCTCATACCTTCATTATTCTTATAACATCAATTTAATTTCCTTGACTATTTAATCTTTCATCTCATTACTTCTTCCATGTTTCATACATCCTTCATACTTCATAATTCTCATATCTACTTATTTTTCAATTTAAGCTAACATACTTTATAATTATAGAGGATTTTCCTGAAATTGGGGATTTCACATTCTTCCCACCTTAGAGAATTTGGTCCTCCAAATTCAAATCAGGTCATGTCTCAAATGGTTCCGGATACTCTTCTTTCATTAGGCTATTTAGCTTCATGTAGCTTCTTCCGTAATGTGATATTGTCAATGATCTTTAACTAATGGAATCATCATAGACGTATATACCTTATCTTTTCTGTCCAAAATCCCAAATGGCTTATTTCACATGACTTATGTCTTTTTGAACTTCTAATGTTTCATCTTTTATGACATAAGATGAATTCTGAATTATACCTTCGAAATATTGACATATACAAACATTACGTATCCTCAATAGCTCTGAAGGTAACATCAATTTACTGGTGATATCTCCAATTTGATCTAAGACTTCAATTGGATCGATATAACGAGGGCTCAATTTACCTCGTTGACCAATTCTTATAATTCCTTTGGATGGAAAATTTTTTTCAATTTACCGAATCTCCAACTAAAACATCAATTAGTCTTTATTAAGCATTTGTATAACCTTTTATCTATTCTGAGCTATCATGTGTCTTTAATCACTCACTTAATCTCTTTAAATGCTTGCTCGAATACATCAAAAGCTAATAATTTTCATTTGCCTACTTCTTCTCACCAATTCGGAGATTGAAACTTTTTATTCTTATATCATTTCATACAGTGTCATCCGGATACTTGTATAATAGCTATTATTATAAATAAACTCAGTCAATGGCAGATGGTCGTCCCATGAGCATTTAAAATACATAGCACCAGCTCTTTACATATTCTCGAGCGTCTAAATCATGCGCTCAGACTGCTCATCAGTCTACGGATGAAAACCTGTGCAAAATTTTCAACTGAGATCTCATGGTTCCTTGCTAATCTCCTTAAAGTGAGAATCGAACCTGAAATCTCTATTACATGAAACTGCTCATTGGAACTCCACTTAGTCTAACGACATTCTTTCACCTACATTTCTGCCAAAGCGCTAAGTGTATCTGCATACTTCATGGGCAGGAATTAGGCTGACTTAACAGATTCGTTCATCAATTCTGGCTTAATCATTATACTAGCCATCATTCCAATTTACTTTGAAGGCATAACGTTTAACTTAAGAATTATAAATTGCTCAAATACATCATACTTTCTTATCATCATACAAACCATTATTACTTCATGCTTTCAGCTTAGAGCATTTACCACCACAGTGGTTTTCCCTAGGTGATCTAATTTCACCTTCGCAATCCTTAGTAAACTTGAGTCATCTCTTCTATCTTAATCAAAATCATAGCCGTAATTTATTCACAATGGCTATCTATAATTTCTTACTTTTGCTCTCTAAATACCCATATATTGATCACATTTTGAACTATTAGCATAGTTCTTTTAATTCGAATCTAAAAATGTCCTCTTCTCATAGCATCAAACATACCTAATGAATGAACATCTTCATTCTCTTATGGCATTCTAGGGATTCAATAGGAAGGATACTATAGTCGGCTAGGTAACCGAGTAGAGTATGGAAGGTACTTTAGAGTACCTGTCGTGTTCCGGTCCCTAGATGCGACTATAGGGAATAATTACCATCGTTGAGACAATCCATCTCATATTAATTCATATTCTTTTCAGAGTAACACTTTCATAGAATAAAACATTTAAGTAAAGTCGACTAATAAAAGTCAATCATCATTCTTATTTAAACTTCTTTCACACATCACTATATATCATAAAATTTTATACCAAGGAGTACTTCAGAATTTCAATTATCATTTCTCATCAATTATTGTATTTCATTAAGTTCAGGACTTTTCTTTACTATCTCAACATCGTAAGCAAAAATCCTTCATATAACCATACATACCTTCTATTAACTTTCTTTACAATTTAGTCAGATCATACAACATACTTTTGCATTAGACATCTTCAACATTTACATCATAGTTAACAGGTGTCTTTCCCTTCTCTTCAGTAGTGGCCTTGTGTTATAGTTGAGGGGTCTTCTCAGATTCCTCGGGTGGCCTCAAATCCCTCTTAGGACAATCCCTGATCATATGTCCCTGTTCACCACATCTGAAACATGCGCCACTTGCCAACCGGCATGGCTGTGCTCTGTGAAACTTTCTGCAATGTTCACACCTTTGTCTTGTACTCTTAGGTGAGCTAACAGTACTACTAGCTGAATGTCGGGATCTCTCATCATTAATCTTGATCCCAGTAGCTCTCGGAGTCCCTATACCATAATCATCATAATACTCCCAATTTAATATATTTCCATATAACCATTTAATTAAAACGATCATCATTTTCTTATACATTACTTGCTTACCTATCGAAGCTCTGTCATATGGCTTACTTCTCCTAGATGGATATCTGTCACGGGAGGCTTTCCCTTTTGACTTCCGCTTCATCGGTTCTTTGCCTTTACTTTGAGCTCGGAAATCATCATAGTGAAACTCATAGTCCTGCTCACATAACTGAGCCTTACGGACCGTCTCATTATAAGTAGTGATACCCATAGTATACAACTTGGATTTGATAGGAGACTTCAGTCCTTCTATAAATCTGTATATCTAATATCCTTCACTCCTAATGGTCTCTCGATCGAATCCACTTAGAGAAATAAACTTCGACTCATATTGATTAACTGACATTGTCCCCTGAGTCAATTTCAAAAATTTCATCTTTAACCTAGTCTGATCGGTGCGTGGGATGTACTTCTCAGTAAAAGCCTCTAAAAATCTATCCCACGTAACCTCAACATGTTGAGCCTCCAAAATGGCCCGAGTGGACTGCCACCAATATTCTGCATCATCCACTAACAGATACGCAGCCAAACCCACCTTTTCCTTTTCGGAACATGACATATACTCGAAAGATCTAGTGACCGCCTTCACCCAATTCACTGCGGCCAACGTGTCCTTATCCCCCTTAAACATAGGCGGATCCAGCTTCTTATATTCCTTAATTAAGGTCATACTGCAATAAGCTATGAGATTCCTCCTTTCAATAACTGGGACTGGTGGGGGTAACTCTATCGGTACTGATGGTGGTGGTATTATAGGAATAGCGAATGGTACACTTGTGACCACATTTGGAAAGTTCACCATAAACTGCGTAAACATAGTGGTCATATTCTCCACATGCTTCTCCATCTTCGCTAACCTAGTGTTCGGGCTATGCGATGGAGATGGTTGAGGAGACTGTGTTGGGGACTGTTCTACATAACCCCTTCCTCTTCCTTTCTCAACACCACTTCTACCTGAGCTCATTCTGTCGATAAAATCACAAAGATGAGCTATTTAGTATAACTTCAAACAGTTATACATCGTATATGCATTCAGACAAGTACAGTACACTTGGGGATATACTCTACTTCTAACTTATCGACACTGACAAACCTCAATCTAATTGCTCTGATACCACTCTGTGACGTCCCCGTCACTTCATCTTATCACTTAACTTTTTTCCTATTTCCACTTAACTTGATTAGATTTGCTTGTCAATGTCAATCATACTTTTTTTTCTTAAGCTTAATATCTAACAGCTCAATATGAATAATTTAATTTCAATAAAACAGACTAATGATACATGTATATATGTACCATCCATTTCCACAGGATCTCATACATCATCTTAGCTTAAATCCCCGACATCTTATATACATTAATGTTAGTTGTACTGTACCATAACTGAATTACAATTTACTTTACATAATTACATAAGTATACCTTCTATACTACTTGGGAAGCGTCTTTCGAAGGTAAACTTTCAAGATCCACTCGTAGGCTCTTCTATCGAGAGCGAGGGATTACTTCAGATAGTCTGTATGAAAAATGTTCGTAAAAGGGTGAGTTTACGCTCAGTAAGAAAAATATGTAAAAGAGCGTACTATGCCTCTATATGCATTTTTCCTACTTGGCTCTATAATGTCATGTAAAGCATTATAAAGCATGTATCATAAACCTCTTTTATGCATTGTTTGCAACCATGCATATTTCTTTCAAATGGTTTAAGCAAACATACTTTCTTTAAAACATATAAAACATGCATCATACTTCATAACTTACTTTAAAACATACTTTACATGCTTTTATAACGTAGCATGTTTCGTATACTTCTTCAAAACACATTTCAAGTACTTCTTTCAAATATCATTTACATACATACGAACATACATACATACATACTTCTCTTAAAACGTCTTATACTTTCTTGAAATCATACTTCTTTTAAAACTTCTTGTACCAGTAAACCAAGTACTTTCGATTTCTTTATTCTTAGAAATCGCATATACATATAGTTTTGATAACATAAAACTATTTGTACTTTTGTGGAGTTATGCACTGCATCATCATCATCATCATCATCATTATCATGTGGCGTACCCCGTAGGGCCAGGAATCCTCCCTTAGCCGAACATGAAATATAAACAGATTGGCCAACTGCGGGTGGCTACAGTTAACACTAGTAGGTGTCCTTCCGTAGCGACTGAGGCCTGACTTATGGTTCCTCAGCCCATAACATACATTACATCATTTCAGGACTTGATCAGAGCCCCTACTATAAACATGATAGTGCATAATCTCAAAACATATGTCATATGGCCTTTTTGCCATGACATTTCATACTTTCTTGAAATAGGTTTGAAAACCTCTTTTCAAAATAGGGCAGTCGACTGGCTTAACAGGGCAGTCGGCTGCTGCTTCATAATTTCATTTATCGAAATTATTTTCATTTAAAATTTCGATAATTTCATCTTTGAAAATACATGGGGGCAGTCGACTGGTCCATATAGCAGTCGACTGGTTTTCAAACAGAATGCTTCTTAAGAAATAGCAGTCGACTGGTCCATATAGCAGTCGACTGTTTTTGAAACAGAATGCAATTTGACAAATAGCAGTCGACTGGCCCATATAGCAGTCGACTGGTTTGAAACAGAATGCTTCTAGGAAAATAGCAGTCGACTGGCTTACATAGCAGTCGACTGGTTTGCCTCGGTTTTCGAAAAACGACGTTTTGGTTGTCTCTAGGCAGTCGACTTCCCTTTATGGCAGTCGGCTGCCCCTAGCCTAATTGGTACTAGGAGACAAGTCCGAAAATGCATCTTTTCCTGCACAAAATCAACTAATACTTCTCTCCAAAACATGTAAAAACATCATAAATCATGCGGACATAGCCGCCTTACGTCCGTTACATAAATTCCTTACCTTAATTCCTTCGGAAACGCGAAATCACTTGGAGTGTAACCCTAGCTTTTACTCCTTCAAATCTGAAATCATCATATCAAAGCAAACTTTTAAGAATTTGCCATAAACATGTTATACTAATTCAGTACAACACCATACCATGAACATAATTGAACAAATCATCTTCTTCTCTTACCTTGTACTTGTGACCAAAATCTCAAACTTTGAGATCTCCTCCAATACTTGGATTCAATCTACCAAACTTCGGATATCACTTAGTCTAGTGACAAGGATCAATTTCGTTCAACTAGCTAAAGAGATCGATGGAGGAATAAGGTAGCTTGTCAAGGTAGCTATGGAGGAAGACTTGGAAGCTTGGAGAACACGAGGGAGAGGGCTAGAAGAGTTGCTGCCGTGGGGTGATGGCTGGAGGTGGTGACTCATGCACTTGCATTAAATGCACCTCTATCCCTTTAATCATCTCAGCCAACTTTATCCCTTTGACTCAAGATCATTTGTTCATTTAATTCCTCTTCCATATGACTCATCCATTTAATCTCCAATAATATTTCTGATTTAATTTCTTGTCTCATACTCTTAATATTTTTCTGATATCAACCTAATAAATCATTTATCTTATTGACTATCAACTTTCTTATTTCTTCCATACATCATGCATACATCATTCATATATTAAACTTCATATTCATTTAATTGGTCTTCTTTCTCCCATATAACACTTGTCTTTACTTACACTTAATTTTCTGATATTAATTCTTTGCTCATACCTCCATTATTCTTATAACATCAATTTAATTTCCTTGACTATTTAATCTTTCATCTCATTACTTCTTCCATGTTTCATACATCCTTCATACTTCATAATTCTCATATCTACTTATTTTTCAATTTAAGCTAACATACTTTATAATTATGGAGGATTTTCCTGAAATTGGGGATTTCACAATATCAGGTCTAGAGTTCATATCAGATAAAACTATACTCTAGACTGCATATCATATCATGTTTGTTAAAACATGTCTTTTCATATCATTTAAAATCAAAACGTGCACAGTTCTCTTTTCATATCATTTCAAATCAAAACGTGCACATTTCTCTTTTCATATCATGTCAAATCAAAACATGTCTTTTCATATCATTTCTCTGTTCATATCATGTGTAATCAAGTACAATATCGAAAACACATTTCATATACTATAAAATCATGTCAGTTTAGAGTTCATATCAATTTAAAAGCATACTCTAAACTGCATTTCATATCGATTGAGACTAAGCTAGATCCCTAATACTCTATCAATAAAGGCTTAAATCACTGTAGCTAACAGTGAAATCATGTCATCGTCCCCTGGAAACCAACTAGGGTGCTATCTATGGCCATAAACCTCATCTCTCTCAGCCCCACTGATCAGGCGTGATTGAGACCTGTCCACGACTATTGTCGGACAAGCATCTCTGCCTAATAAGTAATCTCTAATTAGGCGGTTTCCACTATGCTTTATTGAGTTTAACTCTCTTAGGGTGCCTACGGTCTCATAAAATAGAAAATGAAGCCTTGACTAATACTAAGCTAGAATTTGAAAAGAAATTAGAAGAGGCTAACTTAGAGATAAATGAGTTAAATAAAAAGAATACAAATTTGCATAACTCATTCTCTAGGTTCTATATGGGTCAACAAAAATTAGATCACATGCTTGAGACCCAAAGAGCTTTCTTTGACAAAGATGGGTTAGGATATAATGCAATACAAAAAGAAACGCATCTTGAGAATTTCCTAATGAGCAAAAATATTATGCATGATTTATCTCTTACATGCTCACTATGCAATAGAATAGGACACTCTTCACAAGCATGCACATATAGAAAAACCATATTTAGAGGAAGAGTAGTTAGAAAAATTTAGATGCCAAAGCATGTTGTAAATAATGATGAATTGTGCTTGAAATGGATCCCAAAAGGATCAAAAATTATTTGCACTAACTCTCATAGACCCAAGAAAATTTGGGTACCAAAGCATGCATATATTTGTTTGTTGTAGGAGTGTTAGAGCATAGGAATACAATGAAACAATGGGGTTTGAATGCTCTACACACCTTTATGGAGATTGCTTGTGCCGATGAGAAAAAGGAAAAGCTTGAGGATCCATCACAACAATTCTTCAAAGGATGGCTCAAGGTGGACTCAACTATTCAATGCAAAGCATTCTCTAGCAAAGGAGTTTTGTAAGCTTAAATCCTATCTCTTCAAAACTCATTTTT
Source organism: Heritiera fomes (assembly GCA_032173925.1). Taxonomy (NCBI): domain Eukaryota; kingdom Viridiplantae; phylum Streptophyta; class Magnoliopsida; order Malvales; family Malvaceae; genus Heritiera; species Heritiera fomes. Next base: position 7,604,693 of record JAPDPM010000022.1, on the reverse strand, counting down.
TCTAAAATTATTTATATGTTTTATTGAGGCACCTGGTTGATGATTCTTGATGCATTGTGAGTTGAATGATTGAACAAAAAGGCAAGACAAAGATTTTTTATTGTTTGATTATAGTACTTGATGCATTGAATGAAAAGCATAATTTGTGATTTTGAAATGATTATTAGATTTTTGCATTTTGAGCAAGTTTCATATGTGTTAATAATGTATTTACTTTTTCTTGTCAAAGATCATGTAAAGCATATGGTATCATCATTTAAGAAGTTTTATATATAAAATATATATATCTACCATATACTTTCCTTTCAAAACTAATCAATACTTTATAGTATTCATATAAACATTATTAAAATGTTTCAAGTTGTAACAAAGCATGTTTAAATGCAATGCAATTTAAATCATGAGTTCAAACAGTGAACTATCATTTTCATCAAACATGTCATTTAATTATAACGTTCACTATAATTCAATTCTCTCATTTCCATCCTTTTGATTTCAATCAGATCATACCTAATAGGTAAATTCGATATTCACTGTGGTTCCTCGATATGTCATATTCTTTCTCCACAGTTATCGACTGTGCAATCACTTATACATTTCATTATCAATACTAGGACCACCAACATCAGTATGAGTCCTCTTAGTATCTATGAACATCTAGATATCATATTTCTTCAAAATCATCAAGATACTGGAATTATGTAATTACCAATATCACCATTCAAGATATATTCCAGAGTCAACATCGAGGGAATTACAACCACAAGATTATTAGTCATCTATCAAATTTGTTTATGGTCTAGCATATTGGCACCCATTCGTAATTCCGACTTGATGCCCAATTTCATTCACTATCACCAACTCAATCACAGTTTCCAATCAATTTTCATATGGCTTGTATAATACCACACTAGAATTATCTATAAAGATATCATCGATTCAAATTTGGGTCAACAATTTACCCACTTAGGAGATTTGGCCAATTTCCACTATTAACAGTGTTTCAATCATTTCAGTCGCCTTACGACCATCCCTATTACTGCAAAAATCTCAATTCACATCTATTTAACATAGTCATGTACAAGCATACTTTTATATAGACGTGTGTTCTATCAAATGTCCACAAGACATCACAATCTACTTTCTTGTTCTCATCGTCTCAATCACGCTACTAAAATGGACCATTTATCATGTCTTCCAAATTTCTCGAAGTTACTCAAATATAAAAGAATAGCTATCGAGACCTATTCCAAATTTATAATCAGAGTCGTATAATCACATGTGTGACACTCATTTATTTAAATCTATCAGTGACTAGATTATGTCGGAACTCAACCTCAATTTCAAGAAGATTATGTATGCACATAGCATACCTTTGTTATAACTCGACATCAATACTATCCATCGTGTACCGCACGTCGATATTAAGACCACTACCACAAGTGTAGGTTCGATTATTATATCCCGTATGTTTGACAATGCAAAGTATTATGATAAAACTATCTCAACACCAACCTCTTGCAATGTCTGTATTATTCTATTTGAAACTATTCCAAAAATCAAGAAATCAGAAATCCGTAAATTCTAAGATCATTACTCCATTGATAATTCCACAATTTATTTGTTTAGCCATTTACTTATTCAAACTATTCCAAAAATTAAGTTTTTCTGGTAATATGCCAGTGTCCTTTCAATACTTATCTTTCAATAATTCTTTCCAAGGTTCCATTTATACGAGAAAAACCTTGACCTTTTCCATCACACATTTTTCCTATAAATTTCGGCAGTATAACGGCTTAATTTTATCAAAACCTCCTGCAAGGAAACTACAATTTATAACCACACAGCCGTTGATTCTCACCATTTAATTATCTCTTACTAAGACCCCTACCACCAATTGTAGGTCCCCTTAGCATTTAAAATCATTTCAATAATCATTATCATCATGATCAAAATTCCAAAACATACAATATAACACTACCACTACTTTATAAAAGTATCTTACCTATTCACCAAAGCTTAGAGCATTTTCCGACTTTCGAGCCTAGTCGAAATTCACCACTTGCCTCATTGCCATGCTGCCAAAATCTAAATAATTCACATATATTCATTTTAGAAAAACCATCCAATAATTCCATAAATTTAAATGGAACATAATAAAATCTTTCAATTCCGTACTCGTATTCAACATTAAATTTCGGGTAAGGCACTTCCCAAGCTCCTCTTCTTTCCTTCTTCTTCTTCTCTTTCTTCTTCCTTCTTTTCTTTTTTTTATTTTTTTCCTTTCCCTCTTTTTCTTTTTCTTTTCTTCTTTTTCTTCTCTTTTTCTTTTTCCTTTCTTTTCTTCTTTTTCTTTTCTTTTTCTTTTTCCTTTCTTTTTTTTTCCTAGTCTGAACTGGTTCGGACCTGTTCGGCACTCACTGGCCGGTTCAGCCTCCGGCGGCCGGTCCTTCACCGGTTCAACACTCACCGACCGGTTCAGCCTCCGGCGACCCTTCTTCAGCTGGCGGAGATGGCCGCGAGACTGGATCCGCCCTCTATTTCTCCAGATCGACGGCGACGGCGTCGAATCTGGTAGCAGAAGTTTCGACCTCCTTTTTCTCTTTTTCTCCCTCTTTTCTGTCTTCTCTTCCATCGCCAGCGACTCCTCTCCCTTTGGTTCGCCTTCGCCGACGATGAGAAGGTAGTGGCAGTGACCAGATCGGTTGGCACCGTCGTTTCCTCTTTCTCTTTTCCTCTCTGTTTCCTCTGGTTTCCTTCCTCTGTTTCGTTCGGTTCTTCTCTTCTTTTCGTCGCCGGTGGGTTTCCTCTCCTTCTTCCCTTGCCGGCGACGGCCTCGCCTCACTCTTCTCTTGCTCGACCGGCCGACGAGGGTCGGCATTCTCTTTGGGGTCTCTCCTCTGTTTACAACAAAGAAGGAAATGGAAAGGAATAGGGTATCCCGATTCCCGCCCCTTTTCTTTCCTTTTTTTTAAAATTATATTTATAAATAAATATTTATAAATATAATTATTAATTAATAATAATATATATACACATTTTTTTATTTCTTAACTTTTGGATTTCTTAATATCCAAAATTATTCAAAATAATTTCCTCAACTTCATCAGTTTTCGGGAATTCCAACAATTTTCCTATCTCGTAAATAAATTTATTTATTTACTTTCGCTTATTTATTTGCATAAAATTAAATTCCTGAGTAATTTAATACCAAAAATGAAAAAATTCTCGGTTATCACAAAAGCACTTGAAGAGATGCTACAAATAGAAGCAAACAGCTAGCTTCCCCCGGACCGAAAAGAGGGGAAACACAAGCATAGTTTTGGTTTTCTTGGGGTCAGTGTAGCAAATCAATTCCTTTAATTCCTAATAAATTATATATGTTATAAGGATGATATATAAGTGTATTTATGGTCTTAAAGTGCAGAATTAGTGGCTAAAAAGTGAATAGGAAATTGTCCAAGAAAGGATTCCACAAGATAAACTACTTCTCCTAAGTTGATCTTAACATATGAGTGTTGTGATGTGTTTAAGTGTAAAATTGATATTAATTCATGAAAATGTGGAGGTTAAGATGATGATGAGGTGTTGCCTTAGTGTGGAACCCTATTAAAATAATTTAATTAAATTAGATCTGCAAGTTTTTATTGTTGTACATAGTAAAAATTAGAAAGGAAATCATTGTGCTTAAGTTATAAGATTTAGGTATGATAATTGTTTATTAATGAAATGAATATATACTTATTTATGAGAAGTACTAAGTTTATTGGTATTATCAAAATTGAAAGGAAGTGAAAGGAACATTAAATTACTATTTCGTTTTCAATAGGTACTTAGAAAAGTCAAAGAATTTGATCGATTTTGAGATTGTTTGATATGTTTTGGAATGTGATAGGATTGAGTGACTGATGATTGAATGTCCCTGAATATTGAATTGAAGCTAAGTTTACACTTGGAGAGGAATTGGAATAAGTAATACATACGCATTGCCTACTATAAGCTTGATGGTTAGATAAGCAAAACTGAATTGGTTCGATAAGTATGGGTAAGGGATATCTATAAAGAATGTAAGAGATACTGAAACATGATTTTAAAATTAATTGCTTTCGGAATATAAACTGTGTTTTCTTTGCAGGAGGTTTTAGAAAATTTTTACTATTATGCTGCCGAAATTTCGTAAACGTTAATTTAGCACAAATTAGACTTTGAATCTTAAAATGGATATGCAGTGGAAATTGTCATAGATCTTGGTTCTTGAAAAATATCCCATGATTTCATTGCATTGAACTTTGCATGATTTTCAAATTTTGTTATGGTTTTGGGTTGTTGATACTAAAGATGTACGAATTTTGTAACTTGGTTTTCAACTTTGTTTTTAATCGTTTTCTCACATTTTAAGTAACCGGCATGTTTTAGACACGTGTTTATATGTAAATAAAATTTTTTGAACACTGGTTATTGCACCAAGAATATTTAATGAATTTTTATACTTGAAACAAAATTGTTATCTATTTTGATATTTATGAATTGACTAAAGATATATTTTATTGAAATCGATTTCTATAAGTATTTCTAAATGTTATATGAACTGCTGGAGCTGCTGCTGCCCTTTCCCTCTCAGCTCTATCGACAGCTTGATCAGCATTATACATAGCTATAAAATCTGCTAACATCCGCTCCATCCTATTCATTCTAGTATTAGGGCATTCAGGCTGCAGAGGGAGTATGGGTTCTGGGGTCGGCTCCGATACTAGCTCCGGAATAGGTGCCGCCCTACCACGTCCTCTACCTCGTCGACCCCTACGTCTACTCATATCTGCATAGCACAACCAATTTATCGATTATCGGTTAGTGACTTATTTATATATCTAGACTATACAGTACTACATGGGACATTAACTACTTCTCTTTATCATAAAACACCGACAGACGTCAAACCAATCTTGCTCTGATACCAATAAAATTGTCACATCCCGTGACTACATTATTTCACATTTTTTCACACATTTTATATGGTTGGACTGTCTATAATGCCTTACTTACCTTTTTCCTTTATCACAATGATCATTTAAAATTTGAATTTAACATTTATTATATGTAATATTTACATATCGAAGTTTATTTATCATTTACATCCCATGTTCTTTATACAACAATGTAGTACTGTAAAACAAATCTGAACATATAAAATTATATGATTATACATCCAGGATATAAGCTCGCTGCCTTGGGGCACTAAATGCGCATCCAAGAATCCCCAAATGCAAATCACGCAGCCACTGAAAGTACTTTATAGATGTTAAAGTAAAAGGGTGAGCAAACCACGGCTCAGTAATAGAATTGTATGTAAAACTAGATATTTCGAAATCTATATGCAATAAAATCCTCATTTTCCTATAGGTACTCTAGGAACGAAATAGAAAGGATACTATAGTCAGCTAGGGATCCGGATGGAGTAAGGAAGGTATTTTGAAATACATGTCTTGTCCCGAAACCTAGAAGCGACTATAGAGAGTAAATATTGTTATTGGGATCAATCCTTTTCCATTTCATTTCATATCCTTTTCAAAATAATGTTTTTATAAAATAAAGCATTTAAATAAAATAAACTAATATTCATAAATTTTTTAAAAGAATATTAGTTTAAATAAATTATAATTCTTATTTAAACTCATTTCAGATGTCACTGTATAAATCATAAATAGTACGATACTCTATGCAGTACAGTACATTATTCGAAATCATTCTCCTTTCCATATAAAAACATATTCATATACTTTTTCATATAAATACATTTTTCCATATCACATATCATTTCATATCTCATAAAAGTGGAGACTAAAGCATCACCCAAAATATATCATGCTAGAGAAAAAGTACCCCATAGGGCAATAATAATAATGTCAGATCTATGGTCATAGTCTAGGCTAGTCCTCAGTCAAACACTGTTTAGGTGTCAACCGGGACTGATTACATATCACATGTCACATATCATGTATCACATATCACATATCGGCATGATATGGGGCCTAGTAGTCTCAAAACAGTATTTTCATAATCATATCACCTTTATGGACATAAGTAAAATTTGAAATTCTTCAATCAGTCCATAAAAGATTTTATTAAATTTTAAAGTGAATATTTATGGAAAATAATTTATAAAATATTCACTTTTATCTTTTCATCTCATAAACCATATCATGTACTGTAAACAATGTAAGAGAAATATTCTGTATTCTCATTTTCAATATAATTGGTAACATGAATATTTAAGTGATATTTTTCGGTATATTCGTGTTTTATGAAAATAATAAATTTCTCAATTTCAAGGCTAGGAAATCATCAATTCATGTAATTAAATATCTTCTAATATTTTTAGAAAATATTTTAGAAATTTCAACAGCATAACGGCTATTATTACCCTAGCCCTCCTGCAAATAAAACACAGTTCCAATTTTTCACATACAACCTCAATTCCACAGATTTTCATGTAATTCATTTCAAGATTATTCATAATAAATTATTTGCATAATAAATATGCATTCGACATATCGCTACAACTTACATACGCTTCCCTTACCTGTATAATAAAATCGAACTCTTCGGATGCACCACTCGCAATTCGTTATTCCTGGGCTGCAGATAATTTCACCAAAATTATTAGCTTAATAAATACTTATTTTTAAGCTATTACTTATGTCTTTTTGCAGCCATATTATACACTACAAATATTTTGCAATATAAATTCTACGGGTAGTATAACGTAACTTCCTCGTTTTGCGTCGGATTTTAAATCCGAGCATACCAACAGACTCCTTGTAATCCCTACAGTCTAAATCTACCCTTAAACCATCAAAAACAGCCATGGATGATGTCCCCCTTCCTTTGGCCAAAAATGGTGGATGGTGTTTTAGTGGGATTTTCAACAATCTAATGCTTAATTCATATTCTACCATGCTTAATGATTAATTTAGCACCTATTTTAAGCATGAAACACTATGAATTCTTCATGAACCAAGCTTGGCCGAATGCTCCTCCTATGGCACATTTTTATTTTGCAACATTTAATTGAAATAAATGGTAAAATCATGCTTAGTCAACCTAAATGAATAATTCTACACTTTTAGAATCAAAGAAAACCAAGTGGATAACATGGTACCTTGCTTGGCCAAATTCTTCAAGGAGTTCTTTCTCTTTATTTTATGGCTTATTCACTGAGATATAGGTATAGGTAGGTAGAGGAGAGAAAATAGGATGTTTTTGTAGTCGAAGGTTTGGTGAAAATTTAACTAAATTAGTAGTTTTAAAAGTTTGAATTTTTTTCTTTCCTCTTTTCTCTAGAAATGGCATGGGAGAGCATGAAGGAGAAGTGAATAGTGACCTTCAGCTGTTGACTGACTTTTAAAGAAAATTCTGGAACTTGCAAAATGACCAAAATGCCCTTAGTTATGAAATTTCAGACGATTTTGCCCTTTCGGTCCCACTGGCGTAACAATCATGTAAACGTGTTCCAAATTTTTGGATTCCAGTTCCAAATAGTCATATTAAACATATTGTGATGATTGGAAGTGTTTCGTTGACGCACGGTACACAGATAGTGAGAAATTATGATTTTACCCTTATCGAGTAAATCACGCAAATTTTCGATTTAACCACCGATTTAATTAAATCCAAGACCACTATCTTAAACTCCTTTTCATGTAAAATATTATGATATTTTTACTTTGTCCCAATTCATTTTGATTTAAGAGGAATTTACGAAACTACCCTTGAGACGTATCTGTCATTTCCCAATTTGTTTGCCAACAACTTCAAATACTGAAAATAAATTAATTTCAAGTCTCTAAAATTTCCTCCTTATAATCATTTCACCATCTGTACACTATTTCCACATTCATAATTTCATTTGGGCGCAAAATCCAAGCGGGGCCCACATCATTGTATACTTATACTTCACAATTATTTACAAAATACATCATTTATTAATGGGTTAATGTATCAATTAGCCCCTGAACTATACCACTTTTATCACTTTGGTACTTACTAAATTTTCGTTGTCACTTTGAAACTTAAACTTTCCTTCCGTAACGCAATTTAGTACCTAACACTAACACCGTTAGAAGAAAGCTGATATAGCATAGACTACCCAATAAGATGTTGAAACGTGGCAATAAATGCCACATCAATGTGCACCACATCAGCCTATTTCTTTTTTCTTTAAAAAAATATTTCAAAAATATCTAAAAAATATTTCAAAAATATCTAAAAAATATTTTTAAAATATTTAAAATATTTTAAAAAATATTTAAATTATTTAAAATAATAATAAAATAATAAAAACATTTAAAAATATGTAAAAAATTTAAAAAATATTTAAAAAATATGTAAATTAATAAAAACATTTAAAAATATTTAAAAACATTTTTAAAATATATAAAAAATATTTTCTCTCATTTTTCTCATTTGTTTTTATCTCTAGCTTGGAATTATTTGACTTCTCCATGTAAAAACTCAAGAAATCTTCAATAAACCCATACTTGCAACATTTTCCAAAAAGGATATTGCTTCAGCAACTCCTTTCACAATTTGCAAAACTCATTCTATTTTTTAATGTCATATTTTGATAAAAACAAGACTTTAATAAAATTTTCAGAGAACGAAGACAGTCAAAACTTTTTCAATGACTTTTTTCCAATTTTATTTCTATCATAATAAAATTCTATTATTATTTTTCAATAATAAAATTTCAAAACTTTATTTTTTCTATCATAACCCATTTTCCAATTTTATTCCAGTTTTGATTGTCTTTGTTCTTTGAAAATTTTATTAAAGTCTTGTTTTTATCAAAATATGACATTAAAAAATAGAATGGATTTTGCAAATTGTGAAAGGAGTTGCTGAAGCAATATCCTTTTTGGAAAATGTTGCAAGTCTAGGTTTATTGAAGATTTCTTGAGTTTTTACATGGAGAAGTCAAATAATTCCAAGCTAGAGATAAAAACAAACGAGAAAAATGAGAGAAAATATTTTTTATATATTTTAAAAATGTTTTTAAATATTTTAAATGTTTTTATTAATTTACATATTTTTTATTATTTTATTATTATTTTAAATAATTTAAATATTTTTTAAAATATTTAAATATTTTTTAAAATATTTTTAAATTTTTTACATATTTTTAAATGTTTTTATTATTTTATTATTATTTTAAATAATTAATATATTTTTAAAATTTTTAAAATATTTTTTAAAATATTTTTTAAATTTTTTTACATATTTTTAAATGTTTTTATTATTTTATTATTATTTTAAATAATTTAAATATTTTTTAAAATATTTTAAATATTTATTAAAATATTTTAAATATTTATTAAATTATTTTAAATATTTTCTAAAAAATGTTTCTAAATATTTTTAAATGTTTTTATTAATTTACATATTTTTTAAATATTTTTTAAATTTTTCACATATTTTTAAATGTTTTTATTATTATTTTAAATAATTTAAATATTTTTAAAATATTTTAAATATTTTTTAAAATATTTTAAATATTTTTAAAATATTTTAAATATTTTTAAAATATTTTAAATATTTTTTAAAATATTGTAAATATTTTTTAAAATATTGTAAATATTTTTTAAAATATTTTTAAATGTTTTTATTAATTTACATATTTTTTAAATATTTTTTAAATTTTTTACATATTTTTAAATGTTTTTATTATTTTATTATTATTTTAAATAATTTAAATATTTTTTAAAATATTTTAAATATTTTTTAAAATATTTTAAATATTTTTTAAAATATTTTAAATATTTTTAAAATATTTTTTAGATATTTTTGAAATATTTTTTTAAAGAAAAAGAAATAGGCTAATGTGGTGCACATTGATGTGGCATTTATTGCCACGTGTCAACATCTTATTGGGTAGTCTATGCCACATCAGCTTTCTTCTAACGGCGTTAGTGTTAGGTACTAAATTGTGTTACGGAAGGAAAGTTTAAATACCAAAATGATAACGAAAATTCAGTAAGTATCAAAGTAATAAAAGTGGTATAGTTCAGGGGCTAATTGATACATTAACCCTTTATTAATAAATAAATGAATAATTGTACATGTACAGTACAAAATAACTGGTTCTCACAATACCCTTTTTTTGCTAAAAACACTTGCAACACTAATGAAATGTACATCAAGTCAATAATAATTAAAAGCTTGACCAATTTCATACAATACTATTTTATCAAGCTAATCGCATAAATAATTCTGTTTATAAGGATGTGACCTCGCTCCATATAAAATATTTTTTCTTGGCTACCCATTTGTAACAATTGAAGCATATTCTAATAGAATTTATATATGATGCATTGATAGTGTAAATCTCTATAAACTGTCAATGCATAAGAGGTTGACACCTCATCAATAAGTCCTTATGAGAAAATTAAAAAAATATTTGTATTTATTTTTAAAAGCTTGACATTTTTTTAGTTTGCATATTGATGAAGTGTCAACCTCTGGTGCATTGATAGTGTATAGAGACTATACACTGTCAGAGCATCATATATAAACCTTCTCTAATAAAGACAAAGAAAGATTACATAATCGAAAGATCAGTTGTCCAATTTTAAGGACAGAGAAAGAGTATTGCGTGAATTGATTCCATTAATTTGAACATTTGTTTTATAGGAGATTAATTATATTCATGCTCTAAACTTGAACATTTGATTTAATTTTTTACATTTGAACATTTATATTAACTGTAGCAACTCAAAACTCATGCTCGAGATTTTTTCTTCTCATCGGACCTTAGGTGATCACACCTTATTCTTACTAAAAACACCTGCAATATTAATTAAATGTATATCAAGTAAATGGTAATGATTAAAAGCATGATCAATTTTATACAGTACTATTTTATCAAGCTAATCGCATACAAAATTCTTTTATAAGATGCTTTTTCATATCCTTTGTGAGAACCAATTTTATGGTATTGTACATGTGAAATTAATCAATTTTTCATTTAATTTTAAAATATATATTACGTAAATTATATTTAAATATGTTTTAATGTAAAATAATTATATTGTAAAATATAAATTTTTAATATATAGAAATATATATGTATATATATGGTATATGTTAAGAATATATTTATATATATAAGAGTGTTAATATAAGTGTATATATATATATATATATATATATATATATGTATGTATGTATGTATATATATATATATATATATATATATATATATATATATATATATATAGTTGTCAATAGAAAAAAAAAGAGCCAATAAGTCCTTGGCCTAGTGACAAGGAGGAGGTCTTGAAACTTTGAGGTCTCAGGTTCGAGTCTCACCAATTGTGAGCTTGAGTTAATCTAGTTATTTACTAGTTAGTCTAATTTGTTATAGTTATTTACTAGGTTACTTAGTTTGAGTAATATGATTTTCATAATTACCTGTTCATAAAATGCAATATGTTGATTGTGATTATAACTTCTAATAAAAAGAAAAAGAAAAACGTGCCTCACAATTTGAGATGCAGACCAAATAAAACAAGGAAACAAAATAGAAAGAAGACAAAAGAGAGAAATCTAGTTAGTGGACTATGTGGCAAAAAATGATTGGATGAAATATTGATAAAATATGACAAAAACTCAGCTATTTTCAGTCCATCACCGACACTCATTTCTGCTGGAAACTGATTCTCCCCTGCTGCTCATTCTTCCATCGTTTTCTGCATTGGTTCCTCACGTCTCCTTGCCAAACCTTATCTTACCTTCATCAATTCACCTAATCTTCTTCACCAAACCTGTTCCCTACCGTAAGAACGTCTTAAACTTGGAATTTAGTGGGCTGGAATGAAGAATTAAGAACTGATACAGGGGCTGTTCTGTTTCGGTTGGGACAAGTAAATTCATATGGTAATGTTTTGCTTAATTCTACTATGGTATTTGCTTATTTTATGCATGAATGAGATGATTAGAGTTTTTGACTAAATTAATTAAGAGTATAGAAGAAGGAGACAGGTTTGATCAGTGAAGAAAATTGTGAGAAAATTGATGTTGAAATTGCATGGCTGGTGGTGTAACATGATAGTTATAGTATAATAAGAACAGCGATAAACATTAGGTGTTGTATGTTCAGCCATGGATGTTTATTTAGGGGCTGATTATGGTGAATTGGTGGAGTGAAACGTGAAGAAGGGGGGGCTGATGTTGGCGTGAAAAGAGGGAAAATAAGGGCTGACCATAATGAAATATAGTTATAAGACTTTGTGAAACAAAAACAGAAAAGTGGCGTGAAAGGAGTGCTTTTCTGCCAAACATAAGCTGAACGATGGTGATGATTTTTAATGAATAAAAGCTGTTTGAATGAAATCCTAAGTGAGTATAAGATAGCTATGGATTAAGGATTAAATGAAGATAAAAAATTTATGAAAAAAATTAGACAAAAAAAGAAGATGTCGAGCATGGCTGTGTGGGAAAAGAAGACGTGAAGCTGCAGTGAAAATAAAACAGAAAAGAAAAGCAGAGAAAGAAAAGAAATGGCGTGGGGAAGTTTCTAATAAATAATGATTTTTAAATTTATATGGAATGAGAATTGAAGAAAAAAAATAAATTTTAGAATCAATTGGAGTATTTGACCAACTAAATTTTATAATATAATGTGAAATATTGGAATTGGAGGGTTAAGGAGTAAGAAATAGTATGGCAAAAATTGGTAAGAGTATTGATAGAAGAGGTGTGACAAATGTTTTAAGTGAAGAAGGAAATTATTTATGAGTGAAATTGAGAAAGGAAAGAACGAAAAACACTGAAGAGAAAACCATAAGAATCTCATATGGGAAATTCGGCCAAAGCACTCTCATGGGATCCTAATGCACACTTTTATGATCTAAAGGTCAAAAGAAAATAATAGGATCATTGAAGTAATTTAATGTGAAATGAAAATGATTTAATGGTAATTATATTGTGATATTTAATAAGATATCAAAATAAATGAATTTTAAGGGAGGATTCGGCCTAATGAAGGGGACTAATATCCATGGCTGGTTTTGATGATTTGAGAGTAGATTTAGACTGTAGGAATTACAAGGAGTCTGTCAGTATGTTCGGATTTAAATTCCGACGCAAAACGAAGAAGTTACGTTATATTACCGGTAGAATTTATATTGCAAAATATTTGCAGTATACAATAGGGTTGCATAAAGACATAAGTAATAGCTTAAAATTAAGTATTTATTAAGCTAATAATTTTGGTGGAATTATTTGCAGCCCGAGAATAACGAATTTCATGTGGTGTGCATAAAGAGACCGAATACGATATATAGGTAAGAGATGCATATGTAAGCTGTAGCGATATTTCGAATGCATATTTATTATGCAAAGAATTTATTATGAATATTTTTGAAAAAAAATTGCATTGAAATCTATGGAATTGAGGCTATTTGCTGTATATGGAACTGTGTTTGATTTGCAGGAGCGCTAGAATGTTAGTAGCTGATATGCTGTCGAAATTTTTTGAAATATTTTCTAAAATTATTAAAAAATATTTAATTATATGATTTGATAAATTTCTAGCCTTGGAAATGAGGAATTTATTATTTTTCATAAAACATGAATATAGCAAAAAATATTATTTAAACATTCATGTTACCAATTTTACTGGAAATGAGAATACAAAATATTCCTCTTACATGTTTTACAGCATATGATATGGTTTATGAGATTAAAAGATGAAAAGTGAATATTTTACAAATTAATTCCATAAATATTCACTTTATGAATTGATAAAATCTTTTATGGACTGATTGAAGAATTATAAGTTTTACTTATTTCCATAAAGGTGAAATGATTATAAAAATACTGTTTTAAGACTACTAGGCCCCATATCATGCTGATAGGTGATATGTGATATATGACATATGATATGTATTCAGTCCCGGGAAACACCTTATCAGTGTTTGACTGAATATTACTATAGACTATGGCCATAGATCTGACATAATTATTATTGCCTTACGAGATACTTTCTCTCTAGCATGATATACTCTAGGTGATGCCTTAGTCTCCACTTATGAGATATGAAATGATATGTGATATAAAAAATGTGTTTAAATGCAAAGGTATATGAATATGTTTTTACAGAAAAAGGAAAATGATTTCTAACAGTTTACTGTACTACATGGAGTACCGTACTGTTTATGACTTATACAGTGATATGTGAAATGAGTTTAAATGAGAATGATGATTTATTTAAACTAATATTCTTTTTAAAGAATATATGAAAATTAGTTTATTTTATTTAAATGCTTTATTTTATAAAAGCATTATTTTGAAAAAGGATATGAAATGATTTGGAAGATGATTGATCTCAACAACAATATTTACTCCTTATAGTCGCTTCTAGGTTCTGGGACAAGATAGGTATTTCAAAATACCTTCCTTACTCCATCCGAATCCCTAGGCGACTATAGTATCCTTCCTATTTAGGTCCTTAGAGCACCTATAGGAAAGCAATGATTTTTATTGCATATAGATTTTTGGGATATCTAGTTTTACATACAATTCTCTTACTGAGCGATGGTTTGCTCACCATTGTATTTTAACATCTACAGAGTACTTCTAGTTATTGTATGATAAACATTCAGGGATTGTTGGCTACGCATTTAGTGCCCGAGGCAGCGATCTTATATCCTAGAGGTATAATCATTTATTTTATATATTCATACATGTTTTACAGTACTATAATATTGTGAATTAAACAGAGGATGTAAATGATGAATAAATTCTTGATATGTAAATATTTCATTAATTATAAATTACTACTTTTAAATGATTACAATATAAAGAAAAAGGAAAGTAAGGCCTCGCAGACAGCTCAACTATATAAAGTGTGTGAAAAAACGTGAAAAATGTGGTCTTAGGATGTGACATCCTCTCCATCCTTTTCATGGATGTAACCATGCTCCATATAAAATATATGTTCTTGGTAACCAATTTGTAATAAGTGAAGCAGCATATGGTCATATCCTTTTAAAAGAATGGAAGAGAAAGAAAGAGACACAGAGATGGAGAAAGATTATAGAATCAAAAGATCAGTTGTCCAATTATAAAGGCAGAGAGAATTTATAAACTGTATGAATTTCAAAAGACAAAACATCTAACCTCTAAGACTATGTTTCAAGTGAAAACCATAAAAACAAAAGATTGCATTTCTAATAGAAACCGTAATCTATTTAAGGTTAAATGGTCTTTCTAGATCTTTATATGATTAATAACACCTTGTTTCATCTAAAAAACATAGCTTTTTACTACTAAGTTTAATAGAGAAAACAAGTCTTTCCATCTTTTATAACAAATAATGTTTTTCAATTAAATTGATTTGTACAATTAATATACTAACTACAGTTACCAATAAAACCACAATTTTTGTTTAATTAAGATTAAATAAAATGTGATCTTTTAGTATCTTAGACAACGTTTTTAGAATAAACATGGCTAGAGCCTTGCACTTGAAATCTGATAATTATAAATTTTAAAAAAATTGTAGTTAAAGTTATTCGACTGCACACTTTCAATAACCGTAATTAATGTTTTTATGTAATCAGTCTCTACACTTTTTTCTAGTAGTGTAAATTTTAATAGTTGTTCATTTTTAAATCGATCATATATTATTTCTTTTTGATTGTTTGCTTTTTATTTCTAATAACTTTCTTTTAGAGTAAAAACATATAAATACATATGAAGATTATTATCAAATATATATATATATATATATATATATATGTGTGTGTGTGTGTGTAAGCGTGTGTGGAAATTAAAGGGCGACCAAATTAAACATAAATAAAAATTTCCCAATAAAACTAGCGAAAGGAAGATATGTGGTTGGGGTCGGAAAAACTCAGACCAGTTAAGCATCCCTCTCTTTGTCTGCATGCAAAAGCATTAATTTAGATAATAATGCAAAAAAAAACAATTCTCGGAAGAAAATTGTGATGAGGTTAGCTAACCTTTTTTTCTTCATAATCAAGCCACGCATTGTGAGGAAGCATACGCATACAAAATCCTCTTCATGGTTCAGTTATGAGGAAGAAGTAACTGAGAAGGGCAAAGACAAGTTAATGAAAAATGTCTCCCTCTTTTTTTCTATTTAGATATACACAAGTAGATGCCTTCATATGAAAAATAAAAAATAAAAAATAAAAAAGAAGATCAAATTTATCAATAACTTGCCCATGCCCTTTTCCGTTACCTCCTCCTCTTTACCAGTAGCTGAATGGCAAAATATACCATCGAAGGGATACTTATTATATAAAAATGGAAACCGAGTTTTCTATGCATGGTATCTACGTGGAAACTTAACTGAAATTGAACTCGAAAATGAAAGGAAGTAACTCAGAAAGGAAAAAGAAGAATCATGAAAAAATGCATTAATTATTAAATTATTAGTTTTTATATATACAAACCTCATTATATGTGGGTAAGAAGTCAAGAGTAGTTCATAATTTGATTTAAAAACGATCTTTTTATGCATGTAGATAACTAATTTAGTTTTATACACTTTCATATTATTTTATATGGTTTATATGCAGCTTGATACATCACATTTTTCATTATATGGTAGATTAATTTATGAAGAAAGAGAGAATAAAGATGTGGTCAATAGAGGAGAAGAAGTAACAAAACGCGGTGGGGAGGAAATGATTGCGAATATTCAAACCAGCAATTCACGCAACCGAATTTTTCTGAACTTAGATGTCAAATGCTTCATTTTCAAAGGTTTTTCCTTAAATAAAAAACAATATTACTACTTGGTCTTGGTCGTGACGGATCGTGGTTTTCGGGTAATGACAATTGCCTTTTTTTCTTTGCTTTTCTTTGTTGGTTACCTTACTTCCTTTAGCTTTTCCTCCTAATTACCAAGCAATTCTATTATTATTATTATTATTATTATTATTATTATTATTATTATTATTATTATTACGGCTTATATTGGATGCATTAATAATTTATAGTTTTTATATATTGTTAATGCATAATAAGTTGATTAATAAATAAATTAAAAAAATGTTAAGTCTTTTTGAACAAATTAAGAAACAAAATTCATTCGTATTTATTTTTAAGGGTTTGGCATCATTTTCCTTTGCTCATTAATGAGATTTCAACTTTTGGTGTATTGACAATGTATAGAAACTATATACTGTCAATGCATCATATGTAAACCCTTATTATTTTTGTTATTGTTGCTGTCAAATTATCCAATTGATCTCTATACTATCACAAAATTTAAAATTTAGCCCTCCTAATATAATTTCTAAAATTCAAGTCCTTTTGATTTGAAAATTTTAATTTAATCAATAACATCAATAATATTTTCCCTTTTAAATATTGGCATGGTGTTGACTTTTGCTTACGTGGCATTGATCGTACTAGTGTGGTATTATTGTTGGACTTATATTATCAAATTAAAATAGTAAGAGGATTCAGTTCTTTTAAATTATATATTACAGGGACTAAATTTTAAAATTTAACATAACATAGGGACTATCCTTATAACTTGACCTATTAAATCCAAAATATTTATTTTTCCTTATTTTCGTTTCTCTACTCTCTTTAACTTAATTCCTTTTCTCTCTAACTTTGTCCAATTGGCTACCACTCCTTTTTTGGATTTCTGCTATCGACAATAGTGCCAACCGTCGTCCACCATCACGGCAGCTATGTGAAAACCGCATTTTCCCACATTATCCCGAATAACTCCATAAGTTAAAAGTTATAAAAATATAAAGGACACTAAGAATTGTCAAATAGTGGTTATGTTAAAGAAATTGGATGCAAGCCTCACGAGATCTGTGGAGACCTGAAATGACCATTAAGGGTAAATTATGGACATTTGGAATTTGAAATACCTATGGTATAAATTTCGTTGTGTGACGTCCCAGTCACCATACATTTTCAATTCACCTTTTTCCATTTCCACTTAACTTGATTAGATTTGCTTGTCAATGTCAATCATGATTTTCTTTCTTAAGCTTAATATCTAACAGTTCAATATGAATAATTCAATTTCAATAAAACAGACTAATGATACATGTATATATGTATCATCCGTTTCCACAAGATCTCATACATCATCCTAACTTAAATCCCCGACATCTTATATACATTAATGCTAGTTGTACTGTACCATATCTGAATTACAACTTACTTTGCATAATTACATAAGTATACCTTCTATACTACTTGGGAAGCGCCTCTCGAAGGTAAACTTTCAAGATCCACTCGTAGGTTCTTCTATCGAAAGCGAGGGATTACTTCAGATAGTCTGTATGAAAAATGTTCGTAAAAGGGTGAGTTTACGCTCAGTAAGAAAAATATGTAAAAGAGCGTGCTATGCCTCTATATGCATTTTTCCTACTTGGCTTTATAATATCATGTAAAATCATTATAAAGCATGCATCATAAACATCTTTCATGCATTGTTTGCAACCATGCATATTTATTTCAAATGACATGGCAATCATACTTTGTATGCTTCTTTTAAAATATAGCATACATATAAAACATGCATCATCTTTTATCTTTAAAACATACTTTACATGCTTTTATAGCATAGCATGTTTCTTATACTTCTTCAAAACATACTTCATGTACTTCTTTCAAATATCATTTACATACATACATACTTCTCTTAAAACATCTTATACTTCTTGAAATCATACATCATATACTTCTTTTAAAACTTATTATACAAGTAAACCAAATACTTTCGATTTCTTTATTCTTTGAAATCGCATATACATATAGTTTTTGATAACATAAAAACTATTTGTACTTTTATGGAGTTATGCACTGCATCATCATCATCATCATCATCATCATGTGGCGTACCCCGTAGGGCCAGGAATCTTCCCTTAGCCGAACATGAATTATAGACAGATTGGCCAACTGTTAGTGGCTACAGTTAACACTAGTCAAGTGTCCTTCTGTAGCGACTGAGGCCTGACTTATGGTTCCTCAGCCCATAACATATATTATTTCAGGACTTGATCAGAGCCCCTATTAGAAACATGAAAGTGCATAATCTCAAAACATATGCCATATAGCTTCTTGCCATGACATTTCATACTTTCTGAAAATAAGTTTGAAAACCTATTTTCAAAACATGGCAGTCGACTGGCCTCATAGGGCAGTCGGCTGCTGCTTCATACTTTTATTTATCGAAATTATTTTCATTTAAAATTTCAATATTTTCATCTTTGAAAACATATAAAGGCAGTCGACTGGTTCATATAGCAGTCGACTGGTTTTCAAACAGAATGCTTCTTAGCAAATAGCAGTCGACTGGTACATATAGCAGTCGACTGTTTTTGAAACATAATGCTTCTGGAAAATTAGCAGTCGACTGGTTATATAGGCAGTCGGCTGGTTTTGAAACAGAATGCATTTTTGGCAAATAGCAGTCGACTGTCCCATATAGCAGTCGACTGGTTTGAAACAGAATGCTTCTGGATAAATAGCAGTCGATTGGCTTACATAGCAGTCGACTAGTTTGAGTCGATTTTCGAAAAACAGCGTTTTGGTTGTCTCTAGACAATCGACTTCTCTTTAAGGCAGTCCGCTGCCCCTAGCCTAATTGGTACTAGGAGACAAGTCCGAAAATGTCATTTTTCCTGCATGAAATCAGCTGGTGTTTCTTTCCAAACCATATAAAAACATCATAAAACATGCGAACATAGCCGCCTTACGTCCGTTACATAAATTTCTTACCTCGATTTCCTCGAGAACACGAAATCACTTGATTTACCAACCCTAACCTTTTTCTTCTTCAAATCTGAAATCATCATATCAAAGCAAACCTTTAAGAATTTGCCATAAACATGTTATACTAATTCAGTACAACACCATACCATGAACATAATTGAACAAATCATCTTCTTCTCTTACCTTTTACTAGTGACCAAAATCTCAAACTTTGAGATCTCCTTCAATACTTGGATTCAATCTACCAAACTTCGGATATCACTTAGTCTAGTGACTATGATCGTTTTCGTTTAATAAACTTAATGGATCGATGGAAGAATGAGGTGGTTTATCAAAGGGCTTGGAATAGAAAACTATAGAAGTTTGGAGATGGAACGAGAGGGAGAGGGCTGGAAGAGAGGCTGGCGTAGGGTGATGACTGATAAGGGTGATGAGTCATGCCATTTCATTAATTGCTTCTTATCCCATCATCAATCTCAGCCATGCTTTCCCTTGACCCTTTGACCCATTAATTCTCTTCTTCCATTCTCATATCAACCACACATATCACTTAATTATGACAATCTGATATGGTTTTATCATCATCCAATTAAATTACTTCATTTTGGCCCTTAACCTTTGACCATCCTTATTTGACCATCCACTTAATTGGTCTCCTTTCTTCCATATAACACTTGTCTTTAATTACACTTAATTTCTTATATTTATTGTACAAAATCTTACATTTATTTTGCCATACTATAAGCATTCTCATAATATCATAATTTACTTCTTTGACTATATGACATTCAACTTTCTTATTTCTTCCATACTTCATACATCATGCATACATCATTCATACATCAATTACACATCAACTTCATATTCATTTAATCATATTATATTGAAATACTTTACAAACATAGAGGAATTACATGAAAATTAGGGATTTCACATCCTCCCCACCTTAGAAAATTTGATCCTCCAAATTTGAATCAGGTCATGTCTCAAATAGTTCCGGATACTCTTCTTTCATCAGGCTATTTAGCTTCATGTATCTTTTTCCATGATGTGGTATTGTCAATAATCTTTGACTAATGGAATCATCATAGACTTCTATACCTTATCTTTTCCGTCCAAAATCCCAAATGGCTTTTTCACATGACTTATGTCTTTCTGAACTTCTAAGGTTTCATCTTTTATGATATAAGATGAATTCTGGATTATACTTTCAAAGCATTGACATATACAAACATTACGTATCCTTAATAGCTCTGGAGGTAATATCAATTTATTGGTGATATCTCTAATTTGATTTAAGACTTCAATTGGATCGATGTAGCGAGGGCTCAACTTACCTCGTCGACCAAATCTTATAATTCCTTTGGATGGAGAACTTTCAATTTACCGAGTCTCCAACCAAAACATCAATTAGTCTTTGTCAAGCATTTGTATAACCTTTTTGTCTATTCTGAGCTATCTTAAGTCTTTGACCACTCACTTAACCTCTTTAGATGCTTGCTCGACTAAATCAGGAGCTAATAATTTTCGCTCGCCTACTTCCTCCCACCAATTCGGAGATTGACACTTTCTATTCTTATAACATTTCATACAGTGTCATCTAGATACTTGTATAATAGCTATTATCATAAGTAAACTCAGTCAATGGCAGATGGTCATCCCATGAGCATTTAAAATACATAGCACCAGCTCTTTACATATCCTCGAGCATCTAAATCATGTGCTCGGACTACTCATCAGTCTGTGGATGAAAAGCTGTGCAAAATTTTCAACTGAGATCCCATGGTTCATTGCTAATCTCCTTAAAGTGAGAAGTGAACTTGAAATCTCTACCATATGAAATGCTCATTGGAACTCCATGTAGTCTAACACTTCTTTCACCTACATTTTGCCAACTCACTAAGTGTATCTGCAGACTTCATGGGCAGGAAGTGGGCTGACTTAGCAGATCCATTCATCAATTCTGGCTTACTCATTATACTAGCCATCATTTCAAATTTACCTTGAAGGCATAACATTTAGCTTAAGGCTTGTAAATTGCTCAAATACATCATACTTTCTTATCATCGTACAAACCATTATTACTTCATGCTTTCAGTTTAGAGCATTTACCACCACAGTGGTTTCCCTTAGGTGATCTAATCTCACCTTCACAATCCTTTGAAAACTCGAGTCATCTCTTCTATCTTAATTAGAATTATAGCCATAATTTATTCATAATGGCTATCCATAATTTCTTACTTTTGCTCTCTAAATACCCATTTACTGATCACATTTTAAACTATTAGCATAGTTCTTTTAACTCGTATCCAAAATATTTTCTTCCCATAGCATCAAACATGCCAAATGAATGAATGTCCTCATTTCCCTATGGTACTCTAGGGATCAACCAGGAAGGATACTATAGTCGGCTAGGGATTCGGATGGAGTAAGGAAGGTACTTTAAAATACCTGTCTTGTTCCGAAACCTAGAAGCGACTATAGGGAATAATTACCGTCGTTGAGACAATCCATCTCTCATATTAATTCATATTCTTTTCAGAGTAATGCTTTCATAGAATAAAACATTTAAGTAAAATCGACTAATAAAAGTCAATCATCATTCTCATTTAAACTCCTTTCACATATCACTATATATCATAAAACTTTATACCAAAGAGTACTTCAGAATTCCAACTATCGTTTCTGATCAATTATGGTTTTTCATTTAGTTCAGAACTTTTCTTTGCTATTCTACAATGTAAGCTAGAAATCCTTTACCTAATCATGTATACTTTCTACTAACTTCATTTATAATGAGTCAGATAATACCACATACTTTTACATTAGACATCTTCAACATTTACATCATAATTAATAGGTGTCTTTCCCTTCTCTTCAGTAATGGCCTTGTGTTGTGGTTGAGGGGTCTCCTCAAATTCCTCGGGTGTCCTCAAGTCCCTCTTGGGACAATCCCTGATCATATGTCCCTGTTCACCACTTCTAAAACATGCACCACTTACCAGCCGACATGGCTATGATCTGTGGAACTTTCTGCAATGTTCACACCTTTGTCTTGTACTCTTAGGTGAGCTAACGGTACTACTAGCTGAATGTCGGGATCTATCATCATTTATCTTGATCCCAGTAGCCCTAGGATTCCCTGTACCAAAATCATCATAATACTCCCAACTCAATATATATTCCACATAACCATTTAATTTAATTAATAATCATTTTCTTATAATTTACTTGCTTACCTATTGAGGCTCTTTCATATGGCTTACTTCTTCCAGATGGATATCTGTCACGGGAGGCTTTCCCTTTTGACTTCCTCTTCATCGGTCCTTTACCTTTACTTTGGGCTCAGAAATCATCATAATGAAACTCATAGTCCTGCTCACACAACTGAGCCTTATGGACTGTCTCATTATAAGTAGTGATACCCATAGTATACAACTTGGATTTGATAGGAGACTTCAGTCCTTCTATAAATCTGTATATCTTATATCCTTCACTCCTGATGGTCTCTCGGTCGAATCCGCTTAGAGAAATAAAATTCCTCTCATATTGATTAATAGACATTGTCCCTTGAGTCAATTTCAAAAATTCAATCTTCAACCTAGTCTGATCGGTGCATGGGATGTACTGCTCAGTAAAGGCCTCTAAAAATTTATCCCACGTAACCTCAATATGTTGGGCTTCCAAAATGGCCCGAGTGGACTGCCACCAATACTCTGCATCATCCACTAACAGATACGCAGCCAAACCCACCTTTTCCTTTTCGGAACATAGCATATACTCGAAAGATCTAGTGACCACCTTCACCCAATTCACTGCGGCCAACGTGTCCTTATCCCCCTTAAACTTAGGCGAATCCAGCTTCTTATATTCCTTAATTAAGGTCATACTGCAATAAGCTGTGAGATCCCTCCTTTGAATAACTGGAAATGGTGAGGGTAACTCTGTCTGTACTGGTGGTGGCTGTACTATAGGAATAGCGAATGGTACACTTGTGACCACATTTGGAAAGTTTGCCATAAACTGCGTAAACATAGTGGTCATATTCTCCACATGCTTCTCCATCTTCGCTAACCTAGTGTTCGGGCTATGCGGTGGAGATGGGAAAGGAGACTGTGTTGGGGACTGTTCTACATAACCCCTTCCTCTTCCTTTCTCAACACCACTTCTACCTAAGCTCATTCAGTCGATAAAATCACAAAGTTGAGCTATTTAGTATAACTTCAAACGGTTATACATCGTATATATATTCAGACAAGTACAGTACAATTGGGGATATACTCTACTTCTAACTCATCGACACTGACAAACATCAATCTAATTGCTCTGATACCACTCTGTAACGTCCGAGTCACCATACATTTTCAATTCACCTTTTTTCATTTCCACTTAACTTGATTAGATTTGCTTGTCAATGTCAATCATGCTTTTCTTTCTTAAGCTTAATATCTAACAGTTCAATATGAATAATTCAATTTCAATAAAACAGACTAATGATACATGTATATATGTATCATCCGTTTCCACAGGATCTCATACATCATCCTAACTTAAATCCCCGACATATTATATACATTAATGCTAGTTGTACTGTACCATAGCTGAATTACAACTTACTTTGCATAATTACATAAGTATACCTTCTATACTACTTGGGAAGCGTCTCTCGAAGGTAAACTTTCAAGATCCACTCGTAGGCTCTTCTATCGAAAGCGAGGGATTACTTCAGATAGTCTGTATGAAAAATGTTCGTAAAAGGGTGAGTTTACGCTCAGTAAGAAAAATATGTAAAAGAGCGTGCTATGCCTCTATATGCATTTTTCCTACTTGGCTTTATAATGTCATGTAAAATCATTATAAAGCATGCATCATAAACATCTTTCATGCATTGTTTGCAACCATGCATATTTATTTCAAATGACATGGCAATCATACTTTGTATGCTTCTTTTAAAATATAGCATACATATAAAACATGCATCATCTTTTATCTTTAAAACATACTTTACATGCTTTTATAGCATAGCATGTTTCGTATACTTCTTCAAAACATACTTCATGTACTTCTTTCAAATATCATTTACATACATACATACTTCTCTTAAAACATCTTATACTTCTTAAAATCATACATCATATACTTCTTTTAAAACTTATTATACAAGTAAACCAAATACTTTCGATTTCTTTATTCTTTGAAATCGCATATACATATAGTTTTCGATAACATAAAAACTATTTGTACTTTTATGGAGTTATGCACTGCATCATCATCATCATCATCATGTGGCGTACCCCGTAGGGCCAGGAATCCTCCCTTAGCCGAACATGAATTATAGACAGATTGGCCAACTGTTAGTGGCTACAGTTAACACTAGTCAGGTGTCCTTCTGTAGCGACTGAGGCCTGACTTATGGTTCTTCAGCCCATAACATACATTATTTCAGGACTTGATCAGAGCCCCTACTAGAAACATGAAAGTGCATAATCTCAAAACATATGCCATATAGCTTCTTGCCATGACATTTCATACTTTCTGAAAATAGGTTTGAAAACCTATTTTCAAAACATGGCAGTCGACTGGCCTCATAGGGCAGTCGGCTGCTGCTTCATACTTTTATTTATCGAAATTATTTTCATTTAAAATTTCGATATTTTCATCTTTGAAAACATATAAGGGCAGTCGACTGGTTCATATAGCAGTCGACTGGTTTTCAAACAGAATGCTTCTTAGCAAATAGCAGTCGACTGGTACATATAGCAGTCGACTGTTTTTGAAACATAATGCTTCTGGAAAATTAGCAGTCGACTGGTTATATAGGCAGTCGGCTGGTTTTGAAACAGAATGCATTTTTGGCAAATAGCAGTCGACTGTCCCATATAGCAGTCGACTGGTTTGAAACAGAATGCTTCTGGATAAATAGCAGTCGACTAGTTTGAGTCGATTTTCGAAAAACGGCGTTTTGGTTGTCTCTAGACAGTCGACTTCTCTTTAAGGCAGTTGGCTGCCCCTAGCCTAATTGGTACTAGGAGACATGTCCGAAAATGTAATTTTTCCTGCATGAAATCAGCTGGTGTTTCTTTCCAAACCATATACAAACATCATAAAACATGCGGACATAGCCGCATTACGTCCGTTACATAAATTTCTTAACTCGATTTCCTCGAGAACACGAAATCACTTGATTTACCAACCCTAACCTTTTTCTTCTTCAAATCTGAAATCATCATATCAAAGCAAACCCTTAAGAATTTGCCATAAACATGTTATACTAATTCAGTACAACACCATACCATGAACATAATTGAACAAATCATCTTCTTCTCTTACCTTTTGCTAGTGACCAAAATCTCAAACTTTGAGATCTCCTTCAATACTTGGATTCAATCTACCAAACTTCGGATATCACTTAGTCTAGTGACTATGATCGTTTTTCGTTTAATAAACTTAATGGATTGATGGAAGAATGAGGTGGTTTATCAAAGGGCTTGGAATAGAAAACTATGGAAGTTTGGAGATGGAACGAGAGGGAGAGGGCTGGAAGAGAGGCTGGCGTAGGGTGATGACTGATGAGGGTGATGAGTCATGCCATTTCATTAATTGCTTCTTATCCCATCATCAATCTCAGCCATGCTTTCCCTTGACCCTTTGACCCATTAATTCTTTTCTTCCATTCTCATATCAGCCACACATATCACTTAATTATGACAATCTGATATGGTTTTATCATCATCCAATTAAATTACTTCATTTTAGCTCTTAACCTTTGACCATCCACTTAATTGGTCTCCTTTCTTCCATATAACACTTGTCTTTAATTACACTTAATTTCTTATATTTAATTGTACAAAATCTTACATTTATTTTGCCATAGTATAAGCATTCTCATAATATCATAATTTACTTCTTTGACTATTTGACATTCAACTTTCTTATTTCTTCCATACTTCATACATCATGCATACATCATTCATACATCAATTACACATCAACTTCATATTCATTTAATCATATTAGATTGAAATACTTTACAAACATAGAGGAATTACATGAAAATTGGGGATTTCACACGTTGTGATCGAAGTCCGATTTGAGGTACATAATAATTAGGGCCAACAAATTAAAAAATGATAGTTTTTTTATAGGTCATGGGATCGAGTGGTCAAAATGGTCAATGTGATTTGACTTATAGGAGTTAAATGAGTTTGGTTAACCCCCCAAGTGAAGAAATCAAATCCCAAACTGTGATAAACACGGATTTTATACTTTTAGTGAGTAAATTAAGGATTGAAAATTTTGAATATAGAAACATCATGAGGCTTGAATGACCCATCGACAGTATTTCGTTTATAATTCTTGATCGAAGTATCCAAATGATAAATTGTAAAATTTTTTGAAAAGCTAACTTAATTATCTTTCCAACCACATAGGGTTTGCATTTTAGTTTCTTATGGATCAATAACGGGAATTTTGTTAAATTACCCTATGAGTTGTAGATTCTACTAGCCGATCTATATGTAAAGATTCACCCATAGCAGTTGGTAGGCAACTCCGATTAAGGTGATTCAAAATCCGTTAGAATACTAACTTAAATATATTTTCATCCATATAAGGCTCATATTTTAATTCATTGTAGATCAACACCAATAAATTTCTACATTCACATCACATGCAGGAAATTCAGAACAAAGCAATCGATAAAGAGTCTAGCATAAATTTTGATAAGGAACTCCAATTTGGGTGATTCAAATTTTGTTAGAAAGTTGACTCGAAGACCTTCCCAACCATATATGACTCATATTTTTATTCATTTTGTATTGATCTCACCAAATTTTTAAAATCAATTATAAGTGTGGTGAAACAATTAGAAATGTGAGTTAAGTGATGCAAAACGAAACTATGGACAATTTCTCTATTCTAATTAGTAATATAGAAATGTGTAATATTTGATTTAAAGTATAACATAAATTTAATCATGCAAGTATGGGAAGAATAGGCTGAAATACATGGAAACAGCATGGAAAGAATGACCGGTACATGCACAATAGAATTGGAAAATATCCCACCAATTCTCTTAGGATTGGTTAGAATTTTAAAAATATAAACACCAAATAAAATGGACAATAATTAGGCTATTAACTAAGCTTAGCATAGGCTGGAAACGGGACACAAAAGTGAGCAAGGTAGGTGAGGAAGTCCGTTGAAGCAGCAGCCAAAGAAAGCTGGAAATTTACGTGGACAGCCAAGAAGATTGGGAAAATATTTTTATATTCGGGACATGTAAATTGCTAAAAAAAATTAAAAATACAAGATTATATGTAGATATTATTAACCCACCAATCCTCTTTTTATTGGCTGGAAATAAAAGCCAAAATATTCTTTTGAGTGTAGGGAAAGTCAGCTGAACATAGAACAGAATAGAGGCAGAAAAATCATGAGAAAGAAGAGGGAAAAAGAGAGCGAAGAAAAAGGAATTAAATCAAGGGAAACTCCAGATTTAAACCTCATATAGTAACCTTCAAACACACCAAAATTTCAGCCCCAAAACACTTGAAGAGCTGCTGCAAACAGAAGCAAACAGCTAGCTTCTCCTGGACCGAAAAGAGGGAAAACACAAGGACAGCTTTGGTTTCCTTGGGGTCGATGTAGCAAACCAATTCCTTTAATTCCTAAAAAATTATATATGTTATAAGGATGATATATAAGTTTATTTATGGTCTTAAAGTGCAGAATTAGTGGCTGAAGAGTGAAGAGGAAATTGTCCAAGAAAAGGGTTCCAAAGGGTAAACTACTTCTCCTAAGTTGATCTTAAAATATGAGTGTTGTGATGTGTTTAAGTGTAAAATTGATATTAATTCATGAAAATGTGGAGGTTAAGATGATGATGAGGTGTTGCCTTAGTGTGGAACCCTATTAAAATAATTTAATTAAATTAGATCTACAAGGTTTTATTGTTGTACATAGTAAAAATTAGAAAGAAAATCATTGTGTTTAAGTTATAAGATTGAGGTATGATAATTATTTATTAATGAAATGAATATATACTGATTTATAAGAAGTACCAAGTTTATTGGTATTATCATAATTTAAAGGAAGCGAAAGGAACACTAAGTTACTATTTCGTTTTCAATAGGTACTTAGAAAAGTCAAAGAATTTGATCGATTTTGAGATTGTTTGGTATGTTTTGGAATGTGATAGGATTGAGTGATCGATGATTGGATGACTTTGAATATTGAATTGCAGCCAAGTTTACACTTGGAGAGGAATTGGAATAGGTAATACATACGCATTGCCTACTATAAGCTTGATGGTTAGATAAGCGAAACTGAATCGGTTCGATAAGTATGGATAAGGGATATGTATAGAGAATGTAGAAGATACTGAAACATGATTTTAAAATCAATTGCTTTGAGAATATAAATTGTGTTTGCTTTGCAGGAGGTTTTAGAACATTTATACTATTATGCTGCCGAAATTTCGTAAACGTTAATTTAGCACAAATTAGACTTTGAATCTTAAAATGTATATGCAGTGGAAATTGTCATAGACCTTGGTTCTTGAAAAATATCCCCTGATTTTATTGCATTGAAGTTTACATGATTTTCAAATTTAGTTATGGTATTGGGTAGTTGATACTAAAGATGTATGATTTTGTAACTTGGTTTTCGACTTGGTTTTTAATTGTTTTCTCACATTTTAAATTACCAGCATGTTTTAGACACATGTTTATACATAAACAAAATATTTTGAACACTAGTTATTGCACCAAAAATATTTACTGAATTTTTATACTTGAAACAAAATTGTTATCTATTTTGATATTTATGAATTGACTAAAGATATATTTTATTGAAATCAATTTCTGTAAGTATTACTAAATGTTATATGAACTGTTTTGAGACTTTGGCTCCCCATAGTTGGCCTTCAGGTAATCTTGCAATATTTTGGGCTCTGATTCTGATTCTGAACAGCTATTAGACCCTGAGCAAGTCTACAATCACCTCGGTAACACCTGCTCAGTGGTACTATGGGGTGTCTTTGATTCTGAATGTTGTATTGACTCTAACCCAGTCACATCATCTACAGTTGTCACCTAGTCCGTGTACATTGTGTGATCTTTATGACTATGACGTTTTGACTATATTTCTCCCTTTATGGGATCTGGACTGTATGATTTCTATTGAGATGTTGCCATATCTCAACTGCTTTTGATTTATTTGAATTTATATGATTTCTAAACTTTTAATATCTAAACTCTGAATTCTGAAATGATTATGATTTATCTAGATTTTGAATGATTTCTGAACCTTTGTATCTAAACTTTGAAATCTGAAAATGGTTTGATACTGATATTATGAATGTTATTTGAAACTCTGAAATCTATATGGTTTTTGACTAATTCAAGAATATATGAATGTTAGTTGAACATCTGAAATCTGCATGGTTTTCTGATTGATTTAAGATATCTGCATTGCACGGTTTTGAAATGAATTTATGAATGTTAAACTATTATGACTTTGATTTGAAATACATGAATTCCTTCTCTAATATATTACATAGTTTGCTCTATAGCTTAAGTGTTAAGAAAAGGGGACAACTGAGGTGCTTTAAAACATCCTTCTATACTCATCCCTAACCCTTAACAAGCTATAGAGATTTCTTCCTTCGAGTCTCTGTTTAGAGCTATCGTTTGAACTCTGACACATAGCAATTCGTTTTAAGATACTTGCATATTGCTTACAGTATCTGTATCTTTATATATATTTTTTACTAGGCATAAAGCTCACCACCTCTCTTTTCCAATTTTTAGATTATTTGCAATAGCTCTAGTCTCTAAACAAGGTTTTGTTGGATTCTTTCAAGATAGTTAGAGCGTACCTTGAAGGTATAGCTATTTCAGTTATTTTGTATATTCAGACTTTATTGTGCAGTATTGTAATGTATAGGAAAGGGATATAAACCGAATGAAAACGAATACAGGTTACAATATGATGAATGAAAGAAAAGTGGTTGGAAGTGTTGTAGATTTTGATATATATATATATATATATATATATATATATATATATATATATGATGATGATGATGATGATGATGATGATGATGATGATGATACGTTAGAGGTTGTTTATATAATTTGTTTTTGAAACGAATGGTTCTAAATAAGGTAAAAGGAAATAAAAGAAATAAGAATATATATTCGAGTGTGTTAAATGACTGAATTGGGACCAAATCTAGATGATGGATATTAATATAGCTAATTATGTTTTAGCTTAATATTGAATTGGCAACATTGAGCACAATCCAACCGAATAAATGAAATGCGAAAAAAATTGTTGTAAATTTTAAGAAATCGGAGTGTGATAGGTTATGCACATGCATACGTGTTTACATCCCTTCTCTCTCTCCTTCACTTTTTAAGAGAATTGAAAAGGGTTCCTTTAAATGTCAATATGCTTGTAATTATTATTTTTCAATAGTTGCATATAAATTGACATTTTTTTTCTTGTTGGCCTTTTTTTAATTTATCAAGTTTAGAAACCAAGTTGTTTTTATGAAGGTGATATAATTTTATAAACTAAGTCATATTTTTCCTTGTATTGCTGTAACTATTAAAATGTTGATATGCTTCTTATGTAACAAAGTGTTTTTAGTAGTAAATGTATAACAACTTATGGATTTTAAGGCATTAAACTTATAACTTTGTTTAAAAGGTTTCAAGGCTATTCTAGCTACCATCTTCTTTCTTATTCTATGTATATATATAAATATATTTATATATATATATATATATATATATATATATATATATATATATATATAAAGACCACACTGCTTTAAACCCTAAACCAGAAACATTACTCAAATTAAGAGTTTTTCCCATTAATTAAATTTAAAAAGTGTACGACCTTTTTTTACTTTGGAAACCTTGACACTTAAACCACTTGGAGGTCCTATAATTTTGTTTCATGCCTCTTAATGTTGTTCAATTATTATTCGTAACAAGATTTCTATTTTATGCAATAAATATTTAGTTAAGATTCAAGCTAAATTTGACAAAGAAGACGAGAAAGTGAACTCTAATTTGATTATTTTTTTCTGTAGATTTGATTCAAATTCTAGAAAAAATATTAGTTTTATTTGCTATGTGAATAAAATTTATATTCATTACAGTTCATTTGATAAAATTGTTCTTGTCTTGTAGCACGTGTTAAGGGTCGTTCTCATAATGACATACTTATGAGTAGCAACAGAGATGTAGAGACATTGACAAAAATAATTTACGACATGCGAGACATATTATATGGGTTATTTACACCAAATAAAAATATTATATGGGTTATTGGGTGCAAGAAATAGCAGTGGTCCCTAACTAGAACCTCTTGCATCGACGCCACCTACAATAGCAACAACTTTCCCCCAAACTACATCACATGCAGATCCCGCCCTACCTATATCAGAGGCAACTCCTCCCAACTACAACGGAGGCAACTAGCACCCCCAGCTACATACCCCCCTCTAGCTACATTAGAGGCAGCTCTTCCACATCTACATTTTTTCTTCTACGTTTAAGAATAGGAAGGCTAGGATGTTTTTAGCGAATGTGCCAGAGTAGTGTTTTGTACATAATGGTGTTTGTATTTGTTGACTTTGAAACATTATGGTTTTGATATGATCTTGAAATTTAGGTGAAACGTAATTTTAATTGTGAGCATGATTGTATTGATTGTTTATTTAACATATGTGAAAAGTCAAATATGTATAAATTTAAAGCCAAAAATTATATATGCATATTTAGACTTAAGTTTATCC
This sequence comes from Heritiera fomes, assembly GCA_032173925.1. Lineage (NCBI taxonomy): Eukaryota > Viridiplantae > Streptophyta > Magnoliopsida > Malvales > Malvaceae > Heritiera > Heritiera fomes. The sequence goes on along the minus strand of JAPDPM010000022.1, from coordinate 7,572,103 downwards.
TACTTCATTAAGCCAATTGGATGTGTTTCATGTAAATGTTTCAATACCAATTAAATATGTATCAATAGGATATGAATATGAATATTGGTAATTAAGTATCGATACACTATCGTGACATTGAAATAGAAGCTACTATTCCATATATCGATACTACTAAAAAAAAATATTGATATTACTTACTTTTGTGCAGGATTCCATAAAAGAGTATTGATACACTAAAGAAAGTATCAATACACTTCAAACCCGATTGGTTCCAACAGTCATATATTTGAGTTTGCCAACAGGAAGATTCATTTCGACAGCCAAGCTATTGAAGCAAAGTTATAAAAGTTAACAGTTTGAAGCAATTTTGACAAGAGCTAAATTTTAAAATCAGAAATTATACCATTATCCCTAAAGCTCAAATATTTTGAAATGTAAAGATTAACAAATGTAGTGTATTTATCAACTTTCATTTATTATTCAAGTCTCATATAATTTCTTATTTAAATGATATTTTTTTTCTTTTATTGAAATATTTTCTAAGTATTTCAAACATTCTTGGTAAGGTTTTAAAGATATTTCCTACCTATAAAATTTAAGGAAAATTACCACTTATAACTTTCTTTCAATTTTATCATTGGAAGAAATTTTATTTAAATTGAAATTACATAGATTACATTATTTACAATTTAATTTTTTGTATTTATAAAATGATTTTTAATCTCTTTTAAAATTTATTATTATTTTTTTCTTTAAGAATTTACTAAATTTTATCAATTTATTTAATGAGGTTGAGGTGCAAACAAAGTACATGACTCATGAGAGAAAATTCTACAGTAAGATCATAAATGTTTTACTTTATTGTAAGGTCAACAAAATAACACATAATTAAGCCTAAATTTAAAATCATTAGACGTAAAATATATTAAAAGTATCGTAAACACTTAATAATTAACTCAAAAATAATGTAAATAATACATGATTAAGCATAAATCTAAAACTATTAAGAGTAAAATATGTTAAAAATATGTACACACATAATAATTAATATAATGATACATTATAGCAAAATTATAATGCTTTTAAATCTATTAACACTAATGTTTACATTGATAATCATATTTTTACGATAATTATAATATATTTTACACTTAATGACTCTAAATTTACACTTGTTTTTTACATTGATCTTACAATAAGATCAAAATTTATTACCTTACTGGAGAAATTCCCGACAGATGACCTTTGAACAAATGAAGATATGTTTTCAATTTAATAATGTCATTCTAGAAAAGTAATGAGAAAATATATCTTAAATTATATATATATATATATATATATATATATATATATATATATATATATATATATATATCTTGAAAACTAGGCTTTCATTTCACAAAACTGCAGTAGCTAGCATAGGAGAAAAGTGCTTCACATATCTCTACAAAATTCATACAAGGAATAGAAAACAAATGTCTGACAATCATCAGTGGACAGGCAAACTCATTCTGGCTAAGTGCGAAAAAACCTTGCAGTAAGTAGGATGATGTCCAACCAAGAGGCAATAAACACTTGGCTGACAAACTCCCTTCTGCAAAATTTAGCCTTTCTTCCTAGATGTTGCGGAAGCCAAAAAAACAACAATGCTCGTAGGATAGCTACAACAAATCAATTTACTAGGTCCCTTGTTTTCATGGCTTGAGATCTTCAGACATAGCTGATGGTATGCAGTGCGTTGCAAGAATGTCTGGGCTAGCTGCTTTTGCAGTCTTTGTCCTAAGTACCACTATCTGCATAAAAGCGCACACATAAATGTAGGAGTGCGACAAGAGCATGCGCTGTGCATTCATATATAGATAAAAAGAGGGAAGCAAAACCTGTTCATATTCTAAATAAAATTTCAAAAATTCATCATCACAGTTCTCTACCATCTCAGCCAGGTTCCTTAAATTCTTCACAGGTTTACCATTAAATGCAAGGACCTACATAAGTACAAAAGATAGAAGGTATTCCTAAACGACAGAGGAAATTGAACTCCTGCAATCAAAAGTAGTTGCAACAGACTGATGATTCTAACCTGAGTGTTGACAATGTCCTCATATCCGATATTGATATCAGCCACAAGAACCTTCAAAAAAAAAAAAAAAACATGTTAGAAGAACGGATTAGCTGAATATGCCACTATAATAAGTAGCCACCATAATAAAGGCAAATGCCATGTGCATGCAAACACACAGAGAGGAGTCAGAGAGAGAGAGAAAGAAAGAACCTGAGACACCACAACAAGCTGTTCATCAGGTGATTGTGGCATTGAATGTAAGAGTTTGTCCAAAAGTTTTACTGGAGCTTCATATTCATAATCCTTCCCATACTGGAAACATGCAAATACAGCTGAGATTATTTGGAAACACGGCCACAAACTGCTAATTTTGTTGCTAACTTTTGAAAAAATCAAACTTGGTACTATCAAGTAATTGATGAGAAGCTGAAGTTCTACGTTTTTAAGTTCCTATTGTTACAGCACCATTGGAGATAAGCATGTCTGTTTTATTAGAATGACGTCAACAGTCAAAACACAATTTGACTAAACCAACATAAAATCATACTATAAAAAAAAAATCATTAAGGAACATAAAAGTTTGCTTGAAGTGAGAACATGTCATTCTTCTTCTGATCCATCTATTTCATGATTTAAAAAAAAATGTCTAAGAATGCACACAACAGGAAAACTAATGCGGTCAGAAACAGAATGTAGCAAAAGAAATTGGTAAACCATTAGATAAATTCCACTTCCTAAAGAATATGAAAAAGGAAGATGCAGCATTTAACTCACAAAAATCAACTCATCTAATTCAGAACATCTCTATCCCCAAACATTGCAGTATTAAGCATTTATTAAACAGCACAGACTAATTTAACTTCAATAGAAACAATCATTATCATCATCAGAGTCTTTATCTCAAGAGATTGGGATAGGCTATATGAACCAATATCTGAATTCACATTAGATCGTCCATATGTATTCTCCTCCTCCATAGATTCCTGTCCAAGACCATTTGCTCATCCAATTCTAAAGCCTCCATATCTTTCCAAACTACTTCCTTCCAAGTCTTTTTCGATCTTCCTCTAGTTTTAACCCTTCTCTCAACATCCATAGCTTCTATTCTTCTAACTGGAGCATCTACAGGTCTACGTCTTATGTGTCCAAACCAACGTAAACGATTTTCACACATCTTGTCTTCGATAGGTACCACTTCAACCATCTTACGAATATCATCATTTCTCATTCTATTCTTTCTTGTATATGCATATATTCACCGCAACATTCGTATTTCTGTTACACTCATCTTTTTTGTATGTAGCCTCTTAGTCGTCCAACATTTATTCACTACCATATAACAAAGTTGGTCTAACAACTGTCCTATAAAACTTACCTTTCAACCATATTGGAATTCCTTTATCGCACAACACACCTGTAGCCCTTCTCTACTTATTTCATCCAGACTGGATCCTATAGGTCACATCACCATCAATCTCTCCATCCATCTGTACTATCGATCCCAGATATCGAAAATGGTCCCGCTTAGGAACCGCCACCCCATCTAACATCACTACATCATGCTCTTCCACTCTGTTAGAACTTCAATAGAAACAATAATTCAGGAAATTCTTTGACAACCACCTAGACACCAAAGAATTTGAGGATGATTGGAACGGAAAAATTCATTTTCAGAGTATGTCCTAAAACCCCAACAATAAGAAGGGTGTAGAAATGTTTAGTTAGGATATTACAAACTACGTAAACAGTAAAACTGCAGGTTTTAAGAGAATATCCAATCCTCTAAGAGAGTAAACTACCAGAACCAAATTCACTTAGCTGACTGCCAGAACGGAGTAGTGCACTTTGCAAGCAAAATCCACCAGAAACATGCTTAATCAAACATGGATACATGTTGATGACCTTGACACTCCAAAACAGAACATGTACAATCATATAAGCCATATATAGAGCAATACTGAAAATAACAATAGATTAATAATATCAGCTTTTTGAGCATGCACCAAGGATCAATCATCCATTTTACAGCATCTAAGCCAGCAAAACATTCTTTAACGGGCTTCATACTTTATTATTGTGACAGCAGAGACACTAGGATTTTAACGTAAACAACATACCTCAGAACGTAAATATGGAACAGACACAGTTGTAAACACAAATCCTGCAATTATATAATATGAAGGAGGTCTGCCCTTGTTGTGTGCTGGAATAAGCCTTCTGTGCGATGCAAGATTAACGTTGAAATTTAGAATCTCAGAATCACGAAGAAGTTTAATTGTTGAACTGTCCCCAGTATATTTTTGTGAGACAAGGTAACTAAAACCTATGCGTTCTCCATGCCGAAAAGGAACTGATAGAACATCAATAATGGAAAACAAGTGCAACATCAGAAAAAAATGTGCAGAAGGGATTAAACAGATGAGAAAAAGAGAAAACTTGAATTTGCAGTTTTCCTTATGCAATACTAGATAGGGATTTTAGCTATTGTTAAAATTAAGAGCACTGTACAAGTGAACATTTCAGACATACTAACAACTCTGATTAGGACATCTAGTGCAGTTCAAAGATGTGGATATAGCAGCATAAATTAATAATCGGTTAATCCAGGAATTCATCTGTAAATGATTAACTAAAGGCCTCAGAAAGTTCTCCATTTAATGCGACCCTTACCTTTTTTTGGTTCAAATTGTTAACTTAAAAAGCATAAAGCTCTAGAAACAAACATTTTATAGTAATGATAAACTAACTATAAAGTACTGTTCAGGAAACACACCAACTTGTTTAGTTCAATATAATAATAACAGTTCACTATTACGACAACAATGATTAGCTCTTATAATAAACAATATAAGAAGTACGTGCATAAGAATATCAGCAAGCAAACACACAGCAGATACAGTACAAGTCTCTGTGCGATTGTATCTTGGTATCTATGCATAGATAAATAACACCTTACCTGTTCCATCATTGGCAATGTCAACCCCATCAAAGCTGAGCATAATATCCGATGACTTCAAAACCCCAGATTCCGGAGCTGTGGGATCAACTCTTCTGATTCGGACACCTTTCTGATCAGGTTTCATGCCCATTGCTGTACGTAAATCAGGATTTTCCATTTTCTGCCACTCAACCCCCAAAATTGGGAATCCTAGCATAATAATAGAGATCATGATACTTTAAGAAGGATGATAAATGCAGCATATAACACTTTCATCACACAATCATAAATTTAAGAATATGTTTACTAAAAAGTGCGATCTAAAAGACCCAAACTATATTACCAGTGTACGCTTGATTCTTTTCATAGTCATGGATGAAGTGCTGGATAACCGGTGTCGGAATCACATATCCTATATTTTCTACATCTTCATGTTTGAGTGACTGAAATGCAATGCCCACGCAATTGCCTTTATCATTGAAGGCAGGCCCACCCGAATTTCCAGAATTTATAGCAGCATCTATCTGCAAAAGAATCGTGGAGAATGGATAACAAGCGAAAACTTTTAATGGGTTAGCTATTGCAGATAAAAGAAATGCTAGAAAAGCAATCATGTAAACCTGCAAACCCAGAAGCTCTGTGGATCCGTGAACATAAGACAGGATTTCTATTCGTGATACAACTCCACTTGTTACAGAAATTGTATCTCCCCCAATTGGGTAACCAACAACCGTCACAGCATCTTGGAGTGCAGGCAATTCTCCAAATTCCACTGCTGACACTCCCTCCCAGAACTCATCGTCGTTAACCGTAAGCATTGCTGCAACACCACATAAACTGAATCATCCATTTGCCAAATAAAGAAAGAAAGCAATTATCTGAAGCCGTAGAGAAATCTACCAGATGCTCAATTAGTTTTACATCACACTTACTGATGTCCAAGCACCTCTCTCTTGAACATCAGTCCACACTATGAATGAGACGAGTTTAATTTCCTCTCCTATTCTCTCAGTGTATAAGAGTTTTTCATCTATCCTTTTTCTCCTTAACCATGCATCACTTCCACAGAAATTTACATTCAACTGTCATTAACCATAGGTCAGTCTTTTAAATTTCTACCTTGCATATGATGCTGACACAGAACACTAGCACTCTATTAGAAATGATAAAATATATCTTTCAAAACAAGAAACTTAATTCACATTTCCATCTCAGAATTACTAAAATAACTTTGTAATAATAACCAAGGAGGGAACAAAAATTGAGAGACCGAGAGCATTCGCCTCCTCAGTTCTCACATCCCAAAAAGCTTAATTAACGGTACATGCTTGGCAGGTATGGGCTAAAGAAACCTTTGCCACCCCTTCTCCACTTCAAGTAATTAGCAATTTTCTTTCCACAGAATACATGACAACAACCTCTTCCTTTTAGCCTGATAAAAAAAAATTTAGAAATGCAGTGTAATGATATTAGTTAGCAATAATTGGAATCACTGCAATATGATATATCATTATTCACTTGCATAGGGTATTTTTTTCACCATATTATTAGTGTGATTATTTAAGTTTCCTTCTACGCTGACATTATAACATGTTGAACCAAAGTATTGATAATTCTCTGTATCCGTTAAGAATAACATTGGATTATTAGCATTTATTAGAAATTTAGTTTATTTGAGAACTGAACATACCAATATCACATTCAGTTCCAATAGCAAGGACAGTAGCCAAGTACTTAGTATCAGACCCACGTTTCTTAAGTTTAACCTGAGTGTAATGTTCCACGGAATGCGCATTTGTTAAAACCCTTCTCCCTCCAATAACAAACCCACTACTACTCGAACTATACTGCCTTTTTCTCTGCCAAGGCAGAGAAAAATTTGGCTCCGTGTGAACGCAAAACACCTTTACTACTGCATCCATCGCCGGCACCACCCGATCCCCAACCGAATCTCCGCTCAATTCCCCTCCTCCTCCCCCTCCTCCTCCGATGACGTTGCCATTAGGAACACGGCGGCTAGGGGAGAGGATTGCAGGCGGTGGTTGTGGGGGTAGAGGCTCGTGGTTTTCGGGGAGTTTGGGGAGCTTTTTGGGACGACCACGAGGGCGGACAACGGTGGTAGTGGCGGCGGCGGAGGAGGTGGAGGGGATGATTTCGACGTTACTGACAGAGAAGACGTCATCTGACGCGGTGGCGGAGGATGGGAACTCTAGGGTTTCGGCGGGGCTTGGGTTTTTGGGTTTTCGGCCTCTTTTCATTTTGCCATCTCCCATTTAGGAAATTAAAAGGAAGGGTTTAAATAAGGAGAGAAGCTTTTGTTTGTTTAGGTTGGGAGTTTTAACCTTCAAGGGATCAAAGAAGGAAATGTTGCAGAGAAAGAGTACAGTGAGGAAGTATTGACTCTGACGAGGGAGAGATGGAAGGAAGAGAAAAGAATTGCAGTTGTTTGTTGGTTGATTGGTTGGTTGTCTGTCACTTAGTTCGGCCCTGTTGGCCTTTTAAGAATTGGGACAGACTGAGTTTATGGTTTGGACTTGTTTAACTTGTTTTGGGCTTAGCTATTTTTTATTTACAACGAAAGCTAAGATAAATATGATAATTAATGTATAAAATTTGTATTCATGTTATGTAAAATACGAAAATTTCATGTTAAAATTCATATAAACATATCAAATGCAATTCTTTTTTCACTTTAAATTTTAGCCTCTAGCACCTTCATGTGTTTTATTCTTTTCGATTTCATATCATATTATTATGTCGTATTTAAGATTGCCAAATCTAACTTCTAGTATGTAGAAAGAGAATGTAAACTCAAATATCCAAATCTTTCACACCTTAAGAAGCACCAATCTTAAGGCTTTGCTTGGCAAGAAGGATGAAAAGGGGTGAAGATAGAAAATTTGCTAATCTAATAGTTAAGTTACAAAATAGAAAAGTAGTTATGAAATCTAACAATTAGATTATCAAATTTTTCATCCCCATCCTTTCCATCCTTCCTACCAAACAAAGCCTAAAAGATTGCTCGCAACATTTTTTTTATGAATGTCAAAGCCTTAATATGCTTGGTAGGATGAAAAGAAAATTGAATAGATGGAAATTAAAGAGAGAGAAAATTAGGAAGATCACAAAAAAATATTTTTTTAGATAAGTGTGCTTAGTAAGAAAGATGAAAAAGTGAATGGAGAACATATTTTCTTTTTTTCTATTGTTGGGTAAAATTGAAAAGTGAAAAGAAAGAAAATAATAACAAAATGATTAAGGGTAATTTAATATTTTCACCTAGTTTAGTCACTTGAACCACTTTTTCTTTCTCATTCTCTCTCCAATTTGGAGAGATTGAATTTTGTGAGTAGGGAAAAAATCATTCATCCCTTCTTTTATTCATATTTTCTTTTTGTACTAAGCATTTTCAAAATTCATTATCTTTTTACTTTTCCCTCCACTTTCTTTTCTTGCACTTTTTAACCGTACCAAGCACAACCTATAAGTGGCAACAACATTAGAGACCATTAAATTGATGATTTCTCTGGTTGCCCAAAATGGTTGAAAACTCTATCAATTGCATGTTAAGTTTGCATTTTTTTAGTAGTTTTCTTAAAGAGAAAATATATATGGAACAACCCTTAAGGTATATGAAACCATGTTATGAAAACAAGTTGAGAAAGGATCATTATGGGCTTAAGAAAGCACCACGAGCACAGAATACTAGAATTGATGAGTATTTCCATGATAATGAGTTTGAGAAGCATCCTTACGAACATGCCTTCTATGTGAAGAAAACCACTTGTGGAGATGTACAATTTGTGGGTCTTAATATTGATTACTTGATTTTCACTAGAAACAATACAACTATGTTTGAGGAATTTAAGAAGAGTATGTTTCAAAAATTTGAGATGACAAATATTGGTTTGATGGCACACTTTCTTGGCATTGAGGTAGTGCAAAAGAATTATGAAATCTTTATTTTTCAAAGTGCATATGCAAAGGAGGTTCTTAAAATATTCAAAATGGAGTCTTCTAATGAAGTGAACACTCCCTTTGGTTGTGGCTTGGAGTTAAGGAAGAGTTTCGATGGTGGCAATTTGGATCTTACATATTTCAAGAGTTTAGTTGGAAGTCTATACTATCTCACTTGCACTAAACCTTACATTCTTTATAGAGTTGATTTGATTGCTAGATACATTGAGAAACTAGATCAATCACATCTTAATACGAGAAAGAAGATTCTAAGGTATTTCAAACCAACTATCAATGGTGGCTTGTTCTACTCTTATTGCAATGATTTGAAAATTGTTGGTTATTCAAATAGTGATTGAGTTAGAGATTTGAATGAAAGGAAGGGAACTTCTGGTTTTGCTTTCTTTGTTGGTGATTGTGCATTCACTTGATCGCCCAAGAAGCAACCTATTGTAACTTTATAAACTTATGAAGTAGAGTATGTGGCCGACCGTGCTATTTGGTTGAGAAATGTATTAAAGTATTTGGGGCTTATGCAAGAAAGGCCTCTAGAGATTTGTTGACAACCAATTAGCTATTGGTTTAACTAAGAATCCTATTTTTTATGATAGGAGCAAAGACATTGAAACTCACTATCATTTTATTAGAGAGCATGTGAAGAAAAAAGAAATTATGTTCGCGCATTACAAGTTTCAAGTCAAGATGCAGATATTTTTATCAAGTCATTGAAGATTGATGTATTTAAGAAGATGAAAGGAATGTTGGGAATGAAAAATGATAATTGGGTGTATGGGGATATTAAATTGTAAACCCAATTACATTAAATTGGTTATCTTTTATGTTTTTAGCCCATTTACTTTATATCTTATTGGACTTTTTTGTGTACCAAGTCTAAATATAAGCTCATTTGTAAAGCAAACAAAAGATACAAAAGGAGGAGGCTAGAACTTTTGTACAAAACAGAATACAAGAGGCAAAAGAGGGAAAGCAATAAGAAAAAAAAAAGTTCTTTTGTGTGGTGATGAAAGAGGCAAACTTTTGTGTAAGCATTTCTTATTCTACCTATATCAATATATTTTGATGCATTTAGAAGTGAAAAGATTGATATATAATTTTTGTTTACATGTTTGAATATATGTTGAGCTTAATGTTGGTTACGTGGGCAATTTGAAATTTGAGATTAGCTTATTGGAATTAGATTTGTATTTGGAAGTTGTGCTGAAAATTTGTGTGTATTGGGTTGAAAAGTGTGCTAAAGAGTTCCATTTTACATTCAGTATGGCACTGGCTTTTGACAGTTATTATTTCTTGAAGCAAATTTGATAACTGCACTATCTTAGTTCTTAAACTTGTTTTGACGACTTTCTGTGGGACAAGAGGATTACAATAGACTAAGGCCGTTGAGCTACAGAGTGGCAGATGTCTTTGTCTTAGTTTTCTCCTTAGTTAGTCGAGCAAGCGACGAGAATGTACTGAAAAAGGTGAATTATCCTGGATTTTGAATTTCTTTGAACAATTGTGATGTGTTACGTTATGTTCTGCAATTATCTGATACAATAATTTGTTTGACAGTGGATCCCTGAACTTCAACGTTATGCCTCTGGACCTCTGGTGTCTCTGTGGAACCAAATTGAGTAAGTTGGCAACCACATTGTTAGCATTATCAAACCTCGGTAAGTGGGATCTGATGTCATGTGAATGATTGATCCTAGAATTAGCATTTTAAAGAAAACTTTTGAAGTTGATAGTTTTTATTGTTTTGATCTAACAATGATCATGCCCATCAAGAAACTAAATGCAAAATTTAAGGCATGTAGAAATCAGTGAATAGTAGTCAAATGCGTATAAAAGAAAACCGATTACTTCACTATCAAGTTTAGAATTAGTGTGGCACTTCTTTTCTCCATTTATTTCATTCTTGGAAAAAAGATGAGTGTTCATAGTGCATGCCGATATGCCTGATGAATTTTCTGCTTTATTTAGTTGTTGGATATTTTAAATTCTGCTGGATACACAACTTCTCCAGTTATTACCAAAGGGACAGTTTACTGCTTTCATGTAGAAATAAAAATGGTAGGCTCTCGCATCTAAAAGAATTACTATTCATCTATTCTCTATCAACAAGTGGTTGGAAGAAGTAAAAGTGAACTTCTTCTCCAAATATTTGAACATGATTCGAATTTTGGAATCGCCACTGTTGAAAGAGTTTTAACGTTTACCACTCTTTGAGTCTAATAAGATTAATTTCAGATCGTAAAAGAGATCAAGATAGATGCGATTACAAAAAAAACTATTCATCTACTCTCTATTAATGACATCGAAAGACTTGGGTCTCTCAAGGACAACATGAAGGAGCTCTTGGTAGCATTGGTTTATAAACATGAACTCATTCTTCTGAACTTGGAATGCATCATTTCATTTAATTGATTATAATTGATTATAAAGACCCTATTTCAAACTTCTCTTTGGAACCTTTGTGATTCCGGTGCATTTGAATTTGTATTTAACATTTTTTGAATTTTAAGGCGCTTTATAGCTGGGCTCAATCTTGAATAGCTCAGATATGAGTCTGGACATCATCAACATTCAGCAGTCAGCAATAAGAATTCTCTTATAAATTGAATCTATTGTGCATGCTAAATACATATTTGTGCTTCATTATTCTTTCATTGTTATAGCTGTTGGAGCCATTGCTACTATTCTGCAAAATCAAATAGAAGTGATGACAATTTCTTAGTACTTGCTAGTTGATTGTGGGGCTTAGGGTCTGTTTGGCCTAGCTGGAGCTGTTGTAAAAAGTGCTACTTGAGTAGAGCTTTTTTAAAAGTGCTGTTAAGAGAAATTAAATTAGTGTTTGGCAAACATAGTATAAAAGTACTGTAGAATGTTGAAAACTATTTACTAAAATTTTTATATATTTTTGATAAATGAAAAAAATAAAATAATAAACTTTATTAAATTAAATCACAAGTTTTTAAGTGAAAAAAAACTAAATAAAATTTTTTGTTAATTAAAATTAAACAAATGAAATAAATATAAAAATGGGACAAAATAAATAAATTATTGTGAAATAATATGAATCCTCTTTTGTAATTTTGTAAATTATTGAAAAACAAAATGAAAATGTAAAAATTTCACTAAATATTTATTATCAATAGTAGCACTTCTCGGAAAAGCTTCAATTTATAGCTTCATCAAAAAGCTCAAATCTGCTTTCCGTATAAGTTAAAATTTTTAAAAATTTTAAAGCCAAACACTTGGCTTCTGCTTATAAAGTAGATAAGCTCTTCCATAAGCTAGGCCAAACATGCACTTAAGTAGTTATATTGCATTCCTTGCTTTTGTTCAACGTATTTTGTGTCAATATCTATGCTTTCTACTGAAAAATTATTATGACTACTCGTCAAAATTTACCGTCCCAAATTTGTCTACCCTTGTATTTTGTTTTTTAGGCTTTCTGTTACCATGCATGAAAAAAAAAAAAAGAAGTTATGCAACGTGGTCGGTTGGCATCTCGACGTTGTCGTGGCCATGCAAAGCATAACATGGTACTAACAATTATTTTCTTTTGTGTGCAAAATTGAAATGCAACATTTTTAAAAGTTGAGTACATTAATGCCCGCTCTGAATGAAACAGTTGACGTTTCCTCTCTCCGTTTGGCTGCCCAGCCGACCTCCGTGAAGCAGAGGTCAGTGTCCCGTTCAGAAAACAGATTGGTTTGTCAGATGAATTGGATTTCCGAAGGCTGAGTGAAAACTCCATTTGGTTGGACTTGGGTTATATGCTTGGTATTGAAGAGTAGGCAAGCCATTGCATTTGCATGGAAAGGATTTTAGAGATGATATTCCAATGCAAGCACTTGACCAAATGATGAAAAGAACTTCCTCTTCGAACAATTTTCTGTTTCCTTAATAAGTTCGGGATATTCCACAAAAGAAACACAACAAACAACAGCGTCCAGCCGACAAAACTCAGAAATGTCCAAGTTTCACATAGCCAGCAGGTCGAATCGAAAATTCTAATGGCAATTACATGACACGCTGTGCGTCATATACGGCATGAACTATATCATTATTGCTTCCTGTCAGATGTAGTAATAATAATAAAAATATATGAAACGAGCAATAGAAAGTTCGTGTGAATTTGCCAACTGCTGACCACAAGGTCCAGAATTCAGAATATAAACAAGGCTTGGCTTCTTATACCGTTTAACCAACCTACTTCAATGAACAGGAAAATCAAGGCTTGGAAGGATGAATGACATTGTTTCGACTGGTCATCACGTGGGCCAATAGAGGTGAAAGTGCAACGGCAAACTTCAATGCAGTCTCAGTGCCCAATACCTTATAAGATCATTGATGATAGCAAAGGTTGGCAGGAATTAAAACTGTTCCAGATAAACTACAATTAGAGTTGATAAATTAAATAACATAAGAATACAACTTCAACTAGAGCAACTAAGCCATGCCATGTCAGAAAAGGTTTCTGTATCAAAATTCGGTGACCACTTTAACTGGGAAAAAAATTAAAAAGTAAAAAGAAAAATGCAGGAAAGATATGCACTAAAAACCAATTTGGGCACCGATTTCTAATGTCTGGGTAACATTGCGCATGATTTCCAACAGTTATAATATCTACAAAGGGGAAATTGATCAGCATCCAGAACAAATTTAAGGAACAAATGGCTTGAAAACCCCGAACAGATTCTTTTACGATACAGTTGATACAGCAAAAAGGTGGGGGTCGGAGACTAAGAACAACATCAAATGGCTCACTTACCACCCATCCTCCAAGAGCATACAGGTTAGATGATCTCTGGGGGTTAGCCAATGCCCGTCCTTGAAGAACTGGAATTGAAATAAACATAAATGTCAGAAAATATCCATAATTCTAATATTGTTTCTCTCCCCCTTGCCATCAACAGTGGCGTACTGAAGTAGCAAAACGGGGAAGTAAAAATAGAGGACTTGCCAAAAGAAGCTTAGAAGAAACATGACTTACAAACTTTCATGGGTCACCAGATTGTGACATTTAAGGATTCCTACTGCCATGATGATTGCTTGTATCCATCCCATCCTCCCTCAGGCTCCTTTCTTTTCAAAATGCCACCTGGCACCTGGTACATTCTTGCTTGCTCCTCTGCCAGGGCCTGCGAACTGGCAACAGACAGTTGCCTAGAAGCAAGAGGTGTTGTCTCATCTCTTCCTTCAATGTCCAGGCCTCCAGGACCAGCATTTAAGTCTAGACCTTGCCTTCCCCATTTCCTACCACTCTCAGCACCACTATTGTTACTACCATCTTGAAGGCTAACAACATAGGGCCTTGGGTAATGGGACGGAACAGCACCAGCAGTTCCTAACAATTGCGAATGGACTGGGGGGAAACAAAGCCTTCCACCAGGAGATGAATCGACATAAGTTGTTGAACCACCAGAGAAGCTGGTTGAGTGAAGAGTAAAAGCTGTTCCAAAGGAGAACAATTGGAAAGGAGAAGACAGGGGCACTGCTGGTGAAGATGATAACACAGGCCCTCTATAGACATCAGGATTAAAAGGGGTGGCAGCAGTAGGGGGGCCCAACACCCTTTGTGGTCCACCAGTTGCAACTATTGGAAAAGGCTGCTCTCTATCAGGCAATATTGATGGAATTGTGACAGCCGAGTATGTGTTCCCTGGAGGAAACCATGATGAAAAATTTGCCATCTCGGTATTGTTTATCCGCAGGCTGGAAACCAGTGGCTGAGATGGCATGTTGCTGCTTCTATTATGCTGGCTAAATAGTGATGGTTCAACACTTACATCATCAACAGCAGGTCCATTGTTCAAATCAAAGTCTCTGCGGACACTTGCCTCACCGTTAAGAATCCCACCTGATGATGATTTCATGGGCTGCATAGGGACATCCGGCCTACAACTATTGCCAGTTGAGTGATTACCCAAATCAGCCGGCTCATCAACTCTATTCAAATCAAGATCAAGTCCCCCAGAGGAGCGAATGGGTGCAGAACCCATCAACCCACATGTTAAATCACGGTTACTCGTAAGGTCTGGCACAGAGTCTGTGCCCTGAGCAGAACTTCGGGATGCTACATCCTCAAGGACTCTCTCATCAGGTACATTCAAATCAATATCCAATGGAGGACGACTTTGCTTTCCGGTAGTAGCATCAGACGTGGAAGCATTACTTGTACCCAGGGGCATATCCAGAGTCCTTCTGGGTTCAGCTGGCCTAAACGCACTTGTGGCTGCAGATCCCTTCCAGCCAAGTGCCCCTTTAGTCCTCAGCAGATCATCTGGGGGAAGAAAGGGCCCTTTTGCCGCAGCAGCTACAGTAATCAAAGCAGGAAGACTGCTAGACACGGAAGGAACAGGGATAGGCAATTGGCTAATTAATACAGGAGCCGGACATCCCGTTGTCAAGTTACTCGGTTCCCCAAATTTTCCCTCATCTGCCATAAAGCCTTCATTCAAGTCAAATTCTACTTTTGCATCTGTATCTATACCACCTGTAGCAGGAGCATCTGTAGCGGTTGATGTCGGCTCTTCCGCTTCATCTGCTTCTGAACCAGCAGACTTAGATCCCCTTGGCCGCATAGGTTGTTCTGTTTCCATTACTGTGGGTGATGCCTTACAGGGAGATGGTCCATCGCGAGGTTCATGACCCTCACTACCATATAAATTCTCCCCCAAGTGCTCACTTTTCTGGGCACTGTCAGCTGAACCAACAACAGATACAATTAATTACCAATTTTAATGATGAATAAATATTAAATGCAAAAAAAAAAGAGTTTAAATAATATGTACTTCAAATTTAATTAAGACATCAATAAGTGAAGCATTACTTTCCCATTCATGTTTTTTCTTCTCACTGTGATTGGCATGTATACGTGCATCAGTCTCAGCATCCTTCTCAGCCTTCACTCCATCAACATTTTCCAAAACTGTATTTTTAGTAGAACCAGGAAGCAATGCTTCTTTATCTGTTCCTTTGGTGGAATGTACAATAACAGCTGGTGACTTCTGCAGAGCCTGTGAACTTCTGTCCAAAACTTCTGGGACATTTGTCTTATTCTCAGCGTCAACTTCGATAGAAGGTACAGATGAAGATTCTTCAACCACTTCTTTCTCAACCTTTACAACTGGATCAATGACCTTATCTTCATTTACCGCAGAAGTGCTCCCTTTTTGTTTAGAATCCAAACTATCGTCATCATCCACCCCACCAGCCTTTTTCTCCAGATGCTCTTTGGAATCTCCAATATCAGTGGTCTTCTCCACACTGATTTCAGAGGGCAAATTAACTAAAGAAGCCGTTATAACTTCCTTTAATTTACCATTTTCAAGACATGGGTCTGCATTCTGTGGCAAACCTGTACTTGAAGTTAAATGCTCATTCAGCTCTCCAGATTTTTCTTGAGAGGAACCAGTCCTGCTGTCTGCATTCTTAGCCATTGAATTACCAACAACATCCTGCTTCAGATTCTCATCATCTGCACTCTCAACAGACTGATTTCGATCTCGAACAACGTCGTCCCCAGTAGAAGGTTTTAGTTTTGTATCATTGCCTGTGAATGAGTGCTCAACAACAGGTTTATTTCTTTGTGGAGAATCAGTCAGCAAAGCCACATCTGACTTGGAAATCTCTTCAGTAGCCACACTAGCAAGCAAATTCATTCCAGCATCATCCCCAACCGGCATGCACACATTTGCTTCAGAGTACTTGACACAACTATCAATCAGAGCATTTATGGAGCTGAAAGATGCGTCCTGCAGTTTCCCTGATTTAAGTTCGTTTCCAGAAGATGAGGAAGCAGTTTTTGTAACTTCAGTTGTTTTCCTAGCATCTTCTCCACTCCTACAGTTTTCTTCATCTGGAACAGCTATGGGTGAACCATCTCCCTCGTCAGATGCAGTCAGCACATCTTTGAAGTCATTGCTTTGCCAAGATTCAGTATTCACATCAGTGATAACATTTGCCCGGTAAGTATCACTCTTCTCCTTCATGTTACGATCTAATTGTTCATGCTTCTCTGAAAGCACAGGAGAAGAAGCTCTGCTGTTCATGACCGAATGATCTTCAAGAGATCCTCCACTGGCACTTTGTGCTGGACTTCGACCTCGATTTGGTATCTTAACAATGAACTTATGACTATTACCCTCAGCCATAGGAGCATCTGAAGCCTTTTCACAAGTTAAACCAGACTGTGATATTTTTTCTGTAGCAGAATTTCTGTGCATAGAAGAATTTTTGCCCGATCCATTTTCTCTTTGAACTCCTGATGGCCCTGGGAAACCATTAATGGATTTCCGGTTCCGCGAAGAATTACCTGAGATTTTAGTCACCATTCCAGAACCAGCTGCAACACTTTTTGCATCTTCTTTTACAGAAACTCCCCCAGTCTTCGCATGATCACTAGAACAAGACTGACTGTTGTTGTGGGACTGACTAGAACTGCTGCTTTTCTCATCCCTTGCAGTTGTTTGAGGGTCGGAGGTGCCAACAACAGTAGCATTTCGTGTCTGCACATCTTTTAAGTTTGTACCGGTTGAAGCAGGCGATGTTGCTGCCTTCATAGATCCCGGTGATGCAGAAGCAGACTTTGTTGCAGTTTCTCCTTGAGCAAGCTTAACTGAACCAGTTTTAGAGGCAGAAAGTTGAGTTACTGAACTCTTCACGGCAACATCAGATGATCCAGAGTGCTTGCTTCCACTGTGAGAAACTTCCGGAAGACGATGTCTTGCAGACCAGGGAACAGCCTGACTTGAACCAGACTTAGCATCCATCTCAGCCTCAACTCGTTTTTTCCATGTATCAACTAAACTCCTTGCTTTCTTCTGTATTTCTATATTCTTATGACTACGCAAATGATTCACAGACTTGCCAATGTTACACATCTGTAGAGCTGTAAGATTTACAGGTAGCTTATCAAGTGCTCGCAATAAGGTTAAAAGAAAATCATCAACTGATCTATCATCCTTGGAGCCACTACCATCACCAATCTTCCCTTTGTGGACTTCCTGGAGCCATTCATCAAAAACAGGCAACCCTCTGAGCTGAACAAAACGACTAAGACAGTCAAACTTGTCTGTAGCTGCTATCACACCAGCAAGCATTGACCGGCTCACCAAGTCTATTTTCTTCTCATTTCTCTCGGGCACCATGAGCTGAACCAATTTCTCAACTCCTTCAGAATCTTCTAGTCCCCCTTTTTCAGTGATTTTTGCAATCTCAGATTTTAAATTAATTTCTGGTCTACCATAACCAGAATCCCCATCATCCATTTTACTAGTACGTTCACGTTTGACAGGCTCGGGGCCTTGATCGCCACGATCCCTTTTCTTTCCCTTACCTTGAGAAGGAAATGAGGAAGCACTGTTATGTACACTATCAGAACCAGGTTTTAACTGTGATGTTGATGTTGGACCATTCATTGGCTTTGGAGAACGGCCACCTGGCTGCACTGTTGCATGCATTTCTAAACGCGTCTTATATAATAGCTGATCTACTTCTTCTTGTCGTTCCTGTTAACAAAAAAGATATCAACTATAAAGATTCAAATTTTGACTAAATTAGACATCAGCAAGAGCATCTAGAAACTCACATTAATATAATCTTGATCAGTTAACCACCATAAACACTTGTTTGTAATGTCATAAACTCGCCGACACACAAATGAGCAAATCCCTGACGGAAGTTCAATGTCTTTAGGGAGGAATGCAACTTTACACGGAT
Source organism: Heritiera fomes (assembly GCA_032173925.1). Lineage (NCBI taxonomy): Eukaryota > Viridiplantae > Streptophyta > Magnoliopsida > Malvales > Malvaceae > Heritiera > Heritiera fomes. Next base: position 7,553,432 of record JAPDPM010000022.1, on the reverse strand, counting down.
GGAGTAATGATGCAGCAGGAATCTCATCCTTATGAAAGGAATAAAAGATTTCGTTTGGCGCAGCTTCCAAAAGGATGCCTTTGCCAAGTTTTACTTCAGCAGGTCGATAAAGCCAATTCACACCCAACTTTAACTTATTTTCTTTACTAGCAGTCAGACAACGAATTATTCCAATGAAAGGTGGAGAACCTTCGGGCGGTTTGAAGAGAGCACAGTCACCAACACTGATCTTGCGTCCATCCTATTGGGAGGAAACCAGGTATGTAAATTTTATCAATGAGAATATATGAACAATTTGTATGAAAAAATAAAGCTTGATCAGCAGCCAAAACTGGCGTAAATCATTTATTTTAAAAGCATCAAAAACTAAGCTTCATGGACTAAGCAACCTAACTGCAGTGGAAATGGTAATTGAATACAGACAGAGGGCCAGCGACTAGCAAATTCTTCAACCAGTCAGATCTTATAGGGACTCCAATAATCCTACTTAATTAGATAAGAAGGCCCCCCTGAGATGCATATGTGCATATAAATATGCATATACTCTGAGATGCATATGTTCATATAAATATGCACATACTCTGACATGCATACATGCATATAAATATGCGTATAATGACATATAGAGTATGATTATGTAAATCAACAATAATACAATATAAGAGCAAATTAAACAAATTATTCCTAGGTCACCAGACTGCGTTAACAGAAAAAAGTTATAAGAATTCGTTATGTTCAAAGATTGCTATACTCAAATCTTAGAAACTTACATATGACCAGTCAAGGAAAACTTGGCATTTCTCATACTGAAAGCGTGATATTTATATCACAAACTCCTTAGTAAATTCATGGATATACTTAACGTGTGGCATCAACAGAAGTTATTATCAAATATGGCTCCTCTGAAGATGTTGATACATTTCTCTAGACTAAATTTTAGTCATATCATATGCTATTATACGCTAGAAAAACGATACGACTGCTTACATTCCCATACAACTTTACCAGAGAACATACCAGTCATTAAAAAATCAAGTACCTTCTCAGTCATATACAAGTTAAAACATGATTATAAATGGGAATACCCGTATACTCGTTTTATATAATACAACTTTTTGCCTATAACAGGATGCATTACAAGACTTACAGGAAAAGAACTTAAAAAACGGCAGCAAATAATTAATTAAGATGCAAAAAATGCTTTTACTGCATCCACGAACATCTATTGGAGCAATAACACCCTGCAAACTACATATAACACAGCCAGCATATCCTTCAAATTGAAAGTTCTGGAAAAAAATCTTCTTAAGAACAAATTTGTTACTAGTAACATTTAAGAAAGTGAAACCTGCTGCCTAGATCAATCTACCACAAGTAAAACTATATTATCTTCCTTTCTGATTCCTCGGTAATAAAAGTGTATCTACCTCTAGTAAGTGTAATATATCTTTACAATTTCCAATTTGACTAAATCACTTCATCATTCAAGCTGTTCAAAATATAGGAAAGATTTCCAATATTTAGAATAATCACCCAGTTTACTTCTCTACCTCCAAAATGATGAAGGAGAAACTATTTCCTTATTGAGCAATTTCACAGTTCGAGCTCTTCCAAAATTGGGATGTTTTCCAATATTATGAAAAATCAATAATGCTGGTGATAAATTCTTCTTATCATTCTTGAAAGTAGGCAAAGTCTGACAATTCAGGTGCATTTACATTGATCGTCTAGAATACAAATATTTCTATCTTCTCAAAAACACTTTCAGTCTGGAATTGCCTTCTGCTTGGATGAAGAAAAAACACCCCATGACATGCTAAGCAACTATTCCAACAGAACTTCAGAAAAGTCAGAAGCACCATTTCATCTGTAGAATAGATTATAGTGGAGGAAAAGAAGAATCATTCTTGTATCACAATTTTGCACAGAAAAAGTTAGTTTATGACAAAATGGAAATTGGCCCAAGGAAACATACACTTCCCAATCTTACCCAACTTATTATGGAGTACAACAGCTTCCCAAACCCGCAACACTACATGAACCACAAAATCAAGCCAAAAGGTCTTACGCATATACCTCAGCAAAACAATCTACCCAAAACATCAAAAGTTAAATGCTTTTGATCCAAAATTTAAAAATTTCCTCGTTCCCTGAATTTTACTCCAAACGAGCTAAACAAATCATCCACAAATTGCAAAAACTAAGCCAATAAAATCCACGAAAACCAGGACTATTTCCACACTTCACCCATCAATCAAGCGACCACCTCAAAATTCCCAGGCAAAATCGAATCTATTACTTCTTTTCCCCAAATCAATAAGCTAAAACCCCTCTCATCAAATCACCTGACAAAACAAACTAACAAACAAAACAAGCAAACAAAAAGAAAAACCTAGGAAATAAAAGAAAATCAAGTCAGTGAAATCAAAAAGTAAAAAAATGTTTAAAAAAGTTATACCTTTGAAAAGGAATTAACAGTAGATGAAGAAGAAGAAGAGGGAGAAGCACCACCATCACCACTCAGAACCGCCGTTGCACGTGTAGGGACTGTCCACATGTGCCGTGCCTTTTTCCTCTCCTCACCTCCTCCCCTCCCATGCATAGCCTTGCATTTTCCCCTTCGAGTACCATCAATCCACCCTCCTAATTTCTATCTTGTTTCCCGTCTTTAATTCCCCACCCCCTTCTTTCAGCAATTCCAAACCCTAGATCCACCCAAAACCCTACCTTTCAACATCTCCTAAAGTATCCCCTTAACCAAACCTAATTTCCCCAATCACAAACACAATCCCTAATTCCCTTCGATCGCGCTTTTCCCGTTTACCCGATCTAAGTCAATCTCAGATCCATCCACCGCGTTCGATTTCTTAAGCCGCCTTTCGATCTACAGAATAATTAATAAAAAAACGAAGAGAGAGAAAATCGAGAGAGAGAAAATTTAGCTCGATTTTTAGAAAGAGAGACAGAGAAAAATTTTCCAAGAGAGAGAAAAAGCGAGAGAGACGGCAAAAGGAAAGGTGTACTTGGGTACATGGTAGGGCAGAGCGGGCAAGGGGCTGGGCAGATCGGGCAGTGCGGGCAAGTTCTTAACATGGGCAAGATAAATGCACCGGGCTGTGAGGGAAATGAAATGACGTGTGTGGGATTCTGGAACGGGATTGGACTAGGTTTGAGATTAAAGGTGTTGACTGTTGGGTTTTTGCGGAAGGGAAACGTTTGACTTTGATTTTTATTTTGTGCAACGTGGCATGCGGTTTTCAACGGCAGCTAAATTAAGGTTTTGGTTTTATGTGATTTTTTAGGTGGGTTTTTTCGGAGAGGGTTTGATAACGTTACCCATGGAGGCAGGTAATTGGGGTGATGTTTGAGGGTAAAGTGGTAAATGCAGATTAAGAGAGTGCAATTTCACTTGAGGGATTGAAGAAATTAAGGTTGTCCTGGGTTGTTCCAACACACATTACCATAAAGTAAGAAAAGCAGTGATGTAAAATGGGTTCAGTTTCTGCCAACCAATGCTTTTTTTTTTCCTGAATAAGCACGAGGCATTTGTTTCACGTTTTGTTTTTCCCTTTCTTTTTGTTTTGCTAATATTTTATTTTTTATTTTGAAAACAAAAAAAATCATTATTCCTATTGCTGTTTGGGATTTCCAAATCCTTCGTCTGTCATTCCCTTTCCATGTTTTCGCTATTGCTTTCCTTTTCAATTCTCCTTTCCATGATCTAGTCATATACAATACAAATCTTTCCTTGTACCATAATAATCTCTACCCCAATTTCATGATATGATTTTATTTTATTTAGTACAACAGTGAATTTTATAAATTTCACGTCATTTGGTTATGATATGGCAAAGTCCATCTACGTTGGGCTAGGCTCAAAAACGTCATCAATCACCACGTGGCAAAGAATCAGCGGGTCAAGTGGCATTAGGCTATAGAACTCAAAGCTGCATCACTATGCCTATCGCTAGGCAACAGACTTCAAGTCTGTCGCCTGCAATCATAAGGCGACATGTGGCGCATGACTCCGGCTACTGCTAGCGTCAGGGTCGTGTCGCCACGCCATACCCGTCTACGACACGTGGCGCTATATTCAGCTCCCGCTACGTGACAGACCTCTCACGCCACAACGTGCCCGCAATATGGGTCTCTTGCTGGTGACAGGGCTTGATTTCTCCCGGTTTTCGAAGAACTTGTGTTATATCGGGACACAAACTCTCAACAAGGAATGGATTTATCCTCAAATAATTAACCTAGAATATTGGGCTATAAATAGGCCCCAGGTACAATTTTACTCTCTAATTTTTGATGACTGGCTTTTACGCTTCCCAATACTGAAGAACTTTCTGCTGACTTAAGCATCGGAGTGTCTACGCAGGGAACCACCCCTGCGTCTCTCTGACTTTTCTTGTTTTACAGAAGCTTCTTGGAGACACGTGGAGACTAAGTACGAACATCGACGTCAGCATACCTTCATTGTTGTTTTGTGCAACAACAATTGGCGTCGTCTGTGGGAAACGTATAAAAAGCCAATTGAGATTTTCTAAGATTATGAGAACAAGATCGACAAACGTAAGGGCCAGAAGTGAGGAAAACTCTGTGAGCTCCCCTGAACAACAGATTCGCCAGACAAACCAGGTGAACAGGGAGGAAGAAAGAATTATTGTGTCGGTGGTAGAATTCGAGGCTCTGAGGCGACAGAGTGAAGAAACTACCCAGGCGCTACGAGCCATGGTGGATCTGTTCCAAGGAGTTCTCCCGACATTAGATCTACCGCCTGCCGTACAGAAATTGGTAGGAGGAACAAATAGAGGTGTCCCGCCGCAAGTGTTTGGGCGACAGGAGGACACGACAGCGGCAGACCCCTCTCGTCGGCGAGAGGTTCCCCCTGTGGAAGAGCCTAACATTCATCAGCGTGCGGCAGGACAGGGGAGCGGGAGGCCTGTCGCAGACACCCAGCGAGAGACTGGGGAAGTAGCAGGTTTAGAGCCTACGACAGAGGTCATGCGACAGATTCCACATGTAGGGCGGCAGATGTCTGGGTGACAGGACGTTGACCAGGCGACAGGGTCTACCGCCCACCACCATGACTTGTCAAATTTTGATGATGCGAACTTAGACCATGGTATTGGAGGTGCTAGAAAGAACGGTGTCGAAGATCAAAGCACTTGGGGAACTGGGTCGGAGTTTGACCTCACTTGGTGCACGCAAATGGTACGGACAAACGCACCTCAAGCTAAAGGCAAGGAAGTAGTCGGAGACCTACCTAATTCGTCTCATGCCCGAAATCAGCTCGCTCCCCCGTGGACATGAAGAAGATGATAGAACAGGTACTGGAAGAGAAAAAGTTAGTGTCCACAGAAGAGAGCCAGAGGAGAATAATACCGTTCTGCACGACCATCATGCAAAAACCTCTGCCCCAAAGTTCAAAATGTCGCAAATGACCGCATACACCGGAAAGATGGACCCCTACGACCATATGCAAAACTATGAGGCTCTAATGTTGTTACATGGATGGGAAGATGATATAATGTGTAGGGCCTTTTCATTAACTCTGTCCGGACATGTGATGAAATGGTTTAATAACCTGCCTGAAGGGTCCATTATCTCTTTTGACCAACTACGAAGCGAATTTCTCAAGGCGTTTGCAGTGAATAGTTAGAGAAGGAAGGAACCGACCTATTTGCTCACTATTAAGCAGGGAGCTAAGGAGTCATTGAAAAGGTATCTGGATCGATTCAGAGATGCTACTTTGGAGGTGCGAGATCTGCAAGTCGGTATAGCCGTGGTAGCCATGTTACAAGGGACAAGGTCTGAGAAATTGCAAGAATCTCTGTCGCTAGACCAGCCAACTACCATCTCAGACCTGCTTTCCCGCGCACATAAGTATGTAACCCGGGAGGAAGTAATGAAAATTGTGGCGATAGGAGAATCCAAGGATGGAAAGAAACGAAGAAGAGAGGTCACTGAAGCATCTTCTAGCAACCTGAGAAAGTTTGAGAAAGCTCCTGCACTAAAATACAATTCCTATACCCTACTCACTAAATCTCGGGCTTCAGTGTTAGCAGCTATTGAAGGATCAGGGCTTATACAGACTTTAAAGAAGGCGTCAGGGAATTTGGGTCGTGATTTAAGGTCGTACTACGATTACCACTCAGCGCATAGGCACACGACCGAGAAGTGTAGGGAGTTGATGAATCAGCTAGAAAAGCTAGCGCGAGAGGGAAAAATAAATTGTTTCATGTGGAGAGGTGACAGAAACAACTATCCTACGCGAAACAGAGGAAATCAATTTAGAGACAGAAGAGGTGAAAACAGGGGACCTGTAAAGCGAAATGAAGGTGATAGAAGAGATAATTGAAGGACAGAAGGAATGAATCGAGAGGAAGATAATGAACCCACAAGGCCAGCTATTAACGTAATATCCGGAGGTGAGTCATTAGCTGGTGCATCTTCCTCATCTCGAAAATCTTATGCCCGACAGGCTCACCAAATCAACTCGGTGATGGGGGCAAAGCAGGATGAGGAACCCATTATTTTTACACCAGCCGATAGAGGGGATGTAGTGGTTCCTCATGATGACCCGATGGTGATTACAGCGGTGGTTGCAAAGCACCCAGTGAGTCGAATCTTGGTTGATAATGGAAGTTCAGTGAACTTAATCTGTTGGAACTGCTTCGAGAGGATGAATATCACGAAGAACAGGTTGAAACCAGTGCCTACACCCTTATACGGTTTCTCTGGAGAGAAGGTAAAGGTAGCAGGCGGCATTCAGCTACCTGTTATAATGGGGGAGAGCCCAAAAGATGTCATCCAACAAGCGTTGTTTATGGTGGTAAGATCAACATCTGTGGCTTACAATATGATCTTCGGGCAGCCATTGTTAAATGACATGAGAGCGGTGATACATCCCTGCTATTTGTTAGTGAAGTTTCCAACTCCCCACAGTGTTGGACAAGTGAGGGGAGACCAAAAGAAAGCCAGGATGTGTAATGTTGCATCCACCACGTGTAAGAGGATTCAGAGAAAGGAAACCCTTACAATTGAAGAAAAGCCTAAGTCAAAACCTGATGAGGAGATGGAGGCCATCTGGTTGAATGAGAAAGATGAATAAAGAATGGTGTACGTGTGGAGCCAGTTGCCTGGAGAAGTGAAAGAGGAAATAATCTGATTCCTAAAAGAGAATAGTGATGTGTTCGCATGGACCCCAGCCGATATGCCTGGAATTAACCCTGAAGTTGTTTGTCATTGGTTGAACGTAGTCTCGGGGGCAAAGCCGATAAAACAAAAGAAGAGGAATTTCGCTCCAGAGAGGCAACAGGCAATAAACGAAGAAATTTTGAAGTTGTTGCAAGCGAAATTCATTAGGGAAGTTAACTATCCAGAGTGGTTGGCTAACGTTGTGATGGTGAAGAAACCCAACGAGAAATGGAGAATGTGTGTGGACTTCACGGATCTGAACAAAGCTTGTCCTAAGGATTCATATCCACTACCCCGAATTGACAAGTTGGTAGATGAAACTTGTGGGTATGAATTGCTTAGTTTCTTGGATGCCTTTTCGGGGTACCACCAAATTATGATGCATCCAGACGATGAGGAGAAGACTTCGTTCATTACTGATAGTCGGACATATTGCTATCGAGTAATGCCATTCGGTTTGAAAAATGCCAGGGCAACCTACCAGGGCATGGTAAATAAGGTGTTCCAAGACTTGTTGGGCAACATCATTGAAGCTTATGTTGATGATATGATCATCAAAAGCCGACAGGGAGAATCACATGCTGAGAAAAATGACTAAGGTATTCAATGTGCTGCGACAGTACGAGATGAAATTAAATCCCGATAAATGCTCATTCGAGGTGAGATCTGGAAAGTTCTTAGGATTCATGATTACTAATCGAGGGATAGAGGCTAATCCCGAGAAAGTTCAAGTTATTTTGGACATGAGGCCACCCAATACTGTAAGAGAAGTCCAAAGGCTAACATGGAGGATAGTAGCCTTGAGTCGTTTCTTGTCCAAATCGGCTGAAAGGAGTCTACCATTTTTCAAGGCGATAAAGGCAGGAAAGAACTTCAAGTGGACGGAAGAGTGCAACGACGCCTTTGAAAAGTTGAAAGACTACCTGAAAGAGTTGCCCCTATTATCTCGGCCACAGCCCGAAGACCACCTCCTCATGTACCTCAATGTAGGAGAGAAAGCTGTAAGTGCAGTTCTACTATGGAAAGAAGGGGACAGGGATTGCCCAATCTATTATGTAAGCAAAGTCCTGCTAGATGCTGAGACGAGGTACCCCTTAGTTGAAAGAATAGCTTTGTCCCTGGTGATGGCAACTCGGAAGTTGCGGCCTTACTTTCAAGCTCACTCGGTAACTATCTTAACAGATCAGCCCTTGAGGCAAATACTGCAGAAACCAGAACACTCCGGGCGTCTGATTAAATGGCTATCGAATTGAGTGAATATGACATACACTTCCAGCCTCGCCAAGCAATAAAAGGGCAGGCGTTGGCAGATTTCATTGTAGAATGCACTGGCTGAGAGGTCCGAGAGGAAACATAGTTAGTCTGGTGGAAATTATTTGTTGATGGAGCTCGTAACATGGATGGTAGTGGAGCTGGAATTGTGCTAATTTCGCCTGAAGGGGAAACCTATGAGTATTCCCTACGTTTCGATTTTCCAAGTTCGAACAATACAGCCGAGTACGAAGCCTTGATAGCTAGGATGAAACTTGCTGAGAAACTAGGAGTCAGCAACTTAATGGCCCATAGCGATTCGCAATTAGTGGTAAACCAGTTCTCGGGTGAGTATGAAACACGAGAACCCGCTTTAGTCCCTTATCTGCAAAGGTACAATTGTTGGCATAATCGTTTAAGCACTTCCAGCTGACTTAGATAAATCGGTCAGAGAACAACCATGCAGATGCTCTTTCAAAATTGGCTTCTTCTAGAAGGGTCAAAGGAGGTATGGTCAAAGTGGAATCCCTCGCTAAGCCAAGTATAGAAGAAGAAAGTGTTTGCGATATCGAGATCGGAGATGATTGGAGAGTCCCGATCAAAGACTATATATTGGGAAACACACTCCCAACTAACAGAGACGAAGCTCGAAGGTTGAAATTGAAAAGCGCTAGGTTTATCGTAATAAATGGAGAGCTCTACAAGCGGGGATTCACAATGCCCTTACTGAAGTGTCTAGGGCCCCAACAAGCTGAATACACCTTAGCCGAAGTTCATGAGGGAATATGCGGTGAGCACTTAGGGGCTCGTGCCTTGGCCCCGAAAATACTGCGATCGGGGTTTTATTGGCCTACGCTGAGGAAGGATGCCACAGACAAAGTGAGGAGATGCGAAAAGTGTCAAAAATTCGCTCCTATAACTATCGCGCCTGTCTCGGCCCTTCAAAACACTCTCCAACCGACTCCGTTCGCACAATGGGGATTAGATATCTTAGGACCTTTTCCCCTAGGCTCAGGACAAAGGAAGTACTTACTTGTGGCCACAGATTACTTCACGAATTGGATAGAGGCCGAACCTTTGGCTACAATTTCTGAGAAGAAGGTGGAAGCGATGGTGTGGAAAGACATAGTCTGCCGATTTGGAATCCCCCGTGTGATAAATGCAGACCATGGGAAGCAATTCGACTGTGATGCTTTCCGAGATTTCTGCAAAGGCCGGACATTCTCCTAAGAATATCTTCTGTGTCTTACCCGCAGGCTAATAGGCAGGCAAAAGTGAGTAATCGAACTATACTACATGGGTTGAAAACTAGATTGGATAAAGCAAAGGGAGCATGGGTAGATGAGCTCCCGAGTGTCCTATGTGCCTATAGAACGACAAGCAAGGTGTCAACAGGGGAAACACCGTTCAATTTGGTGTATGGGACTGAAGCCCTCATCCCAGTAGAAGTTGGAGCTGAGTCACCCCGGTTGATCCCCTACATCGAGGAGCTCAATTCTCAGGGACTAAGGGAGAATCTAGACCTGATAGATGAGCTGAGAGATAAAGCAAAAAAGAGATTGGCTGCTTACCAACAGAGGGTAGCCACTTATTACAATGCACGAGTGAAGAACAGAAAATTACAAGAAGGGGATCTGGTATTGAAAAAGTCGGCAATTACAAACGCCCATAAGGAGGATGGAAAGCTCCGGGCTAATTGGGAAGGACCATACAGAATCAGAAAGATGGTCGGGCCTAGCACATGTACCTTTGAAACCTTGCAAGGAAAGAAGATCTCAAATACTTGGAATGCCAACCATCTTAAGCTGTATTGGCAGTAAACATTGTACTTTTTTCTGATTATTATTATTCTTGTCTTTACTTTTCCATCTATTGCTCCGTTACTTTACAGATCCTATTGTTTTGCAATCATCTGATTCATGAATAAAGGCCAGCCCATCATTTTCTACAATGCAATGTTACAGGAATCGAAATGAGGCAACAGCTGGCAAATAAGAAAGTCCCTAAGCTAAAAATGCACGAGATGGGCAAACTAAAGTCCCTAAGCGAAAAATGCGCGAGACAGGCAAATAAAAAAGTCCCAAAACGAAAAATGAGCGAGACGGGCAAACTAAAGTCCCTAAGCGAAAAATGCACGAGACGGGCAAATAAAAAGTCCCTAAGCGAAAAATGCACAAGACAGGCAAATAAAAAAGTCCCTAAGCGAAAAATACACGAGACGGACAATCTAAAAGTCCCTATGCACAAAAAGGTGCGAGATGGGCAAAAAAATGTCCTTAAACACGAAAAGTGCACAAAAACAAGGGCAACACCGCAAAATCATCAAGCAATCAACAAACAGACACATGCGATACCTGTGTAACACAAAAGGTAAATATCATGTTACGAGGTACGTTGAAATTTTCAGATTAATATGTCGCAATACGATGACAAATTATGGTTAACACCTTGTCATTATTCTAATAAGTCCTTAAGCGAAAAGAACGCGAGATAGGCACAACACTCGAGAAAAGTTCATCTTTGAACGAAATAACAACACTGTTTCAAAGAAGAACTTGGGGAGCAACATGGTGTAAAGGTAAAGTTACACAAGATAAATCTGTACATATTCACATAGGCAAAAGAAAGAGCTGCCAAATAAAACAATATTTTTCATTAAAAGACAAATTTGTACATAGGCAAAAGAAAGAGCTACCGAATGAAACAGTATTTTTCATCTGTACATCGAAGTTAACAAAAAAAAATACTAAATTCTAATCTACGGCAATGACCAAGTCAGCCGGCTGAGAAGGCGCTACATCAACACTAGCGTCTTGAGAAGTTTGAGGTTCAGGAACGGGAGGAGTTGAAGAACCAGGACCCTGGGGAGCCGAAGAAGCCATCCCAGCAGAAGGAACATCACCTGAAGGCTCTACCACAGCCGCAGAGTCTGGCACAGGGTCAACGGCTACAGAATCAGAAATTAGGAACTCATCGCTGTCTAACCCCAACAGTGCTTCGATAGACTCAGGCTGATCGCCTGCCTCGATAAACTCAGAGACGTCACGCATTATTGGAGGCTCAGATCGATCAAGTGCCTCAGAATACTCAGGCTGATGTCGTGGCTACCGAGGAGGCCACAGACCCTCAAGATTGTCCAGCTTATCGACGCCTCCCTCCGCTAAATGGGCCTCTGGACTTTATGAGTCGGGCTCATACTTGGTCCAAGAAGGAGCGTCATAGTACTTGGCCTCCTCAGTGAAGAGCAGTTCAGGAAAAGCCTCACTAGGTCGATGCTTCTCCAGCCAAGCACGAGCCAAATAGAAACCGTACTTAGTGAATCCCGTCGCGAATTCTGCTTTCTTGTCAAAACAATGCTGGGACAAGCGGTATTCACGAGCGGCCTCGATTCGAGCTTCTCTTTGACGATCCAGTACGTTGTGCAGCTCCTCAATAGCCTCATCTCATTGCCTCTCCATAGCTCCCCGATCATCGACGACCTTATTATAGGCTTCTTGGAACCCTTAAAGGGAAGCCACCTTCGCCTGCTCTTCTCAGAGCCTTTGCTCGAGATCAGCATTCTTTTTACTCAACTCCTCTATCCTTTTGGGATAGGGGCGAAGCTGGACAACCTCGTTCGTAAGCTCCATTCTCTGCTCTCGAAGCTCACGAATCTCTTTATCGGCTTGCTCCTTGAGGGCCCTATGTCGAGCGTTGACCGCCGTAATTTGTTGAGCCATCTGACAAGACAAAAAACAAACGTAACTCAAAAAACTTGACGAAAAAGCTTAAAAAGGGAGAATCTAATTACCAAACAAGCACAAAGCTCTCACCTTCATAGCGAAATAGTCAGAATTATCCTCCGCTTCTGTAAGGTTTGTAAAAAGGCCCGCCTCGTCGCGAGGGAGGATGGTGCTCCAGGCCAGACGAGACGCTATCCCGGCATCCTCGATGCTGTCGTTATCATTTACTCCGGGATAGGTCTGGAAGTCTTCTCCACTTACAACGACCCCGCTATCGACCAGATAGCGCCTTAAAGTCGGATCGGCTACCTTAGGCAAAATCAGCCTTGTAGGCATTGTGGCTTCAATAATCAGCCTCTTCCTGTATTTACGCCTAGGCTGGCGAGAGGCAAACCGATCCTCAGCAACTCGAGAGCCGTCTTCTTGACGAGTTGAATCACTCCTTTGGGACTCAGAGCTCTCGCGATCGCCCGAACCACGATCAGAAACAAGAGGCCTCTTCTATTTATTTCTCCCGACTTCTTGAGCAGGACAGCTGGATTCACCAGTGGCCGGAGGAAGAGGAGTATGAGCACGAGCCGGTCCAGATTATGGGGCTCTAGCTTGCGATTGAGGAGGAGGAGCTGCTTGAGCAGCAGCACTGGCATCCCTCCTACGCAGTAAATCTCGAAAATTCATGCCTGCACAAATATAAAAAGAAAGGATTAGTCGACCAAGTAAAACGCCATGCACATGCATACGAGAAGTAAAAAAGGATTGGAAACCTAGAAAACCACCAAAATCCTCTAGACTATCCAAATTTGAATCCAACGGAAAATCAACAAAAGGACTCTCAAAGGTGCCAGCCTGAGCCCACACAGGGTTCTCCTCTAATTGATCACTAGCACCCGCAACCTCAGGGGTCTCGCTTCCCGAATGGGAAGAGGATTCATATACAAGGCGACCTACGGGAGTGGATGCCTTAGCTGCGAATACCGGGGACGACTGGCTAGGACCAGCATCAGAAACGCGCGGAGTCGTAGGGAGATTAGATGGAGCAGCAAAAGCCCCCAGAACGGCCCTGCTTACCCCCCAATCGGCTGCGGCAATATTTTTCGGGGTTAAAAGGGAAAATAAATTACGCTCCCCAGTAGAACAGATTCGCCGAATAAGCTCACCGAATTGATCTCTTAAAATTTCTGCTTTGAATCTTTTCGAGCGCTGTGAGTGGTCGAAAGTATCACGATTCCATCTAGAGCGAATCCGCAGTTCACTTGGAATATCGACAACGACCCACTCGCTCTCAAAGCCATGCAGTTTATTAGGGAGATCCGGGAAGATTTTATTGTTAGGAAACTCAGCGACCTTTAACCGTTGAAGGTAGAACGTTATTAACCCTTTCAACCCATGAACTCTGAAAAAGGCGCTAAAAAGAGGAACTGTTGGGATAATACCCAAGTTGTGGCACACTATGAAAAATGCTACCAATTGAGCCCACGCATGGGGGTGGAGTTGACATGGGACGATGTCCTTATATCTAAAAAACGCCTCGCCAAACTCCGGAAGAGGGAAGCGAAAACCGAAAGACAAGGAAGCCTTATGAACGGCTACACCGTTTCTAACCAAGTCGGGCGTAACCTCCCCTTGAACTGGAAGTCTATAGCTATAGCCCGAAGGAATAGGGAAACGAGTCCTGATATCTTCTAAGTCAGCATTCGTCAAAGAACACACGAGACCACCCGTCCTAAGTGTTTTACCCGGGCGTAGCAAATACATGGCTAAAAGGTAAAAACCACCCGGCGACAGACCCTACTGACGACAGACCCAATAGGCGACAGACCTGTTAAGGCGATAGAGCTCTTTGGCGACAGACCTATTGGGTGAGACACTTGCGGGAGACCTAAAACTCTACGCGGAAGACCACAAAACTTGCAGGAGACCTAAAACTCTACGCGAAAGACCACAAAACCTGCGGGAGACCTAAAACAAGTTGTTAGAGGCAACAAATAGGCGACAGATGTATACTTACTGTCACTGACGTAATCGAGAGACTTTCGGTGGGAGAGTGACAGACTCTTTTGGCGAAAGAGCTGAAAATGGGTGACAGACAACTGCTTAGAGGTTTTCGTGGGGTCTCTCGTGGGGTCCCAGCGGTTTATATAGCCGCGACAGGAAATGCCAAACGTCACGCCTGATCACGTCTCTCACAGAATAGACCTTTTTCACCTGCAAAAAATACAAAAAAAAAAACAAAAGACTATTCACGATGGGTTAAGGCTCAAAAACATATATTTATACCCTCTTGGTTGGAGAAATCCAACAAGAGAGTGGAGAGCAATTGATATGGCAAAATCCACCTACGTTGGGCTAGACCCAAAAACGTCATCAATCACCACGTGGCAAAGAATCAACGGGCCACGTGGCATTAGGCGATAGAACTCAAAACTGCATCACTACGCCTGTCGCTGTGAAGTCTGTCGCCTGCAATCATAAGGCAACATGTGGCGCATGAATCTGGCTCCCGCTAGCGTCAGGGTCCTGTCGCCACGCTATACCCGTCTGCGACACGTGGCGCTATATTCAGCTCCCACTACGTGACAGACCTCTTATGCCACAACGTGCCCACAATATGGGTCTCTCGCTGGCGACAGGCCTTGATTTCTCCCGGTTTTCGAGAAACTTGTGTTATATCGGGACACAAACTCTCAGCAAGGAATGGACTTATCCTCAAATAATTAACCTAGAATATTGGCCTATAAATAGGCCCCCAGGTACAATTTTACTCTCTAATTTTTGACGACTGGCTTTTACGCTTCCCAATACTGAAGAACTTTATGCTGACTTAAGCATCGAAGTGTCTACGCAGGGAACCACCCCTGCGTCTCTCTGACTTTTCTTGTTTTACAGAAGCTTCTTGGAGACACGTGAAGACTAAGTACGAATATCGACGTCAACATACCTTTATTGTTGTTTTGTGCAACAACAGGTTAAAAGGATAATAGATAAATAAATAAAATAACTTGCGTATTGCTCGAGAATAATTTAAAACTTAATTCTTTTGATTTTATTTTTTTAATGTAAAAAGGAAAGATTCAAATCATGCACGAATTAATGAACTAAATGTTTAATTATATGAATTTATCTAACTGGTTAGAATGGGATGGGCTCGGTCTTTTGTATTCTTTTTCAAATAGTAATATTCAAAGTTATACCAATAAATAAATGATCTAAAGTTCAAAGGTCTTCTTCATCTTTGAACTATTTTCATTTGTTTACGTCCTCAAGTGAAAAATAAATCAGTCATTTCATAAATTTTGCCTTTTTCAATTTTTGAATATCAAATTTCAAATTGAGAATGGCAACTTTGATCTTTGAATTTTTTTTAGCAGAAATAACAAACTTAGATTTCATCTCAGAATTTCTTTAGTATGTTTTTTTCATTGGTTTAGGCAGCATGTTGTTTATTAGACTTCCGTCCCATTTAAGCCAACGGAATAAATGCGACAATTTCTCGCAGATGAGTGGGCAGAAGGAAGTGACTTATTTCTCAAAAATGATAAATTACCAAAAAAACATTACAATTACAATCAAATATAAATTACAAAAGATATTACACTTATAATTTACTATATCCATAGACATCATTTAAATTAATCAAACAAATCCGTACATAATTAGATTTACTAACTCACACACGGTAAATCTTATTTCTAGCTTACCAAAATTGACTTTCTTCTATATTTAACCTACCCTAGAAAGATTTCGAGGCTAGAAATCAAACAGGCCAAACTGAAAACTAATTCGGGCATGGGATGGGGATTTATAGGCCTGGCCGGCTCTTTAAATGTTTCGTTGGCAAATAGTAGTTTTAAAAGGGCTAATGTCGGTGGTGTTGTTGAACATGGATGGTCCATATTTAAAGAAGCATTTGTTCTTGAAGCCGTGTTCCGTCCTATTTTCTTTTTTTTTTTAATTATGATATTGGTACGAAGTATCCACTGTCGGCAACAGTGACTAATTTCCGTCGGAGATTCTGAGCACACACAAGGTGGGTAGTCCCCTCCCAACATAATTTACTCCATATCCAAAACCAGGAATTGAACCCTGAATACTTGGTTAAGGGGTGAGAGCCGCTACCACTCACGCCAACCAATGTTGATGTGTTCCGTCCTATTTTCTTCTAGGCGGTCCTGAAACGTTACTAATGTTAATGAAGGGGTGCTTTAGGGTTGGACGAAATAGGATTTTAGATTCATTAATAACGCAGGGGCAAAGCTAAGCAAAGCGGTCGCAGTCAGAGTCACAATCCTCACCTCCTTTTCGCTTTCCCTCCTGCGTATGTAAAGCGGCATTTGGGCCACTTCCACCCCCCATTATCATCGACATTATTGACTTGCCCGTGGGTGCGAGATCATGTTTTATTGCTCTAGTTTTAGGGATAAACACGAAATAAATACCCACTAATTTCGAGAACTTCTAAATAAACCCCATTTTTTGCTCTTTAAACTCCATCCATGTTTAATGAACAGTAAACACAAGAAAGAAAATGGGGTAAAAAGAGTAAAAAGGTGAGTATGAATAGCAGCTCTCCTAATTTCGAGATACTAAACTCGAATCTAATTATATTTTTAAATTCTTAAACTCAATTAAATATTCAAATTTTTGAATTTTTACTATTCGAACTTTTTTCATATCATATAAAAACTAACATTTTAATTCCTTGAACTCATTAAATACCTATTTATTAAGTCAAAATTTGACTTTCAAATTTAAATTTAATTTAATGCATATTATTAAGAAAAATTAAATTAATAAATTTAAATTAACCCATAAATATAAATTAATGTTAAAAAATCATAATTAAAATACTTAATGAATTAATTTGATTAAGTATTATATTAATAATAAATATTTTATATATAAAAATGTATATAATAATATTTAAAAATTATTATTTTAATTGAGTTCAGATAGTAGGATACTCTAAGATCATTATCCAAACTTTACCCAAATCAATGACTAGTAGTAAAATTACTATCGGAAACCATACCACATAGGAGTATAAACGAACAGAACATTCGACAAACCGTTCGTGAACTCGTTTGATTTCTGTTCGTTTATGTTCATTTATTAAACAAACCAAACATGAACAAAGGTATAGTTCGTTCGTTTTTATTCGCAAACAGGCTCGTTTATGAACGAACACGAACAATATTTTAGTGTTCGTTTGTTAAACGAACCAAACATGAACAAAGGTATGGTTCGTTCGTTTTTGTTCGCGAACATGCTCATTTATGTTCGTTTTTTGTTCGTTCGCTTAAAATGTCATTTATTATTTGTTTGTTGTTCGTTCGTTTATGTTCGTTTATTGTTCGTTTGTTATTTATTAAAATACTAAAATTACTTATATTATATAATTTATATAATATATACCTTATTTTTAAGACATTAACCTAAAAAATTAGTACCTAATTTTTAAACATATTTATACAATATAACTTTGTTGGTTTAAAAAATTAATAAAATATAATTATAAAATTAAATTAGTTAATTATACTTAAAATATATATTTTTTTAAATTTTAAACATAATGTATTGAAATAAAATTAGTAAAAGTCTCATCATAAATTAAGATTTCATTCATATGATCTTATCTATTGACCATTTACATATATATATATATATATGTTATACATATGTGTGTATACACACATATGTATACATACATATATATAATATTTTAATATATGCATATGTGTATAATATAAATTGTACTTAAAATAGTAATTATCAATTTTAATAAAACATTGTTGACTTAAGTTGTGTTGTATTTAAAATTTTGTATTAAATAATTTCAATTTACATGTGAAATTTAATCTTTATGTAAGATTTTTAATATTTAATATTTAGTTTGTTTTTATGAATACTTGTTCATGAACATATGTTCGCGAACGCGTTCGTCTACATGTTCGCGAACATTAACGAACAATCCCTACCAAACAAACGAACGAACACGAACATATTCCTTAGCGAACACAAAATGCGCTAAAAAACAAACGAACGAACAAAAACATCAATTCGTTCGTTCGTATTCGGTTCGTCTACAACCCTAATACCACATCCGATTGTTAACTATTCTAACCTTATTTAATCGAATCAGTTAATACAAGTACCCATTTATAAAATATCCATTTACATCCCTATCTAGTTTTGAGGCCTCATTAAAAACAGTCGAATAATACACAAAGGGACCATTTCCCTCTGCCTGAGGTGTTAGCCACCCTTGGCTTCTAGCAGGGGAATAATAGAAGAAACCTCCCATCTGTAGTTTCCCCGCGGAAACAGTCGCCTGGTGTGGAGCTTTCAAAGCCTAAAAAGGAGAATGTAAGAGCTGGAGATAGCAAAGTTGATTGCTACCGCCGGGAAAGAAAGAAAGAAAAAACGCACAGATAAGGAAAACGTAAATGGTTGCGACGTACCGACAACGACATGGCCTCTGGCTGGGTATGTTTAAAATACAAGTGGCCCGACAAGCAGTCTGCGTCATTGTGGTGGATGGATCTATCCAGCATTAACGTAGTCATCTGGCGCAATATCATACCAACTTGGACTTTGTTACCTGTCACGATCATCCCACAAACGGATAAAAGGCTTTGCTCCTTTCATTTGGGCATTGCCTTCCTGCAATGACAGCTATGCCAATCATTGCCTCAATTGTGCAGCAGTACGCAAGCAAAATAATGACCCATTGGCTTCATGTTAATCCATGGCACATTTAATTACCATTAACAGAGTATCCAAAATCTTTGGAAAGTACTGTTCTGAGAACAGAGGATATTGTCCAGAGAGTTTGTCGTCTAACATGCTTGTACTCTTTCTTGTTACTCTTGTTTTTGTGTGCCTTTTATGGTAATTACACAGCTTGGACAACTCATGCATATATTTGTACTTTTGACGATCTCGCTAGGTTACAGAAACTTCTGATCCTTCTTTAATTTTCTTCCATTCCAGTGGTCTAGAGAGATTATGATTCTGGAGGATTGAGCTAACAATCTCAACAATAGCTGTGAAACTCAGACACTCAACATTAGAATATTTTCAAAAGAGAAAGTTTGAAAGGGTATAAGAGATAAAGAGAGTGCCTTCAGAGTCCTCACTCGGCTACAGACAACCTGGGCTGATGTTCACTAGGGCCAACAGACATGAGCAGTGCTAATTATGTTATTGATTGAACATCCCTGGCCTACTGATAATTTGCCATCCACTACAGAAACAAAGACTGGTAATATTCCTCAAGAGGTAGCCACTTAAGATGTTGGATGCAGTAATGGAAGAATGCAGTCCTAAATATGGAAAAATAAGCCAGCATCAAATTTCCAGAAAAAAAAAATAGAAAGCCTTCAGAGATAAGCAGGTTAGTACAATATCATTGAGCATTTATCATCCTCTTCATCTCTGCAGACATCCTGGGATCTGGGTCTTCAATTGCTCTTTCAGTAAGTACTTGCTTGATGCAGCACATCGGCTTCATTACCTAAATCTCATGACCAGTAAAAGCCAAAAATCCAGTAAGCAAAATGTGCTTACTGAATGACAGAGGAATATTAAGAATATGGAACTTGAAGCACAAATGATTGCACTCAAAATTTCGGTATTAGCAAGTGGGATTATCAAAAATGAAATTACACAGAAAACATTATGCATAGTCCGAAATAACCTAGTTTCCGGAAAATTATTGCTTGACCCTTGAAATTTGAAAGACAATATCAAAATAGCCAGATCAGAAGACTGAACTTTTTTCAATTTATCATCCACACAAACTGAATATTGACTAATCAGCATTAATGAATTCCCCAATTATTCCTCAGTGAGAACCACCCCCATCTGACAATGAAGTACATCCACACTGCTAAACAAGTAGATGTCAAGTAATAGCAGGTGCAGGGTCTCTCTCAAAGCACTTTAGCTTCAAACTACCAATTTGGAGGGCCCTGAGCACAAAAAGGATAACATACTACAACCTTTATGCTCATGATATTAATAACAGTTAACAGTCAAATAAAAATCAAGGCTCGAAAACCTCCAAAATGCAAGGCTTTTAAGAAGTCCATAGACCATTCTAGTTCTTAAATTCTGCTCCTCCACATAATTAACATAAAATGAGTTTATGTGCTAAGGAAGATTATCTATCACTCGAGAAAGCATTTTATACCGGTAGTTTCTAAAAGAAATTTCAAGTTGTTTGCTTGATACGAAAAATCTCATAATTCAGATTTTGCGGGATAAAGTGGTTAACATAGACATACACTGGCTCTATTATAAGGCTCAAAAATCTTCTGCTAACATTTTCAGCAGAAATTAAGGTGCACTTTGGTACATCAGACTTTACAGTGCACCAGATCTTACAAAGGACAGAAAGAAATACTAATGATGTTAAGGATCACAAAGATAGCACAACTTGCATATAAATGACTTCTCAATCATGGGAAGGAATTGTATTCTTTCCCAATTCACTCAGCTGGCTGCATAAACCATCAGAAGCAAGACGAGAATGGAAATAAACATTTGCCTTCTGCCACCTTTGACCAACCACCAAGAGAACCCAACAAATTTGTTTGTTGTGATAAAATCAGTCACCTTAATTAGAGTGTCAAGAACATTTATCACAACAATTCAATAGCCAAATATATACACGCTTTAGAGAAGTTAGTACATAAGTGTAATTGCTGCAAAGCAGGTATATCAAGAATTTTCAACAAAAAAATGAAAAAGAATTTGAACCTCTAACTAGAGTTTTGATAAGAAAGGAAACCAAACCTGATGTTCATAGCCCATTGTAGTGTAAAGACCCGCACCCAACTTATAGGGTATTGTTCGCTCCAGCTCAAAGATGTCACGGTTTTGTCACACAAAAAATACCTCACAAGAATGGATTCAAGTCTCTACATATATAGCATTGCAGAGTATCATAAACTCCCGATTTGAGATTGGGTGTTACAAACTCCCCCATTTTAAAGCTTGACATCCTCATCAAGCCCAATCAAAATAGAACCAAGATCACACCAAGCGTTAAGAGTTTAGAGGTGGCTCCCACCGTATAGCACTTAGCTCCCACAAGATTTTAGAGGTGACTTCCACGGTGTAGCACTTACCTCCCATGTTTCGACTAGTGGACCACCTCTGATACCATTTGTGGAGACTTGCATCCAACTTGCGAGGTATTGTCCACTCTGACCCAAAGATCTTACAGTTTTGTCCCACAAAAAACGCCTCACAAGTATGAGTTCAAGTATCTCTCTCTCTCTCTCTCTCTTTGTCTCTCTCTCTCTCTCTCTATATATATATATATATATATATATAAGAGGGATCCACTTACACATGTGTAAAACAAATTTAGTTTTACACACTTTCATATCTTTTTATATGATTTATAATTTTTTAATCCGACCGTTGAATTTTATGTTCTATTCACATAAATCATGCATGCCAAATTTCAAATTAATCGAATAAGTCTAATTATATAATTAGTAAAATAAAATTTCAACCGTTGATATATATTGAAAAAAATACTATTCTCGATTAAAATGATAGAAATAGCAGATTGATTCAAAAATTTACATACATAATAAATATGAGTAGGTTGTTAAATCCAACGGTTGGTTTGCAAAATATTAATCCTATATGAAGATATAAAACTGTGTAAAACAAATTTGCTTTACACATGTGTAAGTGGATCCCTACTCATATATATATATATATATATATATATATATATATATATATATATATATATATATATATATAACATTACAGAGTCTCACAAACTCCCAATATGAGATTGAAGTGTTACATGTAGACACTTGATTTTCATTCCTAATATAACTTCTCTTTGGAACTAGTAAAAATTTATCTTACAAGAGATTGGGTTACTGCATGAAGTAGCAAAAGGAATACGAAATGAGTGACAAGGTTACTTCACCAAACAGAGGTAGTGGAAGTAACCATGGAATAAGTGGTAAGGTTCTTGAGTTGATTCCACTCTTGGGATGTCGTAGAAAGTTTGACTTAGTGACTCAAACATGGACATAGTTAGGAGGCTTTCCTCTTACCTTTCCTTGAATTACACAAATGTTTCCCTTTCCCTTCCAATAAAGGAGGTACACTTCTAGACGTGATTGAATTACATGAATGCTTCCCTTTCCCTTTCAATAAAGGAGGTACACTTCTAGATGTGCTGTCACAAACCTCAAAACAACCACCATTAACCTAACTCCAACCAGAAAAAAACTCATGATATTTTGGCAATTCATCCATGGAGATCCCTTGGCTATTCCAAAAACCCCTCTCTAGAATTCTCTTTACAATCCTTCCTAAGTTCTCTCTACATTCTTCTCTTCCCTTGTTCTTCCCTTATAGTCCCTGTTTTCTATATATCTTGCTCTGCCACCTACCACAACACGCAATACTTTGGAGTTTGCTCTAGTCTTCATCTCTCTACAAGTGTCTGCACGTCCCATTTTATTTTTTTGTACACTACCTCTTCCTCTTCTAGAAGAACCCCATCTACATCCATGATCATTATAAACACAAGGTTGATGGTATAAGGCAAAAAAAGATGGCATTGGCAACAGCACATAAACAAACCTGACTGGATGTAAAGGTCCCCAACAACTTCTATGGTTTGCTGGAAACAAGGTTGGGATGCCAAATTGATCACCATATAGACTGAGATACTATGCAAAGGTAGCAAACTCTTAGACTGATAGATACATTTAGCACTCAACTCATGCCTCAAAGTGGATCTAGCATCCTATCCCTGAGGAATTTTTTGCCTGGTTAATGGGTAAAACAAATCTGACCTTCCATTCTATCCAAAATCAGCTACTGCAAAATTGAGAAGACTAATGCAGGGCTTAATTTCTGAAAATGTTCCAAAATAAATTTGATTGTTCCATAGGTACAGTTACAAAGAACCACCATACATGTTCAGTTCATTTTAAGAACTTTTAACCATTCGTTCTTCTCTTAAATGAAAATATCCCAATATTTCTAAGTACTAAAGATGCTATTTTGTTTCATGATAGTATCAGAAATTTAGAACTAGTGTATAATCAACCAAACATTTGAGGATGTTCGAGGAGCAACAATGACACAGTATGTCAAATGATGAGCAAAAGCAATACAAATATACCTTGGGAATGCATTCTGGATTGGGAAACTGTAGATTCTGGGCATGCAGCATCTGCAGTTGAGTCATCAGCATCATCTCAAGACTTTAAATGCAGTTCAGAAGCTTTCCAACTTCAACGTGACAGCAATGAAATTTTAAGGAGAAAATTTTGGACAAATAAGAAAAGGACTTGAACTTTAATTTGAACTAGCTCAGCAGCTACATGGGTTGGCATAGGTCTTAAATTGCAGACCTAACCTTTTTGGGTACGGAGAGGGGCTTAGGGACAAAAGCCTTTGAAAAATTGATGAGGTGTAATTCTGCCCAACTCAAAAGGAAACAGAAAGCTAACTATTTCGGTGCCTGCTTACATAATCTGGTAAAATGCAAATATATCCCAAAAGTTTTATAAGTTTAAATGTTATAATGAAAAAAACGATTCTGTATTTAAACCTAAAAGGGAAAAAATGCAGCAAGATCAGCAGTTCCTTCATCTAGGAGTGCAAGAGTTGTTTCAGGATCAAGCAATCATTACAAATATTCAAATAGGGTGCTATTATTGAGGAATTTGCATTTCCAGTCAATAAACAGCTATGCTGAAAGAATCTTGTTGCAGTAGTTGGCAATTCAGTCTATCCAAAATACCATATAACACAAGAGTACTAAATACTGAACCCAAATGAAACTATCACACTGATCCCAAAATTGCAAGGTGTCCCACAATAACAACTATCAAACAACTTCAAACAGATAAACTGCATTATCTAAATTCAAATTTAATGAGATGATAGTTGACTTACCAACTCAAGAAAAATGGTATACAAATATGGACATGCACACTGATAAAATATGATCTTTCATCTGAGATGACAAGTAAAAGATCTCCATAGTCTGCCTGATAACTTGAATATTTCTTAAATTACAACTTCAATTCACAAGTAAGATCCCAGGTGCATGACAGTGGTTAACACAGATTCAGCTGTAGATAATAAGATGATGCATAAGAAAGTTGATTTTTTGCTATAAGGTCAATGTTATCAGCATTTTTTAACAGTATCTCAACAATTATCCTTTTTGTGCTAATAAATAACATCTAAAATTCAATTAAGCCTTTAAAATTATGATTTGTTTTACAATGAGCAATTAAAGCACTGTCTTGGAACCTTAATCCCAACTTCGGGAAACACTAGCCATTAATGTGCTTTTGACAACTCATCAATTGCATGAAGTTAGAGAGATAAACAAGTATTAATCTGGGACCAGAAATCCACAGCTTCAAAGCTTCAAAGAAGTTCAAACAAAAGCTGTTCAATGACTTCAGAAGGCTTTTGCTTTATTATGAGCAAATAATTGAAAATGAGCAACAGCTTCCATGATTTCTGTTGTGAATGGAAGAAACACAAGTGACATGTTGTCATTGAAATTTGAAATGGTTTGATAAACTGTCCAGCTAATTACCAAATTTCATTTTTCAGGCACACGGGAGTGAGACGTCAGCAAAGGTACAAGGGCGCTGAGGCTCATGTTAAAGAGCATCTTAAATTAAAATTGCAGCTTCACATAAAGAAGCATACAGTCTGCTATGTCTCAAGCAATGTTGAATTGCTGTATAAATTCCAAAATTCCTAAACTTTTAATTTTTTCCTTTTTCTTTTTTCCTTTTGCATACCCCTACCAATTGAAAAATGCTCACTTTATACTTAGCATCCAAAATCTAAACATGTAAACTACTTTCTCCGCTACCTCCTTCCAAGTTACAACACTCTAAGCTCTACATTCCCTATAAAACATTCCAGACTAAGGTCATTATTTTTTAGTCATAGAAAAACAAAGAAAATAACAACAAAACAAACAACTGATTTTTTAACAGGAGTTTTGAATTTAAAAAAAAAAAAGCAAAAAAAAACCCACGACATATAAAATGAAGAGTGCATAAGGATTGTACCGTAGACAGGTTTTTCATCTTCAGGGCTTCCAGCCTCAAAGAATTGCTCAATGGGATTAGGATCCGTGGGAGCAGCTGCCGATGTCGCGGCGGCCACAGCCCAGAGCCGAACTTTCTGATTTAGCAGCCGTCCACAGAGCCGTCCTCCCAACAAACCCCGACAGCAGAAACATAGATTAAACTTCTTAGATTTTGCAGAAACTCTAAATCTACTGCCTTTTCACCCTTCATACTTCAACTATATAAAAAACAAAAAAGAAACCATTATATAAAATGACATTAATACCCAACATAAACTCATCCTCTTATTTCCCTCTCTTTTCTCTCTCTTCTTCTTCTTCTTCTTCTCTTCTGGTACCTTTCTTCTGTTGCTCTAAGTTTCAGGAAACCCACAAACTGCTGAAAATATCACCCATAGTTCTTACAAGAACAATTTATTGAATCGAACGGTACAATAAGAGAGTTGATGACTTGATCAAGCAAATAAAAGATTGAAAAGAAAAAGTTACAAAAATACAAGCAAGCCCCAGATAATTTAATTTCAGAGGTCAAATTCAGTCTCATTTTCCCATAACTTGTTTTGCCTTGTTGTCAAGTGTACAACAAACAATCGCAACTTAACCAGGAAAAAGAATCAAAATACAGTTTACCCACATCCAGCTGAAAATGAGGAAAAGAAAGAAAAAAAATCTGTACAAACCCATCCGGTTACTAAAATGTTTGGTTTTTTTTATTGGAAACAATAGGCTTAAGGCACATAGACAATTAGCTTAAGAGAACCACAGGCAACAAAAATTTTAAGGAAGAAAAATAGATCACAAACTAAAAGCAGTAGCTCATCGGTGCCGCTCGAGAAGGCGCAAAACCACCATAAAGCTCTATCTCGCCGTCCCTAACCTGAAATTGGACTATACCTGAATGGTAGATGAAAGAGCAGGCGATTCCAATCAATCTTTGTGAGAAGCCTCTGCTTACCAATAGTACTGTTCAGAACCATCCAAGATCACCGAACTTGGTTGTTTAATTTGGTTCTTTCTTTCTCTGAGTAATGCTCTAAGATTTGAAGTCCAGAGTTAAATAATGCGCTAAGCACCGAGAGAGAAGGAGCAGCCGTAGATGATTTGGCGTGGAAGGAGTTTCTGGCGGGACGAGGGGTTTGGGCCGGGCCCATGATGGGACTCCCATAGATCTGATTCCCCAACCATGGACGAATTAAAGGATGAAATTTCAAGTGTATCACTTTTTGACTAATAATAATAGGAGATTAAATTTTAAACAAACTTGGGTTATGCCATTTAAGATAATTTGAGAGTTGGAATTTAGATCCGATCATGTACGTTTACTAAAAATTTGGTTCATAAACATGGATGAGATATAATCTTATTAATCTTTTTTTTTGAAGAAAAGAGTCCAAAATTTTGAAAAATATAAAAAATTATAGGTATTAAAATTTAAATTTCAAATCAATTAAATATTTATTAAAAGTTATTGCATGAATAGTTTAAATTAAATCTCAATTCCAATCTTTACTATTTTCTTCGACTCACAAAAATATTACAATAAAAATATATATTTTATCATTTCCTTGAAAATAACATACATTATAAAAACGGGATTTTGGCTTAATGGTAAGGAAGCCTTGAAATTCTCAATGAACAAAGAAGTCTTAAGTTCTAAGTCTCATCAAATGTATGAGTTAAATGTTAAAATATTGTTTCTAATAAACAAAAAGCATACATTTATATAAAGAATTAATATCCAATACACTGTCAACGGAGTTAAGATAATGACACATGTTTTTTAAAATATTAAAAAAATAAAAAATAATTAACTAGGATATGTATAATCATTTTAATCTCACTTGTAAAGTCGAAAAACACTACTATGTATTGGTTAATTATCCTTTATTTAAATTTGTATGTAAATTTGGTTTCAAGCATGTTACAGTACTATTGCCCAAAATCTATCTTTTATTCTCATTTGATTAAAAAACAATCCGAAACTCAGAAATGGAAGATTATCTATAATGACAAAATTCAATAATATGGAAGGAATCACAATCCTATTCCTCTCTCTTAAGTTACATTGGGAATGTAATTTTTATCCTTTTACGCTTTCATAAAATAACTTTTTTTGTCCATCTTACTCCTGTAATTGAAGCAAATTATAGACAAACAACTACTCACTCTCAATTTATTTCTTCTTTCTTCCAAACTCTAGCCACACTTTTTTTCAAACCCTGATTACCACTTGACACCACTGAAAAAAAAAAGTAAAAAATCAGTGTAATAATACAACGGTCAATATATAGCTAGTGGAAATCAGAGAGTACATAGTTAGCCTTTTTTTCAATAAAGAATTAGTTAACCAATTAATGAATATAGAGAATTTTTTTTCCAGTCAATTATTTTTTTTAGAATTAAAATTAGTCTAGAGTTCATTATTTGTGACTAAAAGTGCAACTCACTGCACAAGTACAGGTACAAAAAATTTAATAATGAAAATAATAAATATATATTATGAAATCCCAAATTTCCATGTATTCTTTCATGTTTGTAAAGTATTTCAATTCAATATAATTAAATGAATATGAAGTTTAATGTATGAATGATGTATACATGATGTATGGAAGAAATAAGGAAGTTGATAGTCAATAAGTCAAATAACTTATGTTGATATGAGGAACTTATTTAATGTATGATAAGAAATTAAATCAGAAATTTTATTGGAGATTAAATGGATGAGTCATATGGAAGAGGAATTAAATGGACAAATGGTCTTGAGTCAAAGGGATAAAGTTGGCTGAGATTATTAAAAGGATAGAGGTGCATTTAATGCATGTTGCATGACTCACCAGCCCATCAGCCATCACCCCTACGCCAGCCCTCTTCCAGCTCTCCCTCTCGTTCCATCCAAGCTTTCAAGTCGCCTTCCATAGCTACCTTATTCCTCCATCGATCTCTTTAGCTAGTTGAACAAAAATCGATCCTTGTCACTAGACTAAGTGATATCCGAAGTTTGGTGGATTGATTCCAAGTATTGGAGGAGATCTCAACATTTGAGATTTTGATCTCTAGTGAAGGTAAGAGAAGAAGATGATTCTTGCAATTTCGTTCATGATATGGAGTTGTATGGAGTTGATATGATATGTGTATATTGTTTAATTTAAGGTTTGATTTGGTATGATGATTTCAGATTTGAAGGAGTGAAAGCTAGGGTTACGCGCCAAGTGATTTCGCGTTTCCGAAGGAATCAAGGTAAGAAATTTATGTAACGGACGTAAGGCGGCTATGTCCGCATGTTTTATGATGTTTGTATGTGATTTGGAAAGAAACACCAGTTGATTTCATGCAGGAAAAATGACATTTTCGGACTCGTCTCCTAGTACCAATTAGGCTAGGGGCAGCCAACTGCCATAAAGGGAAGTCGACTGCCTAAAGACAACCAAAACATCGTTTTCTCGAAAACCGACTCAAACCAGTCGACTGCTATGTAAGCCAGTCGACTGCTATTTACCCAGAAGCATTCTGTTTCAAACCAGTCGACTGCTATATGGGACAGTCGACTGCTATTTGCCAAAAGTGCATTCTGTTTGAAAATCAGTCGACTGCTATATGACCAGTCAACTGCTATTTGTTAAGAAGCATTCTGTTTGAAAACCAGTCGACTGCTATATGGACCAGTCGACTGCCATTATATGTTTTCAAAGATGAAAATATCGGAATTTTAAATGAAAATAATTTCGATAAATGAAAGTATGAAGCAGCAGCCGACTGCCCTATGAGGCCAGTCGACTGCCCTGTTTTGAAAAGAGGTTTTCAAACCTATTTTCAGAAAGTATGAAATGTCATGGCAAGAAGCTATATGGCATATGTTTTGAGATTATGCACTTTCATGTTTCTAGTAGGGGCTCTGATCAAGTCCTGAAATGATGTATGTTATGGGCTGAGGAACCATAAGTCAGGCCTCAGTCGCTATAGAAGGACACCTGACTAGTGTTAACTGTAGCCACCCACAGTTGGCCAATCTGTTTATATTTCATATTAGGCTAATGGAGGATTCCTGGCCTTACGGGATACGCCACATGATGATGATGATGATGATGATGATGATGATGATGATGCAGTGCATAACTCTATAAAAGTACAAATAGTTTTTATGTTATCAAAAACTATATGTATGTACGATTTCAAAGAAATAAAGAAATCGAAAGTACTTGGTGTACTTGTATAAGAAGTTTTAAAAAGAAGTATATGATTTATGATTTCAAGAAGTATATGATTTATGATTTCAAGAAGTATAAGATGTTTTAAAGAAAGTATGTATGTATGTAAATGATATTTGAAAGAAGTACATGAAGTATGTTTTGAAGAAGTATATGAAACATGCTATGCTATAAAAGCACGTAAAGTATATTTTAAAGATAGAAGATGATGCATGTTTTATATGTATGCTATATTTTAAAAGAAGCATACAAAGTATGATTGCCATGTCATTTGAAATAAATATGCATGGTTGCAAACAATGCATGAAAGATGTTTATGATGCATGCTTTATAATGATTTTTTATGACATTATAGAGTAAAGTAGGAAAAATGCATATAGAGGCATAGCACGCTCTTTTACATATTTTTCTTACTGAGCGTAAACTCACCCTTTTACGAACATTTTTCATACAGACTATCTGAAGTAATCCCTCGCTCTCGATAGAAGAGCCTATGAGTGGATTTGAAAGTTTACCTTCGAGAGACGCTTCACAAATAGTATAGAAGGTATACTTATGTAATTATGCAAAGTAAGTTGTAATTTAGCTATGGTACAGTACAACTAACATTAATGTATATAAGATGTCGGGGATTTAAGTTAGGATGATGTATGAGATCATGTGGAAACGGATGATACATATATACATGTATCATTAGTCTGTTTTATTGAAATTGAATTATTCATATTGAGTTGTTAGATATTAAGCTTAAGAAAGAAATGCATGATTGACATTGACAAGCAAATCTAATCAAGTTAAGTGGAAATGGAAAAAGTGAATTGGAAATGTATGGTGACTGGGACGTCACATATATATTGTATAAATGAATGATAAAGAGATCCAAACTGCCATTGGAAAATAGAGTTGTGAACTCATCAGACATAACTCTACGCTATTTGGGAGAATGAATGGTTGGAGACACATTAGTTGGTCCAATTTGTGTTACGACTAAGAAATGGGCAAGGAAAGTTGTATTTTTTTGTGGAAGGAATGTGTCATGGAAAGGGTAAGCATATAATGGTCATTAGTGGGAGACATGGTTCGACTAGGGGCTAGTGAAGGGTTCTATATCTTGATTTTAGTTGGAGTAGTTAAGGTGAGAGGCGAAGTGGGGAGAGGCTTGGTTAATCTAAGGATAAGGTTTAACCTAGGTTGAAAAGTGTTTGTATAAGGCAAAGGGAGTAATGGGAGATGAGAAGGTGGAGTTGGAATTATTACGATGTGAAATACGTAAGGGGAGAGTTCAAATTCAAAATAAGTCAAGATTAGTAATCATACCTTGTGAGGCCAACCATGAAGAAGGTCTAGGTGAAGAAACCAAACTCTTGGGTTCTTTTTGTGTAGGAAAAACAAAATGGCAAACAATACTAGTGAAGATATTATGGCTAGAAAAAAAGATTAAAGACAGCATAAGGAGTGGAAGACATTTGTGTTAACTATAGAAGGAAAAATATTTCAACAAATGTAACATTCCTGGAATTGTATATACGATCAATGGCACAATCTAAGCAAAGTTACACACTCCAAGTTAAAGAATATCCGTCTAATTTAAAGAATGAAGATGATACTTATCATTAAAGAATATCCAATGAAGACATAAAGACAGGACCCTCTAATTTCAAGAATGAAGACAAGGCTTATCGTTAAAGAATATCCAATGAAGATAAAGAGACGGGACTGATGTCTAATTTAAGTAGTATAAGGTTTTTGCCAAGGATAATATAGACGACTGAAGATTCAAAGTTTATCTAGATTTCAGGGCACAAAGAATAGGTATTCGTAGGAAGAATTGAGTGATAGATTAACTCTTGGGAAACGATTTATAATGTATATTGCAGTTGCAAAGGCACAAGGCTAGTAAGAATGAGGTAAAGAACTAAAGATACATGATCAAAAAGAGTACGGTTTGTTTTTGTAATATGACGATGACATCTCTTGAAATAACGATTATGTTATTGAGTATGTTTGTGGGATAGTAAGATGTGATGTTCCATTTTCAACCAAATAATCTTTTAGAGCATGAACTCTCTAACATTACATGAATAAATTTAATTACGATTTTTATTTATTAGTAGATTACGATTACTATGTTTAAACGTAGTTTTTTATAGTTCAATGTTTCTTCTTCTAAGATTCATATACATTGGAAATGATCTTAGTCATTTAGGATAAACATTTACTAATTGAATAAGAGTAAATTGTCCCGTGATTCTTATAATTTGGGCCTTATAGCAAGTTAATCCCTAAATCTTAAAATGTAACAAATTGGTCCCTAACGTTACATTATTGTAATAAATATATCCTTTCGTCATTTACATCGTCAATTGAGCTGTTAAATGCTAGTCAAATGCAGACATGGAAATGGTAAAAGAAATAAAAACAAAATTTATTCCCTCTAAATTATTTATAATATATTCAATAAAAAAAATTATCGTTGAGCTTTTGCCGAGCTCTGTTGGGCAAAGGAAGAATAAAAGGGAAGACTTCATCAGAGAAAAGACTTAGCAGAAGAGTACTCCAACACCAACCCCACCACCCCCACCACACCCCCCCCCCCCCCCCCAAAAAAAATAAAAAAAGAAAGTCACAAACTTTGCTCATCACCCATTGAACAAATAATATTGTTAGACATTACATTTTATTTGCACTCAACTCCTCCCGTAAAAAGTCCTATACATCTAAAAACACTAATCAAAACACTTAAGCATTTCCTTAAACACCTTGCATGCACCACTGAAAACCAATCCAGAATGTAATAACTACACTTTGTCTCATGCATATAAAACCCATTTGTCACCATCAAGAATTCCACTAGCTAATAAATTACAAACCAATATATGCAAAGATGACAATGAAATTAAGCACTATAAATTACAAAAAAAAATGTATGGATGCCATGAGTTTCAAGTAGACAGAAAAACTTAACTTTTTTTCTTTGCAATTCTTTATTTATTTCCAAATGATCAGCTTCATTCCAACAAATCAAACACCATTTTTGAATTTCTCCAAATTTATCAATCACCAAAAGAAACCACACAAAATCTAGTTTCTCCCATCAATATTAACATAAAGAAAAGGTAACCAATTTTAAAATCCTAGAAGTAAAAATGATCAAAAAAAGAGAGAAAAAATATATGTATCGCAAAGAAACAGAAGCTCGCCTTTCTCAAGATGATGGCCTTCTTTAACCTTTACTATTCACTGATCCAAACCCATTGATTTCTTCTCTTCGGATTTAAATTCTTTTTTTTGCTGCAATTTTAAGGGGTAAAAGAATCAAAATGGATATGAAACTTCTCGCTCTTTCCTCTGTATCTAGAGTTTTAACCAAAGAAGAGATTGCGAGAAGAAGAAAATTACAATGGATACTATCCTTTTTTTCTTTTTTTTTTTTGGTTCATTGCACAAGGAAAAAAAGGTAGAAGGAAGAAAGAAAAAGAAAAAGAAAAAGAGAAAGAGAAAAAGAAAAATGAAAAAAAGGTAAATGAACTACACTTGTAGGTCACGTGTAGTATAGTTGTTATTTAACACCTCCATTAACGGTTTAATTGACGGAATGACATATTTGTTACAATAATGTAACGTTAAGGATCAAACTGATGCATTTTAAAGTATAAGAATCAATCTATTATAAGGCCTAAATTATAAGGACCACGAGTGTAATTTACTCATAGAATAAATTTAACTACACTTTTCGGGTTTGAAACATAATTTTTTTTATCCGATGTTTCGTCTTTCGAGATTCACGTACAATTATCAAATACTACAAGTTTTACAGTAATACTTGTCGTAACGATTTTTGTCCGAGGACCTAATCGCTAGACGTTAAACTATGGAGTCGCCACCAATCAATTTTAACCTAGGTGTGATTGGCCACCTATTCAAAACTAAGGATAAGTACATTGATCTACGTTATGAAATTTGGGTTTGGGAGTACGGTTACGTGTGAGGAAGGTATTAGCATCCCCACAACGCCCGTCCGATGGACGGTACCAATTAATCACATGTTATCCTAAAAAGTCTTAACCAAGTGGTCTTTTAATATTTATTACTTTATTTTTAATTTTTTCATTTATTATTTAAGTATTGAGAATTTTCTCAAATATTTCCCGACACTTTCGGTATAATTTAAGAAATTCTCTCACCTCAAGAGTATTCAAGAAAATCACTTATTCTCTTGAAGAGGCTCCGTCGTTGATTTAAATTTTAATATTTTTTAGATAAAAGACTTTTACTTCATTTTGTACTTTAACTTTAAATATTTTATCCCTTTTTTTAATATTCTATTTTTATTTTAATATTTTAAAATCTCTCCAACACTTTTGGTGAGATAAAGTTCCTCACTTAGGAACCTTCTTAAGAAAAATCATTATATGAAAATTCTTAGATTTTAATTATTAAAAATACGATTTTATATTTAATTTTATTACTTGAGATTTTATAGTTAATTTTATTATTTATGATGAATTCTTTATTTATTTTATATAAATCATCTTATAAATTTTTATTTGTATTTCCCAATACTTTTGGAAAATTATAGAACCAATCCCTCACTTAGGGACTTTTAAGAAAATCAATATTTTTTATTTTTTATTTATCTATTTTTTTTAGAAAATGGCATTTATCAAAGATTTTAAGGTAAATTAATCGTATTAATCTCCGATATATTTTTTTATTAAAATATTTTAAAATCTTTCCACACTTTGGAAAGATTTAAATATGACTTCTCACTTAGGAATTTTAAAAAATTTATAATTAGTTCCAGTTATATTTAATGGAAAACTCCATATTATTGTTTTAAAAACATTTTGAAATTACTTTTACACTTTTTTTATTTTCTTTATTAAAAAGTAAACCTTACCAACACTCTTGGTAAGTATTTAGAGAAAGTCCCTCACTTAGGAACCTTTTTAATTTTTTTATGTTTTTTTTAGAACATTATTATATTTCTATAATTGAAATAAATTTTATTATTTTATTTTATTTTATTATTTTTCGTTTGCAAGTTTTGTTTCATTTTAAAACCTTTTCATAAATCTTATTTTGAAACAAACCATCCAACATTTTTGGAAAGCTTTAATTAAAAATTCCTCACTTAGGAACTTTTTGGGAAAATAGCTAAATGTTATTAATTAGCGGATTTTATTTCTTAGTTGAATTTTTATTAATATTTTATGCTATATAAATCCTTTTATAAATTTTTATTTAAATATCCCAACACTTTTGGGAAATTCATAGAATAAATTTCTTACTTAAGGACTTCTTTAAAATTTTTAATATTCATCATAGTTGAGATTTTTTTTTGAATATTGTATAACTATTTATTTTCATGTAAATTTTTTAGCAATATTTTGACATCTTACCACACTTTGGCAAGATTTAAAGAAAACTTCACACTTGGGAGCTTTAAGGAAAATCCTTTCTAATATTTATTATTTTTTTATAAGCTTTTTTTTTATCATTTTCAAATATCACTATTATTTATTATGATTGTTATTATTATTTTTTATTTGTTTTAATATTGACATCTAAGAGATTCTAAGCCGAAACGTGTATACATATATGCAAACAAAAGTGGAAGCTATAAAAACATTACTCAAATAAAGTCTAAATCCCAGCTTTTACCCAAACCCAACCAAATCATGCATATCACCAGCCCATATCCATTTACGTGACCCAAGGCCAATAAATTATAGCAAGTTAGTATAGTGCAGAGAAAACAAACGTAGCAGATGTACCAAAAAAAAAAAAAACAAACGTAGCAGAGGATTGATAGATAAATACCTCAGAGGCAATCGGGTTCAAGCTGCTCCTCCTTTTCTTTTTTTTTCGTTCCTTTCCTTTTCTAAATGGGTCTTCTTCTCCTTGCAGATCAGTCACCGGCCAGCCACAGCAGCACCGTCACCTGCTCCTCTCCTGTTAGCAGCCTCAGCGTGATCGCCTCCTTTCACGGTTGCTTCGCCGGTTCTGCTCCTATTTTCTTCCCTTTTTTTTTAAACAGTGTTTTTGCTATTTTTTTTGATTGAATCTCAGATTGTGTTTTTGGGTTGTTGATTTTTGAGCTGAGATTGGTTTTTTTTTATGTGTTGTTCAGATTTTTTTTCTCTCTGTTTTTTCTGTTGTCTCACTGTCTCTGTATATTTTTTTTCTCTCTGCTTTTTTCGTGTTCTTCTCCTCTTTAAATAGGCATTCGATGTCCAAAAAGATAGATAAAATCCCTGAGATCCAGGGATTATAATCCATTTTTTTGACCGATGATCTTCAGAAAAGTTGGCTCCTCTTAAATGTCGATGAAAATTGGTTTGAAAAATATGGCTCTTGTGTGAAGGCCATGGCTAAAGAAGACGGTCTGTAGGATCTTTAGACCATGGTTTTTCTGAAACCAGTGCTCTTCCCTGTTCCTTCCTCTCCTCGAGCATCTTTTGGTGTGTATTTAGTCAATAAAAACGGATTAGATCTTTGAGGTTCAAAGATTATAATCAACATGCAACTGGGCTTTAAATGCAGATGGTATTTGTCAATGGAGTTGGTGGGATGACAGGGTTATTTTTAGGGTGGCCGGTTGTAGCCTTCTTTGCTGGTGTCGGCACTAGCACCAGCACTAGCCCTTCTCTCTTTTTTTTAATTCATTATTTTATTTATTATTTATTATTTATTATTGTTTTTATTTTTTATTTTTTTTATTTTTATTTTTTTATTTTTTTTACAAACTCAAACATATGATAGATTTATTATTCCGGACAAAATTAAGTGTCTACAATACTATTTAAAGTAATTTTATAGTAATAAAGACATTAATATTGTTCACATTAATATGTCAAAAAACAATAATATTGTTTCCATTAATACTGTAGTAGTGTGTTATAAACATTTAGTCTTTACATTAATGTATTCTTTGTTTTCCATGTAATATATTATATTTATCATTTGTTAATAATTGTTTATCGCAATTTCAAGTAACACAAACTTATTATCAACATAATCACCCTTGACACAAGAATTGGATTGAGAGTTACAATACAAACTTTTACCATTATTTCCTAGATCTGGTACAATTAATTGGATAAAATCTTAACTTTATTATGTGAACATCATTCTTTATTTAATCTCGTGAATATAGATAATATGAATTGTATTAGTTTTACTTAATTTTGAACAAAATTATTTCTATATGATTTAGCAAAGACTTTATTAATTTACTTCGTTGTATTAATTTTGCATTAACAATATTATTTATATTTAATTATTCGAGAAAAAATATAAATATTATTTATAATTAAAAAAATGCGATACAATATTATTGTGACATTAAATATTTTCTCACCATTCTAAAAACTAAATATTGTGACCTTAAATTAATTTATTTGTGATGGTAGCTTTGTCACCTAATTAAATTTTTAACAATTTTGAGTGACATTTAATAATTTTTTATGATGTTACAATTCTATCATAAGTGAAGATAATTTATGCAATTTATAGTGTGATGATTTAATATTTCATCACTTAAAATTAAATTTATAACTATTTTTAATGACATTTGGAAATTTTATATGACTTTGTCTTATTAGTACATGTGATGATAATTTAAATCACCCATAGTATGACAATTTGATATTTTGTTTATAAAAAATTAAAAATTTAACTATCATTTGTGACATTTGGAAAATTTTTATGACGTTATGGTAATATCATAGGTGACGATAGTTTATGTCACCTATAGTGTAGCCATTTGATATTTTGTCATATAAAATTAAATTTTTAACTATCTTTAGTGATATTTGGAAATTTTTTGTGACATTACTATACTATCATTAGGTAACGATAATATATATGTAACTGATAGTATAACGATTCAATATTTTGTCACTAATATATAAAATTTATCACATATTTTGTGACGATATTGGCATTTAGTGATGAATTTTTGTATAAATTTATAATATAATCGTACATCACAAAAAAGTAATAATATGTGACGTTTTATGTTATCGTCGCGCTGAGTCATACATAGATGATAAAAGTATGATAATATCACATTTGACTTTTAACAACGGTGTAAGACGACAATTGTCGTTGACGTTAAATTTTTCGTCACGAATAATGATTGGTGCCGAAAAAATAATTTTTTGAAACATTATTTCATGCGTCACTAATCACCAATTTATTTTAGACTTATAGTGATTATTTATATATTATTTATGGTTACAAATGATTATTTATAACTGAATCTTTTGGATTCAACAAATATGAATCTACATGCCTTATTATATGAATACATTTTCTGGTACAACCTTATTATATGAATATACACTTAATGCCTCTTTCTTTAATTT
The DNA here is from genome assembly GCA_032173925.1 of Heritiera fomes. NCBI lineage: Eukaryota > Viridiplantae > Streptophyta > Magnoliopsida > Malvales > Malvaceae > Heritiera > Heritiera fomes. The sequence continues at coordinate 7,515,568 of JAPDPM010000022.1, read as the reverse complement.
ATTTCTTAATGGTTTTGAAAATTTTTATAATTGCTCTCTGTCCCCAAACCCTTAGATAACATAAGTTTGAATTTTATATCTTTCATAATTCATGAAGGTAACTAGTTCCTGTAATTTGGAACTTTACTTAAGTGTGACATGATGTCATTAACACTTTACTTCATGACCTTCTTTTAATAGATAGTTTAGAAATTACCTTAACCTTTTTGGTTAACATGTATTTTGCATTCTACCACACCTTATTTATAAAACCAAAATGGTGTTATATTTCATGAAAATTTTTTGTAGACTTTAAATAATAACATTCATCTTTATCTATTAATTTTTACACAATTGAATAATAACACTCAGGTTCATGATCAAAAAGTATCTAAAAATCAGCTTTTGCATACATCATGAAATCATTGTTGTACTTAATTAATATAGAATTCATCTACTTAATCATTCCTTTTATCAAAAGTGATATTATGTAGATCTCATACAACATTATGAATTGATTCAAGCATTTTGAAAACACATTTTATCTTAGGAATTAAATTCATAAAGAACTTAATATGCATGTATTTCATAAATATATCAACTAGAACATGCTTAATCAAAATTCATTTTTAAACATAAACTTCTTAATAAGTGCATTTATGATATGCCTTCATAAGTAATCCATATTTAACCATATCAAGCATACTTTTTTATCAGGAACATGCTTAAACAATTTATCTAAATTTAAAGATCATCCAATGCAAAAAGAAATATCAATGTGTCCTATATATATATATATATATATATATATATATATATAGTCTTTTCCAAATATTTTAACTTTAGACAAAACAATTTAGCCTTGTCTCCTATTAAGTTGAAGCCAAACTTATTAAGCAATCTATGAATTTCAAATCTATATTACTTTAACTTTGGTTTAATTCAATACTGGAGGAATTTTTATGTTACACCCAAATCTCACATCGAAAGTTTGTGAGACTTTGCAATGTTATATATGTAGAGACTTGAACTCATACTTGTGAGGCGCCTTTTGTGGGACAAAACCGTGAGACCTTTGGGTCAAAGCGGACAATATCTCGCAAGTTGGGTGCGAGTCTTCACAATGATATCAGAGGCGATCCACCAGTTGGAACACGTGACCTAAGTACTATACCGTGGGAGCCATCTCTAGATTCCCAATGCTTGGTGTGATCCTGGTTCTGTTTGGATTGGGCTTGACGAGGACGTCAAGCTTTAAAGTGGGAAAGTTTGTAACACCCTAATCTCACATTGGGAGTTTATTAGACTATGTAATGCCATATATGTAGAGACTTAAATTCATACTTGTGATGTGCCTTTTGTGGGACAAAACCGTGAGACCTTCGGGTCAAAGCAGACAATATCTCACAGATTGGTTTGAGTCTTCACATTTTATGTATGTCACATTTCTTACCTCATCTTTTTTTGAATGTTTTTGAATAAATCTTAGTCTTTGGTAACATATTTTTTATAACATTAGAATTTATCCAACGTGCCTCTTTTATTCAAGTTATTCAAAAGTTGAAAATTATAACAATAAATTGTAATTTGTTGTTACCAATGCATTTTCCTTCTTTAAGAAAAAATAATAGTTATTCTTTAATTACTTTATTTTTTAAAGAAATGAGTAATTATGAAAGTTGAACGATATGTTTGAGCTTATTTTTATTCAACTGAAGTATCTCTATTTAAAAAGATATTGGTTACATAGAATATCCTGAAAATCAGGAATACAAACAGAAGATAAGGTTAGATATTCTGATCCTAATCACTTGAATATTATCCTAAAATTTAAATAAAAAACTATCCTAGACTTATTAGCATCTATTTAAAATAGAAAACAGAAAATAAAGCTGTAATTAAATAATCTTACAATCCCCCTCAAGTTGGGTTGTAAATGTTTAACATACCCAACTTGTTAACAAATTTTTCAAACAACCCCTTAAACAAAGCTTTGGTAAAAATATCTGCTACTTGATGACTTGTAGAGATATATGAAAGAGTAGCAATTCCTTGTTCGATTTTATCCTTGATGAAGTGTCGGTCGATCTCCATATGCTTTGTTCGATCATGCTGAACTGGATTCTTAGCAATACTGATAGCTGCCTGATTGTCACAAAACAGTTTAACATATTCATTTAAAGGCATCTTTAGTTCTATAAGAAGTCTTCTTAACCACATACTTTCACACACACCTAAAGCCATGGCTCTAAACTCTACCTCTGCGCTGCTTCTTGCTACCACAGATTGCTTTTTACTTCTCCAAGTAACCAGATTTCCCCATAGGAAAGTACAATAACCTGAAGTTGATCATCTATCAGTCATTGAGCTGCCCAATCTGCATCTGTGAACACTTTGATACTTCTACTAACACCCTTTTTAAAAAATAAACCCAAACCTGGAGTCATCCTTAGATATCGTAGGATGCGGTACACATCTTCAAAATGTTCTTCATTTGGGTTGTTCATGAATTGACTGACAACACTTACTGAAAAACTTATATCAGGCCGAGCATGAGACAGGTATATAAGTCTTCCCACTAATCTTTGATACCTTCCCTTGGCAACAGGTGAACATCCTTCCTTTTTTCCAACTTTACAGGTTGCATCCATAGGTGTATCAGCTGGTTTACACCCTAGCATACCTGTTTCTTTAAGTAAATCAAGGGTCTATTTTCTTTGAGACATAACAATGCCATTTTCTGATCTTGCCACTTCCATTCTTAAGAAATATCTTAGTTGCCCCAAATCTTTGATTTCAAATTCTTTTGCCAACATAGACTTTAATTTGATCATCTCTTCAATATAATTTCCAGTTAAAATATTATCATCAACATAGACAATAAGAATAGCAATGTCACCTGTAGGGGAATGTTTAGTGAAAAGGGTGTGGTCGGCTTGTCCCTGTTGATAGCCTTGATGCTTGAGTAGTCTAGTGAATCTTTCGAACCATGCCTGATAGGATGATATTTTGTGAATTTTATATGTGCTAATTTATTTGCTTTATTGATGTTTTTATGCCTAAAAGAGCTTACTAATGTTTATTTTATGTTTTAGGTATTAAATATCAAAGTTGGAATAAAAAGAAGCTAAAAAGAGCAAAGTGCAGTATTTTCTGTCCAGCTTGAAAGATTGACATTTTTGACCAATTTAACGACTTGATCTCAAGAAGTGGCCTTCATGGAAGTTGTAGAGGACGTCCCAAGGTTTCTAGAATGTCCAAGATCGCAAAAATCGGAGTTTATTTGATGGGTCAAACGTCTAGACAAAATCAGTACGAAATTCTAGGCAGAAAAACGAGATTGAGAAGAAATTCCAACAAAGCAAGTTCAAGACCAGATTTTGTTGAGAGAAGATAATTTCTTAATTTTATTTTGTCTTAGATCTGTAATTGATTAATAAAAATAGGCCTTAGGAATTTTACTTAGAAAATAATTGTAAAAAGATGATGAGATAAAGGTAAGAGTTTGACTAGTCAAATTACTTGTTTTCCAAGTAAACTCTTATCTGAATCCCACATTGCTTAGGAAAGTCTTTTAAACTCTTCCTTAGGCCTATATAAAAAGCACAAGGCTCTCATAAACGACATCCCTCACATCCCTCTCCTCCCTCTTCTCTCTTTTAGTCTTGTAGGATTTTCTTTAGGGTTTTTAATAAAAATTTTATTTTTCTTTATTTTTAATTAGTTGCTGATTTCTTTATTAATTTTAATTCTGATTTTGTTTTATTTATTTAAAGCAATATTGTTTGTGTGTTCTTGCTTGCTAGTTTATAATCTTGATTATTAATTCTGATTTTATATTATTAAAGATTGCTTCTTTGATTGTTTCTTGCATGATATTTGTAATCTTTATAATATATAATTTGGAGTTTATATTCTTGAATATGAATAGTGAGTAGATTTCTTGTTCAGTTATGAGGTAAATTAATTGTTCTTGGAAAAAGTATGTTGTGAGATTTTAAACTTATAATATAATTGTTGATTAAGTATCCAAGATTCTCTGAGCACATTTGCATGATTGTTTGTTTGATTAGATAGGAGGCCTACTATTTAGTTAAATTAAATAATCTACTGCCAGGTTAAAAACATAAGTCCGTAATTGCTTATGGAGTTAATCACTAGGGATCTAGGAGAATTAAGGTTTAAGTTAAATAAACTGCGCTGAGTGAGTTTGTTACTTAATGTTGACTCAAATCTTTCTAGATATTAATGCTGCTATTAAAACTTAATCTATAGCGCTGAGCATAGGTAAATTTTGATAGTTAGAGATTAATTAAGATGCTGACCCTTTAATTAACAACACAGTAAGGAAAGATAGGTGTAATTGGACGCTGGGGAATTACACTACGGTTGACTACTTAATTGACAATGATCTTAAATAATCAATGATCAGCATCATATCCCAAGAATAATTAATTACCTTGTAACTGAAGTTTTGTAGTATTTGATATTTTCTAATTTATTTACTTGTTTATTTTTCTGATTATTTTCTTAGTTATTGTAGTTTAATTGAAACCCTCCCCCAAATCTCTTTTCTCTCTCTAAATAATAGTTAGGTATTTAATTTAAATAATTAACTTAAATAAAACAATCTTTGTGGGATCGACCTTTGCTTGCCCTATCTGTAGGTTTAAGTAAAGTAATTTATTATTGGTACCTGCGACACTACCAATTTTTGGCGCCGTTGCCGGGGATTGTTATTTATTTAAGTTGCTTATTATAACTTAAAGATCTAATTAATTTCTTTTCTTTCTTCCTTGCAGGGTTTGCATGTCTGATGAGGACTCTAGTTATAGACTTCGAAAGATTAGAGACTACATTGAAGCAACCCAAAGCGCGGTGCTACAAACGCCCCAACCACCACCATCCACTTCCAACGATCCATCTTCCACCGAGCCCACGTTCAATCCTACTTTCGAATTCTCTAGTGATTCAGACGAGGACACCATGGCTCAAAACGCTAATAGAACCTTGAAGGAGTTGGCAGCACCCATTATGAACCAACAACCCCTTTGCATAGCCTATCCTACTTTAGATGTTGCTTTTGAATTAAAATCTGGTTTGATACATCTTTTACCAACTTTTCATGGTCTTACAGGTGAAGATCCACACAAACATCTAAAGGAATTCCATGTGGTTTGCTCAACCATGAAGCCAGCTAGGGTTAGTGAAGAGCAAATCAAGCTGAGGGCCTTTCCATTCTCTTTGGCAGATGCAGCTAAGGATTGGCTTTACTACTTACCTTCTGGGACCATCAACACTTGGGATGATATGAAGAAACTCTTCTTGGAAAGATATTTTCCTGCTTCTAGGGCAGCCAACATCCGCAAAGAAATTTGTGGAATTAGGCAATTTAATGGTGAGTCACTTTATGAATATTAGGAAAGATTTAAACGATTATGTGCTAGTTGCCCACATCATCAAATTCATGAGCAACTATTGATCCAATATTTCTACGAGGGACTATTACCCCATGATAGAAGCATGATAGATGCTGCCAGTGGAGGAGCTTTGGTGGATAAGACTCCTCAAGAAGCCCAAAACTTGATAGCAAACATGGCTGCCAATTCTCAACAATTTAACACAAGGAGAGATCCACCACCACCACTTAAGCAAGCACATGAGGTAAGTACTTCTTCTTTGGAAAAACAAATTGCTAATCTAACATCCCTTGTGCAACAATTGGCTATAGGTAACATGCAACAAGCCAAGGCTTGTGGAGTTTGCTCCAACATCCGACACCCCACTGATATGTGTCCAAACTTACAAGAAGATTCCATAGAGCAAGCTAATGCTGTAGGAGGATTCCTAGGGCCTTCCCAAGGTAAGTATGATCCTTATTCAAGCACTTACAACCCTGGTTGGAGGGACCACCCAAATTTGCAATATGGAAATAGGTCTGCACCATATGTCCCACCACACAATAGGCCAAATAATTTCCAAGTCCCCAAACCTACGTACCAAGAGAGGCCACCACCCCAAACACAACACCAAAGTGGAACCATGTCTCTTGAAGAAATTGTAAAGAACCTTGTTACCTCTACTTTACAAAATCAACAAGAGAACAATCAAAGAATTTCACACCTTGAGCACCAAATGAGCCAAATGGCTACTACCCTAAGCAGACTTGAAGCTAGGGAATCCAACAAGTTGCCTTCTCAACCTGTGGTGAATACAAGGGAGAATGTGAGTGCCATCTTTTTGAGGAGTGGGAAGGAAATTGGACCCAAGGAGAATGCATATGAAGAGGTCAACATAAAGGCTCCACCGCATAAAAATGTTGTGAATCTCCCCCCTCTTTATAGAGATTTTGACAAGGTAAGTGAAAAACAGAGCTGGTTACGGGCCGGACCGGACCGGTTCCGGACCGGTTTTCACCGGTTCTGGCCCTAACCATCAGAGAACCGGTCCGAACCGGTACTAAACCGATCCGGTTCGAACCGGTACTAAACCGATCCGGTTCGAACCGGTTCTATTTGTTAGAAGAGACGAACTGGCCCGGTTTGTTGGACTAGTTCGTCTCAAAACCAGACCGAACCGGTTTAAACCGGTTCGGTCCATTTTTTTTTGCTTTTTAAAATTTTTATTTTTAAAAATTTATATTAATTTATTTTAATATATATTAATATATTTTAATAATTTAATCTAATAAATTTATTTTTATAATAAATAATGTTAATAGTTTAATTTAACAATAATTTATTATAAAGTTATATTATAATTTATTTAATTAATGTAACAAGAATGTAAAAATAAACTATTATAAAATTATCTAATAAAATTATTGTTATAATAAATTAAAGTTATATTATGAATATAATATTATGATAAAATGATATTTGATTCAAAATACAAATAATGATATTATGAATATTATTATTATATTCATTTTGCATATCTTTATTTATATTCATTTATTACATTCATTTTGCATTTAAAATAATTTATTATATTTGAAATATCATTTACTTAATATTTATTCATTTATTTATTTATTCATTTATTTAATATGTTTTTAAAAGATTAATTCATTTTGTATTTTAAATATTTATTTATTTTAAACATAGATAAGTATAACATTAATTAATTTGGTATGTAATAATAATAATAATAATAATAATAATAATAATAACAACAACAACAACAACAAAGGAGAAAAAGGAGATAGTAGGAGACCAAAGATTTTTTAGGTGGAAAACCCCTTCAAAAGTTAGAAGGGTAAAAACCACGGGACCGTAGTCCATAAAAATATTCACTATGACTAAACTTATTTACAATTTTACATACAATTTACAAAAAAAAGATTATTCTCTACTCTTCATAATTTATACGGATTGCCTTGGAAATTTCTTCCTCCTCTTCTGAATTATTATCAGCAAATTCATTGGCCATTCCAAGTTCGACATTGCGCGATTCCGCATCAAACCAATCTTTAAGGCATGTTAACATGCATAATGAATCCGGATTAAGAGTGGTTCGATGGTCTCCAATAATTTTTCCACACGTCGAGAATGCGGATTCCGAAGCAACAGAAGAAACTTGCACCGCAAAAACATCTCAGGCCATGGAAGCTAAAACTGGAAATTGTTTTTGGTTTTCTTTCCACCATTAGAGAAGATCAAAGTTATCATCTACAGAAAAATCTTGACTTAAGAAAAATCCTAGCTCATTGAAGCTAGAACTTCGTCGAGTTGTTGATCCCGATCCCGATCCCGATCCCGATCCCGATCCGCTCACTTTTCCTTTTAGCTTCATTCTCTTCTTTGCTGCTTCCTTAATTGCGTTTAAAATTCCTTTTCCTTTTTTGCTACTTTCGGTTTCTTCGTATGAATCTTCTTCTTCTCGATTAAAGTTGAATTGCTCCCTTTCTGTTTCATAAACATTAAACAATTCTCGAAAAAGATTGTTAATTGAGGACTTTTGATCCTCAATAGAATCAAGACCAAGAAATTCTTTATAACAATAAAAAAAATTTTCTATATTTACCTCACCTTGACTAGGATCTAGTAAAGTTGCAATACAATAAATAGGAGGAATTATTTCCCAATATTTTTAAAATTTTTCCTCCATATCATATACAAAAGAACTTAAAGTTTCATGATTCCTAAATTTTACAAATTTGTCAAACATTGTGTAGATAATAGGAACAAAATACGGTGTAGTTGGATAAATTTGAGTTGAAAATCTTTCGGTTGCATCTTTAAAAGTAGATAATAAATCAACACAATATTCAATAAAAGTCCAATCTTCTTAAAAAAAGTACTAAATGTGTGCTACTTGTATAATTGTTATAAAAAGGAGTAACAAGTTCTTTATAAGGTAAAATAGAAGAAAGCAAACGATGAAGTGAATTCCATCTTGTTTCCACGGGAAGTGGAAATGCTTTAACAGGTATATTATTTGCTATACAAATTTGCTTCCATTCACGTTTATTACTTGGTGTGCGAATCCATTTTGCTAAAATTTTAATTTTATCAATTGGACCTATGCTAGTACCAGTACCACTAGAACTAAAACCACTTTGAACACATAAATTTAGAATATGACATGCACATCTTGCATGAAAAAATATGCCTTGCATAACAGGGTTTAAACTTTTAATTAAATGAGGAATAGCTGCAGTATTACTTGAAGCATTATCAAAAGTAATAGCAAAAACTTTATTATTTTCTAGTCCATATAATTTACAAACTTTAGTAATATATTTATGAATAGTATATGAATTATGTGCTTCTTCTATTACATCTAAAGATAAAATTCGTTTTTGCATGGACCAATCTTCATCTATCCAATGACAAGTTATAACAAGATAACTTATACCATTAGTACTAGTCCATATATCACTAGTTAAACTAACCCTAGATGAAATATTACAAAGTTTATCAATTAAAGCTTGTCTATATTCTTTAAACATATCCATGCAATCTCTTTTTAATATATGTCTAGAAATAGATTTATATGCGGGTTGTAAATAGTTACAAACAAATTCTAAATATCTTGATTTTTCACAAATTGTGAATGGTTGTTCAGTCCTAATTACAAATCTAACTAAACCACGTCTAGCTTGAACATTATCAAAAATAAAATTTTTTCCACCATCACGTGTATTAATTTGAGATTGTTTACCTTCTAAAATTTCATCTTCTTCGGCATCAGGATTAATTTTATGTGCAGTAATTAAATGTCTTTTATACGTACCTGTATCGCCAGCACCTCCACCGGACTTATAAGAGTAAACGCCTTGGCACAATTTACAGATAGCACAATATTTATTCGTCTCACCTTCTTTTGCTACAATATCGAAATACTCCCATACCTTGCTCGTTTTTTTTCGACTAAACTTCAGCCTTGATGATGTAGCAGCAGTGGTGGCAGCTGATGATTGTGTTTGAGCATGACCTCCATGTTGACCACGACCAACCGATGGCGCCGCCAAAGGAAGCTCCTCCTCCGGATGAATATCGGGTTCGATTTCATTAAATGATTCGTCACCCAAACTAGGAATTTCAGTGGAACCAAAAGGTCGAGAAACAGAGCATGAACGACGAAAAAAATTTGACATTTTTATATTTTTTTTGAAAATAAATATATGTTAAAAATTAAAAAAATAGATGTATTATATATATAATATATTGGAATTTGAAAATTGAAACTTGAAAATTAAAAGTAAAATTTGTAAAATTATAAAATAAAAAGAAAAATGAAATTTATAAAGCAAATGATAATATTATAAATTAATATTATAAATTTGGAATAAGGAATATATATATAATATATTAGAATTTGCAAATTAAAAGTAAAATTTGTAAAATTATAAAAGAAAAAGAAAAATGAAATTTAGAAAGGAAATGATGATATTATAAATTTAGAATAAGGGAATTTAAGTGAATTTGAGAGAGTTTGAGTGAGTATTGAGAGAGTATGTAAGTGAAGAGAATAAGAGTAGATGAATATAGATAGTAAATTTGAGAGAAAATATAAAAGAAATGTAAATGAAAATAGAAGATTATAGAGGTATTTATAGGAAAAAAATTAGAATAAAAAAATAAAAAAAAATTTTAAAAAAAGATTGATGGGCAACGGCTCAAACATGCAGTTGCACTCTTGCAACTGCAAGAGCCAAGAGGCTTGACTGCCACTGCTGCTGGCAGTCAAGCCTCTTTTTTTTAATTTAATTAAAATTAAAAAATTAAAAAAAAAATTAAAGATTGATGGGCAACGGGACAACGGCCATTTGGCCGTTGCCCATCAAAATGCTGCGGAGGCAAGTCACAGACTTGCCTCTGCGACAGACTGCAGTTTGCACTGCAGTGCAGTGCAACTGCAGTTTGCAGTCTTTTCTTTTTTTTTTATTTTTTTAACCGGACTGGTTCGAACCGGTCCGGTTTTAAAAAGTTAAAACCGGCCCAGCCCGGTAACATACCGGGCTGGGCCGGTTCCGAACCGGTACAGTACCGGTTCGGACTCTGGGTCGGGTTGACCCGATCCGGTTGCGAACCGGGTCGGGTCAACCCGGCCCAGTTGGCACCTCTAGTGAAAAATGTGTCCCTTTTAATGTTCGTACTTACCCTCATCCTTTTCCTAGCAGGTTAGCCAACAACAAGAAAGAAGAAGAAGACAAAGAGATCTTGGAGACCTTTGGGAAAGTGGAGGTAAACATTCCTCTTCTTGATGCTATCAAGCAAGTGCCCAGGTACGTAAAATTTTTAAAAGAATTGTGCACTAACAAGAAGAAATTAAAAGGTGATGAAAAAGTAGTTGTGGGGGAGAATGTGTCTGCCATCATTCAAAGAAAACTTCCCCCAAAGTGTGGAGATCCTGGCATGTTTAGTATTCCATGTAAGATAGGTAACACCATAATTAATAAGTCCATGATAGATTTAGGAGCTTCTATAAATGTCATGCCTTTGTCAATTTATAAATCTTTAAATCTTAGACCTTTGAAAGAGACTGGTGTTATTATACAATTGGCTGACAAAACTAATGCCTATCCTGAAGGGATATTAGAGGATGTTCTTATGCAGGTTGATAAATTAGTCTTCCCAGCAGACTTCTATGTTCTTGATATGGAGGATGATAATTCTCCTTTTCCAACACCAATGCTGCTAGGGAGACCATTCTTGAAGACATTCAAAGCCAAAATAGATGTGGACAAGGAAACACTCACCATGGAGTTTGATGATAACATAATGGAGTTCAACATCTTTGGGGAAGTAATCATAAGTCAGAACCAAAAGAAATCAAAGAAAAGGTTTGCATTTGGGATTGGATGATGGAAGGTGAAGCAGTCGAGCTAACGACATTAAACAAAGGCGCTACTTGGGAAGCAACCCAAGGATGTAAAAACGAGGGAGTATTTCTTTCCTTTTCTTGTATTACCATTTTTGAGTTTTTATTGTTCTTCTTTGCATGCTAGACTTACTTTGAGAACAAAGTAAGATTTAAGTGTGGGGGGGGGGGGGGAATATTGGTTTATGAGTCTATAGAATTTTTTTTTAGAAAAAAAAAGGTCAAATTTTTTAGAGTTTTAAAGATCATGATATGTTTTCTTTCTTTTAAGGATTGATTCTGAACTAAAACATAGTTTTATAAAAGAGTTGAGAGTATTTTGATTGTTATTATTGTTGAAGTGAATACTTTCTAAAGAATTTATGTGAGTTCATGATTAAATATGATTGCTCATATGATAATTGATAATGTGATTAGTTCATTGAATTTGGTATAAGCAAAGGATAAATAGACAAGAACAAAAAAAAACATAAAAAGAGAAGAAAAATAGAGGTTGAAAGCTTTAAATTCTACTCCAATGTTTTAAGTTACTCGATCTTGTTGATTAAATTCTTGAAGTGACTTAAAATATGAGTATGCAAAGCACTCTAAAAGAGGGCTTACTTGTTGAGTAACCGGGTGTTGGTATCACCAATATTAACATTCGCGTAAAAAGGCAAGTAAGTACTTAGGGAAACCATTATTGAAACCTCAAAAGAAAAAAAAACAAAAAAAAGTTCTTGATCTATTGACTTTGTTTGTAGTAATGTAAAATGGATAATTGCAAAGTTGATATTATATGTTTCACTTGTGTTTATTGTGAATTTTGCATGAATTTATTTAGAAGTATGCATGAATATGAGAAGTAATGATTAGAATATGATTGACTTGATTATTTGACTCTTGTTGAAGTTATGAATTAAGAATTAAAAGATTTGAAAATATGTTCATGATCTTAATCTTGTTTTGGAGTCTTAATTTTTTTAAATTTTTCAGTCTTATTTTGAATTTTTAGGATTGAGTCTTAAGTAAAAGATTTTGTGGGTATATCTTCTGAAAGCCCTCACGAGACACAACTCGTCCACTAGGGGTGACCTAGGGGTTTAAAGGCTTATTGCATATGCTAAATGCAATCGTGATTCCTACGAAAGTGAGTTAGGTTTTTGGAAAAAGATTTTAAGATTAGGACTTTAGGATTTAGTTCTTTAGGAATTAGTTAGCTAAGGTTTGCTAGAGGACTAGCAAAAGCTAAGTGTGGGGGAATTTGATAGGATGATATTTTGTGAATTTTATATATGCTAATTTATTTGCTTTATTGATGTTTTATGCCTAAAAGAGCTTACGAATGTTTATTTTATGTTTTAGATATTAAATATCAAAGTTGGAATAAAAAGAAGCTAAAAAGAGCAAAGTGCAGTATTTTCTGTCCAGCTTGAAAATTTGACGTTTTTGACTAATTTAACGACCTGATATCAAGAAGTGGCCTTCATGGAAGTTGTAGAGGACGTCCCAAGGTTTCCAGAATGTCCAAGATCGCAAAAATCAGAGTTCATTTGATGGGTCAAACGTCTAGATAAAATCAGTACGAAATTCTGAGCAGAAAAACGAGATTGAAAAGAAATTCCAACAAATCAAGTTCAAGACCAGATTTTGTTGAGAGAAGATAATTTCTTAATTTTATTTTGTCTTAGATCTGTAATTGATTAATAAAAATAGGCCTTAAGAATTTTACTTAGAAAATAATTGTAAAAAAATGATGAGATAAAGGTAAGAGTTTGACTAGTTAAATTACTTATTTTCCAAGTAAACTCTTATCTGAATCCCACATTGCTTAGGAAAGTCTTTTAAACTCTTCCTTAGGCCTATATAAAGAGCACAAGGCTCTCATAAACGACATCCCTCACATCCCTCTCCTCCCTCTTCTCTCTTTTAGTCTTGTAGGATTTTCTTTAGGGTTTTTAATAAAAATTTTATTTTTCTTTATTTTTAATTAGTTGCTGATTTCTTTATTAATTTTAATTCTGATTTTGTTTTATTTATTTAAAGTAATATTGTTTGTGTGTTCTTGCTTGCTAGTTTATAATCTTGATTATTAATTCTGATTTTATATTATTAAAGATTGCTTCTTTGATTGTTTCTTGCATGATATTTGTAATCTTTATAATATATAATTTGGAGTTTATATTCTTGAATATGAATAGTGAGTAGATTTCTTGTTCAGTTATGAGGTAAATTAATTGTTCTTGAAAAAAGTATGTTGTGAGATTTTAAACTTATAATATAATTGTTGATTAAGTATCCAAGATTCTCTGAGCACATTTGCATGATTGTTTGTTTGATTAGATAGGAGGCCTACTATTTAGTTAAATTAAATAATCTACTGCCAGGTTAAAAACATAAGTCCGTAATTGCTTATAGAGTTAATCACTAGGGATCTAGGAGAATTAAGGTTTAAGTTAAATAAACCGCGCTGAGTGAGTTTGTTACTTAATGTTGACTCAAATCTTTCTAGATATTAATGCTGCTATTAAAACTTAATCTATAGCGCTGAGCATAGGTAAATTTTGATAGTTAGAGATTAATTAAGACGCTGACCCTTTAATTAACTACACAGTAAGGAAAGATAGGTGTAATTGGACGCTGGGGAATTACACTACAGTTGACTACTTAATTGACAATGATCTTAAATAATCAATGATCAGCATCATATCCCAAGAATAATTAATTACCTTGTAACTGAAGTTTTGTAGTATTTGATATTTTCTAATTTATTTACTTGTTTATTTTTCTGATTATTTTCTTAGTTATTGTAGTTTAATTGAAACCCTCCCCCAAATCTCTTTTCTCTCTCTAAATAATAGTTAGGTATTTAATTTAAATAATTAACTTAAATAAAACAATCTCTGTGGGATCGACCTTTGCTTGCCCTATCTATAGGTTTAAGTAAAGTAATTTATTATTGGTACCTGCGACACTACCAATGCCCGTGGAGATTGCGTCAAACCATAGAGAGATTTTCGTAATTTGCAAACCAAATTTGAATTATGCTCTCCCTTACACCCAGGTGGAACCTCCATATATACCTATTCCTCTAAATCTCCATTGAGAAAGGCATTCTTCACATCTAGTTGTTGTAACTCCCAGTCCAGGTTTACTGCAATAGAGATAAGTACTCATATAGTATTTAGTTTAGCAACTGGAGCAAATGTCTCTTGATAATCAATGCCATAGGTTTGAGTATAACCTTTGGCAACTAACCTGGCCTTATACCTTTCAATACTCCAATCAGGTTTATATTTCACATTGAATATCCACCTGCATCCTACTGGGGTCTTTCTTTTTGGCAACTTCACCATTTCCCAAGTACCATTTTTCCTCAAGGCTTGAATTTCCTCATTGACTGCTTGTTTCCATTCTAATTTCCTAAGAGCTTCTCCTATTATTTGTGGAATCTCAACATTGGACATTTTAGTGGTAAAAGCTCTAAATTTAGAGGATAACCTTTCATAGGATAGGAAGTTAGCTATAGGATGTTGAGTGTAAGTCCTAACTCCTTTCCTCTTTGCAATAGGAACATCAAGATCATCAAATTCAGATTCAATAGGGAGAACCTCGGTGTTACCTGATGTGAGTTCCTGGTTTTTGGAACCTAGTTTAGAATCATGGTGTTGACTAAGAGTAGAATCAGACTCTACCTTCTCACAAGTCCTTGGTCTATGTGTGTATACTTGGATTTGAGGAGGAACAGTTTTGGTTACAAAAGGCTTGGTCTAGGTTTCAGGTGCAGTTGGCTGCTTTGTTTGGTTTTCAGGCTCTATTTCAGGTGCTGTTGGTTGCTCTGCTTGGATTTTTGGCTCTGTTTCAAGTGCTGGCTACTTTGTTTGGATTTCACGCAATGTTTCAGGTGCTGTTTTAGGTTCAAGACAGTATGTGGGTGATTGGATTTCAGGCAATATTTTAGGTTGAGGACGGTATGTGGGTGAATGGGTTATTGTGAACGGAAGTAAAAACTGATATTCTTGTTGTTTGGTTGTGTTATTCTCCCCTAAAATATCAGTTTTTGTAGAGTATGGTTGATGTTCAAGAAAGGTCACATCCGTGGTATTATAAAAGCGATGGTTGGTTGGTGAGTAGCATATATATCCTTTTTGGTTTGATGAGTAGCCAAAAAATATACATTTGGTAGCCTTAGGATCAAGTTTGCTACGATTTTGGGAGTGGATATGAACAAAGGTGGTGCAGCCAAAAATTTTAAGTGGGAGGGTAGTTAGGACTCTGAGTTGCAGTTTTAATTGATAAACCACTTGGGCACGAACGAAGCTCATGAAATAAAATGGCATTACCAATCATATGATCTGACGCCCCAGAATCAACGATGCATTCTTTTTGTTTATCCAGTTCAACATTAAAGGCACTCAAAAAATTGCCTTTTTGGGCTACAGAACCTGTGCTGACGTTAGGGTTGGATTGTACATGTTTAAGTAATTGTTGGAGGAGATCCATTTGTTCTTTTGAGAAGACAAAATTCTCAACATCGGGTTTTGTTGTGGTGGCTGGTTCAACCTGGACATTGTAGCTGCGGCTTTCTTGAGATCCTTTGGATGGTTTTCAATCTGTAGGTTTCCCATGAAGCTTCAAGCATTTGTCCTTGACATGGCCTAGTTTTTTGCAGTGTTCACACCAAGGACACCCCTTTCTTCTCTCTGTTTGACTTTGAGAATTGTTGCCTCTAATAGCAAGGGTAGATCTGTCCACTCCTTCAGAGGGAGTTTGCTGCAGCATAACCTTTTTCTTTCTTTCTTCTCTTCGTACCTCAGAAAATACTTCACGGATAGAGGGCAATGGCTTTAGACTTAGAATTCTTCCTCTGACTTCGTCTACGTCTTTGTTGAGACCTAACAAAAACTTAAAAATCCTCTTCTTCTCTATAATTTTCTTGTATAAGATGCTATCATCCATGCATTGCCACTTGTATTCCTCGAAAGTGTCCAATTGCTGCCAGTAACGTGTAAGGGAATTGAAATAAGTGGTGACAGAGTGTTCACCTTGCCTTAGATCATGGAAGAGCCCTTTGATCTCAAATAATTCAGTAGTGTTATCTGTATCTGAGTACATTACCTTTGCTGCATCCCAAATTTCTTTGGCTATTTTGTAGAACATAAAGTCTTGGCCTATATCATTCTCCATGGTATTGATGAGCTAGGACATCACCATATTATTCTCTGAACGCCATATTTTAAACTTCGGATCTTCTAGTGAAGGAGCAGCAGCAGCTTTTGCGAGGAAGTCATCTTTATCTTTTCCATAAATGAACATCATAACAGATTGAGACCACTGGATATAATTTTGACCATTGAGCTTGTATCCAGTGATGGGCTAAGAAGTCTCAGATAGCCCATGATGAGAAGTTGTTTGCCCATGAAAAGGTGCTGTAACAGCAGGAGTTAAACCCGAGGAACCTGAGGTTACCTCGACAAAAGTCTGTCTGTCTGATGTCTTGTCAGCTTTTGGCATTTTCAGATGATTAGGTCCACTTCTGATACCATAAAGAAATGAGTAATTACGAAAGCTGATTGATATGTTTGAGCTTATTTTTATTCCACTGAAGTATTTCTATTTAAAGAGATATTGGTTACATAGAATATCCTGAAAATCAGGAATATAAATAGAAGATAAGGTTGGATATTCTGATCCTAATCACTTGGATATTATCCTAAAATTTAAACAAAAAACTATCCTAGACTTATCAGCATCTATTTAAAATAGAAAATAGAAAATAAAGCTGGAATTAAATAATCCTACATTTTTCATAATAAAAACATGGATCGTTTTCTTATTTTTTTAATTTCATAGGTATGCATTACTATAAAGCCTTCTTTTAGTGAATTTATTGGACTATCCTTCTTCCATCTCATAAATGTTGACATTTGATTCTTTTATACTTTCTCATGTTCTCTGTGGTATTATTCTTCTTATGTAAAGATTACACACATGCATTTCAAGAGTTTTTTTCTTTTTATACAAATTAATGAATCTTTTAAAACTTATTTCATGATGCTAGAAGAACATATAAATTATTAAGGATAAAATTAAATCCATATAAAATAATTGCACATAGTTATGCAACAACTAATAATTCAATCAATTATACATAAAATTCAAGAAGTGGATGAAACTTAATATGCTAGTTTGATGAAAAACCATTAACCTTCTTTATTGGTGAAAAATATTAATTTCATTTTTATGTGATTGCTTCCAAGTTTCTTTTTCCTTACATATCTTTATTTTGTGAACCATTTTGCCATCTCAAATGTTATTTCATCAAATAGTTTCAATTTCAAAACTACAAAAACATCTCTCTCAAAGTTTCTTGACTTTTTCATTTTCAAGTTAAACCTAAAATAAGCCTAATACTATTGTTGCTAAATCTTTTTCTTATCTTTTGTTGGGCTTTAAGATGGAAAGTCATTGAAAAAGGAAATAGCTTCAAGGTATGTTTGCAAATGCTATTTTCTTGAGGCTTTTTTTGCCTTACTATTACGACATGCAATAGGAATTGAATTGAACAATCCAATGATATAACGAAGCCTTGTTTGAAATCATACTACACTTGTGAAATCAACTACTGAACACCATTGAGAACCACAAAAGTATTTTATCTTAGTCATTATTTTCTACAGAAAACAATATTTAACACTATGTTTGGAGTGGAGGTAGGGAAGGGAAAGGAAAGGAAAGCTAGGTAAAGCAAGGGAAGGTTGAAAACCCTTTTCCTGTTTGGAAAAAATTTTTAGCCAAGGAAAGGAAAGAGAGAGGGAGTGAGCACCCCCACTTGCTTTTCCTCGTCGTGCTTAGTTTTTTAATACCCAATTTAGCGTAAACGGGAAGGAAAGAAAAACTTGAAAAAAATTTTAACATGTAAAATATCAAATTTAATCTTATTGTATTATAAAATTTAAAAGCAAAAGAGGCTATAATGGGAAAAATATTATAATGAATTATTTCCTTTACTTTCCACTCCTTAATCAACTAAGGGTTACTAGGATTACTTTCATTTCCTCTCCTTTCCTTTATTAATTTTAGCTATTCAAACAAAGGATACATGTACTATTTCCTTGCCTCTCTTTTTCTTTATTTTACATTCCTTTTCTTTTCATTTCTTTCATTTACTAATGTTTATCTAAACATAGGATAAATGATTTGTTTCTCTTTTAAGAATGGGAGGGAAGTGAGATTGTCTAACTTTCAGATTTTCTTGGCACGTATAGAATGAACCTTGGTATCTCTATTTATAGAGATCTAATGCAAGTGTTTTGATCTTCCAGGTTGTTGTTAAATCCAACAAATTTATGTTTTCAATAAGATCACATCTTTTGGAATTAATACTTAATTATTCAGAAGTGAGAGAATAACTACTTGAAGTGAATCTAACTATTAACACATCTCTTTTGAAAATTGTTCAAACTGGTTTCTTAATATTAGTTTGGATTGGCGGTAAAATTGGCTCTTAAGATTAAAAAAGAATATTAAGATAGGATAATTTTAATAAAATAAAGAAAAATTGCAAACAATGGTAGAAGGATAATTTTCCCTTCCACTAAAATTTGCCGTTTCTCTTAGGTTCCACCATATCTGTGATGGAATCGAATCTAAACCCCATTAATCATTGATTAAAAACTTTATATTTTATCAATTATTTTTTCACTATTTTATAATATATGTTAATATTGTATTCATTGCCATCGTAGTAACATAAATCATAGTAACATAATAATTAGAAAGCAAATAAACAATCAAAATAATTACATTACGTCATTATTATTTAGGGGTTCTTTTGAATCAAGCGAGTATAAAAAAAAGGCTAAAACTATAAAAAAGCCCTTAAACTATGTCTAAAAATATAAAAAAATCCCTATTCTTTTATTGCATCTAAATAAGCCCTTAAACTAATATTTTTCACTATACAAACCCTTTTTTGGATGGAATCTGTTAATTAATATAAACTCTGTTAATTCTTTGACATGTTGGCTTTTATAAAATATGTGTAAACTTGATCTTGTGATGAATCATGTGGCTAAGAAAATCCTGAGAGTGTCGAGCTTGGCAACTGAGTTTTCAGTCTCCATTTTGTGGAAGCTTTGCAAGAATGAGACGAGCGAAGATGGAGGATTCCTCGTTGAAGCTCTCCAAGTGGGTGCTTTTCAAAAGCTTCTGCTGCTTTTGCAGGTTGGCTGCGTTGACAAGACAAAGGAGAAGGCTTCAGAGTTGTTGAGATTGCTGAATCTTCACAGAAGCAGAATGGAATGTGTTGATTCGGTGGATGACTTCAAGGATCTGAAAAGGTCTTTTTGATTGTAATAATCTTAGGCAAACCATGTACTTAGAAAAGGAAAATTTTGTTTATAATTTGCATATTACAGTGTACAAAACAGAATTTACAGTACACAGTTGCCATACTACATTGATTTTGGTAACAAGAAGGATTTGTCTTTTCTTCCTAAGAAAAACAGGTTCTTCATTCTTGGTGTTAATAAATACGAGGCCAAATTCCAGCCATTTTGTTAAGGAGAAATGATAAAATATTTGTTAATCCAATGATGACATAATTTTTTACTCTGTAGCTTAGTTATTGAATTAATAAAATTTTCATTTTTATTCCTTTGATCATTTTTTTTTGGTTACAACCTTTGATCATTTCTATTATTGATTATTAGCTAATCAATGAGGATGAAACTTTCATTCTCTGTGTTTACTTTTAACATGAAATTGATGTTTCTCCCTTTTATGGACTATCTCAATCTTAAGCAAATTTACACATATTTTATAAAAGCCAACATATCAAAGAATTAACAGAGTTTATATTAATTAACAGATTCCATCCAAAAAAGGGTTTGTATAGTGAAAAATATTAATTTAAGAGCTTATTTAGATGCAATAAAAAAATAGAGGTTTTTTTAAATTTTTAGACATAATTTAAGAGTTTTTTTATAGTTTTAGCCTTAAAAAAAAGAAATAAAAAACCTAGTTGGATGACAAGTGTCTTCCAATGGGCTTACTTTATGGAGTTATAGACAGATTTCTCTAACGGAATCATCATCATCACATGTAAAGCTAATAGAAAAGCCAGAAAAAATAGAATAAAATAAAAGCCTGTTTGATCATGACGAAGAAAAAGCAAGGAAAAGTAAAAAAGCATATCTCCTGCAAAATTCGAAAAGAGCAGAGGAGCCAGAGAATTTCGCAATAAGTGGTCCCTCCATCGGCGAAGGCGAGGGTATCCCCTAAACAACTGAAAGCTACCTCCACGTTCTGTCTCTTGTTTGCTTTCCATTTTGCTACCTTCATCATCCTCCTAATCTCTTTTCTTTTTCTCGTCATTTTTATTTTTTTCAATCATTTTCTTTCATCCAGCTTTGTTGATGCCAAAAAGGCTTCAAATTATATAATCCTTTTTTCTCCCATGATTTTCATTTTTTTTATTTGTATAAAAGAGATTAAAGTTTAAAATACAAAATTACAAATATTAAGATTTAAATTTCAAATGTGATGAATGTCGTTTTTTAAAAATGATTGCATGAATTATTAAAATTAAACTTCATGTTCACATTTATTTTTTTCTCTTTAACTTTGTTTCGTAAAAAAGAAAAAAAAGGATGAGAATGAAAATTTTGTTCCAATGATTAAACAACATAATAAGAAAACTATTATAAAATTTAAATATTAAATTAATAAATTTTTCATCTTTATGTCTTTCCACCATTTTTGCTAAACAAAGACTTAGGGGCTCACCCGTGGTAAGATTTGGCATATAAGACAACGAATTTTAAAAACATAATTTTATGCCCTTAATGTTAAATTTTTTTATTATTTTATTAAAAAACCTATATCCTTAATAATTAATTTTATTTTTTCAATTTTACTGAAACCAATCATACCGTCCATCCAAACTAACCCTCAATTTTAATTTCATGCACTAAGGTTATACAGGTGATTTGAGATAAACAATTAGAAGATTATATTTACTAGATTATACGAGTTTCGACTGTGAATTCCTATCCTGATTTTTTGATTCCGTCCTGCCTTTTCTTTATTATGATTATAACATAGTTTGTTGTAAATGAAAGAAATTGTCCTTAAATTAACTTTCTTACCTTTTTTTTTTATGATTCAACGACCGAATTCTCAGTTTTGACTTGTTTTAATGTCACAAAATAGCCCAGCATGGTTTTAATTTGGTGATTAAAAAAAATGTTCTGAAATTTTGACATTTTTAAATTTAAGTTTCATGGTGTGCGATTTTGTAAGTCCATTTAATACTAATTTATTTGCATAAGTATGTAAAACTTAATTAAAATTGTAATCTTTCTTATAATTTATCATTTTTGATTAAAAAAACTGTCAATTCTTGAACATTTCATCAATTTTATTATATGCTCTATTCATTTACTTGACAAAAAACTTTGATTCAGATCTATTCAAAATAATCATTTTTGGAATTAAGATAAAATTCATCATTATATTAGGAATATTAAATTTTACTATTGTATCTATAATTATTTAAATTTTTAAATAAAAGAAATGAAAATATTTGTCACTTGCATTAATGAATTTTTTTTTGTAAAACATTTTACTTTTTTATTTTTATCCGAAAGTAATCATATTAAAAATATGATAACAAAACTCAATAAAGTTGCAATGCGAGATTAAGTCATAGAATAATGATGAATTTGATCTTAAAATCAAATGAATTATTATAACAACAATGAAGTCAATGTGTCATTGAACAGACTGATTAGTTTAGAATCTTAAGTTCCGAAGAGAGATAACTTATTAAGCGAAATATATATAATTATATGGAGGAGGTTGGCCAAAAACAAATATGGAGGAGGACTTGATTATCTTCATATTCAGGTAAATTTCATTTAGGTCTATTAATTTTAACTTTGATTCAAAACTAATCTATTAGTTTAAAAAAAATGGACATTCCAATTCAAAATTATCAATTTGATAGTATAAAAGAATTATTCCATTAAGTCACTGTTAAAAAATTGTTAACTTAAACATTTATTGCTCGTATAATGTCTATAATGCTCATTTTTTGTATTGAAAAATAAAAATCCCACATACACTAATTTTTTAAAAGAATAATTAGATCTAATAAGTAATAAAAAAATTCATTGATGATACCTAAAAATATGATATTGTTAATTCAAGTTTAATAATTGACTGATATATGTTAACATTATTTGTAAAATTGGGACAAAATATCCATTTTCAAAATTAATGAATTAAAATTGAATTATGACAAAACTTTGAAGACTTTGGTGGAATTTACCCATTCATATTCTTATATTTTCTGAGGATTACACCTTTTTTATGAGTTCACATTAAATTTCAATCATATTTAATTAAGTTTTTATATACACAATATAATTGTTATACTTAGTAAAAAAAACCAATAAATCAAACAAACAAATTAACATAAAATTCATCAAAATTAAATTCATTTATAATGAGATTTAAATTTGATTTGGATGATTGCATTGGAATTAATGTCGATGAACATATTTACTTAAACACATTCCCTTTCAGCAGATTATGAAAAAAAAATGTAAAACCTTAAAATCCTTTTAGGCAAGCTTTTTCAATGGTCCCCTCCAAGATTCGAGCATAGCATATTATATCCATGTGGATGTGCAACAATTTTCTCCTTTGTCCACATTATTAAATCTTAAGGCTCCTCCACTTAGCCTCTATTGGTTAAGCCTAACCAACTCACTTTATGTGTCATTTTCTTTGAAAAATCTTTGAATTTTGAAACATAACACAGTGCGACAAGCTTTCAATTAACCTGAAATAATATGACTTTGGTAACGGTTGAATTTGTTCTTGAATTTTTCAATCAAACCAAGAAAGAAAAAAACACAGAAAATTGACCGACACAAATAACAACTATAAGTCTCATCCTAGCTACATTCCGACCAAACTTGTTAAATGTTAAAACCATTTATTTATAACTTTGACTCAATGCTATGGAAGTAGTTACCTCAGAAATTGTTGATGCAAATTAATTGTATGGAGGTACAATCGAGTAGTCCATAGTATAAGAAGTATTTGTAGACTATTTATGTTAAGATTAATTAAAGTTTTAGTTTAATAATTAGAATTTTTTGGTAATGTAATAATTAGATATTCGATTCAATGAATGTGCTTTCGATTTAAAAAAGTTAAATTTGAATTTTTTTCAATCAAAATGCTTATCTTATAAAAATTTAATTGTTCGTTTCTAAATAAATTGTATAATTTTGAACTCGATATGATAACATCTTATGAAATTAAAACAAAATCGTATATAAGTTTAAAATTTGTGTTTCATGTTTAATTGTGTCAACACTAATTTTGACACAATACTATTCATGTTTTACTTGTGTTTGACATGTTTAATACATGTAAAACACAAAAGACATATTAATTTAAATAAAATGTCACAGTAATATAATATGAAAATGATATAATATTGTAAATGAGTTTAAAAAAATGCATTTTATTTAAAATTAACATATTTGAATTTAATTGTATAATTTTGAAAGATAAATGATTTATTTATAATAAAATAAAAATTTATAAATTAGTTTTTTTATAATAAAACACTAATAATTTATATTTATTTTATGTAAAAAAATTAAGTGTACGTTTAATTATTAAGCCCATAAATATGGACTACCAGCCACGTTTTCACCGCTGGGTGGACACGGCCGCGCCGGATCGCCTTCCTTTGCTTTGACTGTTTACTCCATTGGCCCTTGGTTTAAGGGCACCCCAGTTCCAACATGCTGCCCCACACGGAATCATCCTTGAGAGGGTCTAAACACACCCTATTTTTTTTTACTCTCACCCATTTTCTCACTAAATAAACAGTACCTATGTAGTATAAATTAGGGTGTAAGTAGAAAAAATTAGGGTGTATTTAGATCCTCTCATCATCCTTTCCCAATTCCCCAAATTGCCCCCACCCTTCAATCATTTTAAGTTTTAACTCATGCATTTCCATAAAACATTCCCACGTGGCCAGTGGGTGCCAACTTTTTGAGGTTAATTCCGTCATTTTGAGGATAGGTACGTGAGGGTTTATTAAAACTAGGTCATGCACCCTTCAACAGTTCAACCTTTCGTCAGGGAGTAGATAGCGGTGAATTGATAGTTTGATACTGGCAAGACAATCCAACACGGCGTCGTTTCTTCTCTTATTTTCGTCTCAATGTAAAATGTCCGTGAGCCTGAGCCTCCTTCCTGAATCTTTTTCCTTTCACATCCGAAAGAGTAAAAACAAAAACCATAAATGAAGTATTATTTTCCCTTCATGTACTGAAGCCGTAGTTTGCAGACAAGAAACATAAAGTTTTCTGCTTCATACAGAGAGAAAGAGAAAAAAGTGAGGAAAAAAAGAAAGAGGAAAAGAAAGAAAGCTTGAGTGTGCAAAGTAAGTCGGCACTCCTTTTTATCATTTTGCCTTACACATTTCTGAACTCTAACAAGAGTTTCTCATTACTATCTCTTGCTTAAAAAAACACCGGGGTGCTTAATTTTTGCTCTGTTTATTTTTTGTTTCACTGGAACAATTTTTAGGTGGAGTGGGTAAAATGATTTGTTGTTGATTTTAATACCTTTTCACTTGATTTTACTTTCAAGTTTGCCAAAAGCTTCTCTCTTTTAACAACTTTTTTTTTGCTCATTATTATTTCAGTAGCAATTATTAACACCTTGCTCTCTACATTTCATTCCATCTCCTCTTATCTTGAAGTTGAAATCTTTTGAAGATTTCATTGTCTTTATTCTTTAGTTCCACATTTTTTGACCCTTAAGCCTTCACCTTGCTAGGCCCCCATCTTCTTATTTTTCTTCCGTCTTTTAGCTCTTTTTTAGTAGCTGCACTTATAAGTGGCTCACTCTTTGGCCTTTTGGCCTTCTTGTTTCCCCTTGTTCTCTCTAGTTTCTTGCTGTTTTAGTTACTGTCTTTAGGATTTGGGATCTGGGTAGTTCTCAGATTTAGTAGTTTACTCTTGCTGATTCTAAGTTGGGTTTTTGTTATATAGAGAGAAAGAGAGAGATCATGGCAGGAGGAGGAGCTCCAGCAAAAGCAGAGGAGCCACAGCCACATCCACCAAAGGAACTGCTGCCCAACGTTTCTTTTTGCGTTACAAGTTCACCTCCATTGCGTGAGTTTCTTCAACCTGCTGTTCTGTTTTTGGTTTTTCTTTTCCTGGATTTGACAGCTTATATTTTAAATTTTATGTTCGGTACCTGAGGTATTATGTTGGATTTTTGGCTGGTTTATAGTGTGATTCTTGTGAATCCACTGGGAATGTTTTAGGTAAGGATTTGTCAGTAGTCGTTGTTTTCGGATATGCATTTTCTGTTAATTCTTTGTTTAGCTGAAAGTAAGTAGCTTTTTTGGGTTCTTCTTTCGGCTTAGATACCCCTTTTTGCAAAAGTAAAATACCACTATTCTGCAAAAAAATGAACTTTCTGTTAAAATTTTTTTATTTCACATTCTAATTCCGCGTGGAAAGAAAAAGAAAACACAACTACTTTTGATAATTCATATACCAATGTTTGGGTTTATTTTATTGAATAACATATATATGTACTTTTTGTATAGAATGATTAAAATATCTACATATATAGTTTTTTTTTTTTTAATTTTCTGTCCCTCTATGTCACTTTGGTAACTAAGGATGGTAATTCAAGTCTTATGCTTATTGATTTGGTTAGAGTTAATCTGAAGCCAACTCCTCTCTTCTAATTGACTTTCATTTGGTAATTCAATTTTCTGGGGTGTTCTATCTCTACCTAAAAAAAATTGAGGAAGTTTTCAACAACCAAGGCTTGGCCTAGTGGTTGTTAAGTTTTCATTTATTATCTTGGTTATCATGTCATTAACTGCTGCTATCACTGGCATTTGTGCTTAGGTAGAAAAAATTGCAATTAATCTCACGACATTTTGGTCTTTTTTGATGCAGCCCAAGCCATCCTTCTTGGTTTCCAACAGTATCTTGTTATGCTTGGCACAACAGTGCTCATTCCCACTGCTCTCGTTCCCCAAATGGGAGGTGGAAATGTAAGGCCTAATGAACATAAATCAACATAAAATATCGACAATTGTTACTTTGATTACTGTATTTTGCTTGGACATAATAATGATATTGCGATGATCTCTATAGGAGGAGAAAGCAAAGGTGATCCAGACTCTACTTTTTGTTGCTGGTTTGAACACATTCCTGCAGTCGTTGTTTGGGACTAGATTGCCTGCTGTGATTGGAGGGTCTTATACCTTTGTCCCAACAACAATCTCAATTATCCTTGCTGGTCGGTTCAGTGATACCACAGATCCTATCGAGGTTTTGTGATCTGAACTCCATTTTATTATATTAGGCAATCTTTGTTTAGACTTTGGAATTGCTAAAGTTGCTTCTTAATTTGGAGAAGCAAGCATTTACCTAATTGCAATAGGCATAGTGATATTTTTGACCCCCAAACTATGAAAAAAGGATCATTTTGATCCCTCATCTTCTATTGAGATCAACTTGGTCCATTAGCGTTGTTACTAATGGATGAAGTCCAAATTGAGGACAATAGAAGATGTGGGGTCGAAAATGACCCTTTTTCATAGTTCGAGGACCAAAAATGTCATTATGCCTATTGAAATATGGGACACAATTTCTAACCAGGTGGCGTATTATTGATGTGATATCATATGTCTTCACTCATTAACATCCCATTGCAAGAACAATATAAAGATGTTTAGAATGCATTCTGTTTTTTTTTCCCCTTAATAGGAGTTTACAACCCATTGTCTTTCTAAAGTACCATATTCTAGATGCTGTTTGTAGTTTATTACTTGAAAAACTAAATATACAGAACAAGCAGTGATTAATTTGTGAAGTCTGAACACCAACATTCTGCATATTGTTTTCTTTGGTTTGTTTAAAAGTACCAGATTCTAGGGTTTTTTTTTTTTCCTTTTTTTTTGTAGTTTATTACTTGCAAAACTAAATATACATAAAAAGGAGTGATTAAGTTGTTGACTTTGAACATCAACATTCTGCATATTAAGGAGTGTTATCTTTAGTTTGTTTAAATATTGTGTTTTGATGTCTTTTCAGAGATTTAAAAGGATAATGCGGGCAATTCAAGGCTCCCTCATTGTCGCTTCAACTCTTCAGATTGTCCTTGGGTTCAGTGGTCTTTGGCGTAACGTTGCAAGGTTAGTTGACTAGTGCTTAATAGTTTGGGAAAGGTTGAACAGCTTGGCCATGTACGCTTTTCCTGGAATTATGTTGATTGCATCTTGCTCTTATATGTTTGATATACGTATTGTAAGTGGATTCAGTTACTGGTTCTTGGACTAATACTTGCTTCATGTTGATTCACTTGAATGTTCTATAGAGTATCTAGAACAAAGTCCAATATTTTAGTGAGACTTTTTCAATTAACTCATATCAATCCTATTGGTTTACTTTTCCGTTTTTCAGGTTTTTAAGTCCACTCTCAGTTGTTCCTTTGGTATCTCTAGTTGGTTTTGGGCTTTATGAGCTTGGTTTTCCTGGGGTAAGTCTCCGTTTGTTATGTAAATGCATCTGACATGGTATTATATCATCATCACTACGGATGTTGACTGTTGTTTCAATTATTAGGTTGCCAGATGTGTGGAGATTGGACTGCCTGAGCTAATTCTTATAGTATTTGTCTCACAGGTAGTGTCTTGTAATTTTTGGGACATACTGCTACCCATCTTATAGTTATAGTCTCACATACTTTTTGACTTTGATCTCATTTGACTTTAGAAACTATATTTTTTATCAAATAATCATTACTTGTCTGTGTTTATTTTGCAGTACATGCCTCATGTGATAAAATCTGGAAGAAAGATCTTTAATTGTTATGCTGTTATATTTTCGGTTGTGGTTGTTTGGATTTATGCTCATCTACTTACTGTGGGTGGAGCTTATAATGGTAAAGCACCAAAGACACAGCTAAGCTGCCGCACTGATCGTGCTGGTTTAATAGATGCTGCTCCATGGTGAGTTCACGCTGCATCCTTAAAACATGATCCCTTTGAGTGCATTTGGATGAGGAATTTTGAATTTTTGAAGCATTTTAAAATGAAGGCATTTTAAAATTTGTCAATTTAAAATACTAGCATTTATAGTTATCTTATTTGGATAAATATTTTTTAGAAAGAATTTTTGAACATTAGAATTTGATGAAAAAAAAAATAACTATAAAAGAAAAATATAAAAAAAAATGTAATGTGGGTATCATTAGATTTGTAAAAATATAAAGATATTATTAATAATATCATCATCATCATCATCATTAGAGCCTTTATTCTTATAGATTGGGGTAGGCTACATGAACCAATATTTGAAATCACGTTAGATTGTCCATATGAATTCTTCTCGTCCACACATTTCTATCAAAGACAATGTCTTCATCCAACTCTAATATCTCTATATCTTTACAAATTACTTCCAAGTCTTTTTCGGTCTTCCTTTAGTCTTGACCCTTCTTTCTTCATTCATAGCCTCCACTCTTCTAATTGGAGTATCTACAAATCTATGTCATATTTGTCCAAACCAATATAAACGATTTTCATGCATCGTCTTTAATAGGTACACTGACCATCTTACAGATATCTTCGTTTTTCATTTTATCCTTTCTTGTATATCCATACATTTACTGCAAAATTTGTATTTTTGTTACACTTATCTTTTGTGTATGTAGTCTTTTAGCTGCTTAACATTCACTACCATATGGCAATGTTGGTCTAACAATTATCTTGTAAAACTTGCTTTTTAACTATATAGGAATTCTTTTATCGCACAACACTCCTGTGGCACTTCACTTACTCCATCTAATTTGGATCCTCTTGGTCACATCACCATCAATCTCTCCATTTATTTGTACTATCAACCCTAGATATCGAAAATGTTTCCGTTTAGGTATTGCCACCCCATCTAACATCACTACATTCTGTTTCTCTTTGTTTGAACTGAATTTACATTCTATGTATTCAGTCTTCACTCTGCTTAGTTTGAACCCTCTTGATTCTAGCATCTGTTTCCATATTTCCAACTTCGTGTTAATCTCTGCTCTAGTCTTAGCATAGAGGACAATATCATCTGTGAACATCATAGACTAAGGCACCTTATCTTAGATGGTTTTGGTTAGTTCGTCGATTATTACTGCAAATAAGAATGAACTTAATGCTGACCTTTGATATAATCTTACTGTGATAGGAAACTCACTTGTTTGTCCTCCACATATGTGCTTGGATCACCATACATGTCTTTAATTAGTTCAATATATTTTATCGGAACTCTTTTCTTCATTAAGGTCCACCACAATATCTCTTTAGGCACTATCCTATGCTTTCTCCAAGTCTATAAAAATCATATAAAGATTTTTACCCAATACTTGAGAATGCTCCATAAGTTGTCTAAGCAAATGTATTAATATATTATTAATAAAATAAAAAAGTAATATATATATATATATAGATATGTTATATTTAATTAAAATAGTATATATCTTTTTTAATTTTATATTAGTAGTGGCTAACGTGTAAAAAATAAGAAAAGATTTGAAGGAATTTTGAAAAACCACCTCTTTAGGTGAATTTTCAAGAGGGAATTTCAAATTCCCTCATGAAATTCCTTATAAATTTTGAAATTCTTGAAAATTTTTTGCCAAATAAGGAAATTTAGTTTGACTTTTGAATATCTTGATTGAAATGCATATCCCTCCCTCTTGAAAGGCATTTCTCAATTGGTATATCATGCATCATTTTACCTATTAATTATTTATTTCTACATGAGGTGCAATTCAAAACTTTTGTTAATAGGGGGCATTTTTTTAAATCATGGGGTTTCACTATGAATTTAATGGTAAGGTCAAGCATTTTAAAGAATGAGCAAGCTGATTTGGCAAGACTGATGTGTTCTATACGAGGAAATCATGCTTATAAAAATTAACTATTTTGGTACATGTTTGATAAAGCTTGTGATGTACTGAATCCTAGCTCTAGTTGCCATCTATGAAATATTAATTGGTAATTTATTTAGATATGTCAACAGTTTTGCTCCTGGGCTTGATTCATAACTTCCAAGGTAGTAATGGTATCAATTGAATACATAATCTAGGGTACAAATATTTCTGCACTTGTGTTTGGTAACAACCTTAATAAGATTTCTTTTGCCATAGGTTGATATTGTTTGTCAAGAATGGCATAGTTATAATAGTTCCTTACGAGAATTATGGGTTTGCAGGATAAGAGTTCCTTATCCCTTTCAATGGGGAGCGCCCTCATTTGATGCTGGTGAAGCCTTTGCTATGATGATGGCTTCCTTTGTTGCTCTTGTAGAGGTTTGTTTTCTTCAGTTATTTATGCATTTGATTAACTTTTAGAAAATTTCTTTTTCTTATTCTGATCTTTCTAAACTGAAAAATTGAATTGAGTGTCATCGTCATTGTTGTTGTTTCTCACATTGCGATCTTTTTCCTTTCATGTAATTTCTTATGGACTCTCCTGCACTGCAGTTTTATTTCAACTCTTGTTGTATCAACTAGCTCAAGCTTTTTCATTTTCTCACCTAGGGTTAAAGTATCAATTTTTCAGATCTCTTTGGTGACTTCTTTAGTCTATATAGCTAATTAAACATGCAGCCAAGTAAATTCTTTCATGCTCTTTGGAAGTTAATAGTAATTGCAGCGTTTTTCAGTAATTCAAAGATTACTAACTTTTTACCTTTCCAATGTCATGAACAGTCCACCGGGGCTTTTATTGCAGTGTCAAGATATGCAAGCGCAACTCCAATGCCACCATCTATTCTCAGCCGTGGTATTGGTTGGCAGGTAATTTGAAGAAGCTTGCTGATTCTTAAGCTTATAATTCTGAAGAAATTTTATGCAATTAAAACTATTAATTAAGTTGGCAGTCTTATACTCCATGGTCACAAGGGATTGCTCCACTATTAACCTTGTGCCTAAAAGTACATGAATTCACATACATCCGTTAATTATCATTGCCTCAAGAGCCAGGACCATGCATTTCCTTTTGACGTCAGGAAATTTCATTGGCGTTCTGAACTGCAGTTTCATGTTAATATTGAATTTTTATCTTTTGTGAAGTAACTCTCTTTTTGCCTGCTTTAGGGAGTTGCAATTTTGGTCTCAGGGTTGTTTGGAACTGTCAATGGCTCCTCAGTATCTGTGTAAGGCTTTGACTGGCAATTAACATGGTTATCGGACCTTTTGTTTTTTTTTTTTTGTCTTTTCAATTTGTTGAAAACAGAATGTGTACTGACTTTGGTCTTTCTTCAGGGAGAATGCTGGTCTTTTAGCCTTAACACGAGTTGGCAGCCGAAGGGTTGTTCAAATTTCGGCTGGATTTATGATTTTCTTCTCCATTCTTGGTAATTTGCAGATTTATGAGATTTCGTTCCAAATAGTCCTCAACCATTTTTATCATTCATATCAGTTGACTTTCATAATTAATGCGCAGGGAAATTTGGAGCAGTCCTTGCTTCAATTCCAGCACCCATTATTGCTGCTTTGTACTGCATTTTCTTTGCTTATGTTGGTACGTGTCTGATCTCAGCTGTTCACAAGCAAACATGCTGATCATGATTTATGTACTCTCTTTCCTCATCTATCTGCAGGTGCTGGAGGTCTTAGTTTTCTACAGTTCTGCAACCTCAACAGCTTCCGTACAAAGTTTATATTAGGCTTTTCTGTTTTTATGGGCTTATCTGTGCCACAGTACTTCAACGAGTATACTGCAATTAACGGCTATGGTCCTGTTCACACAGGCGCAAGATGGGTATTCATACTAAATCTCTTTTTAACCTTTTTTTCGATTCTTAAATACCCTTCTGTTATAGTCACTGACTGGGTCTTACTGACAAGGATTTTATACCTTTCTTAACAGTTCAACGATATTATAAATGTGCCATTCTCATCAAAAGCATTTGTTGCGGGTTGCTTGGCTTATTTCCTCGATAACACATTGCATCGCAAGGAAAGCGGAATTAGGAAGGACAGAGGTAAGCACTGGTGGGACAAGTTCCGGTCATTCAAGGGTGATTCAAGGAGCGAAGAATTTTATTCCCTCCCCTTCAATCTAAACAAATATTTCCCATCTGTGTGATATAAGGCTAGTTTTAAAGGTGGTTTTATGAAATATTTACCCGTTCTGTTAAGTTCTGAAAGGCCCCTTGTGCCTTGTGGATCACATCTTAGTATCATCTGCCATTAATCCCTGTTGTGAAATGAATTACACGCTATAGCGGTATAACATAGTGTTTCCCTTTATGGGAACATTCGTTGAATTGTTTTTTCGCTGTAAATCCAACGGAGACTCGTGGATTTGAAGTAGCAACGCAGCAGTTTTAATGCCTCTGTTAAAATCATCTTGTTTGATGTTTGCTTGATAAATGTTAGTCCACTGATTCCTGTATCCCCAAACACATTTAGTATTAAGCAAAATGATCACATTGGCTTTTCAATAACATTGCCATCCATATCGTCCTCATTGTTGATCTGAAAGATTTGTACCTAGTCTAAAAAGAAGTACCATGATGATTCCATTTTCAGATAATCCGTTATCCACATGCACAATATAAATAATAAATAAATAAAAATTCAAGCCCCAATGTGAGCTTAGCCACAAATAAATCCACCAAACATTCCATTAGTTTCATATATTATATTTCATAATTATCGTCTCAAGTTTAAATGTTCAAGCATTTTCATATCTTATGGAAGATATTCCGTAAGTTTGAGAAGATTAAACTGGAAGGCAACTGATCCTTCTCTAGTATCTACTTGGCTTGCCCTGAACCTTCCTGACGGGAATATTTGGTTGGTTTGTACAAGTAAATATTCTTTCACTTAAAATGTTGGAGATACATATATGCTGCAAAAGCAGAAATGAAATGGAGAAGCTTTCAGCTGGTGGCAAAGCCCTTTCTGAATTGAAAGCTCCACTGGTCAATGGACAAAAACTATTAGAAAGAAAGATTATCACTCCCTTTATCAAGTGCTGAGGGAATCTCAAAATCCACCACCTCCCACACTAATCTTTCTTTTTAGCTCGTTGAACAATGATCATACGCAACACCTCCCTTTGTGATTGTTATTCTACTCATGACAACAATTTTCTATTTTGGAGGATTAATGTTTATATTGTCCTTTGATCTATTTAGAGGTATTAAACATTCTATATCTCTTTGCCTTGATTGTGAGAGCATTAAGTTAAAGGTATGTAACCATTATCATTATCGTGGAACTACTCATGTATAAAGTTGGATTATAATTATATGCCCTTTATAAAGCTCCAACTAAGAAAAGTCATTTCATGGAATTAGATAAGTAACTTTTTTTCATTAATATATGTATGGAGGTAACAGATTTAGTGCAAAACAAGCCAAGTATAAATTCCATCCAAGTAGTTTGAGAAATGGACATTTTGCCTCGAGATGATTAATTGTTGATAGAAATTAAGCAATTATTAATTGCTCAAATCTTATATAAATATATAAAAGTCAAAACTTTTGACTGAAAAATCAGTTCATAGTTTAGTCGAGGTTTTTTTTGGACAGTTTCACACAGTAGATACAATAAAAAATAGATATGAAGTTACTCATTTAGATTAAAATGAAAAAAATCAAATATTTTTTGTTAAAATATTAAAAAATTTCTTAAACTATTTCATTTTTTTAAAAAATAACCCATTGTCCTTTGATTTGTACTCAAATAAACCATTGTTTCAAATAAAATACTATACATGAGTAAGCGTTGATTCAAATCAACTTAATCGATCGAAATTCGATTAATTTGTTCGATTAAGTCAATTTTTAAGTCATTTATTCAATTAAATCGATGTCTAAAACTACGATTCAAACCTACTGAATTAATCAACTATTTTTTAAAAAAAATAAATTGTATATAATTTATTTCTTATGTAGGAAGTTAAGTTTTAAATTTGTTGGTTTTGAAATGTTTAGGATTTTAATATGACTTTGCAACTTAAGAGAGTTGAATTTAGGATTAGGACAAACAAACTTAGTTCTACAAAAACCAATTCACCTCTTGTCAGTGTAATATTTGAGTCAACAATTGGTAACAGAGCTTGAACTATAGATTATAGGCTTAACAATCTGAGAGTTTAAAAGATCCTTAGAATAACTCAAATGAACATAGCAATCTTCCTAGGACTCGAACGTCATTCCATCATTAGACTTCTATTATTTAATGGTGAAACTCTGCATATTGAAAAACTAAAATGACACTCTTCATACAAGCAAATGACTGCGAAATGAGGAGAGTAATAATTAGAGGTCTCATAATCATCATCATCAGAGCCTTTATCCCAATAGATTGGGGTAGGTTATATGAACCAATATCTAAAATCACGTTAAATCGTCCATATGTATTCTCTGCCTCCATAGATTCCTATTCAAGGCCATTTGCTCATCTAATTCTAAAACCTTCATGTCTTTCCAAACTACTTCCTTCCAAGTCTTTTTCAGTCTTCCTCTAGTCTTAACCCTTCTCTCAACATCCATAGCCTCTATTCTCCTAACTGAAGCATCTACATGTCTACGTCTTACATGTCCAAACCAACGTAAACGATTTTCACACATTTTGTCTTCGATAGGTACCACTCCAATCATCTTACGAATATCATCATTTCTCATTCTATCCTTTCGTGTATATCCACATATCTACCGTAACATTCTCATTTCTGTTACACTCATCTTTTGTGTATGTAACCTCTTAGTCGCCCCAACATTCACTACCATATAACAATGTTGGTCTAACAACTGTCCTATAAAACTTGCCTTTCAACCATGTAGGAATTCCTTTATCGCACAACACACCTGTAGCACTTCTCCACTTACTCCATCCAGCCTGGATCCTATAGGTCACATCACCATCAATCTCTCCATCCATCTGTATTATTGATCCCAAGTATCGAAAATGATCCCGCTTAGGTATTGCCACCCCATCTAACTTCACTATATCATGCTCTTCCAGTCGGTTAGAACTGAATTTACACTCCATGTATTCAGTCTTCACTCTGCTTAGTTTAAATCCTTTTGATTCCAACGTTTGTCTCCATAATTCCAACTTTGTATTGATCTCCGCTCTAGTTTCTGCACATAAGACAATATCATTTGCAAACATCATACACCAAGGCACCTTATCCTGGATGGATTTTGTCAATTCGTCCATAACTACTGCAAACAAGAATGGACTCAACGCTGACCCTTGGTGTAATCCCACCGTGATAGGAAACTCACTTGTTTGCCCCCCACCTGTCCTCACATGTGTCCTTGCGCCTCTATACATGTCCTTAATTAGTTTAATATATTTCAAAGGAACTCTTTTCTTCATTAAGAACCACCAGAGTACCTCCCTAAGCACTTTATCATATGCTTTCTCCAAATCTATAAAGACCATATGGAGATCTTTACCCATTACTCGAAAGCGCTCCATAAGTTGTCTAAGCAAATATATTGCCTCCATAGTTGATCGACCCGACATAAAACCAAATTGATTCTCCGATATCTCTACATTCTTTCTTAATCTCCGTTCTATCACTCTCTCCCATAGTTTCATCGTGTGACTCATCAATTTTATTCCTCGGTAGTTGGCGCAACTTTGAATATCTCCCTTGTTCTTATATAAAGGTACTAAGACACTCTTCCTCCATTACTCTGGCATTTTGTTAGTGTGCCAAATCTTATTGATAGATTTGTCAACCACCTAACTCCTACATCTCCAAGGCATTTCCAAACTTCAATTGGGATGTCATCAAGTCCAATAGCTTTTCCATTCTTCATCATCTTTAGTGCCTCTTTTACCTCTGTCTCTTGGATTTTACGCATAAAGCACTGATTTAAATCCTTAAGAGGCACCGAAATATTATCCAAAACTTTATTTTGTCCGTCATTAAATAATTTGTTAAAATAATCTCGCCACCTGTCCTTAATGTCATTATCTTTAACGAGAGTTCTTTGATGCTCATCCTTAATACATTTCACGACTCCTAGGTCGCAACTCCTCCTTTCTCTTGCTTGTGCCAATCTGTATATCCTTTTCTCTCCCTCCTTTGTGTTCAACTTGTCGTAAATCTCTTTCGCAACCTTCGTCTTAGCTTCTGCCACAGCCTTCTTTGCCTCCTTTCTTGCTACCTTATATTCCGAAAAACTCTCTTCTGTATTATTCTTCTTCAAAGCCTTATAACGCTCTCGCTTAGTCTTTATAGCATCTTTTACTACTGCAGTCCACCATGTTGCGTCCTTTCCAGTCGGCACTCTTTCGTTTGATACTCCTAATGTCTCTTTGCCTACCTCCCGAATGCATTTTGCCATCTTATTCCACATTACATTTGGGTTCTCTTCTGTTGTCCAAGCCTCTTTTTGAATCCAACTACATAATACCTAAAAAAAATAATAAGAGATATTGAATTTGTCAAAAGTGAGGATGAATGAGACGAAAATCACATTAGGGTAGCGTAACTTAATGCAAAGACAATGCATACCTTGTTCTACGCTTTAGGACTTAATGAATACAATAGGGTGTCTTTGAGAAACAATGTAAAAGCAATTTGAGATAAGTTAGCTATTACACATGAATGCATTAATCAAGTTAGGGAGATAAAGATAGGAATGCTTTGGAGCTATTTAGAATGAAAACAAAGGAGTCCAAAGCCAAGATGCCTAAGAGATTTATCAATATTGTTAATGAACTCAAAGGTTTAGGAAAGACCTACTTCAATATGGATATGGCTAAGAAGATATTAATAGTCTACTCAAAAGTTGGGAGGCTAAGGTGATCAACATAGAGGAGTCAAATGACCTTCACACACTCTTTATCGATGAACTTATATGGTCACTATTGACATATAAAATGAAAAGAGAAGTGAAGAAGCTCTTAAGAATGTAGGAGTAGCATTAAGATCCTCTACTCATTAGGATGCTAGGATAGAAAAAGGAGGTAGTCTTAGGGATAAAGATTTAGAGTTGACAATGTTTGTCAAAAGATTTGATAGGTCTATGAAAATTAGATTTAGGAAATTTGATACATTGTATCTTCTCTTAATGTAAACTTGCTTTAACTGAAGTTGAGAGATTGTTAAATCTGTAAAAAGATTTATTTATTCATTATTCATATTATTGGATCTTTTTTTACTTGTTTCCCTTAAAAGTCTTATACTCTAATTAATTAAATTTGACATTGAATAGTTGGAGTATTCCAATTGATAATGAATCTCTTCTTGTTGCCTTTGATTATCTAATGAGACATCAAAAGCAAACTATAACATTCATGGTAAAAGTACAAATGTTAAGATATTTTGGCTTGAAAAGTTATTTTGAGAGTTAGAGACAGAACCTCACATGTTGGTTGACTATTTTTATATGGTTGGTAGCAGTGTTGTCAATAGCGGCCATAGCGGCCGCTATAACGACATAGCGTAGCAAGAAATTTAACTACCGTTACAACAACATACATAGCGTAGCGTTTTTCTAATAGCGGATAATAGCGACCGCAATAACGGGTAGCGACCGATAATGGCACTATTGAGTATATTTAGTGAAGTGTCCATTTAACCATATTTTTTTTCTTAATTTAATTTCAGCCAATGATTTTATTATATTTAAGGGTATTTAAGTCTTTTAAGCCTTTTTTTATATTAAAATTTTTTTATTATAACTCATTTTTTACTGTACATAATTTTTTTAAAAATACACTTTTTTTATTAAATATTAAACTAAAAAGTAAAAACCTTAAATTAAAACCCTAACCTAAATGAAAGCCCATAAGCCAAAGAAGAGCCACAGTAAACTATTGAAGACTTTCTCTGGCTAAAACTCTCAACAGCAGCTATCGACAGTAGTCAGCAACCCATTGTCAAGAGTCTCAACAATCAACTCTTTACCCATCGACAGTAGCCACTCTTAGACCTCAACCCATTATCAGTCAAGGAACAACCGAGTGAACCAGGT
The DNA here is from genome assembly GCA_032173925.1 of Heritiera fomes. Taxonomy (NCBI): domain Eukaryota; kingdom Viridiplantae; phylum Streptophyta; class Magnoliopsida; order Malvales; family Malvaceae; genus Heritiera; species Heritiera fomes. Next base: position 7,477,208 of record JAPDPM010000022.1, on the reverse strand, counting down.
AATTTTCTTACTTTCTTTTCTTCCCTTTTCCCCTTTTCTCTCTCTTCATCTTCTCTATTCTAAGATTTATATTTTTTTGTTGATTTTAATCAACAAATATCAAAATCTGAAACAGTGGGTCGAAACCCATTAATTCTTTTTTCTTTTTCTTTCTGTACAATCTTTAAAATTTTTAATTCATATACTTTTTTTTTCTATTCAAGTATTTACTTTCTTCAATATGGCTAAAGTATGGAAGCTATTTTTTTTTAATTCAAGAGTTGTTTTCATGTGATGCTTATTATCTAGAAGGAAATTTGCAATTTCTTGAGAGAAAACTAGGTTTATGCTTGGAAAAAAAATATGATCAGTGATGTTTAATCAAGTTCTGTTATTAGAAGAGGAAATTAATTTATTTTTAGTTGTGTTCTCTGTTTAACTAGACAGTTATTGCTTTGAAGTGCTAGAATAAGTTTTGAATCTTGTAAATTTTTTGCTTTCAGGACGGATACACAATCATGACAAGTGAATCTCATGATTTTCCTGATTCAAGATCAAGGACGGATTCTAATGATCCCGGATGGAAATATAATACTTTACCAGATTTAAATAGCAAAATAACTATATAATGTAACTTCTGTGGCAAAGTTACAAAAGATGGAATCACTAGAGCAAAAAGACATCAAGTTGGGATCAAAAGTGATGTGGCACCATGTAGTAATACCCCCCAAGATGGTAGGGAAGAATTGTGGGCTCATATGAAACAAAAGAAATCTGAGAAGCAAGTGTCTAGTGGTCTAGTTGATCTTGAGGATTTAGTTTTTGGCAATGATGAAGAGGAAGACGGGTTAAGAGAGGTTAGGCTAAGTGATAATGACAACTGTAATTCAAATCCATCTGCTACCAGCTCTAGAAACAAGAAGGCTAAAACTGAACAAGTCAAGGGCCCAATTGAATTGTACATGTATCAAACACCTGAAACCATTAGTCAAAAGAGAAAACTTCAGCAGATGAAGCAATCAAATATAAAAAATGCATGTGACAAGGAACCACGAGGCAGAACAATTCAGTACATTGCTCGATTCTTCTATCAAAATGGAATTTCATTCAATGTTGCTCATTCGGAAAGCTTCAAGCAAATGATTAAAGTGATTGGAAGCTATAGACCTAATCTCAAGCCTCTTAGCTATCATGAATTGAGAGTTCCACTCCTTAACAAAGAGATAGAGCACACAAAAAACTTGTTGCAGCAACATAAGAATTAATGGCCAATATATGGGGTCACTATTATGTCTGATGGGTGGACTGATAGAAGGCAAAGAAGCATAATCAATTTTTTGGTAAATTCACCTGTTGGTATAATGTTTATTAAGTCTGTTGATGCTTCTTCTTTTGTGAAAACCGGTGAGAAGCTATTTCAACTACTTGATAGTGTTGTGGAGGAGATTGGAGAAGAAAATGTTGTTCAGCTTGTTACTGATAATGGAAGCAACTATGTTGCAGCCGGTAAGGATTATATTTACATTTTTACATGTTATTTATTTACTTGCAATGTTCTACTGAGTTGTTACTAAGCCTAACTTATATAAGTAGTGATTTAATTTATTAACTAATTTGTATCTTTTCTCTCAGGTAAATTATTGGAAGAGAAGAGGAAACATATCTTTTGGACTCCATGTGCAGCACATTGCATTGATCTCATGCTAGAAGATATTGGAAAGATTCCAAAAATGAAGAAATCAATTCAAAGAGCAATCAGTCTTGTTGGATTCATCTACAACCACTCTAGCACCTTAAACTTGAAGAGGTAGTTCACTAACAAGGCTAAGTTGGTTAGACATGGGGTGATAAGGTTTGCTACCACCTTCCTTTCGTTGCAAAGTGTGTTCAAGCAAAAGGCCAACCTGAGGAAGATTTTTACATCAGATGAATGGGTGAGCAGTAAGTTAGCTAGAGATGCCAAAGGAGTGAGGGCTGTAAATACTGTAATGGCTGCTGCATTTTGGAATAATGTGTTATATGCTCTAAAGGTTATGCGCTCTCTTATGTCTGTTTTACAGCTTGTTGATAGTGAAAAAAAGCTAGCTATGCCTTATATTTATGAGGCAACGAGCAAAGCTAAGGATGTCATCAAGAGATCACTAAATGAAGATGCAAGCAACTACAGCGAAGTGTTTGATATCATTGACAAAAGATGGGAATGCCAACTCCATCAGCCCTTAGATACAGTAGCCCATTACTTAAATCCAGCAGTTTTTTATAGAACTCCAAATATGGATTTAGATTTGAAGCTTATAAGTGGATTAATGGACTGTATTAAGAAGATGGTAGATGGTAGATGGTAGATGGGGTTGACATGCAAATCAAAATATATGAAGAAGTGGCATTATACAATAGAGCTCAAGGCTGCTTTGGAGATGACTTAGCAATAAAATGTAGGGATTCAAAGGCACCTGGTAAGAAAGATTGTTTTAAATTCTAAAATCTTAATACTAATAATTTAATTTTAAATACTAATCAAAGTTGTTTGCACTTTATAGCAGAGTGGTGGACTATGTTTGGGCATTCAGCTCCAAACTTGCAAAGGTTGGCTATTAAGATTTTGAGTTTGACATGTAGTGCATTCAGATGTGAGCGTAATTGGAGTGTCTTCGAACAAGTATTTTCCTTTTCCTACTATTTACTAGTTATGAATGAATTGAAATAAAAATAGATTTTTTAGAGAAATAATTTACTATTTCTTAGAGAACAAAATATAGTAACACTTTTTTTAAAAAATTTTATTTTGGCTATTTTAGATTCACTCTAAGAAGAGAAACAGACTTGAGCATCAGAAATTGCATGACTTGGTTTTCATAAAGTACAATCAAGCACTTAAAGCTTGATATGATATGAGAAACAAGATTGATCCTATCATTCTAATTGAAATTGATTCTAGTAATCAGTGGCTACTTGGAGAGATGGGTGGAGATGATGCTGAAAATGATTTGGTTTATGAAAATAATAATTTGACATAGGGAGATGTAGATAGGGCATCAGGAGCAAGTGAAATTAGAACTTACACTAGGGGGTAAACAAAAAAAAATGTAGATCCAACAACTTCTAGAACTCCAGCCTTAACCTCTAAAACTCCAGTCACAAAATCTAAAACATCAACCATAACCTCTAGAGTCTATGGGGACTATAAAGCTACTACTAGAGTTATTGAAGTAGTGGCTAAGCCTGCTTTCGATCTTGAAAGATCAGATGAGGAAGAAGAGGATTTTGACTTTGAGCTAGATATTGGTGGTAGAGCTCAAAATGACCAAGTTGATGATGATGATGATGATTTTGGGGCTGAGCAAGAGGAAGTAGAAGCTGAAGAAGATGAGGAGGATTAGTAGATTGTGATTCTTAAGAATTGCATTTGTGTTTATGCTTGTGTTTTATTATTTTATGTGACTTCATTTAGAGTTTTATTGTCTTATGTGACTTGGTAACTTGTTATTTGCAATGGTTTTATTGGCTTGAGAATATTATTTGAGTGCTTAGGGTAATTTTTATGAGCTATTATGGTCATTATTTTGTTTTTTATTAAATTAGATATTTTTTATAAAAAAAAAATTTATGGCCACTATTGTGTCAATAGCGGCCGCTACGCTATTTGCTACGCATTCGTAGCGGATTTTGGCCTCATCGCTATTTTTCGCTATTGATAACACTAGTTGGTAGAATGGAAACTATTTGATTGTGTAGGCTAATTATGATTATTATAGCATTATTTTGTATAGGATTAATATTAGTTATTTTGTTGACCTAAAAAGTAGTTTTATTATTATTATTATTATTATTATTATTATTATGGAAATGTCTTGTAACTTTTGGAAGATTATGTGTTGCGGAAGAAAAAATATATAAATTATTTTATTATATCCTAAGTTTGTATTATCTCAATATAATGATTTTTTGTATAGTGTTATTTATTTATTACTTGTTCTTTTCAAATTTGTGACATTTATTGTCATTATTATAATAAATTTTTATTTTTATTTTTATTATAAATGTGAAAATATTATCTAAATAGTTATGTGAAAAAAATTATCTTGATAGAAATACAAATTCTTAAGGAAACAACCAATAATCAGAAATAATTTTCATACTATCATTCAAACAATAAAAAAATCAATTTTTTTACAAAATAAATTCATTTTTAAAAAATTATTTTCAAAATTATTTTGAATGAAACAAACAAACGGAACCAACTCCTACTTGAAGTAACTTAGTCCACATATCCAACATAACAGTCCATTCCAAGATGAGACATTTTTTTTTAAATCCAAGATGAGACTTAGTTGACGTGGACCTTTCCAAGACCTAAAGCCTTCAGTGAGGTATCCATGTGAGAAACACTGCCCTTTATACAACCACTCACACCACACCCAATCATTGCATGTTAAGCCCAACACCTCAATTAAAATGACCGAAATCACTTCTTTATTCCCACTTTAGATGACTCAACTACATTAATTTTTTTTATAAACGCATATATCTTTCTCTATTTTATAATTTAAGACTAATTTTATTATGAAAGTGATAAATAGTAAAATTTTTTCAACAATAATAATTATAAAATTCAAACTATGTCTAAATGTTCAAACAAAATTTTCACTTTCATTTCTTTTAACCGCTTATTGATCCTTGATTAACATTATTATATCATATTATATTATAAGAAAAGTTTATTTAAGTTCCCCATTTTATCATATGAAAGTTGGTGGGTGAGGTTTGGCTATAAACAGACACCACCGTATATCTCCTCTCTTCCTAGTAGCTTCCTTTGCCTGCCTGGCCTGCTTGCTTTCAGTACTGAAATTAAAAGAAAAGAAATGGGAAATTGCCAAGCTATTGATGCAGCAACTCTGGTAGTTCAGCACCCATGTGGGAAAGTTGACAAGTTTTATTGGCCTGTTTGTGCTAGTGAGATTATGAGGATGAACCCAGGTCACTATGTTGCTCTTCTTCTTTCTACCACCTTGTATCATTCAAGCAACAATGATAAATGCCCAGTCAACAGCACCAACAATGTCAGCCCTGTTCGGTTAACCAGGATTAAGCTTCTCCGCCCAACCGATACTCTGGTTCTTGGACAGGTTTACAGGCTCATCACCGCCCAAGGTATTCTTGCTGCTTTTTGTTCTTTGTTTTATTTACTTTTGTATTAGTAATAAAGACTGCTTTCGTTGGGATTGTATCTGATTTCTGGTTATGTGTTTGCTTGCTTAACTTTTGGTTTTTAGAGGTTATGAAAGGATTGAGTGCAAAGAAATATGCAAAGATGAAGAAAAACCAGCAAGAATCAGCAGAGAAGCCATGTGAGAAGGCTGGTTTGAGGCCAGAGACAGTGGCAAGAAGATCTGGACCAGATACGGAAAATAAGGTGAATTTCCTTAAACAGCTGTTTCTCTAATTCAAAGTTTGTTTTTACTGTAGATAATCATTAGAGTTTGTAATATGCATCTGCTTGCTATTGGAAGCTTTTTATTTTCAACAGAAATTTCAGAATAAAATTGCCTTGGTGCTGCTTTTAGGATTTAGATAAGAACAATTTTGAAAATAAAATTTCCTTTTAGCACATCTAATTGCTTGAAGATGAGCATATGATAATAACAAATGTACGAGTTTCCTTTCAGTTTGGATAGCTAGAATTGTACGTTTTTATAACTTTTTTCGAAAACTTTTCTTTTTCTGATGATATTAAACATCTCCAGGTGAGGAAAGATGAAAGGAACCGTCCAAGATCAGCAACATCAAGCAACGCTGTTGGCAAATCAAAGACATGGCAGCCTTCATTACAAAGCATCACTGAGGCTGCAAGCTAAGGATGTTTCACATTTTGCCACATGCTGCATAAGAGACAGAGTCAAGCACCACTTGGCTCAGGCCGCACAGAAATCCAGGCTTCTTTTTAACCTTTAAATGCAATACAGTTTCTCAGTTTAGGATGCAGGCAGCAAACCATGGAAACCACAACTTTCTTCAAGGTGCAGATCTGAGCAATGCATAATTGTACATCAAAAGTGTGAAAAACCCAACAGAGTTGTAATTCAGTACTATCTTGTGATGAAATCTGAGTGTTACTCCCTAATACAGCAGATTAATGAGCCCATCTATGCATATAATTCTTAATATAAAGGTCATCTTAAACATATATAGTAACACTGTTATCTAAATGCAGTGGAAAAAGGCCTAGATTTTTACTTGTTAACAGAAATTATCTTAAAATATAACAGAAGTTTCAAGGTTCAAACTCCGAACATCAAGGTTTTGTTTATCATAACTAATATCTGAGAAAGAAAAAAGAAAGGTTTCTGTAATTATTAAGTGACAGCGTCATCTGCCATGGCTGCATTGCTGTTTACAGAGCTTATGATGAATATATTAGTGTAAACAAGGTACTTTCAGTAAAAGGGCAGGTATGAATTGAGAGAAGAATATGTCAGCAATAACTGTTTTCGCAGGTGGGCCAGATATCAATTCTGGTGTACTGTTTTCAAGCCGAAAACAAATGGGCTACTAAAATACAAAGGAATCGAGGTTGCAATAATTGCTTTCAATGACCATTACTTTCTCTTACATGGTCCATAAAAGCCAAACCTAGCTAATTAACAGGTGAAGGGTAATCAAGGACAAAGACCAGATGACATGACAATGTTAATGTCCTTGAGCAGCTTAACTTCTAGTTGGGAAATAATGGAGAAGGTTAGGGATGAAAATTTAGACCACTTTCCTTTTGATAGAAATTCATGGAAACATGACTTAATCAGAGGAAAAATTGTCATTATCTTCGCTGATCTCAAGGTTATGAAAGAATAGATTGTGGGACATGTTACAAGACTACCGTAATCATAAGGCATGTGCATTTTTGACTTTGAAACAGCATCACACTAATAATTTCCGGCCCATTAAAGGAGAGGAATCTTTCTTAATATGAAATCCATTGTTTGTTCCCACAAAATCCCTTGCCAAACTCAAGAACAGAACAAGACGGACCGACCAAAGCTTCTAAAGCAAAAGATACATTTGATCTTTTCTTTTACAAGCTAACAATAAAATTATTGCTCCACTTCAGTCTTCAGGCACAAAACATTTGAGTGAGACAACTGCAACCAACTCAAGGGTCAGAACATTCTATGTAAAGCAAGAAAAACTAGGTTATTTAGAAAGATGAACCGTCCAAGTCCTGGAAAACACAGACACAGGATTCATTTCCTGTGGGTCATTAACTGTTTTCCATTTAAAATATCATTTAAAATGGAATCAGATAAATGAGTTGTGGAATAATATTTCCATTTTTCAGGTCGTTGGCTTTTGTATAGCTGATTGATTGAGAGTGAGGTGCCATATAATCCTGTCACAAGGTAAAACTGCTAATCAAGGCAAGAGAATAATAGCTTTTAAACCAGGGAAAAGAATGAATGGTTCCTATTAATAGGGTAGCTGAAATTTCAACAGCACATTCCCTTTCTTTATTGCACAAGACTACTATCAAAATTATTCTTGCAAGAGCCTTGGAAACAGGCTGAACTTTCACAGCAAAGCTTGAGATATGATCACAGTGTCTGAAAAGTAGTGTCATGCAACTTGCTTTGCTTACATTGAAAGTAAGAAAGAATGCATACCTACCAATAATTCATTGCTGTAGCATGCTTCCTTCTTTGAAACTGTGTCAACAAATCATCTCTGACTATTGTTCTATACATAGGCTCGAGAACTGACCTTGGATTTTTCAATCATCACATGTTTCTAGATATCTAACTATTGCAATCATTACTTATTCACTCTGATAAACCAACTAGCTGTTGTTTTATTCTCCTCTTTGTTGCGATTCAAAAATGTGAAAAGGATGGTTTAACACTGCAATTGATGAGAATCATGTACAACATCGTTGACAGTATGCACTCTGATCACACTGCAAGCAGATTGGTTCCTTGGATTCATCCCCTCATTCGCTTTAGCAACCCACTTTAGTTTATCAAGAGAACTATAAAATTTGATACAACCAAGCCAACCCAATGAATTAACCGTACTTGTAAAACTGAAAATACCCCTTTTGCATTTGGTCATCTGACTAAGAACAGTGTTTGTCAATATATTTGACCTCCCACGTCTAGCATGCATGTAACTCTGCAAATTCCATTAATCCACCTAAAACCAGTTTTCTTTCATCTGAAGTCTCCATGATGACGCGAGCAGCAAAAAAGATGACAAAAAGTTAATGCTCAGATATATTGGAATTGGCAAATCACAGAATCCAAACCAAGGTGTTTGACTTTCTGATTTTAAGAACAATCTTACAGACACTATAATAGCTCTAATAGTAATTAGTACTTAAGAGATTTGGAGGAAAGAAAAAAATATTCTTGCAATTTACTCATAATATATAGTTCCCTAGGTCACTGGATGACGATCAAATAAGATTATTGCAGTGATGAGGCCGCTCCTGGCACAGAAGTAGTTAAAGAAAAAGGATGAATAAAAGATTGATCTAAAGACAAAAGAGACTGGAATATTTGGGCTCAAAAGAGTTTTGGCATGTGCTTGTTGGCAAAGTCATTTCTGAAATTTGGGCTCACAATGATATACGACGCTGGACTTCACTTACGACTTACGAGCCAGAGATCAGGATTGCTGGAAGAATTGGTGATTACCCGATAAGTTAACAACTCATGTAGCAGTGTCTTATACGAAATAAAAGTTTTTTTTTGGTTAAATAATCGAAAATGAGAGTATTTGGATTCGAACTTAGAATTTATAATATGCTATAAGTCATCTTTAATCACTATATCAAAAGGTTGTTGGCACGAAATAAAAGTTTTGAAACTAGTTTTATAACCGCTTAAAATTTTTATTGTGTGGTTCTATATATTTATTATTATTATATGATAATTTTTAAAATTATCTATTTATATCTACAAATAATAATTACCCACCAATATAATTACGTATTTAATGTGAATACTATATAAATAAAATATATAGTATTGGATCCCTAATCTGAGCATTCTAAAAAACACATCATTAGTGATTTTGCTTAAGATTAAAAGATCAAATACGAAAAAAATAACATCATCGCAGCTCAATATTTTCAGTATTAATGGCTGGAGGTTAGTATCTTATTCCACATTTATAGACTATGATGTGTTGTTTATGTTGTTAACGCATTAGATAGATCAATTAAAATTCTTACCATTGGTATTTGAGCCTTTTAAAAACCTTTGTTTTGATTTGATTTGACTAAGTTTTAGTTGCTTTTTATGTACAAAGTGTTTTTGAGTGTGTTAAAAGTATTTAAAATAAAAAATTCAAGAAATAAAAATCAAACCCGAATTAAAGACTTTCTCTAATTATTATCGGAGATTCTATGCATGTCGGAGATCGTTTTATAAACCAGCCAGAAATTTGAGTTCAACATGCTGCAACAAGGAAACTTAAGCAATATACTTTTCTGCCTAACAAAGTTTACTGCTTGGAGAATGAAAGATGTAAAGCATGATGCGCGCGTCTTTTAGTGCTTCTAACAAAACAATTGCAACACCAAGTTAATAATTTATAAAAAATAATTTTCATATCCTATGCATAACGCTATTAAAGGTATTAAAACAATGGGAGAAGGAAAGCATTTGAAAGGTTAAGTTTAATATATATAATTAAATGAGTCTGGTGAATGGAGAAAACAGCATTGGGAGAACTCCCCCATATCGAATCCGACCATAACTCGACTCCAGATTAATCGGGGTCTAAAGTGATTTCCGGATACCTGGAGGTCTTAGACCAAAAAAAAATATAAATGCTAGGCCAACCCATCTCCCATAGTTGCATCAGTAAGTAATTATGCTCAGATTTCCTGTATATGCTTGCATAGGTTTTAGGATTTACACATGGGATGTTCGGTTTACCTTGCTATTGTTATTTCTTGGCAACCAAATCATTCTTGTATTAAGTTTCTGGACAAATATTTAAAAGTGTTGATTATTAAGTTAATCATAAAAGAATTTTATATTTACATTTTTAGATATAATTTCGTTACGTTTATACCATATTTTGGTTCATGATATATTTTTGTATGATTAAATTTTATGCATAATTAATGTCTATATGTATGCAGTATTATCTGATTATAATATGTTGATTGTATACATGATTGTAAAAAAATATTATTTATGCATAAAATTCAATTTCATGTGATCTATATAATTTTTCTTGATCAAAGAATAGCCACGGTATCTTAGTTATGTCAAATTATATATTAAGTTTATTCGGTCACATATGGAAAAATGACATTATTTGTAATTAATCATTTTTAATATAATAAATTTTATCTTACAAGAATTTTTTATTGTATTTGTATGATTAACTAGGATGAGGTAACAAATTATTTTTCTTAATTTACTCATAGGAATTAAAAAAATGAATATAATTTGATAGTTTATCATAAAGTTTATATATAAATCTGTTTAAATTAAAACTTTACCCACAGATAGTTTTATATGTTATTTGATTCATATTTTGAAGCATGATTTACATTGATAAAGCATGATATATGTTTATTTGCCTTAATTTTTGTAACATAAACACGAATGTTTGATTTATTTGTAGTTATACAACTTGTGAATTTTTCTGATGAAAAATGTGATATTCTCTATTTATGTGGTGATAATTATAAGGTATGGAAGGAGAGAGTTCTTCTTCAATTAAGTTGCATGGACATTGATTATGCTATTTAGAAGGATGAACCACCTGTGCCTACTGAAACTAGCTCTCAAGTTACAATTTCCTTGTATGAACGATGAGAGCAATCTAATCGCTTAAGTATGAGGTTCATAAGGATACACATACCTGCTAGTATTCATGGTTCAATCCCTGAGTGTAAAAATGTCAAGGAATTGCTAAAGGCTATTGATAAATAGTTTGAATTATCAAATAAGGTCTCAGCAAGCACTCTAATGACAAAGTTATCATCTATGAAGCTCACTAGTGTTAGAGGTGTGCGTGAGCACATCATGTAAATGAGGGACATAGCGGCTCAATTGAAGTTCTTGAGGTTCAGATATCTGAATCTTTCCTTGTGCATTTTATTTTGAATTCTCTTCCACATCAATATGGACCTTTCAAAATTTTTTACAACACACTAGGAAAAATGGTCAATTAATGAACTCCTAATCATGTGTGTTCAAGAGGAAGGGAGGTTGATAATAAAAATGGGTGAAAGTGCACATATGACAACACAAGAAAAGAACAAAGTACAAGCCAAACAAAAGGGAAAGGGCAAAATACCTATCCAGATTGTGAAGGAGTCTAGGTGTTTTTTCTGTAAAAAGAAGGGACATATGAAGAAGAGCTGCAGCAAATATAAGGCTTAGCTTGAGAAGAAAGGTAATCCAATCTCACTTGTTTGTTTTGAATCTAATGTAGTTGATGTTTGTCATAACACTTAGTGGATTGATTTTGGTTCTACAATCTATGTTTCAAATGTCTTGCAGGGTTTTCCAAACCAAAGGAAACCAATAGCCAATAAACAATGCATCTATTCAAGAAACAAGATGCGTTCTCAAGAGGAAGCAATTAGGACTTGTAGATTAGTTTTAGATTCTGATTTTGTTTTGAATTTAGAAAGAACCTTTTATATTCCAAGTTACTTTAAAAACTTAATTTCAATTTCAAAACTTCTACCTTTTGGATTTTCCTTTGAATTTTATGAAAATTCTTTTCGTTTGCTTTATAAATATGCTATTGTTGGAAATGGTACATTGGTTGATGGTTTATTTCGAATTCATTTATAAAACAATATTTCAAATAGTATAAAGCACTCCCAAGGCAATGTTGGTATTAAATGATGTGTTATGAATGAAAAATCCTCTATGTAATGGCATTGGAGATTAAGACATATCTCCATAGAGAAAATTAAAAGGTTGGTGAATGATGGAGTATTTAACACTTTGAAGTTTACTGACTTTGATACTTATGTGGATTGCATAAAGGGAAAGAGATCAACAAGACAAAGAAAAATGCCAAGAGGAGTCCAAATATATTAGAGATCATACATACAACTATTTGTAGTTTGGATGTGGAGTCGTACGGTCAGAAATACTTCATCTTATTCATAAATGATTGTATAAATTATTATTCATGATACATGTATCTCTACTTGCTTCATAATAAGAATGAAGAGTTGAATGCTTTTAAGGTTTTAAAAGCAAAAGTAGAGAAACAATGTAGAAAGCAAATTAAGATTGTAAGATTTGATAGAGGTGGAAAATACTATGATAGATATACTAAGGATGGACAAGCGCTGGTCCATTTGCAAGGTTTCTTGAAAAGCATGGGATTATGACCCAATATACTATGCCTAGATCTCCAAACCAAAATGGTGTAGTAAAAAAGAGAAACCGAACCTTGATGGATATGGTGCGTAGTATGCTTAGCAACTCCAAGCTTCCTTAATCCTTGTGAACTGAAGCTCTCAAAACAGTAGTGTATATATTAAATTGAACCGGGTTCCAACTAAGGCTATTCCATAAACACCTTTTGAATTATGAAAGTGTTAGAAACCAAGTTTGCAATATATACGCATTTGGGGATGTTCATATAAAGTAAGAGTTTATAATCCACAAAAAAATAAATTGGACTCAATGTCTATAAGTGGGTATTTCATTAGATATGTTGAAAAGTTTAAGGGTTACAGATTTTATTATCCATCACACAACACTAGAATTATGGAATCAAGAAAAGCAAAGTTTCTTGAAAATGACTTGATCAGTGAGAATGATCAATCTCGAAACTTAGTGTTTGAGAAGGATCATTCAAATTTTCAAGCTCTAATTTCAAGTGATAAATTGGTTGTTATTCATAACACCCCTCAAGTTAAAATAAATGTTGAACAACCAATCATTGAAGCTCTACAAGCTACTAATAACAATTTAGTAGATCCAGCTATTTAACAATTATCAGAAATTGTTGAGCAACCGGTTGTGAAACATACTCCACGGGAGGATGCTGACACAACATTAATAAGATCAACTAGAATGAAGAAATCAGCAATCCTTAGTGATTACATTGTGTATCTACAAGAATCTGACTATAATTTTAGAGCCAAAGATGACCTTCAAACATTTTCACAAGCTATGAGTTGCAATAAATCCTAATTGTGGTACAATGTCATGAAAGATGAGTTGAATTCAATGGGATCTAATGGAGTTTGGGATCTTGTTGTGTTGCCTAATGGTGTAAAGGCTATTAGATGTCAATGGGTCATTAAAATGAAGAATGACTCATTATACAACATTGATAGATATAAGGTAAGACTTGTTACTAAAGTATTCACTCAAAAAGAAAGACTCGATTACATAGAGACTTTTTTTCTCCTGTATCAAAGAAAGATTATCTTTGTGTTATTATGACATTGGCTGCCCATTTAGACTTGGAACAGCATCAAATGGATGTGAAAATAGCATTCTTTAATGGAGACTTAGAGGAAGAGATTTATATGAAACAACCAGAAAGATTCTTCTCTAGTGCTGGTGAGCATTTGGTGTGCAAGCTTAAGAAATTTATATATGGATTGAAACAAGCCTCCCATCAATAATATTTGGAATTTCATGATGTCATCAATTAAAATTCTTACAATTCAGTCTCTTTTATAAGAGAATTTGGTGCATATGAGTGGTACAACATAACAGTAGGAATTGGTTCTTGAGTGTGTTATTTGATCAAACTGTTAAAGTCTTCCTGGAATGTCATCATTTGCTCTATCAGACTCGTCGAACTGTTAATTCAACTTTTCTCTTTGTCCTTGCTTTTAGTTATTTTTTGTTTCCTTTTCTTTTTGTTGAACCAATGAACCTGCTAAAACGCATGCTATTTAATAAGCGAAGGAAGATTACAACGAAGAACAACAATGAAAGAAACTCCTATGCTTGAAACCATGGTTGTTAATTCTCAGCCAAAGGGATTACTGACGTTTCACAAGACTAAATCTTTATTGCTATATAATGCAGCAGCATTGCTTGAAAAGAGAAGCACCATGGATAACCAAAATGACTGCTATTAAATAAAGATCTAACAGGCTGTCTCTTGGGATATATCAACATAGTTTATTTATTTAAAAGGACTAACAACAACTTTCTACTTAATGCATCAATTCAAAGCTCATACAGAGAACCCGATCAACAAACTCAAACTCTTCTGCTGAAAATATCTCCCCGGTGAAAAATGGCACATATATATTATGGATAATTATTCCATACACTGTCAGTGGAATATTTTTATTCCACAAGTGGTGTTAAGATTGTAACACGTGTTCTATTTTATTTATTTTTTATTTTTTTAATATTTTTATAAGACACGTATCATAATCCTCACACCGCTTGTAGAATAAAAATATTCTACTGACAGTGTATGAAATAACTATCCATATATTATATTCTATATATAGAAATAAACCCAACAACAACTCTTCTATGCTTCAAAAGCTGAAATCTGGTTCTTCCTTGGAAGCAGGATTCCTAGGCCACAGAGTTCTCTGTCACCCCCTTGACTTCTTCATGCTTGTCAAATTGGCTGAAGTTTCCCTTCTGTTTGAACAGTTGGTTGTGGTGATGCCTACAATATAGACGATGTTCATGGGCTACATAGTTTGATGGGCTGATTACACAGCCTCCGTGTGTGCACCTGAAACAAGCCTTATGATAGGAAGTGCCATCAACCGCCACCTGAAGATCGAGGAAAATTATGTTAGAACAACCATCAAAATCAAACTATCAAATCATTTACATAATGCATGGTAGAGTTTATGTTCAGAGGCTCTATATACATGGTTCTAAATTTTTTACTCTAAACATTACGGACATTATGCAGAAGCTTCAACAGTCTGTTGTTAATCGGCCTACATAGTTTTATTTAATCTGTTACTGTAGAAACAACATAGTGACAATCAAGTGGAATGAAATATCTACAAATTAAATCCTTCAAACTGTTAATCAAATTTA
This sequence comes from Heritiera fomes, assembly GCA_032173925.1. Classification (NCBI taxonomy): domain Eukaryota; kingdom Viridiplantae; phylum Streptophyta; class Magnoliopsida; order Malvales; family Malvaceae; genus Heritiera; species Heritiera fomes. Next base: position 7,462,206 of record JAPDPM010000022.1, on the reverse strand, counting down.
AAGGAGGCAAATCTATGATAATATTGAATAAGTTTTTATCAGTGATGGTTGCAACATTAGGCTGCATTCGGTGATTGCATACGAAAATATGAATAACAATTTTTGTTCTTGATAACAAAGAAAGCAGAAAATACAACTCATCAAGTCAATAGAACATATAAATGGTTTCTTTCCATTAATTATGAGAACAACATTTTCTCTTTTTTCAAGTTAATTTCTTCAAATGGTTTGCAAATCATTCCTGACCTTCAAACGAATTGGACCCCTGCCTGTATTTCTTAAACACTGATATAAAACTTGATAAGAAGATTTGATCTATTTTTCTTACAAGTTATGTAATTAATGATATAAAATTGCTATGAATACCTTTTCAATTGGGTAAACAGTTTTCTTGCAAGCAACACATTTGTCTTGAGTTCCAGCAAACAGGCTTGAAATTTTGCTGTTAGTGACCTGCAGAGTTCCATTGAGAATAAGTAAAAACTTATATATAACAGACCTCAATGATCAAGTACGTTAGTATGATTTAAGAGCTGAACATAATTTCTGTGACTTAGAAATTAAGTGTGCAATACAAGACAGCTGGATACCTGATCTGCTGATCGGTCCAGCCTAACAGTTTTTGGAGTTCCTGACAAAGAGAATAAACAAAATAAAATATCAATTCGGCTTTTTGAAGAAGATATAACAGGAAAGAAAATAAGCCTAAAACCGACTCATTAGCAAGTAAGCACCTTCAAAACTTTTATCCAAACTGCCAGTCATCTTAAACAACTGATCGAAGTGAGGCTTGCAATATAAGACACCCTCAAAGGAGCTAAAATTACTTAGCTGCAAATTTGTATGAAAAGATTAGCAAACAATTTATAGAAGACAAGAACAAAGGCATTCAACAAAAGAAAAGGAGGAATATATTTTCTTTGGTTTAAATACTGCAAAACCTAACATGAACTTGAGAATCCCCAAGGAAACTATATGTTTAAACCAGTAGTAGTTTGTACCCTTAATAAAGGCATAAATCAGGCCTCTGCACAAGAAAGACAACAATGATTATAGCATAAACATTGAAGCGTTAATTAATCTGCTCATCTTTCGGATTATACAATATTGAATAGTTTCTTCTGATCATCATTTGCACTGTCACCACCCAATTTAGGGATGCTACGGCAACAAGTTAAGTTTTCATATCCAAGCAGACAGATTGTTTAATGAGAAGTTGAATACTCAAAATCAAGAAATCAGCTTGCAAAACGGAAACATTTTCATTGGTGTAGAAGTTAGTCCACAATCATGAAAAGGGCATTTACCAACATTTTAAGTATCAAATATTTTCACAAATATGATTCTTAGTTGAACACAAGAAAAAGATCAAAGATTCCAAATTTTATCCATTCACTTGACACCCGAAGAAAAAAATTGCTAAACTCCATCAAATCCAATAGACCATCATTGCTGGCTGGTGTGACCATATCATAACCTTTGTGCTCTAGAGACACTTTTAATATTCTGATAAACAAAAAGTGATCACTACTCGGTCGTTTTGTACCTCATGCTTCAATGTTTTGGAACAACTTATTTACTATTCTATTATCAAGAATGTAAAAATATTTTTGTTTTTGTTTTCACTTCTCTACTTACTCCCTACACCAAGTAAGTAGAGGGGAGTGCTCTGTCAAAAAGCTTGATTTCAAGGCCTAGTAACAGAGCTTTATTGAGATCTTTATCAAACTAAAAGGAAGAATTTTTCCTACAATGCCGCTGAAATTAGCTTTCTCAGCTTATATGCAAACTATAGAGGAGGAGAAATCTCAATTTTGTAGAAGAGAACTCAAAAAACTGTTTTTTTTCTCTGCCATGTTGGCTGACATCAAATTTAGAATTCAAGTCTTGGAAGCCTCCCTTGTGCTACTAAAAAGAGGAGATCACGTGATTCTTGGGGTTTGTCCATGGTGTTTTAGGATTTCTCTTCATCTTTTCCCTTTGCTTTGCAGGTTTTTTTTATGAATTCCGTACAGCTCAAGCAAATTAATCATCACCATCATCATCAAGCGAATTAATGTACACCAAAAACTATATAATCTCAGTTTGCTTCCAAATTCTGATAAGGCTCTTCCTTAAACAAGTAATTGCAATACCAGAAAAAACTGATAAACTACTCTGTACTCCAGTGAAGCAACATGACACCTGTCCTCAACTCTATAAAACTGATCAGATCCCGAACCATAATTTACAAGTTTACAGGCAGCTTTGATTAACTAAGCATAAAACTAAAAATCAAATGAAACTCTTCTGATATGAAGAAGAAGTTGGATCAACGTTCTGAAGATTCTTTAAGAAATCTGTCTACAGATCATCAATCAACAAATACACAAAGGATTGAATAAAAACTGGAGCTTTTTAAACAACTAAAGAAGTAATCTCAGTGAACTTTTCAAAGGCCAAACTCCAGATAGAAAAGTCCACAATTCAGACTAATTAACAAAAGTTAACCAAAAGGATATGATCAAATTTAAAAGTAACACAAGGGAGCATCACCAAATGAATCGGCAAAAGCAAAACTCAACTTAAGGGTAAGTGTCTATACTATAAGAAAAGAGATAACAATTGCTTTCATGCATCAAAGAAGCTTTACCTTAAGGGTACCCTTGCAATGGTGGCACCTGAAGCAAGCTTTGTGATAAACTTTGTTGTCAGAAGTGAGTTGATCAACCAAGTAAACAGTTTTTTCACATGCCTTACACTTCTGGGTAGTCCCTGCAAAGGTTGCCATACTCTTTCAGATCTTTCCTTTCAATCCCACACCACAAAATTCAGTAACTTTGCTGATGTTCACCATTATCTGTCAGCCTCCTGATTTTGTTTTATTTTTGTATTTATTATTCAAAGTTCTGGTGTTCGCGAGTACAGCTCAGAGATATTGCAGTTGGTCTTAGAGTAGACTTTTAGACCAATGACATGTGCTAGCAGTCCACATTTGAGGATAAAATAGTCTTTTAAATTTTATGAATTTACCATAATATCCTCTGTTGGACAGGTGTTGCTTGCTGTTGCGAACAATGAATTACTTGAATTTACAGCTTCTTCAGACCAAACTAGGAAAGTATAGTGCCCTGATTCGAACAGAATCGCGGTTCTTTCGAAGTTGGGAAATCTTTGCATCACTCTTAAAGCGCGTGCACCCACTTTCCGCAGTTTCTTTCTTTGTTATTGGTATTATTAAAACATACAATGCTCTGAACCAAAAAAACTTACACTGCTTATATTTGACGCACCGTTCGAGTCTAAATTTTATGTACCGTCATTAAATTTTATTATAAAAATTTCATCAATTAATTAATTTAATGATATATTTTAAAATTTATAAATTAAGGAGATATTATTATATGATTCAATAATGGTACGTCATTGATAATATATTATTTTAACAACTAAAATTTATGATTTAATGGATGAGATACATCAAATATAAATTTAATTTATAAACAGCTTAAATTATGAAATTAGTCTTTGTACTAATCCACAAAGCGAAATTTATTTTTAATAATAATTTGAATAAATTTACTCTTTATACTTTTCAAGATTACCATTAAATTAGTTGAGTTGTAATTTTTTAATATATTTATTATTTCAATTGAGTTGTAAATTTAAAGAAAAAATTAATTGATTTAATGAAATAAATCAATTTAAAAATTTATTTAAAATCGAAATTAAGTTAATCATTCGAATTATCCGAATTCAATTAAATTAGCCCGAATCGGTTCTTACCTTTACCTGCGGCTGTTCTGACGTTGGAGTTCTTGCCACGTGTTTTTTTTAATATTTGTGACCATGCGGTTGCTACGTGTACAACAGAAGCTGTAGATCTTCTTTAAGGTTGTTGCTTAGAATGGCAGCCCAAAACCAAATGCAATCAATGGCGTTGAGAGGGGCTGCCGTTGCTGGTGCCTGCATTGGAAGACAAAGAACCCCTTCTCTGCTTTCTGCTTCTCAACTTATCAGAGCACGATTCCATCATTCCCCTGCACATCCTCTCCAAAGAGTCGCATCTTATCCTAAACACAAAAATGGTAACGCTGCGGTTAACTTTCTCCCTTCTTCTCATTCGTAGTTGTTTCATCCTTTCTAGACTGGACTCTAGATTAGTATGTTATATTGGCAAAGTCACTTTTGATGATCTTTTTATTGAGTTTCGTTTTTTTTTTTTTTTATATATGCATGTTTGTTTTCCTTTCATTTAAGTGATTTTGTTTTGATTAACATTGTTTTTTCTTTAAAAAATGTGGGAATTTGATTTGTTATCAATTGTTGTACATTTTCTCTGCAGGATTTAAGTATCACATTCGGGCGATACAGGAGGCCACTGCAGATGCCATAACATCCCAGAAAGGAAAAGAAGATGATGAACAACAATCACCTGAAAATTGGAAGATTAAAATGCTCTATGATGGAGATTGTCCACTTTGCATGCGTGAGGTATACTCTGAGATGACTACAGTAGAAATATCTTCGATAAATAACGGACTACTCCATATGTATTTTTGCTTATGATATATTTGGTGTTCATTAAATTCTTTTCTCTGTCTGCTATTGATCTTGTTGCCAGGTCGACATGTTAAGGGAGAGGAATAAGCAATATGGGACTATCAAGTTTGTTGATATAAGTTCAAAAGATTATTCTCCTGAACAGAATCAAGGATTGGACTATGAAACTGTATGTTCCTGATGTAGTTGTTTGTTAATCGTTGACGAGAAGTTAATTATTTTGTAGAAAACCTTTTATTTTCAAAGTTATTAAACCCCTTTTTGATCAATGTCAAATATGCTTGGCATCTAGCAATGATTGGTAATATAAATACATGATTTGAAAAAGTTCTGTTTGTTGTTTAGGTTATGGGAAGAATTCATGCCATTCTCTCTGATGGAACTGTTGTCACAGATGTTGAGGTATGACTTTCTTTATTTTACAATGCTCTAGTCCTTGATTGTAAACTTTTTTCTTTTCATTATTCTAATGTTGTTCTGCAAGTGTCGTAAGCCAAATTTGCTGAATGTTGTAAAGAAAAGAATGTTTGCTCGGATTGTAACTTGTTAGACTGTAATCTAAAAGAAAGTAAAGGATTAAAATAATGGAGAAGAAAAAAATCAACTAAAGGTATTGGACTTTGATTCTGAAAAATTGCAAATCAGCAATTCCTTTGAAATTAGGAATCCTGAATGCTGTTTAAGATGTGGAAACAGGTTATTATACAAGTTTCTATAGGCAAACAATGGATGCTTATTTGGCGTAAAGGGTTTTATTGAATACTATTAGATGTTATTATATGCTTAAGCTAATAAGAGTATAGATTTAAGATATCTTTAATTGAAAGCAGTGGCTCCCCTCCCCCCTCCCTATTTCCTTTAGTTTTGGGTTTTTTTTTTGTCTCTTTGATGTTACACCTGCCTTTGATTTTGGATTGGGATCATGGTGGCGGACAGAAGGATACAATTTAAAGCATTATTTATGTTATTGATGACTTGCAGGCATTTAGAAAATTGTACGAGCAAGTTGGTCTTGGGTGGGTTTATGCCATTACCAAATATGAACCTGTAAGCTTATGCTTTTATTAATTGTAATTCTAGTGATTTGCTATGATCTTTCCGGAACTTGTAGTTTCAAGAGAACTAGAGATTTTTCACTTTTGTGTGTGTTCTTCATTTGGCTAATAGTATAGCATGCCATCATCTGCAGGTTGCAACAATAGCTGATGCCATCTATGGTGTTTGGGCTAAATACCGTCTCCAAATTACTGGTAAACGTGTCTGCACTTGGAATTCTATATTCTAATCTCAGGTTCATTCAGGCCAAAAAAAAAAGGCTAAAGCTTTTCTATTGCCAAGTTTGGATTAGTTTTACTATTAATTTTTGGCTTCAATTAAAGAAGGTAGTGGTAGTGGGATAAAGGCTCAGAAGAGATGAATTAAAGAAGATAGTGGAACTGGGTTACATATTTGCACCAGCATCCTAACCTACTCGGCGAAATCTAACTGCCTTTTGAAATGAATGCAATGAGATTGAAAGTTTATGCAATTTAATCTCTAATTCTTTATCTTTACGTCAAAAGTTTTAAATGCTGGCTTGTGAGATTATGCTGGGATCTCATGTTTTAAGGATTTGAGTCTTTGTTTCAGGCCGGCCACCTTTAGAAGAGGTCCTGGAGGCACGAAGAAAGAACAAGGTATGCATAAATCAAACTGGATCTCATTCCAAGGCTCTGTAATGTTAAAAGGAAACAGATAAGCTGAGTAGCATACATGCATAAGATTTTGAGGGAAAGTTATATCATGTTTTCTTTGTTGTGTTTATGTAGATCATATTGACAAATAGAAGTCACTGAAATTATATGAACTAATGACCTTTTTTTTTCGCTAATATAAACTCCTTTTAGATTTTGACATTCCTACCTCATATTGTTCCCTTTGGAAAGTAAAATGCCCCCAATCCTATACCCACGTGAATTCACAAAAGCTAAACCTATGCACGTTATATCACTAGTTTTGCTGGTGATACCAGTGGCAGGAATTTCATGCTATGCTCTGAATAACCTTTATTTTTAGGCATCAGTTATCAGGTCCTTGTTCTAATTATGCTGCTGTTTATTTTCAAAATTCCCTGTCTAAATGAAGCATGAAACCATCTCTCAATCCATTCTGATGGGTTCAAATTTATTTAAACTTTAAAGATTCTAAGACCAAGATATGGACAAACGGAGAGATATGGTAAGAGGAGAGAAGGGATTCTTGTCTGAATTTTACCTTCTGATTGTATCATAATGTCGCATGTTTCACATAAATTTTGACCCATTTGTTTGGCTTTCTTTCCTTGCAGGCTGACGCATGTAATGACAACAGCACTTGCAGGATGTGATTGCTGATCAAAGTTCTTAATGTGACTATTTCTGTATTTATCTTTTTCTTCTAAACTTTATCCTTATACGCGCTCACACCCTTAACTTCCCACACGAGACAAATACGTTGTCCTTTTGCAATTGGTCACATTCAGTACAAATGTAGATGTTCAAACTTCTATATATTCATGTAATTGCAATATTCAATTACTCTATAGTCAATGTTTGTATTTATACTAGGTTCTTCCACGTTGCTGCAAAATTTTTCACTGGTATTTGGTAGTAAATTTCAGATCTGTGAAACCTTAGAGCATATGCTTTCAGAATACTACTTCCCAAAATGGTGGACATTCTGATTTGTCCTGATTAGCCGCAGACTTTATATCTTTCTATTTGGATTTATACTTCATGAACATAATCTGGATTACCGTGTTCCAGGCAAGAACAGTTCTACAGCCAGTGCAATAAACTTATTGCTGTCTATGGAGTTAATATTTACTTGTTTGAAATGTTTAATATTCATATTTATAAGTTTCATATAAAAAACTTCAAATAAGGTGCAATACTATTTATTCCTATCTCATGCTCTAGCTGTTGAAATGATGACCCTCAGGATCCAAACCGGTTGAATGGATGCTTTCTTTAAAAAATACTTGCAAAATATATCAGTACTCTTTTCTTTTAAAGTTTAAACACTTAATATAACAGTTATAAGTTGAAGTTGGCCTCCAACCACTTTCAGTAATGACATTATTTCAAAGAAACGAGAAGTTAAACAATTCCTTTAAATGGACGGTCTCATGCCCTATTCTCCTTGCACTTCTGCAGCTTTGCAATGAACTAATCAATGTTCCTATCTGAGCTTCCACCCACACTAACGCCTCTCTTAGCGTCATGCATTACTCTTAATCTCTCCATTTCTTTCTCCAACCATGATTTCTCTTAAACACACTGCCTATTTCTTCCCTCATCACAATCACTCCATCTTTTCTAGCTCGTTCCTACTACCCATGCATTTGCTAAAAACTTGGCCAGATTTGGCTGGTCACTCCACTGCGGCACACCCACCATTGGCAAGCCTTGACTTCCATCCACAATTTGTTTTGAAGCAGCCCACGGCTGAGTGAGCCTGCACCTCTAGCTCGTTGCACCATTTAACAAATAGCACTTTTTCTGCAATTGAGTCGATGAAGTCAAGCAGCAGATTGTCTTCGAACTCCTTTGCAATCCACAGAAAGGGCATATTACTTGCTTTCAAGCTTTAGATATTTGAATTTAGAAATTAATATTTTAGTTCTTTAAGTTTCATTCTGCAGTGAAAGAAAGTCAAAATAGGTAAAAAGGTTGTTTTTCATAACAATCTCTTCTTAGAAAAACTCTTTTTCAGAATAGCTTCTTCACAAAATAATTTTTCTCAGAACAGTTTATTCACAGAACAACTCCTTCTCAGAACAACACATTCACTGAAAAGAAATGGATATAACCCCGTAATAGGACAAGAATTCTGGGTTAACTTTACTATTGGGATGTTTTGAAGAGTTTGGTTTGATGAATCAAATATAGAAATAATTAGGAATCATTCTCTTAACTTTTCTCTTAAATGAGTGTTTTTCTCTATTTCTTTCAGAATAGAGTAGTGAGTTATATCTTCAAAAATGAAACTTCAGTTAGACAAAGTATTAATTTTTTGTAATTGTCAATTCTTATTATTATGTTAATAATAACAAATATGTAACTCTGTTCTCCACACTTGTATATAGGAGTTCTTCTTGTTCTCGAAGAGGACTTTTGGCAAGTTATCTTACTCAGAAACTCTCTCAAACCATTTCTACACTATTCTCTCTACTCAGTTTTGTTCAGCCTTCTGCCTTCTTTACTTAGCTTTGTTTTCAGTCTTGCTCAGCTTTCTACTATCACCTGCCACCGCACTCAATACTTCAAGGATTACTCTAGTCTTCCTCTCTACCGTAACTCGGCACATCCTGTTTTATTGGTTTGCAATGCTTCTTCCTCGCTACAAAGAATTCATTTACACAAGCCCCATTCTATTTCTTCAATTTGTTTGGTGAAGGTGCTTGCCATTCTTCCAAATGAGACATGTACCACTGAATTCAATGGCTTAGAGTCTTGCCATCATTGTCTTGCTTCCACAGGCCAGCCAATATTAAGAGTCAATCAATGCAAATTTCGTTCTCCTAGTCTTTAGACTTGATTGCTTCTCATCTTAGAAGTAATTCTTTGTATATTAGAGATTTGTTTTCCTATTCTAGCCTTTATTATCGTTTATGATCAAAATTGTATATATTACTTCTTGCTTTCCTTACAAAGATAGATGAATAAAAGGAAGAGGACTTCTTTCTTAGTCATTTAAATATTGTTCGAATCCTAGAGTCGTCATTGTTGCAAGAGCTTTACCATTTACCGCTCTCGACCTGAACAGGATTAATATCGGATCGTAAAACAGATGAGAATTACTGCAGTTACACAAAATATATATTCTTTACAAATTCTTAAAGGTATCATATTTTTGCTTTTCTTCCTTGATTACCTTATTCTTATCTTTATATATCCATAACAATGATCAAATCAACCCCCAACGCCTCTTTTTTCACCCCTTTATCAAACAATAATGATCCTGACTCAACATCTCCATTTTTTATTCATCACTCTGATAGCCTAAGCACTTCATTGGTTTCCCAAGCTTTAACAGGGGATAATTATGCCATTTAGAACCGTGCAATTGCCATGACAATTGAAGCCAAAAACAAGTTGAGTTTCATTAATGGAACCATCAAAGAACCTTTTTCGGATTCACAATTTTTTCCTCAATGGTGTCATTGCAACAATATAATTTGTCATGGCTTCTTAATCCCGTATCAAAAGAGATTGCTAATAGTCATATTCCTGAAAAATGCTTATGATGTTTGGACAAATCTTCAAGATCTTTTTTCACATCAGAATGGTCCTTACATCTTCAAGATTCAACGTGCCATAGCTAATCGTTTACAGAAAAATGATTCGATGGTAGCCTATTACACAACTCTTAAAAGGATTATGAGATGAGTTAGCTATTTACGATTTTAAACCCACTCGTTCTTGTGGTGCAATATAGGAACTCAATGATGCACAACAACGTGATCGTTTAATCCAATTCTCATTGGACTTATGACTCCAATGTAGTTGTTTTTTATCTCACTTGTAACCAATATATATATATATATATATATATATATATATATATATATATATATATATATATATATATATATATTTTTTATTATTAATAAAAAATCTCATTTCTCATTCTATCAGCCATCTATTCAAAACCTTACCAATACAAAGTACCACCATTTTCCTTCTGCCTCACCCCTCATCCCTCCATGGCAGTGCCTCCACCCTGGGCCTCTCTCAGCTCTCTTTCACCGTTTCAAGTTTCCTCTCTCTACTCTCTCGAGTCCTCTTCTCAAGCCCTCGGTGACTGTCTCCTCCCAAACATTTTCCACCTGGGCCACATCAATCTAGAATCGGAGTTTCACTTCCACCATTTTCACAAACCATCGAATGAGTACCCGTCATCATGCATAACATAAGCATTTCATTCTCTTCATGCATAGGCACGGTGGGTTTCATTTCACAGTCCATGCTTCCTCTGAAGCAACTACAATTTCACAACCAAAAATCTGCTGTGAAGCACATCTACATATATACAGTTTAATATGATACAAAGGGTGCATTTTCTTACATCCATCAAGAATAAAGATTTTTATAGACTAGCAGCTGCATATCTACTATCTACACCTTGGGATACTTCCAACTTGTTGAATTCTATAGAAGTGCAAGCAAATTTTAACACCACTGCTATCTGCAGCTGTAATGGTAGAAGTTTTACAGTCCATTGCTATACCTCAGACCCCGAAATTTTTCTTTAACTCTTCTTTTAATAGAGAACCATTTCAGCACACTGAAAACCTTGGTCCATCTCCTCTGTGCTTGAACGGCAACAGTACGTTGCACAAGAAATTCATCAACAGCCGTTTGTAGATCAGCTTGTGATTCCAAACCAAGGGTCTGGGACTGAAGATCACTTTCGAAAAATCGAAGATGATCCTCGTCACAGAATGTCTGAGCAATATCTGTGTCACAGATCAGGGAATTAGAGACTAGGCCAGGGTAACTCAAAGTTTGGTCATATCTAAGACCAACGTTTTCAATACCATGCAGGGCATAATCGTCTAAGCCACTCATACCCCCAACTGAATAGATGGTTGAAATGATATCTGGAGAAGAAGCACTTGGCTGAGCATAATCAAATCCACCCATCTTTTGAGTAGCCGAAAACTTGCTACCATTAGAGATATCTGTCTTGGCTGAGCTTGTGCAAGGAATATTAGCTAAATTTGAGGAACCAACTATGAGAGAGGCTTCATCATCAAAAGGGATAACTTCTTCCCAGTGCTCAAATGCAGAAATTACAAAGTTTTGAGCTTCAATCTGATGGCAGAGAAGATAACATAAGCTATTATTGAAAAATGTAAGAAATAAAGGTTTACAAAGAAACAGAAAAAAAAATCAGATTAGATACAGATAGTTTACCTTCTCAGTTTCTGTCAGCTTATCAATTGTAACATACTGGCATTCTGAAAGTACTCCCGTCACTTGTCCCACAATGTTGAAGACCACACCAGATTTCTGCTGAGAACCAGGAGGGCAGTACAAGTGCATCCTCTTATCAAGCACACATGTTTGAGCATGCTCCACAGTGACTTCCCACATCTTAGCAGACATACCCGTGCCGAGGATCTGCACACATCCCAAGAAACAAAAATTGCCAGCTATTAACATTTTTACATCATCAAAATCCTAACTTGAAGCAGTTAAAGCTAATTAAGATGTTGAGGAATGGCTAACATGAAAGCTGGTGAGGCTTAGATAAAAGTATGGATGCTAGGATACATTTAATTTTCCTATTTACATCCTTCTTACTGATACAAAGAATATCCTAGGTCACAGTATATTAAAAATTAAACATAGATGAATGCAGACACAGGGTCCTACACGGTAAAATGCAAAAGGTGGATGTAAACTGTAATCAAAGAATGTTTGATAATTCACAGATGAATTCATGTGGTCCAATTCTATTACATTTACAACACAGTTCCTTTTTGAAAGCTATCCATACATGCTTAAATTTAAGGGCTGGCTTAAAACTGATTAAGCACCATAACACTTTGAAGCTTTTAACAATAAAGGAGCAACCAACTTATCAGAGGCAAATGAACACTTGAATCGGTTGTCTTCTTTCTAAGCAGTACAAAAGAGAGATGGAGCAGTAGTGTCTTACATTTCGGAGCCTTGGAGGATCTACAAAGAGCATGGTCAAGAAATCCTTTACAGTGTTGATATTTTCTCGACTCAAGCGCTTATGGAAAGCCCCATCTTTTCCAATTTTCTCTAATCTCCATACCTCATCCGTAAGAGAAGGAGGGTGGTGCTTCTTGTATACTGCAACCAGAAACCGAAAGATGAAACAGTCTCTTCTATATGCTTCTCATAACTACTTAAAAATCACCATGTTATACAAATTCTAAAGAAACCAACCCAAAATTAAAAAAATTAGGCAATCTAAACTTTCCACAATGCCAAATATCAACCTCCTTTTCTTTTTTTTCTTCTTGTGCTTGGATTCTTAAAGATAATTTAGCTCTTTGCAGTTTAAGACTATATTACAGGTGGAGAAAGTTAGAAGGAAAATAATACATTAGAATTCATTCAACATCATGGTAACATCATCACTTGTGGAGCGTTTGTCAAAAAAGTATCAAATGTGAATTGCAATAACGAAATCTATATTTTAAGTTTTAACATTATACTACCCTACTCAAAGTGACAAACATACAATTTCTTCACCTGAAAATTTTTTAGATCTTCAGAACATCTTAATCTAGGCAGAAGTGTTCTACCCAATAAATTATTCCCACTTATCGGAAACAGATTAATAATTAAGTACTTACATTCACCACGATGATCCCTAACAATGAAGGAGTATGTCTTTGCTTCTCTTACTCTAGTTCCATCAGAGGCATTGACGACTCTTGCACCAAGTCTGAAACGACGGCTTCTTGTCCAGCTTGAATTATCTGTAAATGAAATCTCACCCACTAAACCGACGCCCTCCGTAAGAGTTATAAATGCATCTCCTGTAATAAGAGGTTTCTTTCCTTCTCTCTCTCTTACAATGTTATTCTTAAACTCTTCAAGTGTCCAATTGTCCCCCTCATCCCCATCAAAATCTCCCTCCAGGACTACAACTTCTACTTTGGCAGAAGACTCTGGGCCAGAAGTAATTATTTGTCCAGTAAGGGCATCTATTATAGCCACCTTTAAGGCAGAACATTCTTCTGCCTCGATTCGAGCTCCGGTGAACACAGGAAGGGAGAGACTGTTTAAAAATTGGAGTTGTAAGCTTGTTGATTCGGTAGAATTTATCTCCTTCCCACCATTCCTTAAAACAAACAAGGAGCAGAACCGCATGGTTTAGTACACAGTGAAATTAACACAGCTTTCTAGCAGAAAATATTTCTAATTCATAGTTTTTTCATCCTTCTTTGAAGAGAACTCATACCTTTTCATACTGTTCAAATGCTTTCTAAGAGCTAATTCAACTTCCTCTTTGACCTACAAAACATAGGACAATTAGTTTAACATATTTATACTTTTAACAAGTATTGTGCTGAAACAAGAACTACTAAGCGATGTTGGAGCTTGCCAGTAGTAGATATAAATGTAAGTCTTTGCTCCATTATCCTAACAAAACTTTTATAGATGCCACACACCATAACATGGGCATTTATAAAGAATTAGCAAAAACTTCAGAAAATATATAACTTGACAGAATGTCGACCCATTGAGGCAAAAATGATAAATTGATGTAACATTTCATGCTCCAAAGACCTGTTCCTTAAAAACTTGCATAGAAAGGCTGACTGAAGAAGCCAAGAATTCATTGAACCGAAAAAAAATACAAGACACATCTAAATGAGAACTTAAAGTAAAGTGCCAACGTTCAAACATTTTTAAATGGCCAACCATCCATTTACTATAAAAAATCCATTGGCACCTTCGATTTTGCTTTATCATGCTTGCCGAATGCTCATGCAAAATAAATAAAGAAAAAGACAGCTAACTCGAGGAAATATGTTACAAAGTCAAACAAATTTTGTTGCAATTCATTACGGTGCACATGGTCCAATAAGTCTTAATGACTAAAATTAAGCTACTTGACTTGAATATATACTTCAAATTATATCTTAGAAAAGATACACCATATCCAATCAATTAAAGATCGCATTATTGACTTAAGTGAGGATCTGAACTTCTGTTCGGATCTCAAATGAATGAAAGAGAGTAATTGACAAGATGCAATGACCTTAAAGTTCTTGCAATTAGTTTTCAAAGTTGTTGAGGCCTATAAACCATATCAAACCATAAGGATTGGAGATGAACAAGTTAACAGGGATTATCAAATGCTGTCACATGACTGAGAATTAGAGTACTACCATGAATCTGGAGATGACAATTAGTGCTACACTCTATGTTACTCCAGCTCTTATATTTCCAGAAGCACCCATATCCAACATAATTTTTCTCGGACATGGGTCTCGAGGTTCCCATGCGAGTATGATATCTCACATTACTTAAAAGTGGGACGTAAAAGTGGCACACACACACACACCCACACACACGCTGGACCCAAGTACCAATTAGCTTAGGCTTTTGAGTTAAGAGGTGTCCAACATGTATGTATGGGCCCCTTTGTTTTACTCCTCAAGGGCTTGACATTTGGCTAATTTCCCCAACAATGGGTATGAAGTTTTGACCTCCAAACATAAGAAACAACTTAGAAAAAATTGAACTTGCCTATGTCAATGTTGGACACATAACCATATCTAGAACTCACTCCCAAATTCGAACAACATTGACTAAAATAATTACTAAAAGTAAATTGTCACCGGGAGTAAAGGACACAAGAAATGGAAATTTTATGATTTAAATCCTTGAGAGAGGCATCATCACATGTTCTTATAACCTTTGGTGTGACATTGAAGCAACATAACATCATAAGATGTAGTATGAACATATAGTTCTAACTTCATTATCAAATGACTTAAAATGCATAAGATTTTAGTGGAAAAAAGGGCTGCATGGAAACAGAAGCTCGCAAACACTCTCTCTTCTATGTTAATAAAAAAAATTAGGAGCACTGCTTAAATAACATGATCAAAGGAAGACACATACCACCCTACGAATCAACGGCTCCAGAACTGGCTCCAGCATATGCTGGACTGATTGCAACTTCATCACCTCCTGAACCACACTAGCATAGTTTACAAACAGATTAGCAACCGAATGAAACACTGTAAATGTTGCATGAATTTACATGGATGATAATTACCAATAGCTACAAAACATGGATAGGCATATGTGAAATTCAACTACATAGAGAATGAAAATATATTCAAGCAATATCACTCCATTTCCACCATCAAGAGCACAAAAACTATTAGGACCAAGCATACCATTTCTTTTTTTTCATATTTATCACCCTCAAATTTAAAAATCAGATATTTTCTCTTTTTTTCTTTTTTTCTTTTTCTTTTTTAAAGAGAAAAAGCTAGCACCAACTCAACTCTCCATGGTAATAGCCAAACATCCTTGCCTCCTTCGACCTATTGGTAAAGCATGTACATGAGACATAACAACTTTAGACCATCTAGTACTATTCTAATATATCATTCAGAAGAAGAAAAAAATGAAAAATTAGAAAACCAGAAACCCATTGAATAAAAATGCACACGGAAGTTCACAATAGCAAAACACAACAAATGAAGTCCATCAGAGCAAACCATATTGTATTAAGTTTAAAAAAATGCCTAATTCAGATCTCAAATTAGTTTCAACATTAGCATATAATTTTAATCATATTACAAACTTCCAAGACATATTTCAGTAACAAGTTTACTAAGCAGTAATAAGCCCAGTTCAAATATCCGCTCATCTATTTACTTCACCTTAAGATATTCAATCATATTAAAGAAATTCAAAGCACATTAACCAAGAATTTTAATAAAACCAGTGAGGAGAATTGACTTTTTTTCCCCTTTCTTATAGTGGTCAATCGACCACATTCACTAATTAATTTTAGCAAACCAGTCAACACACTTTGCAAGTTGTGTTTTCAGAAATGTCACAGAGGAAAAGCAGAAAGCATTGGAGACTGAAGCCAATACTAATAAATGACTTGGATCAAATTTCGAATATTAAAAGCTATTCCAGAAAAGAAGCTGAGTTTAGTTAGAAGAAGAGCCAATTTGGCAGCAGATTAGGTAGCATCTCAATCAAAGAGGATGTGCGATAATGGCTGGGGAGACAACCACTATCTTCCTGGATGCTCATTCTGGACAAGGATAATCTACCAGCTCCACCATAATTTTCTCTCTTTTTTTGGAATAGTTAGCTAAGTTGATAAGTAGTGCTCTTAGCTATCTACTTCGTATAGAAATTAAAAATTGCACTGATTGCAGTTTTATTTAGTACTTAATTATTTTTTTTCTTTGGCCAAAAAAAACGCTAACTTTATTTTTAATTTGTTTCGACATATAACCATCAATCAAAAACAAAACAAGAATGAAAATTTTTTAGCCGAGGAAGGAAAGATAAGTACTTTCTCAAGGTTGGGACCCTTCTCCGTTTATCCTGAGCAGGATTATTCCCTTCTGATGGTGGAGCCTTACCATCTTCCTGGGGCCTCTTCTGCGACATTATTGCTATTGACTGATCCAACAACAAAAACACCCCCAGAGCTAAGCGGTTTTGATGGTGGGCAACGATGAGTTTCATTAACAAACACCAACCCAAGAACCCAACATGCGGCACTTCCACAACAAAAAATGAAACCAGCAGCAGGAATATATACATGTATTTATAATACTATCCATTCATGTGTAAATGTTAATGAAATGAGTAAAATCCAAAAACGCAAAAAAGAAAAAAAAAAAGCAACCCAACACTTAAAACCCTTTTTCCCATCTCACTTTCCTATCCATTGTCTGAATTTGGCTGTGTGTGGGATGCTTCTTCGCCGTAAAACTCTTCCATCATCTTTCCTTCCTCTTTTTCCTCTCTATCTTCGTTGTTGTGTTCTTTTTTTCTTGTGAGCTTTCCGAAAGAAAGGTTTTTTGTCTGAGTGTAGTGGGACCCCACAATACAAAGCGCGTTTCGGAATTTGGACTAATAAAAAAAAGCTTACGCGTTCGAGTACTTGTCAAATAATTTTATTATTTTTTTTACTTAATAATCAAATATATCATTCTGCCACAAAATAAAATTAAGTTTTTAATATTTAAATGCATAAAAATCAATCATAAACATTACAAAATAATTAAATTAAAAATATTTTCGTTAAATCTTTTAATTTTCGTTAAATTTTATTACTAGTAGAGGTAACGAAAATTAAAGGATTTAACGAAAATGTTCTTAATTCAATTATTTTATAACGTTTAAGACTGATTTTCATGCATTTAAACGTTGAGGACTTAATTTCATTTTGTGACAAACGTGAAGGATATATTTGGCTATTAAGCCTTATTTTTTTTGTTATAAGGGAAATATTAAATAATTAAAAATAAGATTATTTGAATTCAAACTTAAAATTTAGAATATGTCACAATTCGTTTTTAGTCACAAAATCAAAAAGTTATTGGCATCCAATAACATATTACCATCGATGTAAAATAATGATTTATGTAAAATTAATAACTTTATAAAAAAATATTATTATTCAATACAAGTGACACATCACTCATTTTTATTTTTAATATTTTCTAAAGATTTATGCGACACCCTTTTATTTTCACTTGGACTTTTAAAACCTTCACTGATAATTTATTAAATAATAATCTCTTTTACAAACAAGTGGCTAAATTTAACAATATATATTCATATCTACCATACACATCAAATTTTGAGTCCATCTAATATTTTTATAATTTTGATTATGAAAGACATTTTGATTATGAAAGACATCTTTTTCAATATATATATTAATAGTGAAATTTTTATTATCATTGTAAAAATAATTAGATATTTTCAATTAATTTAAAATTTAGCATGCATAATTTATAGAAATAAAATATAAAATTCAATGAACAAATTAAAAAATATTAAAAAATTATATAAAACTAAATTGATTTTGTACTTTGTAAGTGGATTCCTTCATAATAATACATGTAAATTTCTTACGCAATGTTATTTGGATAACACCTAAAATCATTTACTTTATTTATGTCATAATATAAAATTATACAAATAGAAGGAGTCGATCATAAACGGGATCATTTTCGATATTTGAGATTATCGTAAAAATAGGCGAAGAGATTGATGGCGACGTGATCCATAGAATCCAACCTAATTAGAGCAAGTGAAGAAGCATTACAGGTGTGTTGTGCGATAGAGGAAATCTCAAATAATTAAAAAAGCAAGTTCTATAGAATAGTTGTTAGACCAACATTACTATATGGTAGTAAATGTTGAGTGACTAAGAGACTATATACACATAAGATGAGTTTAGTAGGAATACAGATGTTACGATAGATGTGCGGATATACGAAAGATAGAAAGAAAAATAAAGATATTCAAAAGAAGGATGGAGTGGTACATATTGAAGACAAGATGAGTAAAAAATCATTTACATTGGTTTGAACATATATAATGTAGACTTATGTATCCTCTAGTTAAGAGACTGGAGGTTATGAATGATGAAAAAATTGTCAAGGCTAGGGAAAGATCAAAAAAAAAAACTTAGAAAGAAGTCATTCAAAAATATATGGTTGTACAAGAATTAGGATAACCTTTGCTGAATTTTGGCTCTCCCATGTCTTTGGTTGCACCAAGTGAACTTAGGACCTTGAAAGCCCAAATTAATAAGGTTACAAGAATTAATCATTTTATTGAATAGAAAACATCTATTCGCGGGCACTCCAGACCTCCACACACTTTAGAATTTTCCTTAAACTCATTAAAGTCTCCCATAATGAGCCAAGGCAAAGAGATTGATGCAAATAGCTCATCTAAGATAAACCATAGGATTTTTCTGTTCTCCAACACAAGACTAGCATATATGGTCAAATGTAACCATGTAAACCCATCCTTGCAAACCATAGCATGTACCATTTGGCTAGAAGAATGTAGTACTTGAACATTAAAGTTTGCATCATCCCAACACACCTAAATACCACTTGAGAAACCCATCGGATTAACTATAAATTAATTAAGAAACCTTATCCTCTTAATCATTTTCTCAGCTACTTTCTGCCCCACTCTATTTTCCACCAAAATAAATATACTTGGCCTATGTATTCTTATCAATTCCCTAGCATTTCTCAGGAAGTCCCGATTGCTCGACCATTTAGTGTTCCATAGAAGTAGGTTCATTAAAAACACATGCTTTTGTCCCTAAATCAACCAGCTCTCTAGGTTGAGTTTCCATCATCATATTGTTATTCCCATGCAGAACATTACTTTGCTTATAGACAACCAATTGCGTTCTTGAAACAAAGGAATTAAGGGAGTACTTAATCCTATGATCCAAAGCAACTCCACATACTTGAGATCAATCGAAGTAGAACTTTACGAAACACCTTCTACCCGATTTGACAAAGTTAGTTTTATTTTGAAGACAAACTGTGATCATCATCAGCAACACTTCCCTGAACATGCCATCTCCCATTTAACTCAACAATCGGTCCACCACTCTTAAGCTAGAGGCATGCACTCTGGGCTTCAATTTCTCAACACTCAAAGACCCGTCTCCAGCTTTAGTATTGGGCTTATCAATTTTGGATGAAGCATAACTCTATCGACCTGTCTTAGCCTTACTTGAGAAAGAACTCCTTTAGAAGTTGATTTGCATTAAATTATTCTACATAGATCCTCCTAATTTCGTTGCATACACCTCTATACTCACCTCATTCGCATCCTCTAGTAATTGAAAACTTGAACCATGATTCTGGGATTTACCGAGATTCCCAGCATTACGGTCAACCTTCCTTCTTCTTCGTGGTTAAGCCACCATCCATGGGCTAAAGTCCCTTAATGCTGCATAAGAATTCTTTTCAGGACACTCTTGTTGCTTGACCTCGAAGTTCACGTTAGGGACACTCTTGCATTTTGACTTTGAGCATCATGTTGTTGTGAAGATTGAAAAACACATGGCTCCTTATGTCTCATTCTTCCACATTAAAAGCAAATGCTATTAAAACCTTCGTATTCTGCTTTCTACTAATGGCCATCAAAACAAATCTTTGGAATTAACGGTTTATTCAACTTTATTTGAACACAAACTCTTGCAAATTTACCCAGTGAAGCATAGCGAGTATTTGAGTCTACCTTGATGGCTACTTCAATTGTATTACCCATATCCATTAAGAGCTTTTCATCATAGTACTCAATTAGAAGCTCAAGAAAGCAGATCCACACTATCGTTGATTCATTAATCACTTCACTTAGACAAAAATCCAGTTTCAATTTACGGATAATGAGATAATGACCAAAGATAAGCTAAGGCCCTTCTTCTACAACATACTTCAAATCCTCCGTCGAAGCAAATTTGACCACATAGAAACCTTCCCCCAAATCAAGGAGGTCATAGTCACCCTTAGGATTCTAAACTCATTTCCGTTTATCATCTAAAGTTCTATAACCCACATAATGACCTAAAAGTTCAATAATCAAACAGTCACGCCATTACTTTTGAATCTGTGTACAAAATCGATCTGATAATGATATACATGGCCAAGAGTCCTTTTTCATTAAAGCAAAATCATCACGATACTCCATGGAATCTTGTTCTTTCTCATCATTCTCACGCCACCCCCATGCCTCTTGTGAGTCCAAAACCACATCTGTTAACGATAGCTTAGAAGGCAAATTCCCATCATCACTTTAATTCCCCAAAGAGTCTCCTCCTAAATTAATTCTCTTGATTGACTTGGCTAGGAGATCTTTCTCTTCACTAGACCAACTATGTTGAGATTCACCAATCAAAGCATCCACCATTTTTCAAGCTTGCAAATATTTTTTTATTAGTAAAGCATAAAAATAATATTCAAATAAGCCATCAACTAATTTAGTCAGAAATAGATATAAGCCTATAATATTTTTTTTGCAAGAAATTAAGATCATGAACTTTTATTGTATTGCAATTAGAACATTTTATTACATGAAATTAAAATCATTAACTTTTATTATATAGTAATTAGAACCTTGAAAGTATAAAATATTCAATTATTTGTTAAACTTTTTTGGTTGAATGATTTAATTTGTAAAAAAAATCGTATTTAAAGTTATTTGGAAGAGCTAAATTACAAATATTTGAAAAAAAAACACTATTTTAAACATTTTGTCAATTGAACATTACTCACCCAATTTTTAGATAATATAGGTATAATTACAATCAAATAAAAGTTCATAATCTTTGTTTTATGCACTAAAAGATCAAGGCTTTGTTTACATTTTATTTGGATATTGAACTTAGAACAGAGTGATATAAATCAAACAAGAAATATATGTATATATAATTTTAGGTTTTTAATTGCACCTCTCAAAATCAAATGTCAAGATCCGCCACTGAATGGATAGTTATTATTTCCATCTACTCAGAATTCTATGATCCATTTAATTAAAAATCAAGAATATCAACATTTATAAAAGAAAATTATTATTCTAATTCTATGCTCGATAAGATTTTTAACTTTTAGCCTTAATACCCAAATATACTGTTAGCTTTAAATTGACATATATATTTTGAAATGACAAAAACTTAAGTAAGCTTTAATGTTTTAATTCATATTGTAAATTTGCCTTATCACACATGATTTTCTCAATACATTTCAAGTGTTCATATCAAACATTAAGACCATGATTTAATGATGCATACTCTTATTGGTCTTAACACTTTATAAATGTTTTGAATATTTTAGAAAATCACTTGATGATTTCTTGGACAATATTTTCATTTGAGAAAGTCAAGAAAAACTCCCTTAAAGCTTATAAATGTTTTTGGTTGAATTCGGATCAAAGGTCATATCATTTCTAACCCAAAAGTGCAGGAAAAATGCCCTCTGGAAGAAAAGGATCGATCCCTTTTTGGCAGAAAGTCTTTCCAAGGTCCCTGAAGCCCAGAATCAAGATTCTGGACAAAAGAGATCGATCCCCTATGGAAAGGGATCGATCCCTTTGCTCGAAAATAGCCTATAACGGCTAGTTTTTGTGAGACAACGGTAATATCCGAGATTTGGCTCCACCAAACGGCTAGAATACATCCAAGGGACTATAAATAGAGGCTTAGAAGCTAAAGAAAGCAAGAGGAACAACCAAGCAACATCTTTCATCATCTTATTCATCTTCCTTAAGCCTCAAACAACAAATCAAGAGCTCCAAAGTCTACATCTTCTATCATTCACTTATCTCTTGTATTGTTTAGCACAAATATTATATAGGTTTTTCATTGTGCTTAATTTCTGTAATCACTTGCCTACCTAGAGGCTTTTCCTTGATTACATCATTTGTAAAACAAATCATTCCTTGTAAAGGGGAGGTTTCTCTTTAGCCTAAGAAAAAGAGGGAGGTTTCTCTTTAGCCTAAGAAAAAGAGGGAGGTTACTCTTGAGCCTAGAAAAAGAGAGAGGTTTCTCTTGAGCCTTGAAAAGAGGGAGTGTAACACAAAATCAAGTTAGTGAATTTGGGAAAAATCCTTGGGAGCGTCTCAAGGTAGAGGACGTAGGCAAGGTTGCCGAACCTCTATAAATCGCTTGTGTACATTTCTCTATCCTTACTCTCTTTACTTATTTGCAATTATATTTGTGTTTATTGCATTGAATTTATATTGTATAATTGCCTAGCTTAGAGAACTTAGAAAACACTCAAATAGGCTAGAGAATTTAGAAGAATCGAAAAACGAGCATAAGGTTAGCTAAGAACCGATTCACCCCCCCTCTCGGTATAGCCTATAGAGCCAACATATACCCTCAACGTTTACCATAAAATAGAATTATACCTTCAACATTTAATTGCATAAAAATCAGTCTTAAACATTTCAAAATAACAGAATTAAAAACATTTCCGTTAACTCCCTCTAACGCCATTAAGTTTTATTACTGTGCAAGAGTAACGAAAATTAAAGAATTTAACGAAAATGTACTTAATTCTGTTATTTTGAAACGTTTAGGACTGATTTTCATACAATTAAATATAAAAGGCTTAATTCCATTTTGTGACAAAAGTGGATAGCATATTTTGGTATTAAAGCCTAACTTTTACAAATGTTTTAAAAATATTATCATATACCTATTTAATTATTATATAATATATTAATATTTATAAATATATTCTAATAAAACATGAGTCTATTTTCAAACTTAACGACCTATGAATTTAAAAATTTTATTTTTTGTGTACAATAATATATGCATATATATATATATATATATATATATATATATATATATAAGATAATTTATGTATTGTGTGTCACATGCTCTTAAGCATCTCTATTTGAATATACTAATATTATCATGTATGAATAAGATTATACAAAAAATAAAAATTACTACATATTTAATTTAGTTGTATGTATTATGTGTGTGTGTGTGTGTAAATATATATATATATGAGTTGAGATACATACAAATAATAGAAAACCCAAAATCTAAAATTATAATATAAGATGAATTATTATCCAATACATTGTCACTAGAGTTTTTAGACTCCACGAGTGGGATTAAGATGATTATACATACTCATTTTATTTTTTGAGAAATGTTAAGGACAATCACTTTTGACACTTTCACTCTTATTGGATTACATCACTTAGTTTTATGTGAACACTGGTTACCTACAATTACAGGTTAATTAAAAAGTATTTTTTTTAGCATCTACATATTTTAGCTTTTTACTTCTCACATGAGTAATTCATTTTCACGTAAAACTAAGAAGTGATATGACCCAATAAGAGTGAGAGTGTTAAAAGTGACCATCTTTAATTCTCCCTTTTTTTAATATGCATATTATTTAATACACTGTTAGTGGAGTTTTTAGACTCCATGAACAAGATTAAGATAATGACACATACCCCATTTTGTTTATTTTTTATTTTTAATATTTCAAATGGGATATGTGTCATCATCTTAACCCCACTTGTGAAGCTTAAGAACTCCACTGACAGTATATTGGATAATAATACTTTTAATATTCCTTAAAGGATATGTCTCACCATCTTAACTTTGCTTGTGGAGTTTAAAAATACCATTAGCAATATGTTGGATAATAATCTAATAAGGGTTGTATGGACCTAATAATTTCAAGGTTATTATTCAATATACTGTTAGTAGAGTTTTTGTACTCTACAAGCAAGATTAAGATAATAACACTTACTTTTAAGGAAAAATAAAAAAAGTAGGATATGTATTACCATCTTAACCCAACTTGTGAAGTACCTAAAAACTACACTTGCAGTGTGAGATAATTAATCCAGTAGAAATTATGGATTATTAAACATTTTTTAAATAATATGTATTATCATTTTAATCCCACTTATTAAGTTTAAAAACTTTGTTGATAATGTATCAGATAGTTATCCATTTCAACTATTTAGCCAAAAGGTAATATCAATAAGATCAACTAAACTACTAGGGTTAAGTTAATAATCGCTTGTTCTAGTGATTAAAGAATGAATAATTATCCAATACATCATCAGTAGAGTTTTTTAACTCTAAAAGCGAGATTAAGATGATGACACATGTTCTATTTTATTTATTTTTTACTTTCTTAATATTTTTAAAAGTCATGTGTCATTATCCTAATTCTGCTTATGAAGTCAAAAAACTTCACTGATAGTGTATTGGATATTAATCTTTAAAGAAGAATTAAAATATGAATTAATATCCTCTATACGAAGTTTTTTGACTCCACAAGTAGTGTTAAGATTATTACACATGTCATATTTCATTTATCTTTTATTTTCTTAATATGTTTAAAGGAAATGTGTAATCATCCAACACCCTGCTTGTGGAGTAAAAAAACTCTACTGATGGTGTATAAGATAATTATCCTTATAATATTCTGTAAGATTTGAGTTCAACCCAAAAAATTTCAACATTTACAGGATAATTATATGATAATTATCTTATATATCATTAGTAGAGTTTTTTGACTCTATAAGTAAGATTAAGATGATGATATATGTCTTATTTTATTTATTTTTATTTTCTTAATATATTTAAAAAATATATGTCATCATCTTAATTTTATTTATGAAATTAAAAAATTTCATTTATGATATATGAGATAATTATCTTATAATTATATATATATATATATATATATATATATATATATATATAAAACTATAGTCAGCATCAATCTTGTGATTTACGCAAGATTATAAAGCTTCGTACTTGAACGAATGATTTTTTTCCCTCCTTTCTATGTCCTTTTCTCCGGGGCTATCATTACTATGATAATTAATAATTTAGAAGAAAGTACTTAGCAAATCGGTAGGTGATATTGCGCAAGCTTCACGTCAATAATACATGCAGAGATTGTTGGTATTGGTTTAAATCGAGTTATAGAAAAAAATATCTTTTAGCAATCTAAAAAGATGGTTTAATGGTGTAAAATTTTATTAAATTTTTGAATAAAAATAATTTATAATAAAAAATTTTATGTTTAAATTTTTATCAAATTAATATTTTTAAATCAATGTTAATCATAAAATACGAACAAAAATTAATTTTAATTTTATATTTAAGGTAATATAAAAACACATCATAATTTTTAAAAAAAATCTTTTGGCATCTTTTAAGTTAATAATATTTTCTTCTCCATGTAAAAAATCTTTTCGCATCTTTATAGATATCAAGAAAGTTGTAAGGAGCACAAAGAATAAAGATCAAAAGTTTTTAGCCCCTTGACAAGCCTAACCACGTTCTGCTTCTCCCGATTCTGAAATAGTCATCGGAGATGGAAATCGGAGAGTTTCGAAAAAAAAAAAAAAGCTTTTAGCCCCTTGAAAACGGTTGATGATTGTGAATTTCCGTAGGTACAAAATAGAGAATTAAATGTAAAAAAAAAAGGAATAATTTTTTTTGACAACAAAAAAGAGTAATAATTTTAAGACGTGTTATTGACGTCAAAATTTTTTCTCTTGTTATCTTCTTAGAAGTTATGGTATACAATAGAAATTAATCGAATAACTTTAAAATGCAAGGAAGTCTTGTTTGACAATATTTTACAGTAATGAAATCAAATCACTTAATTTTGTCAGTTAATGTATTTTAATATTTTATAATCTTTATGTAATGAAATTAAATTAAGTTTTATATGTCTTCTTAAATTTATTGTATAATAATTTTATTGTAAATTGTAATAAAAATAAAAAATTAAATTAAATACTTTTTATATTTAAAAATATATTTTCTAAAAAATAATTTTACTAATTTAGCAGCGTTTATATTGTCAAAACACTGCTAAGTGAAAATACTTAGCAGTCCTTTGTGTACATAAACAAAAATGCTAAATTATTTCACTTAGCGGTGTATCTATCAAAATTGTAATTAAAGGCGTTTCATTTTAGCGGTATTTTTTCTTGAAATGCAATTAAATCATATATATATATATATATATATATATATATATATATGTATTATACTACAAGATACACGTTTGCGTGTCAAGTGTTGTTGATGTAGACTCCTATGTAGATAGTATGTATTGTCGACGCATAAGTTTTGTAGTAATTATCGTATATATCTTAAATCCTATCATATAATTGACTAAAATATTGTAATAAAATTTGGAATAAATATGAAATTCAAATTTGACAATCAATTAATTTGGTTATTTATTTAATTGGAAGTAAATACATACTATAAAATTAATTTGAGTTAATAAAGCCATTTTGAAAACTCATAAATGTTTTAACTTTTGAATTAATTTAATTTCAAAATATTAAACTACTTAAATTTCTGCAAGCAACCGCCAATTTAATACATACATAAATAAATAATTCAGATTATGCACATATAAAATTTTGAATTTGAAGTTAAATTTATGACCAATTATATATTAAATTATAATTTTAAATTATTAATTATTTAATTAGTTATATAATTAAATAATGTTTAAGTAATAAAATTAATAATCCAAATAATTAAAAAAATAATAGTGATGATTAGTTATTATTTAAATATTAAAATTAAATGTGTTATTAAAACCACATATGGGATCACAAGCTATCATTTAAAATGTGCATATTCACAAGCAAAAAACCAGATTAAATCACGAGTATGAACCCATTTGTCTTGGGTCTAAAATCAAATCCCATAATAGTTATTATTGGTAAAATTACAGTAACTTTAATATTCAAGAATAAATGTGAAATTCAAATTTAACTATCAATTAATTTCAATATTTATTTAATTGACAGTAAATACATACTATAAAAGTAATTGAAGTTATTAAAGTCATTTTGGAAACTATCAACAAGTGGTCAGAAGAAATGGAAGTGGACTTTTTCTCCAAGAACTTGAAAGGGTTCGAGTCTTGGAGTCTCAACTGTTTGGAGGATTTTACCATTTACCACTCCAAGCTCGAATAGGATTACTCAAGTCTCAAACCGTAAAACGGATGAGGATACTTGTACTTACACAAAAAAAAATCATTTTGGAAACTATTAAATGTTTTAACTTTTGAATTAGTTTAAGGATTTATATATAACATACTAACAGTGTATAGATTCTATACACTGTCAATACATCAGAGGCTGACTTCGCATTAATGAGCAAATTAAAAAGATGCTAAGCCCTTCTGAGCAAATTGAAAAAAAAATATTTGTATTTATTTTTAAGGGCTTGACATCTTTTTAATTTACTCATTAATGATGTATCAACCTCTGATGTATTTTTTTAGTAGTACATTTTCATTAGAAGTTATAATCACAATCAGAATATAACATTTTATAAACAGGTAACTATGAAAATCACATTACTCAAACTAGGTAAACTAGTAAATAATTATAACAAACTAAATAAACTAGTAAATAACTAGATTAATTCAAGCTCACACTTGGTGAGACTCGAACATGAGACCTCAAAGTCTCATGGCCTCCTCCTTGCCACTAAGCCAATGCCTCATTGGCTCAACCTTTGATTTATTGACAGTGTATAGAGTATATACATTGTTAGTGCATCATATAAAAATCCTTAGTTTAATTCCAAAATATTGAACTATTTAAATTTGTGCAAGCAACCACCAATTTAATACATAAATAAATAATTCAGATTATGCATATATGAAATCATATATATATATGTATATATATATATATATATACACACACACTTATATATATATATATATATATATATATTACAGGGTACACACTTGCGTATCAAATATTACTGATGTGGACTCTTATGTGGATCGTCTGCATTGTCGACGTATGAGTCATGTAGTAATTTCCAAATATATCTTAAATCCTATTTTACAATTATAGTAACTTTAATACTTAGGAATAAATGTAAAATTCAAATTTGACTACCAAAATTCAGATATATACTTAATTGGTAGTAAATACATACTACAAAATTAATCAAGCCATGTAATAATTTTCAAATATATATTAAATCTTATCTTACAATTGACTTAATTTATTTTAATAAAATCTGCACCTGTATTATTGGCAAAATTATAGTAACTTTAATGCTTTGGAATAAATGTGAAATTCAAATTTGACTACCAATTAATTCGAATATGTATGAAAGTAGGAAACACATAAATGATTTAAATTTTGCCTTTTCTTATTATCCCTTGAGACTAATTTTCGAGATTTTTATACACGCTATAAAATTAATTAAGTCATGTAGTAATTTTCTTTTTTGATTAATAGGAGGTACAAAAGGGAATCGAACCTTGTACCTAATTCCTCCTAAAAAGGGGTAACAATCGCTAGGTTACGCCTTGGTTGTTAAGTCATGTAGTAATTTTCAAATATATCTTAAATCCTATCTTATAGTTGATTTAATTTATTATAATAAAATTTGCACCTCTATTAAATTATAGTAATTTTAATGCTTTGGAAGAAATGTGAAATTTAAATTTGACTACCTATTAATTCAAATATGTAGGAAACACATAAATGATTTGACTTTTACCTTTTCTTATTATCTCTTTAAACTAATTTTAGATATTTTTATTTAAATTTTAACTATATTGGATAATAACCCTTTTATATATTTTTTAAACAAATAAAATAAATAATATTATTTTAAATATTTACACATTTAAATAATTAAAACTAATTCGTGCAGCGTACGGGTAAAAACTAGTTTATCAATATTAGAATAAGCAATTATTTTGGTAAATAACACTAAACACTTAATGACGTTTAAAAACGTAGTTGCAAAATGAAACAAATGCTATTGAATGTGTTATTTCTTATGATCAAAATTTCGTCACTTTTCCTTCATAAATATAAAGCTCTGTATCTTCCCTTTGGGTTTGTCTCCGTCCCACATCGAGTGTGTAGTGTTGTGATGTGTGCGTTTATAAAGAATTCCATGCTAACCCAAACCACCAGTTTTGGAGTTAGTGATGTGTTCCTTCTTTGAACAAAAAAACTCATTTCTCTGTGTGTTTGGTGTGTGGTTCTAATGTTGAGACTAAAAGCATTAGCTTTCCCTTTGGGTTTGTCTCCGTCCCAGATCGAGTGTGTAGTGTTGTGGTGTGTGCGTTTATAAGGAATTCCATGCTAATCCAAACCACCGGTTTTGGAGTTAGTGATGTGTTCCTTCCCTGAACAAAAAAACTCATTTCTCTGTGTGTTTGGTGTGTGGTTCTGATGTTGAGACTAAAAGCATTAGCTTTCCCTTTGGGTTTGTCTTGTCCCACATCGAGTGTGTAGTATTATGGTGTGTGCGTTTATAAGGAATTACATTCTAACCCAAACCACCGGTTTTGGAGTTAGTGATGTGTTCCTTCCTTGAACAAAAAAAAATATAAAGCTCTGTATCTTTCAAATGGACATTTCTCATGTTATTTTGAACTAGTGTCTCATCAATTAATTGAAGAGCCAACTTGGATTTCATGTTCTAAGGGCTAGTTTGGCTTAGCGGTCAATACCGATGAGCTATGGTGCGATTATAGTTGAGATATGAGACAAAAAAATTTACAAAGATAAATTATTTTTTTACCTTTAATACTAAA
This sequence comes from Heritiera fomes, assembly GCA_032173925.1. Lineage (NCBI taxonomy): Eukaryota > Viridiplantae > Streptophyta > Magnoliopsida > Malvales > Malvaceae > Heritiera > Heritiera fomes. Next base: position 7,432,004 of record JAPDPM010000022.1, on the reverse strand, counting down.
TACCTTTTATTATTTTATTAAAAAAATATATCTTTAAGCGTTTTTTCATCATTTTTAATCTTATCAAAACAAATCTCTCCTCTCATCCAAACTAGCCCTAAATGTTTTGTATACAATGGTTGATACAATGAAAGTAAAATGATAATAAAAAAAATTATGTGAGAAACAATTTTTTGCTTTTTTATTTTATATTTTTATTATTTAAATTAATATTTAATACACTATTAATAAAATGTTTAAACTTTACAAATAAAATTATAATAATACATATTATATATATTTTTTAAATATTTTCAAAAAATTAGATATTATTATTTCAATTTTATTCTTAAAATTAAAAATTTTCCTAATAATATATTAAATAATATTCTTATTACTTTCATCAACTAAACATAGAGTAAGATGATTAGAGTAGTTACATCTTATGAGAAGGTATCAATAATGATGAAATGTCCAAAGATTTCGATTGAAAAAACAGATTTGTTGGAATGCAAGAAAGGCAAAGGTGAACGTCAAAATCAAAAGATACTCACACTTCCCACTTCCAGGAATCTTCCTTTGTCCAACCTCACCAAAGTCCAACTCAAAATTCCCCCATGTGCCAACCAACTTGTCTTCCACTTCAAATTGTCCTTTGTACAGTTATTTTGGTTGGAGTGGATTTGTCAGTGCTTTTCAGCTTTGTGTTTTTCACGTTAATAACAATAATCACAATAATGTCAATAATAATATGTATAGATACATCAAATGCATGGGAAATCGATAACTGAAGAGTAATTTTACTGTAAAATTTCCCTTATTGCTACTGTTACTGTATATGTTGTGATAATATCCTTCGAAACATCCACGTCTCCAAAATAAATGCTTATGGAAAAGAAGAATCAGCAAAGGTTAAACGGTCAAGATATGACATTATTGTTCTATGTATGATTCACCGAATATTCTTTGATCTTTAAGGTTTTTGCCATCTTTTAATCTATACATCTCAATGTTAAATTCCTCAATAATCTGGGTCGTTATGAAATAATTACTTAAACTCATTTGATATGTGAGAATTTGAACATAAGGTATAATTTCTAAGCAAGAACAAGAAGTCTTTTGTTTTTTGGTCAAGGATCTACATTCGATATATCATCACTAATTATGTGATTTGTTGATAATATCTTCAATTTTTAATTGTAATAATTAAAAGTTAATTTTTAATAATTTTAAATATAAAAATTAATATTGCACCATTTTACTATAACAAAAAAATTTTAATAAAAAAATTATGGACCTCATATCTAAAATCATTTATTATTAGTTTCTGTGGTAAAAATAAGGATGATATTTATAACCATAAAAATGCAGCGGAGCATTCAGATATGCTGGGGATTCCTCAAGAGTTCAGGGAGGGAAAATCAAATCAAAACTCCGAGAGAGTCTCCAGACCACACGTGATATGTTTACTGATGTTGGACGCCTTTAATTTTTTGTTTATTACGTATGGTACGAGCACTAGGGGAGACGTGGGAGCCAAGGGCCTGACAATGATAAGGATGTGTGGTCCAGATGACAGCGAAAATTAATGGGTGGTCGATGATTTGCCAGCCAGTGGTACAGGTGATGTGATAGGATTCCATAGCATATAGTTTGACCACAGAAAAGTCTCGAATACCATTATTAAGCAAATGTTTTATATTATATTACAATTATTTTCTGAACAAAAAAAGAATTACAATTATTTTGATAAAAAAATATATTATTAGTATGTTCTCTTACCGTAAGATTAGTATATTTATGTACATTAATTTTATATAAATATATAAAAGATAAAAATTTGGCTACAAGTAAAATATTATATGTGGATAATTCAAATGTTTGACACATGTAACATCTTATATAAATACATTCATTCAAATCAGAACGAACAATAAATACTAAAACTTCTCTACATTTTCACTTGACTAAGTTAATTAAAAATTTTCTAGTCCCTAAAATTTATCAATTTTTTAAAATAAATTATCTTAAAATAATTTTAACTACCATCTAATCTTATATAAATGTATAAAAGCCAAAATTTTTGGCTACAAGTAAAATATCCTAAGTAGATAATCAAAATATTTGACATATGTAATATCTTTAAAAAATTTTTTTTTTATTTTTCTAAGAGATGGGAATTTATATTATTTCAAAATTACAAAATAAATCAATTATCTATTTTAATTTCTAAAAGATGGAAATCTCTCTCTCTCTCTCTCTCTCTCTCTCTCTCTCTCTATATATATATATATATATATATATATTAAAATTAAAGAAAAACTAATCTTAAACACATGCAATGCACAGAAATACATTAATCAAACAATAAAGTCATTAATAATATATATTTTCTGAAACTTCATAATATAAATTATTATGTTTATGAAAAATACAATATATGTAAATTTAATATTTTTACTTGAAATTTGTATATTACAAAACAGTAATACAAAAAAGTCATATATTTGATATAATTATGTAAATTTTGTAAAAGTTAAATCAAACTCATATTGTAATTTATTGAATGAAAATAGTATATAAAAAAATTCAACATATTTTTTATTCAAAAAAATTGAAATTTTTTCTGTTTTAAAATCAATCTTGTATACAAATTCTTTTAAATAGAGATTCTTTAATAAATTCTTGTTGAACTGAAGTAGTAGTAATTGATTCTTGAGTATTATTGCTATATTTGAATGATAAAATGTGTCACTATACTTGATGATCAATAGATTTCACAGATAAAATAAATACATGAATAAAATACTAATCTGCAATTTAATTTTCAGTTATAATGTATGTTATATGAAAATATAACAAAGATCGTCATATTATATAAATGTATACATACTTGTTCCAATAATTTTCGACATTCAAGTTTATGATAAAAATGATACACTTTAGACACAATAAACTTAATACTTTCTGTCTCAATATTATAGTTTATCGCTCTTATTTTGAACACAAAAAATTCACCCTTGTGATTTTTAAATATCTCTTGAATTCTATAATCTCTATTTTTCTAAATCATGTTTATAGACATATCATTAAATTAATTTGAATATTGGACAATATTAAAATAATTGTTAACTAATCAATACTTTAAGTGAAATTTCATAAATATTGTCAACATCTTTATTAATTAAATTCTTAGCTTCTTGAAAAGTATAAACATCACTTTTCTAGAATCATCAAATGTCTCAAAATTTAATTTGTACCTATAAGATATATAAAATGCTACAATTGAGTTTTATATAAATATATATATATATATATATTAAAATTATAAAATGTTTTTATTATCATCATGGAATAATTTTTGTTTAATGTTTTAAATATAGTAACTATAATTATTATTTACCTTAGAGTTGGATTAGGAACATTAATATTACATGAGAAACAATGAAATTTTTTATCAATTTCAAATAGTTTTTGTTACACCCACATGACATATGATACCAATCAAAAGTTGTATCAACTTAATTTTATGATAGTTACTCTACTGGTGAAAGGTTTTCCCTATATATAGATATATATATATATATAAAACATAAATACAAAAATAGTCAATAATAATATAAATGCTAAATTTGTTATATTTTAAAACTATGTTGCTACATATTTTATAATTGAAAGAAAATATGTTAATCTAATACCTTAAACATTGTATTTGTAACCAATTCTTGAATCTTCAATAGAGGTGTCTTATTTATAAACATTGAAATCTCATCTAATACTAATCTTTTATGTGGCGTGCAATGAAATTAGATGCCAAAATTTCATTTACATAATCTAAATACAAAAGGTAGAAATTTCAATTTTTGACTCTTAAAATCCATGATTAATGAAAAAAATGAATGATTATATGCAATATATATAATAAAAATAGAGACAATTAAAAATTTTAATATAAATAGATATACAACTAAAAAAATTTAATTGATAAAAGTTGTAGATATAAATTTTATATTGTGTAATATTAATGTGAAAAAAATGAATGATTACATATTACGTATTAATTAAAAATATTTAAAAAAATTAATAAAATGATGTTGTCGTTTAGAAAATTATAAAAAATTAATTGTAATCATTAAGCGTAAGATGTTGTTATATTATTGCATGTTATATATTACATTATCCATACTGATTTTTATATATATATATATATATATATATGTTATCTTTTAGGAAATTAAGAAAAAAATTAATTGATAAAAAAATATAGATATATATATATATTATATTTTGTAATCTTGATGTACGGAAGGATATTTTTATTTAATTTTAATTTATATATAGATATAAATGTTTATCATTTAAGAATTGAAAAAGACAATTAATTTAAAAATATAATTAATTTATTTTATATTTTTAATATATATAGCTATGCCATGTGTCAAACCTATAGACAATCCACATAAGAGTTTTACGTCGAGCCAACTGCTTTGGCTTTTATAAATATATAAAAAAGATTATATATAATTTATCAATTTCTTTATACATCTTTTATCAATATATATATATATATATATGTACAGTTGCTCATTATATACATTAAAAACATATTTATAGAAATAAATTAATTTTGGTATAAATTTTTACTTGAATGCACTTTAAAAAAAAAAGACATGTGTTTCATATGAACACATGTCATGTTTGGTAAGATAAAGTTTTTTATAAATCTTTTATCAGATTAAAGCTAGGTGTTTAAGTCTATATATTTATTGAATTAAACTTTCATGTTTTTTTTTTTATTTTCATTTCATTCATTTCTCATATTTGTTTGTTTAATCATTTTCTTTACTTGTATTTTTGACCAATAATTTGATAAAGTGATAAATATAAATAATTTAAACAAACTAAACAAATAACAATTAACAAACTCAATGTTATAATTTGTGAGACTCGACCTAAGACCTTAAAATCTTAGTGTCTCTTCCTTACCACTAAGCCAGGCCTCATTGGCTTTTGAAACGCGCCTTATCTCAAATATTGTAATTAATTATTTTGAATTGATTTAAAATTTAAAAACTTCAAATAATAAATTATTTTTATTTACATTTTATTTGCTTTGAGTGCGATTTGAGTGCGATAAAAAGAGGCTTGCCAATGCTAATATATCCCCTTCATAATTTAGAGAGAGATAAGTAAAAAGAAGCAAAATAAAATAAAGGAAAATGAAAAAAAGGATGAGATTGGAACCTTTTGGAGGTTAACAAAATCAACACCAAATCAGTAAAAGTCAATGCCACATTAGTATTTTTAATGAAGATTCTTAATAACATTATCTATTGAATGCTGTGTAAAGGAAACTGGATGAAAACCCTGCTCCGCTTAAAGCGTGTCCAGAGGAGAAAGATACGTTGGTAGCCCAGCTCGAGTCAAAGGTGGTAGAGTATAAAAAGATGGCTAAGGTAGCTGACCAGCGGGCTTGAAATATGGGCTGACGCAGAGCCCAAATGCGAGATGGCAACGAACCTAGCTAATTCAAGGTGTGCAGAAGCATGGTTTCAGGTTGAGGCCAAGAATGCAGGTGTAAAAAGAGAGATGACTGAGTATGCTCTCGGGGTGGGTAGCAAGGCCAGCTTACTATATGGGAAGTATGCATTATATATGTTGCAGCTTTCATTGAGGCCTTTGGACACGAAGGAAATTTATTAAATTCAAATTATAAAGATAAATCCGTTTCAAATATGAAATATTAATCAATAATCTATTACTAACTAATGTAATAAAAATTGCTTTCATTAGGGTTGTATCTATCTAATTAATTAATTTATTTAACATTTAAGATTTGTTATATTTAATTTTTTCTACAAATTTTCTAATTGGTATTTGATTTCATTTTTTTTAATTTGTGTATTTTATATACACATCAAGTTTTTTAATATATTATTCAACATATATTTCAAAATAATTTTTTTTATAATTTTATTCTATTTTTAAAAAATTATTATAAATTACAATCACCATTGTGAGTCGTACAGATTTAAATATAGTAGATTTATTAATTAAAGTTCAAATCATGCAACTGATTCTTATATTTTTTTAAAAATTTGAAATTTGATTTTTTTAGTATAATTTATAAAAATGAAGTCTCTTTACTATTTTGATTTGTGATATGGCAAAAGTCTATCTACACTGCGCCAAGCCCAGTGATCATCGGAGGTCCTACGCGGCAAACGGTCATTGGGACACGTGGCCTATGGTGAGAGAAGCTACGCCTGCGACAGGGTATCTGTCGCAGGCGACAGACTACACTTACTATCTCCTACTGTCCCGTAGGCGACACGTGGCTCTCTCACGACTCGTCATAGCGACAGACCTCTGTCGCCCGGAAGGTATCGCACCTCAGGGTCTCTCGCCGGCGACAGGCTCGTGCTAAACTCCGAGATCCACGGAGGATGCATCCTATTGGGAAACAAACTCTTAGTAAAAGGACGCAAACAACCCAGATAATTAATCTCAAATATTCGCCTATAAATAGAACCCAGGTATAATTCTATTCCCTAATTTTTGACTACTGGCTTTTACGTTTCCCAATATCTAAGAACTTAAGGCTGACTTAAGCATCTGAGTGTCTACGCAGGGAACCACCCCTGCGTCCCTCTGACTTTTTACTATTTTACAGAAGCTTTTGGGAGACACGTGGAGACAGATTACGACCATTGACGTCAGCATATCTTAATTGTTGTTTTGTGCAACAACAATTGGTGCCGTCTGTGAGAAACGTATAAAAGCCAATCAAACTTTTTAAGATGGTGAGAACTAGATCTACTAACGTGAGAACAGACAGTGAGGAGAATTCCGTGAGTTCCCCTGAACTGCCAATACGCCATAGAAATCAAGTGAACAGAGAAGATGAGAGGATGACTGTATCTGTAGCCGAATTCGAAGCCCTAAGGCGGCAGAGCGAAGAAACAACTCATGCATTGAAAGCCATGGTAGACCTATTCAAAGGGGTCCTCCCGACATTGGGTCTGCCGCCGGCCGTACAGAATTTGGTGGGAGAAACAAGTCTAGGGGCCTCGCCCCGTGCTGACGGGCGACAGGAGGATGCGGCAGCGGTGAATCCCTTGCTGCGACAGGAGGACCTTCTCGTAGACGAGAATGACATACAACAGAAGGCGGCAGGACTGGGGAGCGGAGTGCCTGTCGCAGGGACCCAGCGGGAAGCTGATGAGGCCGTTAATTTGGAACCTACGGAAGGGGTCAGGCGACAGGCACCAGATTTCATGCGGCAGGTGCCGGATGTCGGGCGACAGGTGCCTGGTGTTGGGCGGCAGGCATCATGGCGACAGGGTTTCGACCGAGCGGCAGGGTCTTCCGCCCACCACCATGATTTGACAAATACCGCTGGTATTGGAGGTGCTGGAAAGAACGGTGGCGATGACCTAAGCATTTGGGGAACCGGATCAGAGTTCGATCCCACTTGGTGTACACAAATGGCGCGAACTAATGCACCTCAAGGAAAAGGAAAGGAAATAGTTGCTGAAGACCTGCCTGATTCGTCTCATGCCAGGAGTCAAATCACTCCCTCACTTGATATGAAGAAAATGATAGAACAGGTGCTCGAAGAGAAAAAATTGGTGTCCGTGGAGGAGAGCCAGAGGAGAAGAATACCATTTTGCACAACCATCTTGCAGAAACCCTTACCATCGAAATTCAAGATGCCACAGGAAAGACAGACCCCTATGATCATATGCAGAATTATGAAGCATTGATGTTACTACATGGATGGGAAGATGAAATAATGTGCAGGGTCTTTTCTCTAACTCTGACCGGGCATGCAATGAAGTGGTTTAATAACCTGACTGAGGGGTCTATTGTCTCTTTTGACCAACTCCGAAATGAGTTTCTTAAGGCGTTCGCAGTGAATAGTCAGAGAAGGAAAGAACCGACTTATTTACTTACTCTCAAGCAAGGAGTTAAGGAGTCATTGAAGAGTTACGTCGATCGATTCAGAGACGCTACTCTAGAAGTGCGGGACTTACAAGTTGGTATAGTTGTGGCAGCCATGTTATAAGGGACAAGGTCAGAAAAACTACAAGAATCCCTGTCGCTAGACCAGCCCATTACGATTTCGGACCTACTTTCCCGGGCCAACAAATACGTCACCCAAGAAGAAGTAATGAAAATGGTGGGTAATGGAGAATCTAAGGAAGGAAGGAAACGAGGAAGAGAAGTTCCCGAAGCATCCTCTAGTCAGTCGAGGAGGGTTGACAAAACCTCTACAATGAAATATACCGCTTATACCCCGCTTATTGAGTCTCGAGCTTCCGTGTTAGCTGCTATTGAGGGATCAGGTCTTATACGGTTCCCAAGGAAGACATCCGGGGTTATGAGCCGTGACACAGACTCTTACTGTAACTACCATTCAACACATGGGCATTCGACAGAAAAATGTAGGGATTTAATGAATCAGCTAGAGAAGCTAGCACGTGATGGAAAGATAAATTAGTTTGTGTGGAAAAGCAACAGGAACACTTATCCTGCACGAGGCAGAGGAAATTACTTTAGAGACAACTCTAGAGACAGAAGAGGTGGAAATAGAGAAACTGCAAGGCGAAATGACGGTAACAAGAGAAAAATGACAGGAGAACAGATAGAAGGGATAGAGAAGAAGATAATGAACCCACAGGGCCTGCTATTAATGTGATATCCGGGGGTGAATCGTTGGCTGGTGCATCTTCCTCGTCTTGAAAGTCTTACGCCCGATAAGCTTATCAAGTTAACTCGGTAATGGAAGAAAAGCATGATGAAGAGCCCATCACTTTTACGCCAGCCGATAGAGGAGATGTAATGATCCCCCATGATGACCCAATGGTGATTTTGGCAGTGATAGCAAAGCATTCAGTGAGTCGCATCCTGGTTGATAATGGAAGCTCGGTGAATTTGATATACTGGAGTTGCTTCGAGAAAATGAACATCTCGAATGATAGACTGAAGCCAGTACCCACACCATTGTATGGCTTCTTAAGAGAAAAAGTGAAGGTCGAAGGTGTAGTTCAGCTACCGATGACATTGGGGGAAAGCCCGAAGTGTGTCACTCGACAAGTGTTATTTATGGTGGTGAAGGCAACTTCGGTTGCGTATAACATGATCTTCGGGCGGCCATTATTGAATGATATGAGAGCGGTAGTACACCCCTGTTATATGTTAATGAAATTCCAAACCCCCCGTGGTGTCGGACAAGTGAAAGGAGATCAAAGAAAGGCTAGGACGTGTAATATTGCGTCCACCACATGTAAGGGGATTCAAAGGAAGGAAACCCTTACGATTGAAACGCCGCCTAAGCCAAAACCTGATGAAGAGATGGAACCAGTTCAAGTAGATAGAGAGGGCGAAACGAAGGTGGTGTATGTGGGGAGCCATCTGTCTAAAAGAGCAAAAGAAGAAATAATTCGATGCCTGAAGGAAAACACTGATGTTTTCGCATGGACCCTCGCAAATATGCCCGGGATTGATCCTAATGTTGCTTGTCATCGGTTAAACATAGTCTCAGGAGCAAAACCGATCAAGCAAAAGAAGAGAAATTTTGCTCCAGAAAGGCAGCAGATTATAAACAAAGAAATCTCAAAGTTATTGCAAGCAGGATTTATCAGAGAAGTGAATTATCCAGAATGGTTGGCTAATGTTGTGATGGTGAAGAAAGCCAACGGAAAATGGAGGATGTGCGTAGACTTCACAGATTTGAACAAGGCCTGTCCCAAGGATTTGTATCCACTACCTCGAATCGACAAGATGGTAGATGAAACTTGTGGATATGAACTGCTTAGCTTCTTAGATGCCTTTTCAGGATACCACCAGATCATGATGCATCCAGAAGATGAGGAGAAAACCTCATTCATTACCGATAGTGGAACATATTGCTATCGAGTAATGCCGTTCGATCTGAAAAATGCAGGGGCAACCTACCTGCTCATGGTGAACAAGGTATTCAAAGACCTTTTGGGCAACACCATGGAGGCTTATGTTGATGACATGATTGTAAAAAGCCGAAAGGAAAAATCTCACGCCGAGAAAATGACGAAGGTGTTTAATGTGTTGCAGCAGTACGAAATGAAATTAAACCCCAATAAATGCTCATTTGGGGTGAGATCCAGAAAATTCCTGGGATTCATGATCACTAATCGGGGGATAGAAGCTAATCCCTAGAAGGTCCAAGCCATCCTGGACATGAGACCACCCAATACTGTTAAAGAAGTTCAAAGGTTGACAAGGAGGATAGCTGCTTTGAACTGCTTCTTGTCTAAATCAGCTGAAAGAAGCTTGCCATTCTTCAAAGCGATAAGGGCCAGAAAAGACTTCAAATGGACAGAAGAGTGCAATAGTGCTTTTGAGCAGTTGAAGGATTACTTGAAAGAGTTGCCGCTATTGTCTCGGCCACAACACGGAGATCATCTCCTCATGTATCTCGGCGTAGGAGAGAAGGCCGTAAGTGCAGTCTTACTGAGAAAAGAAGGAGACAAGGACTGTCCAATCTATTATGTGAGCAAAGTCCTGCTAGATGCCGAAGCAAGATACCCCTTAGTCGAAAGAGTTGTTCTATCTTTGGTGATGGCGACTCGGAAGTTACGACCTTACTTCCAAGCTCACTCGGTGAATGTCTTGACAGATCAGCCCTTAAGGCAAATACTACAGAAACCGAAACATTCTGGACGTTTAACGAAATGGGCCATTGAGTTAAGTGAATATGACATACATTTCCAACCTCGTCAAGCAATAAAAGGGCAGGCGCTAGCCGACTTTATCGTAGAATGCACTGGTCGAGAGACTCAAGCAGATACAGGATTAGTTTGGTGGAAGTTATTTGTTGACGGAGCTCACAAATAAAAGGGCAGGCGCTAGCCGACTTTATCGTAGAATGCATTGGTCGAGAGACTCAAGCAGACACAGGATTAGTTTGGTGGAAGTTATTTGTTGACGGAGCTCACAACATGGATGGTAGTGGAGCAGGAATTGTGCTAACTTCACCCGAAGGGGAAACCTATGAGTATTCCCTACGTTTCAATTTCCCAAGCTCGAACAATATAGCTGAATATGAAGCCTTAATAGCCGGGATGAAACTGGCGGAGAAACTAGAAGCTAGCAATCTGATGGCCCATAGCGATTCACAATTAGTGGTCAACCAGTTCTCGGGAGAGTATGAAGCACGAGAATCGACTTTGGTCCCCTATCTGCAGAAAGTGCGATTATTGGCACAATCATTTCAGAACTTTCAACTGACCCAGATAAATCAATCCGAGAACAGTCATGCAGATGCCCTCTCAAAGTTGGCTTCCTCAAGAGGACTAAAAGGCGGTATGGTCAAAGTGGAATCACTCGCTAGGCCAAGCATCGAAGAAGAGGATGTCTGCGACGTCAAGGTCGGAGGTGATTGGAGAGGCCCAATTAAAGACTACATATTGGGGGCACACTCCCAACTGACAAAGATGAAAGCCGAAGGCTGAAATTGCAAAGTGCAAGATTTACTGTGGTAAATGGAGAACTTTACAAACGTGGATTTACTATGCCTTTGCTAAAGTGTCTGGGACCTCAACAGGCTGAGTATACCCTGGCTGAAGTACATGAAGGGATATGCGATGAACACCTAGGGGCCCGAGCCTTGGCCACGAAGATATTGCGTGCGGGGTTTTATTGGCACATCCTAAAAAAAGACGCCACTGACAAGGTGCGAAAGTGCGAAAAATGCTAAAAGTTTGCCCCTATAGTCACTGCACCAGTTTCGACCCTCCAAAGTACTCTTTAACCGACGCCATTCGCACAATGGGGGTTAGACATCTTAGAACCTTTTCCCTTGGGCACAGGACAGAGGAAATATCTGCTCGTAGCCACGGACTACTTCACCAAGTGGATAGAGGCGGAACCTTTGGCTACAATTTCTGAAAAAAAGGTGGAAGTAATGGTTTGGAGGGAGATCATTTGCCATTTTGAGATCCCCCGAGTGCTTAAAGCGGACCATGGGAAACAGTTCGATTGTGATGCATTTCGAACATTCTGTGAAGGACTAGGCATCCAGTTAAGAATCTCCTCTGTATCTTATCCTCAAGCTAATGGGCAAGCCGAGGTGAGCAACCGAACTATACTGCATGGTTTGAAGACCAGACTGGATAAAGCAAAGGGAGCATGGGTAGATGAACTCCCTAGTGTCCTATGGGCCTACAGAACAACAAGCAAAGTATCAACAGGGGAAACGCCATTCAATTTGGTGTATGGGACTGAAGCCCTCATCCCAGTTGAAATTGGAGCCGAGTCACCTAGATTGGTCCCTTACATCGAAGAAGTTAACTCTTAGGGACTAAAGGAGAATCTAGACCTGATCAATGAGCTGCGAGACACGGCAAAAATGAGATTGGCTACATACCAGCAAAGGATAGCCGCCTATTACAACGCACGCGTTAAGAACAGAGAACTGCAGGAAGGAGACCTGGTACTGAGAAAGTCGACGATTACAAACGCCCATAGAGAAGACGAAAAACTCCGAGCTAATTGGGAAGGACCTTACAGAATCAGGAAGATGATCGGACCTAGCACATGCATCTTGGAGACCTTACAGAGAAAGAAGATCTCGAAAACTTGGAATGCCAACCACCTTAAGCCATACTGGCAGTAACAAGTTGTACACTTTCCATAATTTTTATAGTTATTTCCCATCTATTACTTTATTACTTCGCAAAGTATTCTTGTTTTAAAGATCATCTGACTCCTGAATAAAAGCCAGTTATTTGCTTCCTATATTTTCTAATTCAATTTGTTAGACAGTCTATGTATTAACAGGAATTGGAACGAGAAGCATACGCAAAATGTGCATAAATAAGACAGTAAAACCGGCAGAAATAAGTCCCTGAGCGAGAAGCATACGCAAAATGGGCATAATTAAGACCGTAAAATCGGCAGAAATAAGTCCCTTAGCGAGAAGCATACGCAAAATGGGCATAAATAAGACCGTAAAACCGGCAGAAATAAGTCCCTGAGCGAGAAGCATACGCAAAATGGGCATAAATAAGACCGTAAAACCGGCAGAAATAAGTCCCTGAGCGAGAAGCATACGCAAAATGGGCATAAATAAGACCGTAAAACCGACAGAAATAAGTCCCTGAGCGAGAAGCATACGCGAAAAAGGCACAAATAAGACCGTAAGCGACAAAACGCGAAACCGACAAAAATAAGTCCTTGAGTGATAAGACAAAATGGACACAAAAACATGTTGTTACGAGGTACGTTATAATACATCTGCGCTATAATCAAATATGTATATTTTTGCAGATCAAATCTAACAAGTGTAAAAAAAAAGCACAAAATGCTCAAGAAAAAGTTCATCCTCGGACCATTTCACCGTCTCAAAGCAGAACTTGGGGAGCAGTATGGTGTAAAAGAACGCTTACTAATTAATAACACCTTAATATTGTTCTGTCAAGTTTTGGGATATAGCAATTTAAAGAACAGTGATATAACAGTTAACAGTTACAAGTGCGAAATATTCATTTAAAGAAAAGAAGAAAAACCACAGAAAACAACTATACTTTTCATTGAAGAACGAATCTTTACATTGAGTAAAACAAACAAAAGGAAATACAAAATACCCTAATCTAGGTTGAGGACAAGGTCATCCAGCTAAGAAGATACCGCGTTAGCACCGGAGTCTTCAACAACCGGAGGATCAAGAACCTGAAGATTCGAAGAATCAGGCTCTTGAGGAACTGAAGAGGCCATCCCGAGAGAGGGAGCACTACTTAAATGATCAACCACAGCCGCAGGATCAGACGTGGGATCAACGGCTGCAAAGTCAGAAATTTGGAATTCTTTGCTGTCCAACCCTATCAATGCCTCGATGGACTCAGGCTGACCGCCCGCCTCGATCGGTTCAGGCTCATCATGTGTCACTAAAGGCCCGGATCGGTCACGCAGCCCAGTAGGTTCGGGACGGCTACGTGGCCGTCGAGGAGGCCATGGACCCTCAAGATTGTCCAGGTTATCTATGGCTCCCACCTCTATATAATCGTCCGGACTTAATGAGTCAGGTTCGTATTTGGTCCAGGAAGGAGCTTCAAAATATTGGGCCTCTTCAGTGAAAAGAAGTTCGGGAAAAGACTCATTAGGTTGATTGTTTTCTAACCGAGAACGGGCTAAGTAGAAGCCATACTTGATGAATCCCGCCGCAAGCATTTCTTTCTTTTCATAGCAGTGTTGAGACAGGCGGTATTCGCGAACAACCTCGGCACGAACCTCTTTTTGTCGGTCCAACAAATTCTGCAGCTCATCGGCGGTCTCATCTCGCTCCCTCCTCATGGCGTCCCGATCCTCCACCGCCTTGTTATAAGCTTCTTGAAATCCCTAAAGGGAGGCTACCTTCGCCTGTTCCTCCCTCAACCTGACCTTAAGTTCCGCATTCTTCTTCTCCAGTTCCTCAACCTTACCAACATAGGGACGCAGTTGAACAACTTCATTCTGAAGCACCATCTTCGCGTCTCGAAGCTCACCAATGTCTTTGTTAGCTTTCTCCCTGAAGGCCCTATGACTAGCATTAACAGCCGCGGTTTGCTGAGCCGACTGGAAAAATAAGAGAACAAAAATCACTTAAAAAACTCAACAAAAGAAAAAGAAAAATATAACTACCATATAAGCATGACACTATCACCTTCATCGCGAGATAGTCAGAGTTGTTCTCGGCTTCCATCAAATTAGTAAATAACCCCGCCTCGTCACGAGGAAGAATAGTGCTCCATGCCAGGCGAGACGCTATCCCAGGCTCCTCAATGCTGTCATTATCATTTACTCCGGGATAAGTCTGGAAGTCCTCGCCATCTACGACAACTCCACTATCGACTAAGTAGTGCTTCAAAGTGGGATTAGCTACCTTAGGCAATATTGGCCTTGTAGGCATCGAGGCCCCAATGATCAATTTCTTCCTAAATTTGCGTCTAGGCTGACAAGGGGCCGGCCGATCCTCGGTAGCACGAGAAGCACCTTCTCGTCCGGCCGACTCGCTCCTCTGCGACCCAGAGCTCGCCTGATCGTCTGAGCTATGATCACGGATAAGGGGCCTCTTTTGCTTGTTCCTTCCAGCCTCTTGCGTAGTATGGCTAGATCCGCCGGTAGGAGGAGGAGAAGTGGAAGCACGAGGATGTCCAGAAGCAAAGGCCCCGATCTGTAGCTGTTGCTGAAGAGGAGGAACCGCTCCAGCAGAAGCATTGGCTTCCCTTCTGCGCATGGCGTCGCGAAAGTTCATATCTGCATAATACAAGAAGAAGCAATTAGCGAACCTAAAACCTGAAATACCACACACATAGATGTATAAAGTAAAGAATAAGGGAAACCTATAAGATCACCAAGACCCTTTAAGTTATCCAAATTAGGATCTGCTGGGAAGTCAATAAAAGGGCTCCCAAAAATGTTGCCCTGAGCCTACTCAAGATCCTCCTCGAATGGACCATTGGTACCCTCAACCTCAGGTGTTTCGTCTCTCGAATCCGGAGAAGACTCATCCACAAGGCAACCTAAAGGGTTAAAGGTCTCGGCTGTAGGAACGTTGGTCGGTTGACTAGGACCGGCATCGGGCACACGCGAGCTAATAGGAGAGCTAGAGGGGATAGTCGAAGTCCCGGAAACAGCTAGGCTTACTCCCCAACAACCGCTGTAATGTTCTCTGGGGTCAAAAGGGAAAATAAATTACGCTCCCCAGTAGAACAGATTCGTCGTATAGGTTCACTAAACTGGTCTTTTAGGATCTCTACTTTAAACCTTTCTGAGTGCCTCAAGTGGTTGCTAGTATCACGATTCCATGCAGTGCGAATTCGCAGATCATTTGGAATCTCGACGACGACCCACTCACTTTCAAAGTTTTGCAATTTATTAGGAAGGTCCGAAAAGATCTTGTTATTGGAAAATTCATTAACTGTTAATCGATGGAGGGAAAAAGTTATTAGTCTTTGCAGACCGCGGACTCTGAAAAAAGCACTCAGGAGGGGGACGGTAGGAACGATACCTAAGCTGTGACAAACGACCGAAAATCCTACTATCTGAACCCATGTATGAGGATGAAGTTGACAAGGAACTATATCTTTGTATCTAAGGAACGCTATACCAAACTCGGGCAACGGAAAATGGAAACCGAAAAGTAAAGATGCTCTATGCACCGCTACTCCGTTTCTAACTAGGTCAGGTGAAAATTCCCCACTGGCCGGAAGTCTATAACTGTAACCAGGGGGAAGAGGAAAACGAGTATTGAAATCTTCTAAGTCCGCATTCGTCAGTGTACATTCAACATCGCATTTTCTAAGAAATTTACCCGGACGCTGTGAAGACATGGTAAAAGAAAGAATAAATAATAATAATAATAATAAATAATAATAATAAGGGGGCGGCAGACTTATTGGCAAAACACCTACGGCAGACCTGTTTTGACGACAGACCTAAAACGGCGACAGACCTATTGGCAAAACACCTACGGCAGACCTGTTTTTGGCGACAGACCAAACAGCGACAGACCTATCGGTGAAACACCTGCGGAAGATCAAACTGCGACAGACCTATTGGCGAAAAACCTGCGGAAGACCTAACATTCACGCGGGAGATGAAGATATCTGCAGAACACCTAAAAAGTTGGTGGCGGAAGGATACAAGTTAGGCGACAGATGAATACTTACTGACAATTCGATGAACGAAAGACTCCTTCTGGCGATAGACTGTTTTGGCGAGAGAGTCGAAAACCGGGTGACAGACTGTTGATTCAGAGGTTTTCTCTTATCCCTTTTCGATGGATCCCAGCGACCTTATATAGTTGCGACAGAGAATGCAAAACGTCTCGTTAGATCACGCCTCCCGCAGAATAAAGCTTTTTACCTACAAAAAAAAGTACCAAACAAAAATCACAAAAAATTAGAAAAACTATTCATAGTGGGTAAAGGCCCAAAGACACATATTTATACTCTCTTGGTTAGAATAATCCAACAAGAGACTGGGGAGCAATTGATATGGCAAAAGTCTATCTACACTGGGCCAAGCCCAGTGATCATCGGAGGTCCCACGCGGCAAACGGTCATTGGGACACGTGGCCTATGGCGAGAGAAGCTACTCCTGCGACAGGGTATCTGTCGCAGGCGACAGACTACACTTACTATCTCCTACTGTCCCGTAGGCGACACGTGGCTCTCTCACGACTCGTCATAGCGACAGACCTTTGTCGCCTGGAAGGTATCGCACCTCAGGGTCTCTCGCCGGCGACAGGCTCGTGCTAAACTCCGAGATCCACGGAGGATGCATCCTATTGGGAAACAAACTCTTAGTAAAAGGACACAAACAACCCAGATAATTAATCTCAAATATTCGCCTATAAATAGAGCCCAAGTATAATTCTATTCCCTAATTTTTGACTACTGGCTTTTACGTTTCCCAATATCTAAGAACTTGAGGCTGACTTAAGCATCGGAGTGTCTACGCAGGGAACCACCCCTGCGTCCCTCTGATTTTTTACTATTTTACAGAAGCTTCTGAGAGACACGTGAAGACAGATTACGACCATTGACGTCAGCATATTTTAATTGTTGTTTTGTGCAACAATAATTTGAAAATCCTAATCCAATTAATAACATTATTAAAAATCTCTGTTAAAAATGCTGACATGCATTGATTTTTGCTGACATGGATTGATTTTTGCTGACATGGCAATGACTATTGTTGACATGATGTTAACTTTGTTGACGTAGCTTTTATTTTGATTACATGTACGCCTCTTGCTCACATGACAGACGTTGCTTATTTTTGTCCACATGAATATTGATATATTTACTTTCACAAAATTTGAAATTTAATCTCTCTAGTTTAATCCATAAAAATCAAGTCCTTTTATTTTTCTAATTTGTAAATCTTAGTTCAATAGATAATGTTATTAAGAATCTTCATTAAAAATACTAATGTGGCATTGACTTTTAGTGATTTGGTGTTGATTTTGTTAACCTCCAAAAGGTTCCAATCTCATCCTTTTTTTCATTTCTTTTATTTTATTTTGCTTCTTTCTACTTATCTCTCTCTCTCTCAATTGTGAAGGGGATATATTAGCATTGGCAAGCCTCTTTTTATCGCACTCAAAGCAAATATAAATGCACTTACAATGGAGGTAGTCTATTTTAATATTATGTATTTTACGAAATGTCATCACTTTCATTAACTACCATATATTTGTTGAGTATACGAGTTTATAGTAAAGATAAAAATACTAATACCATTTTTTATGGATAAAGATATGTCGTTTTAGATTAGCGTTTGAATATTACTAGAGCTACATTTATATGAGTTTGATATGACTGGGAATTGTTGTGTTTTGATGTTACAAGAACTGATGGAGAGGGATCACAAGAGCAAGATTCTCAGCATGATGCTCACTTTGCTATACTTCTAGGTGCTGCAAAGATTATTCAAGAACATCGAAATGATTTATTGGTTCCTTACCATATTTTTCTTTGCTGATTGATATAATTCTTTGCAAATTATTAGTTATTTCATTATATATTTTTTTTTTTCGGATTCAATTATGATTTTTTTGTAGCTTTTATGTCCATATTTTTCTTTGTTGATTGATATAATTCTTTGCAAAATATTAGTTATTTCATTATATATTTTTTTCGGATTCAATTATGATTTTTTTTGTAGCTTTTATGTTTTTTTATATTTCTTTATATGAGAATTATGGTGTATGCATTATTTCAAACCTTTTGTTAGCAATAAATGGGCAGTTCATCTGACCCTTTTTTAGTTTAGAGGTTTGACCTTGCAATTAACACACATTATAAATGGAACTTAAGCTGCTTGATTTGATATAAATATATATATGCTGTCTATGTTAAATTAAAAAAATTACTACTTAATAAAGAACAATTGTTCTTGTTTTTCAATCGGTCGAAGAATGGGGTGGGGGAGCCAAAAGAATGTTACATGTTGTAGTTGCCATCTTTGTACTTTATATATTAGACAAACCAAACAATTTGAATTGTAAATGGGAGAAAAAGAAGAAGAAAGAAGGAGATTGGGGCATTTTGAAGGTCGGAGCTAGGGGTTAGTCTTGTTGATATAGAAAATTTGAAAAATTTTCTGGAAAAACCAATTGGATAGGGAGGTAGTTTCAATCTTAAATCTCTACAGGGTTCTCAATGTGCATCAGGCTCAGCAAGAATCGCAGGTGAGGCAACTTCCTAAGCGGGTGCCCTAGGATTGGCGACCACTACAGCACATTAGGCTTCTAATACAACAAGGGAATCCTTCTGGTGCCTTTTTCATCCCTAAAAAATCGATTTCCCTCGTGTCCAAAGGCCTCAATGAAAGCTGCAACATATATAATGCATCCTTCCCATATAGTAAGCTGGCCTTGCTACCCACCCCGAGAGCATACTCAGTCATCTCTCTTTTTACACCTGCATTCTTGGCCTCAACCTGAAACCATGCTTCTGCACACCTTGAATTAGCTAGGTTCGTTGCCATCTCGCATTTGGGCTCTGCGTCAGCCCATATTTCACCAGCCCGCTGGTCAGCTACCTTAGCCATCTTTTTATACTCTACCACCTTTGACTCGAGCTGGGCTACCAACATATCTTTCTCCTCTGGACACGCTTTAAGCGGAGCAGGGTTTTCATCCAGTTTCCTTTACACAGCATTCAGTTGCTTTGGATTGTTTTAGTTGAGCCTCTTACTGTTTTGCACTCCAACGCCTTCTTGCAAACTGGCTATCATGCCTCCTTTCCAGAGAGAATTGACTGAAGGTTACTTGAACCCTCTTCAACAGCCTATCAACCCTATAATATGATGGTACACAACCATATTGGACACTATATCAAAAATTTACACAAAAAAACCCAACATATACTCGAAGAAAATTTTAGCAAAAGATATACCTCAGTAGCTACAGCAACATTGGATTTTACGATGGTCATCATATTGTAAGGTTGCAGCAACATTGAATTTTACACAAAGCAACAATTTTGGTGCCCCTTCACGGTTCTTTTTCTTTGACAAATTTCTTTTTAGCGGCTCATCTATTTCGAAATTAATATATTCCAAAATAGTCATCAACAAGAACATTCAAGCTTATATCTTTAAATGAAGTAGATACAATTATCATTAAATAACAAAACTTAAGTAATTTGTTTTTTTTAAATAAACAAATTGTGACATAGATGAATCTAGAGAAAATTTGATAGTTCGCATTTAATCCAGTGAAGAGATTTATATGTGGTTTAGTTAGAGGTGTCAAACGGGCTAGACGACCCATGACACGATACAATTCAACACGATGTGGGTCGTGCTTGGCACGATTCGTAGCTAAATAAGTGGGCTAGGCCAAGCATGAAATATATACGTGTGCCGTGTCGGGCTACAAGTTTTAAGACACGTAGATCGGTACGACACGATTTGTTAAGGGCCAGTGCTATCCCGTATGCATGTAGCACTCGGGCTAGTGCAGCACGGCACACAAGCCCAGGTGCTATGTCATATTGGCCCATAAATATTATAAACGACACTTTGACTCAATTTATTGGTTCTTTAAATTTATTTATGTTATTTTTTGTTTATGATAAAATTATATTTTTTATATTTTATTGGTAATTTGTAAAAATAAAATTATATATTTAATAAATCTAACTATGATATATTTGAATTATTAATTCATAGATTTATAATTCTTTCATTTTGACTACAAAATATATAATATGTCATGTTTTATATATAATATATATAATCTCATAAAAAATAAATTATAAAGATAAAAATAAATTGCCACTTGATTTAGTAGTAGTAATAATATTGAATATCTAAATGTACATTTTACTTAAAGATTAGCTAGATGGAAAAGTTCGAGTACAAGATAAATCAAATTATTTAATTGAATCATCAAATAAAGAGAATAAAAAATAGAATAATAATGTTTGTGTCTACGTGTGTGTGTGTTTTTTAATATTAAGATTGTAAATTTTGATATCTTTATTTAGTAGATTGTTTATGTTTCCTAATGGATGTGAGCGTTTTGCTGAACCACCTAAATTATGTGTCTATTTTATTTTTACTTATCTCATATATTATTTAAATTAATAAATAAAAAATTTTAAAATAATAAAAAATCTAAAAAATTATTAATGGGTTGGGCTTAGCACAACATGGCAAAAAAAAATAATGTCATGCCCAGTCCAGCACGACACATTAAGACTATGAGCCATGTGTCGTGCAATGTATCGTGCTAGGCCATGCCCTTAATTTTTATGGACAGTGTCAACACAGTCCATTAAAAAAAAGTACTGTGCTAGCACGACCCATTAACACATAGACTAACATTTAAATAGACCATGCCAATCCAGCACGACTTATTTGACACCTCTAGTTTTAGCCTACTAAGTATTCCCATGATGAAATGATTATCACATCTTTGCAAATTATATATAATATGTTATATATAAATTATAGAAATTCCCCCATCAACGTGCAGGTTTGGTACTAGAATATTCCACCTTTTGTATTGCCAATGGTTAGAACAAGTTAGAAGCTAGAAGGCAGTTATTGTAAACTTGCAACACAACATCTGCAGATATGGGTTGACTTTGGTGTTAGTTGGTTAACTCAGGAGCGAAGTCCAAACCAAATCTGTCCAACAGCCGCAGGCTTCATTAATGTATCTGTGAACTGCCCTAAGAGGGCCATACTAAAGTGGCCCAAGTTCCACGTTTGAATTTTGTCGCTTGACGAATAACCACTCACATAATTACTTATATCATTGTTTTCAAATCATTGTTTTGATAAACCATTAATGCGCCAACAATTTCTTTACCAATTGGTTAAAGATAAATTATGATATTTTATTAAATTCGAATTTAAACTTTCACATTTATCTCTAATTTTTTTAATATTTTTCTTATAATAAAATAAAAAACCATTAATGGACTCGTCAACTTTTATATTCCTTATAATTTATAACTTCAATTCAATCTTGTTAGTGTTAGTAATTGTTAGTAATGAGTTTAACCCTTAATTTCCTTATATTACATTGAGACAACTTTCCAACATTAGATTTAATAATAAATATATGCGTATATATTCTCTTTTTCGAGAACAATGAAAACTTCAATCGTATTATTCCAAACTCAAAGTGATAAAGGATTACAGTTAGAAGAAGGTAAGTGATTCTCCCACAATATCGAATTGCCCAACTCTGATCACCATTACTATTAGATTATTGCCAAATTGAGTCCAAATTCGAGTAATTTGAATTATCAAGTGAATCAAATTTAAGTATTTTAATGTTTAAATTAAATAATTCTTGAATCTAATTGATTTTTTTGTTTTAATAAATATTTTTATTGTTTTAATTATTAATATATGATTTTGCGCTTAATGTTTGTAAAATATTTATAAAAATCTGAATTCCAGCTCAAATTTAAATACAAATAATGAAACTTGAAGTTGAATATAAATCAAATCCATTAAACAAATAGTTCGGTAACTATCTTAAGTTGAACTTGCACTAAAATATAAATTTTTATTAAGTTCAATTGCAATTTCAAACTTCGGAATTCAAGTTTGAACTGTTGGATAAGGGAACAAGTTCCCACATTACTTGTAAAAGTGTAAAATGATTTATTTATAAAGAAAAATCAACTCTTGAAAGTAATTTGGAGTCAAAGAGGAAATGAGCTTTGACCATTTGGCTTGGACTTGCTTGGCTTGGCTTGGGCTTGGGCTATTTTAAAAATCAAATATGGACTATTTTAAAAGTACATAATATTTTAAATTCAATTTTGAATTTAAAATTATTTTAACTGTTCCAACAGACATATTTTCAGTTATATATCTGAAACAGTTATGTCTGAAATGAATGGTTGTTATTTAACAGAGAATCACAGTCATTCATTTATAAGAGTGATGATTTCCAGAAAAGACTCACTTTACATTTTGACTTTTCACAATATTCTGAAGACTTTGTTGTATCCTGAGGTAACTTGCTTTTGTGTGAAACAATATTACATTCAAAAAAATGTAATTCTACACGTTTCAAAGCCATATACTCTGATTATTTTCTAACATCAACTTTTCACTCTATTAATTTAAAACAACCCAGATAACCCCTCTTGTATAAAGGCACCAAAAACATTTGTACGTAGTATTACCATTGTCAAACTATTAAAAGAATGAAGGAGTTAAGAGCTGAGAGCGTGCATGCATACATACATGTATGTATATATATTTATTTGTTGGTGTGATTACAGCTATTTTTATTCATTTTATAATATAAAATTAATCTTATTCGAACCAAAAATAATAAACAATAAAAAATTTTCAACAATAACTTCAATATTCTAATCACGTCCAAGTGCATAAGAGCTAATAGCATATATTGGCAAAGCTTGAAAAACCATATTACAGAAACACACCATTTTTTTCCCCTAAAGCAACATTACATATTTGGCCCAGAGGAGCCATAGGTCACTATGGTAGAAGGCATGAAGCTAAGGGCATTTTGTGACATTTCCATGGGTGGTCATGCCAGTGTAGCAGGTCCCGCAAACCTCCCTGTTCCCTGAAGTCCCTGGTGGCACGCACTTGCACCTCAAGCAGCAAGTCCCACACGCCCTGTTGCATCTGTTCGGTCTTGAGTGCAGACTGCATCTTTGCTTGCACAATCCTCCACAATCTGCAGTCCCACCACACTCAATACATTACAACATGCTACAAACAACCATTTTACAACAGTTTTTGGAGCTTGGGCTTTGGCCTTTCATGGAAGAAAAACAGCAGAATGAGAATAAGAGCAAGAAGTCAGTCAGAATATCTGAGAAATCAAACCCACCAATCTCTTGCATAAGCCTTCTGTTTCCACCTCTGACGAGCAAGGAAGCCTCCTGAAGGGTACAATGCAAGCTCATTGAGACATTTAACCATGAAAATAGTACTAACATTTAAGAAGCTTAAAACAAGAACATTTTCACTTAACATACAGAACACATAAGGAAAAGAAAATAAATTGTGGACATTTCTCAACTACCTCATCAACATTGGTTATATCTTGTTCTGTCTTGAGATCAGATGAAACCTGCATTGAAGATATTTACATACGATTTAAAAAAGGGTTAAAACGTAGAACATTAAACCCAACATCTGAAACTCAACCGTACTAAGAACTCAATGCTAATTACCTCTGCAAGGCAGAGTAGAAGAACACCTAATGCAAGAAGCACCCGGACTGCCATGGCCGCTATGTATCTAATTATGAGCTTAACACAAAGTTGCCTTAACATGGCATTGAACTTTATAGTGGTCGCGTTCTTGGTGAGTTTACTTATCTGGCCATCTAACTTTATTGTTATTACGACAAGACCGCCATGCTGGGCTTTGGATGCTCTAAAAGTACATACAATATAGGTCAATGACTTGTTCGGAGCTGAAATTTTTTTCATACGAAGGTATAAAGACAAATAAATATTCAAACATTAGATGTAATCCATTTAAAGAGGAATAGCAGTCACTAAATTCAGCTTTAATTGTTGAAATCTCGATACTTTAGTATTAAAAAAAGTTTACTTAATTACTATTCCTCTGTCTCATGTTTTTTGATCTTTGATTTTTGAGGAGCGATAAAAAAAATTTGATTTTGGTGTATATAATATTAAATTTCTTTTTTCTTTATAAAGTTGATATTACATAGTTTTTAATAGCAGAAAGTCAAAAAAAAAAGAAAGAGGTTTGATGTTCCATTTAAAAAAAGAGTCTGGGGACATAAAAAAATGCAGGGAAATAATATATGACTTAAGCTTGAAGTGAATTAAAACTTTGAATATGACTCAACTCAAATTAGACCCTGATTAGTACCACAATAAAATCTACTAGCATTAGTGATCAAACCTTGAGATAGATGATTAAATTCGCTTAATTTTGAAAAAAAAAAAGCAAGAATTTGAGTATGAGAATTGAACCAATCTATTATTATCTTATGAATAAAAAAGATTATATACTCATAACAATAATTAACATTTTCATAAGATAAAAAGATATAGATTAATTTGATATATTTTTATAACTATCAGCGGAATTAAAAGGAACGATCAACATTTTGGCCATGAATTTATGATTCATTAATTTTTGCAACAAACCTTTACCTCGTCAAAATATCTCCTTTAACTTGAATTATGAATGCATCATGCGTCCGAATGAGCAAATGCTGTTGTTGCAGACAGCTGTTTCTGCTCTGTCCTCCAACAACAGCATCTAAGTGCCGTACCAGATGAGTATGTTATGTTTGAATAATAATATCTTAGGTCAGAGTCAGGACTGTGGAGTCTGGAGCGAGGAGCCCCAAAGGACTGACAACAACCTGTTCTGGAATTCGCTTTAGCAGTGGAGCCCTAACCAATTGTCTTCTTCATCGCCATTACTGAAGCGGCGGGCGCCTCAACTCCAGCTGGATTTCAGATAGGATGAATATATCCAGCTTGTCATACACCTGGCGTGCAATGTTTCGGGATCAGTAGGCTAAGATTTACAAATTAGAGCCCGCCACATGTTAGTTGAGATCGCCCCCATTTTTTCTAATAATCAATTTTTTTTTTTCATAAAAGTGAACCTAAGCTTTTAATATTTTATCGCATATAAATTAATTAATAAATTTTTATTATTGTAAATAAAATTCTAATCTTTTAAGAACATGCAATTAAATCTAAATTTGTTAAACAACATTAACTGCTGTTTGGACATCTTCTGTGATAGCAAACGTGAATAGCTTTGTGAGTTATCATGCGATACGCGACGTATGTAATACAACGAAACGAAAGTTAGTGTCATTTAATAAATTTGATTTAAATGCATAATTTTTAAAGATTGAGAATCTATTTACAGTAAAATAAAAAAGTATATATACTGATTTATATAAGATAAAACCTTGATAAATTATATCCATTTTATGAAATATATTGGTAGTATATTTGGCTTATAAGCTTTTTTTTTAAAAATCTTACTAGAGAGCTTTTAAGGGTGCAATACATAAATCCTCCATGTTTATACCAAAATGACACTCTCGTCTAGTTTCAAAATACCAAAATTTTCCTTTCACTATTCTTAAATCCAAAAATTGTAAACACTAAATCCTAGATTCTAAACTAGAAAAACTATAAACCATAAACTATAACACTTAAATTCTAAACCCCAAACCAAAAACCCCTAAATTTTAAATCTTAAAACTTGTTAAAGGATGAAAAATTGGTATTTTGAAACTAGAGATGTGTTATTGTCCTTTTAGTTTAGTACAACTATATGGGGTTTATATATTTTACTCAAGCTTCTAAATATATCTCTCATTTTACTTTATATAAGACAAATTTTTTTTTTATTTTAAGACCAAAATATCCTAAAATTTTATACCTTGCAGATGAGTAAATTACACTTACAATCCTTATAATTTGGACCTAATATCAAATTGGTCTCTAAACTTTAAAACATAACATTTTGGTTCCTAGCATTACATTATATAACAAACAAGACCTTCTGTTACTTAAATCATCAATCTTGCTGTTAAATTCCTGTTGGACTACAAGGGAACCACATGTGTGCCCAACCAACTCTCTAAAAATGTTAACATGTATTTCTTTTTACTAAGTTGGAAATATTAAAATTTAAACCCAAAAACAATTAAAATTCTAAAAAAAAAAAGAGAACTATGTCGTTTTCTTGTGTCACGACCCGAAGACCGCGACTTTCACTTGATTCTTATACTTTTCTTAGTCTACAAATTTATGGACTAAATTTTTCTTTTTCATTTTAAGGTTTGTATTCGGTGTCAGTGTAGTTACTATACTATCTAGGTGACTTATAGTCATTCCATTTAAATATTAAACAAACATGGAAACGGTTCTTAGTTACATCCCGACTTGTTAAACAGAATATGTACTGTGCATCAATTTAAGTCTTACATGTAAACAAGTATTTTATAAGAAACATATACCTCAGATGACTAGTACCAAGTCCATATTTCGTCTTCGATGCCCACTGAGCAGCTCACATGACAGATGTTAACTTCAATAATCTGAAAGAGATGAAATTTAGTGGGGTGAGCAAAACCACGGCTTAGTAAGATACTAATATAAATACATGAGTAGGATTACACTGTCTTAAACTGTAATGCTTAAAACTTGCAAGGATGCAATTACAGTTAATCCTTTCTCATCGATACATCTCATTATCACTTCTCATTTTCACTTTTCATTTCATAATCATACTGTAGTATGCTATCATCTCATATCAATTCTCATATTTACTTTTCATTTCATAATCATATTTCTGTATTCTAGCATCTCTTATCGATTCTCATATCATCTCTTATCCATTCTCATATTGTGGATCATGATCACGGTGGTACAAAGTCATAATTCTCTTCGTGTATTTCTATATTAATGTTTCATATCATATCATGACATCATATAGATGAAATATCGTTACCACCGAGTCATGGTACTCCTCATATATTCTTCATGTTTAATTGAGATATCCTATCGAGTCACTTTACATTTAACAATCATATTTCCGTCTTATATCAATTCATATCACTTATCGTATGGGAATTTATGATCACGATAGAGTAAGATCAGAATTCTTTTCATATCAATCTTATGTTCATATATCATATCATATCATGTCATCATATAGATGAAACATCAATAACATCGAGTCATGACATTCTTCATGAAATTCTCATATACTAAGCATATTATCATATCAGGGTTTAATATGCAATTCATGTAACTTTTCTATATAAACCGCTATCATTTCAAATCATATCATATATACTTTAGGACATGCTTAATATATGAATTTTCAATTCATTTCGAATTTGCCTTTAAGGCATGATAGAAACATGTTCAATTTCAGTTCATGTATTTGTTCAGAGCATGTCTACAACATGTGCGGTTTTAAAACATTTTTCATATACTATAAGTCATATCAGGTCTAGAGTTCATTTCAAATCAAACTATACTCTAGACCGCATATCATGCCATGTTCGACACAAAATTACATATAAATCATATAAGTGTCGAAATCATATCTCATGGACTTTTAAAACATGTTTAAAACATATACTGTTTCAAAATATATTTCATTTCAAATCTGTTTCATGTACAGTATAAATCATGTCAAGTCTAGAGTTCATATCAATAAAATCATACTCTAGACTTCATATCATATCAGTTAGAGACTAGGCTAGATCCCTATCATCTCTATCAATAAAGACTTATATCACTGTAGCTAGCAGTGAAATCATATCATCGTCCCCTGGAAACCAACTAGGGCGCTATCTATGGCCATAGACCTCATCTCTTTCAGCCCCACTGATCAGGCGTGACTGACACCTGTCCACGACTATTGTCGGACAAGCATATCTGCCTAATGAGCAAAGCTCCAATTAGGCGGTTTCCACTATGCTTTATTGAATTTAATTCTTTTAGGGTGCCTACAGTCTCATAAAACATTTAAATCTATAGCTTGATTTTCAATATCATGTAAAGCATATGGTAAAATTCTGTATTTTCAATATCATGTAAAGCATATGGTAAAATTCTGTATGATATTTCATATATCAAAATATATATATCTACCATATACTTTCATTTCAAAACAAATCAATACTTTTCAGTATTCATATAAACATTATTAAAATGTTTCAAGTTGCAAGAAAGCACGCTTAAATGCGATGCTATAAAACATTTCAGTATGCAATTTCAGTATTATTTCCATCAAATACGCTGAAGCGATTCATTTAACTTTATCACCATCAGTTATTCGATTTTAAGACTTTCTTTCTGTCCAATCAGTAAATCACTATTCAAATCATTCAAGATTCAGATTGCTCAATACTCTAATTATTTAATAACCAGATCACTTGGTATTCAAATCATTCGGTATTCAGTATCCTTTTTCGATAATTATCGATTATAATAATCAATTGTACTTTTATTACCGATACTATAACCACATCATCAGTGTGAATCCTCTTAGTATCTATGAGCATCTAAATATCATGTTTCCATATAGCCATCAGGATACTGAAATTATGAAATACTAATATCCTCATTCGATATCTATTTCAAAGTCAACATCGAGGATCATAGAACCACAAGATCAATAATTGCTTATCAAATCCATTTATGGTTCGACCTATTGGTACATATTCAGAATTTTCGACTCGCGATTCAATTTCATTCACTATCATAAAATCATATTATAATCCTCAATTCACTTTTCATATGTCCTGTAGAATGTAATATCATGCTAGAATTATATATAAAACGTCATCAATTTAATTCTTTGATTGGCAATTTACTACTTAAAAGAATTTGCCAATTTCCACTATCAACAGTGTTTCAATCATTTGAGTCGCCTTGCGACTATCCATATTATTGCAAAAATATCAGTTCACATCTATTTAACATCGATATCACAATCATACCACTAAGACGGTCCATTTATTTGAATCTATCAATGCTATAATCGTCATTCGATTGATAATTCCACAACTCTATCATTCGACCATCTAAATCACAACTTCGATTTTTCTCTTTTAAGTTGTATCATATAATTATCATCACTTTTATCTGTGATCCGTCTAATAAATAATTTCACCTCAATTTCAACTTAATACCAATTGTGATATTAAAATCACTTGATTTATCAATTCTATAAGGTTTAGACCATATAATTCATCACATTATCGTTTTCAATGATCTATCTTCCCATCGATTTCAATATCTAACTCTTTCAGAAATACAATAAAATCCTTTTAATATTTATTTCCAATAATTATCTCCAAGATTCCATTTATGTGAGAAACTTAATCTTTTTCCTCAGATATTTTCCTAAAAATTTTGGCAGCATAACGGCTTAATTTTTACTAAGCCTCCTGCATGGAAAACAGTTTATAATTGCAGCCGTTGATTCTCACATTTTCTTTATTTCTTACTAAGACCCCCACCATCAGTCGTGGGTCCTCTTAGCATTTTTAACATCAATTCAATCTATAAATCATATAAAAATTTTCACAATTCCATTTAAATTCATTCCATCTATGCATCATATAAAAATCATAAAATCTCACATACAATATGATGCTACTAATGCTTTATAAAAGTATCTTACTTGGTGCTGAAGCTTAGCGCCTTGACGAGCTCCTAGCATCATCGAACCCCAAATCGCGCCTGTCACTTCCGCTACAATTTTCACAACACCAATGCATTTACGTGAATATGTGACAATAAAATTTATTCAATAACATCAGTAATTTATTTTTCCTCAATTTTTCCTTACCTTTTCTTTCTTCTTCTTCTTCCTTTTCCTTTTTCCTTTTTCTTTTCTTTTCTTCTTTTTCTTCCTTCTTTTCTTTCTCCTTTTTCTTTTTCTTTTCTTTTCTTTTCTTCTTTTTCTTCTTTTTTTTTCTATTCCATTTTTTTTTCTGGTCTGAACCGGTTCGGACCGGTTCAGACCGGTTCAGTACTCACCGATCGGTTCAGCCTCCGGCGGTCGGTCCTTCACCGGTTCAGCCCTTCCTCAGCTGGCAGAGATGGCCGTGAGACTGGATCTGCCCTCCATTTCTCCAGATCGACGGCGACGGCTCCGGATCTGGCAGCGAAAGTTTCGGCCTTCTTCTCCTCTGTTTCTTCCTTCCTCCGCCGTTTCCTTCACCGTCGGTGGCCTCCTTCTCCTTCGTGGGTCTTCACCGGTAGTGTTGGTGTCGATGGCGGTGCCCGGATTGGCCGGCACCGCTAATCCGGGCACCGCCGTTCCACTTCTGCTTTTCCTTCTCGGGTTTTACCTCTGTTTTCCGTTTCGTTTTCTTTTCGTTTTCTTTTTTTTTTGTTGCCGGCATCCTTCCTCACGTCGCCGGCGGCTTCACCTCGCCCCCCCTTCCTCTCTCTCTTTCTCCGATAAGCCGACAGGGGGTCGGCTGCCGGTATTTGTCTTCTCTGTTGTAAACAGAGAAGAGATGAGGGAATCGGGTTGTATTCCCGATTCCCACGTTTTCATTTCTTTTCTTTTTTTTTTCATTTTTTTATAACATATATATTTATTATTATATATAATAATAACAACTATAATATATATAATTATTATACATATAACCATAATTTTATATATATATATATATATAGATACACTATTTATAATATGTATTTAAATACATATTTTGTATCAATATATATATATATATATACTTTTTACACTTTTAACACAAAATAATATTTATATTTATCCAAAATATATTTATATAATATCATTATATAAATATGTAAAATTATTTTTATTTCTTATTAAGTTTTGGATTTCCAAATATCCAAAATTATTTTCTCCATTTTCTTATTTAATTTGGATTTTCAATTTGTCCAAATTAAATTTTCCGGATACCTTATATTTATTTAGAAAATTCTCGGTCTTCACATCTTGGGGTTTAAAAACTTAGAACCAATGCTCTCTTCCTTCTTTGTAGCCTTGGAGATATCCAACTACCATGAACCACCAAACACCACAATGACATGTCATCAAACCTTGTTGAAATGTGATTGAAACATCTAAAATTGACCTTAATGCCCTCTTATCCAAAATCCCTTATCAAAATTCCCTAAGGTTGCGTTTGGATGGAGAATTTTAAAATTTTGAGACATTTTAAAATAAAGACATTTCAAAATATCTTATTTTAAGATACTAGCATTTTTAATTAACTTGTTTGGGTCAATAATATTTAAAAAGAATTTTTGAATATTAGAATTTGATTAAATAAAAATTAATTGTAAAAGAAAATAATAATATTATGTATTAGAAAAAGCAAAAAATCAAATAAAATATGCAATATGGTTATCATTAAATTTGTAAAAATATATAGATATTATTAATAATATAAAAAAATAAAAATATATATTATATTTAAATAAAATAATATGTTTTTATTTTAACTTTATATTTAATAGTGGGACATGTCTAATGAAGTAGAGAAGAGTGGGGTGAGTTTTAAAAAACCACCTCTTTAGGTGGATTTTCAAGAGGGAATTTGAGATGCTCAAATTCCCTTTTGAAATCCTTTCTAAATTTTTAAATTCTTTAAAAATTTTTGCCAAACAAGAAATTTGAATTTTAGACTTTTAATTATCCTTATTGAAATGAATTCCCGCCTTGAAATCCCTCATCCAAACACACCCTAAGAGTGCATTTGGATGGGGAATTTCGAAATTTTGAGGCATTTAAAATAAAGGCATTTTAAAATTCATCATTTTAAAATACTAGCATTTATAATTGACTTGTTTAGGTAAATAATTTTTAGAAAGAATTTTTGGATACTAAAATTTGATTAAATAAAAATAATTATAAAATAAAAATAAAAATAAAAATATTATATTTTAGAAAAAGAAAAATGTAAAATAAAATATGCAATATGGGTATCATTAGATTTGTTAAAATGTATAGATATTGTTAATAATATATATATTATATTTAAATAACATAACATGTTTTTGTTTTTAACTTTATATTTAATAGTGGGTCATGTCTCATAAAGTAGGAAAGAGTGTGAGGAATTTTGAAAAACTATCTCTTTAGGTTAGGGATGTAAACGGGTTTATTCTAAACAGATACCTAGGACTACCCGCCCTTTTTAGATCTGGTTCGGGTACCCGTTAATCGGGTTTTAATTGGGTTAGAGTAATTTATTTACTACCCGTGATGGGTTCGGGTAGGATTCGGGTAGTACCTTTAGGGTACTCTAAACCCGAACCCGATTAGCATAATCGAATTAGGGTACCCGAACCCTATTACCGAACTCGATATCCGTTTATATAGTTTAGCAAAATATTTTAGTGTGAAGACTTGAACCCTTGTTCTCAAGGGTTCAAGCAAAGCACTTACCATGTGAGCCAGATGTTGTATTCGACATAATATATTAAAAAAATATTTATACAATAAAATTTTGTTGAGCTTAAAAAAAATAAAAAAGCATAATAAAAATAATTATGAAATTAAATTAATTCTTAATTTAATCAGTGATCTACTGATCTTTTAAAATGCTAGAAGACAGGAAAAAAATCGATTTTTTCTAACTGTGCAAGTCTAAAGGATCATATTTAAAAAAATATTTTTTTATTTTTCAAACAAAATTCATTATTTTAGTTGATTCAATTATTAATTATAAATATAAAAAATTAATCGAATTAATGGAATAAATTATTTGTTTTAATCAACCATAATTGAAATTAAACAAACCAAATCAAATTGATTGATTTCGATCAAATTCAATGATTAAAATGATTAAAGTCTTTTTTTTTCATAAGAGGTACAAGGGAAGAGTGCAATTCTTACACATTCACCATTTGTATATATGATATCATAGTATACTTATATATATGAGAAATTATACTTAAAATTGTAATTTTCAACTTTAATAAAATATTGTTGACTAAAAACTTTAATGAAAGATAATAATAATAATAATAATAATAATAATAATAATAATAATAATAATAATAAGTGTGAAATTAAATTAGTTAAGTATGCTAAAGATAACATGACAATCTAATTGACCATTGACATATATTATACTATTGTATATGTATATGATACATTGACCATTGACATATATTGGTTAATTAATAAAGATGCAATTTTTACACATTGACCATTGACATATATTATACTATTGTATATGTATATGATACAAATTGTATTTAAATTGCAATTGTCTATTTTAGTAAAACATTGTTGAATGTCGACTCAAAAAAATACGAAATTAAATTAGTTAATTATGCTTAAGACAATAAGTATTTAAAGTAATCATATAGCACTAAAATTAAATTAATAATGATTTATAATTAGCCAAGATGCAATTATCACACATTGGCCATTTATGTATATGATATTATAATATATGTGTCATAACGTTTCCTAAGGCTAGAACGCTAGACATTAAACAAATGGAGTCACCACCAATCATTTTTTAACCTAGGTGTGATTGGCCACCTAAATGACTCTAAGGACTGGTCTACATTTTTAAGTTTTGGATTCAGGAGTTCATTTACGTGTAGGGAAGGTTATAGCACCCCTACAACGCCCAATATTGGTACCATTTTAATCTTGTGTTATTTTAACTTAGTCTCAATTATGTGGTCTTTTTATTTTATTGTTTAAATATTGAAAATTCTTTTAAGAATCTTCCATCATTCTGGATGAACTCTTAAAAAATCTTCTCACCTCAAGAGTATTCAAGGGGTACCATTCGACTCCCTTGAAAAGGCTCCGTCGTCGGAAGTATTTTTAAAATTTTATTATTCCTTAATTTATTTTTTTATTTAATTATTTTATTACTTTTATTTGTTTATTTTAAATATTATTTTTTTATATATTATTTATTAATATTTTTAGGATTTTGGTATTTAATATTGAGAATATTTCCTAAATTTTCCATCATTCTGGATAAACTTAGAAGAACCCTCTCACTTAGGAATTCCTTAAGTGTTACTCATTCGCAATCACCTTGAAGATTCCATCATCGGAATTATTATTTTATTATTTATTGATTTATTTTTTATTATATTTTTTATTTTATCTTCATTATTTAATTAGAATATAAATTTTATTATTTGTTATGTTTTTATCTTTCTTTATTATTTGTTTATTTTGAAAATGCCTTATAAATCTTCCATCGTTCTGGATAAACTTAGAAGAATTTTCTCACCTAGGAATTCTTTGAGTGTTACTAATTCGCAATCCCCTCAAAGATTCCATCATTGGATTTAATTATATAATTTATGTTTTTTATTTATTATTATCCTAAAAATTTTACTATTATGTTTATATATTATTTTTTTACGATTATGATTTTTTATGTGTTATTCTATTTTAATTATTTGGAGAAAAAGTTTAACCTTCATTTTTTGAAAATACCTTTTAAATCTTCCATCATTCTGGATAGATTGAAAAGAATTCTCTTACCTAGGAATTCCTCCAGTGTTACTCGTTCGTAATCGCCTCGAAGATTCCATCATCAGAATGGTCTAGCTCATCCTCAACATTTATTACGCCATTATTTATCACTTAATCATCTATCTCAATAAATTTATTCTCCTATATTTATTAACTTGATTTTCTATTTTTAATTCACTACTCTTACATACCTTTATATATATATATATATTATACTTTAATCATCTTTCTTTTTTTATTTCTACATCATCTAAAGAAAGCAACCTGACATAATGTTCAATCATTAAAAACACTTCCACATCATTAATAAGAAATATCACATGAAAACAAAAAAATAAAGAAATGCAAGAATTCTTACCTTGATGATTGATGCACGAGCTTACAAAGATTGATTCGCTTGGCTTTGAAGACGATAGGCGTGGATATAAAACTGCGCAGAATGAATTGATGTGGCAGTGGAACTTTCGAAACAATGGCTGAACTGGAACCAATGAAGACACACCTAGAGGACGTCGTCCGTAGTCTAATTTCTGCCGTGTACATCAAGTGAGCACTGAAGAGAATTGGCCCCCTTTTGCGTCTTTTTTTTGTTCACTTATACTTTCTATTACTTTCCTTTAACCTGATCATGTCATGTGCTTATTAGCAAAAGCAGCAACAATTAGCTGTGCAGTGACGTAAACAGCAATGCGAGGCGAGCGGTAGCAAACAAAAGTCGGGTGTCTTGGGCTATATAAACAGCAAGCAACAGAGTTAGCAGCTAGAACAGGACAATCAGCGGCAGTGCAGTTCGAACGTGCGCTGGACAACAGGTGCAGTAGTGTTCGGTGAAGATGGTGTATACAGAGGTAGCAAGTAGCGACAAGCAAGGCTAGACAGTGGTCTTTACAGCAACAGGTTCAGACAGTGGAGCATGAAGAGATTGACGACGAAACTTGTTGAAGAAACAGAGTAGCAGCAAGCTTGGTGTGGGTGTGGCAATGATAGTGTGCAATTTGTAGACTGGGTGGAGGTTTGATGTTTGTAGAGGACGATGGAGATGGCAGAGCACAATGGATCTGTTTTTCAAAGTTCTCCCACCCCACCCAGTTATAGGGTTTAACCCCTTTTTTATAGTCATAATTTGTTAGAGTCCTAATACAACTAAACTTATTCTATTAATTATCTCTTATTTTTTAATAGTTTATCTATTTAATTCTTATGTTAATCTTAATCTAACTCTATCGAATTTAATATTAATCTAAATAATTATCTTAAAAAAATCTAATTATCCTATTCTAAAATTAATTTTATTTTATTTTCTTATCTCTTTTCTTTTTTTTCTTTATTTCTTATGATTCCTAAATCCTATTTTAATTTTTATTTCCTAATAAATGTCAATTCTAAAATCTTAAAAAAAATTCTCATTTAATTCTAGCCTAATTCTAAAATACAATGTCTCCTAATCCAATTAATTATTTTCATAAATTGAGACTCCGGACAAAATAAGGTGTCTACAGCTACCCCTTTTTGCACATTTTTTGAAAATCAAGAATTGTTCAAAGACAATTAGACAACTATTTTGTCCTGATTTTTTTATTTATTTTTGTTTTTTTATTTTTTTCCTTTTTTACAAAATATTTACAATTTTTACGAAACTTTTAGTTCTTCTCACCAGAGGCTATAAGACTTTGAAAAATAACCTTGTACTCCTCTCACCAGAGGCATTGAAACTTTAAAAAATAACTTTGTGCTCCTCTCACCAGAGGCGTTGGAACTTTGGAAAAATAACCTTGTGCTCTTGTGCTCCTCTCACTAGAGGCATTGTAACTTTGGAAAAAATAACCTTGTGCTCTTCTTGCTAGAGGCATGGGGACTTTGAAAAATAACCTTGTGCTCCTCTCACCAGAGGCATGGGGACTTTGAAATATAACCTTGTGCTCCTCTCACCAGAGGCATTGTAACTTCGAAAAATAACCTTGTGCTTCTCTCACCAGAGGCATTGTAACTTTGGAAAAATAACCTTGTGCTCCTCTCACCAGAGGCATTGAAACTTTGGAAAATAACCTTGTGCTCCTCTCACCAGAGGCATTGAAACTTTGAAACATAACTTTGTGCTCCTCTCACCAGAGGCATTGATACTTTGAAAACTAACCTTGTGCTCTTCTCACCAGAGGCATTGTAACTTCGAAAAATAACCTTGTGCTTCTCTCACCAGAGGCATTGGAACTTTGGAAAAATAACCTTGTGCTCCTATCACCAGAGGCATTGAAACTTTGAAACATAACCTTGTGCTCCTCTCACCAGAGGCATTGATACTTTGAAAACTAACATTGTGCTCCTTTCACCAGAGGCATTGGAAATTGGAAAAATAACCTTGTGCTCCTATCACCAGAGGCATTGTAACTTCGAAAAATAACCTTGTGCTCCTCTCACCAGAGGCATTGGAACTTTGGAAAAATAACCTTGTGCTCCTCTCACCAGAGGCATTGAAACTTTGGAAAATAACCTTGTGCTCCTCTCACCAGAGGCATTGAAACTTTGAAACATAACCTTGTGCTCCTCTCACCAGAGGCATTGATGCTTTGAAACATAACATTGTGCTCCTCTCACCAGAGGCATTGACACTTTGAAAACTAACGTTGTGCTCCTCTCATCAGAGGCATTGGAACTTTGGAAAAATAACCTTGATAGTGGTCCTTTAACCAGAGGTTATACCAATTTTCAAAACTTCCTAATCTCTTCCTTTTGGAGACTATTACCTTCTTATGAAATTTCATAATCTCTTCCTTCTGGAGACTATGAAAAACTTTACCTTCTGTGAAATTTCATAATTTGTTCCCTCTGAAGATTAGGAAAAATTTTACCTTTTGTGAAATTGCATAAGGTCTTCCTTCTGAAGACTATGAAAGACTTTAGCTTCTCTAAAATTTCCTAATATCTTCCCTCTGAAGATTAGGAAAGATTTTAGACTATGAAAGACTTTATCTTCTGTGAAATTTTCTAATATCTTCCCTCTGAAAATTAGGAAAGATTTTACCTTCTGTGAAATTTCATAATCTCTTCTAATTTCAATATGCTTAAAGCCACACAACTATGCCAACAAAATTATCTTTTCCAACTCTCAAATTTAATATCAGTTGAATCACTTTTAATAATCTTATTATCAACTTTAATCTCAAGAAAATCTCATCATTTAAATCTCATTTTTGGAATCTTTCAAAATCTAATCTCATATATCTTGAAAATCTCATCTTTTTCTTAAAATTTTTCACATCTGTGTACCTTATTATTCTTTCAAAATTTACTCAACAAATGATTTACCTCAAAATTTGAATTTCTTTCTTACTTGGATATATGCAATGAATACCATGTATGCCATGCATGTGATGCAAATGTTTAGATCTCACCTCTCATTTCCAAATGCATGCAATGAACTATCATAATTGTCATGCATGAATGCAAATATTACACAATGTCCAACCAAATCATATTTTCTATCGGAATCCTTTTTTCTAATTATAAAATCATTCATTCAGTCTTTTCTCTGCCCGATCAAGATTACTATTTTCAAATTCATCAAAAAAAATCATTTCATTCAACATAAATGCCCCCAGAAAATCATTTATTTTCATTCATTACAAAATACTCATCTTCTCATAACTACAAAAACTTGCCCCAATAATTTTTTTCAACACTTTAATTTTCAAAAGGTCTCATGAGAACATAAACTTGCCCCAAAAACATTTCATTGCTTTTAGTTTTCAAAAATTCATGACAACAGAAACTTGCCCCACACCATTATCTTTCATGTTTAAAATAAACATTTGATTATATCTCTTTAAAAATTTGTGATTGCTATCTTGAATGAATAGGGTGAATCACAGTTGGTTCTTCCATATGAATGAGATGGTTTGACATATCAAATAAAGCTTGGTTCCTTGAAAATTTTCCTTTTGAAATGATTTCTTTAATAACACAATTCATTTAACCACTCTCAGTTTTCTTGATATATGGCAATTAACAAATGTCAAGACTAGCCTAATAGGCTCAAAATTTGGATAAGCAAGGAAAAGATTCAAATTCACGAACGAATCTTCAATGTAGTGATTTTTGGGTTTCTCAAAAGATTTTATTTGAAACCGCTATTCCATTGGTCGCCTTGGCCAATCATATGCATAAATGCCTTGAGTTGCTTTGAAAAAGTTCCATTCTTGCTCTAAAGTGCCCTTTTGGGGTTTTCACCTTAGAGCTTAATTCTTCTCTTTTCTTTTCTTTCTTTTCTTTTCTTTTCTTTTTTTTATTGATCATTCTACCATGCATTTGAGAATCCAAATTTCATTCAAAACCAAAATGATTAATGTTTTCCAGAGAAAAGATTGTTCAATACAAGTATATATAATTTGATCAAAATGGGCTTTTAAAGCACGTAATGTAGGCTAGGGTTTAGGGTTATGAAAGAACGGATAACCAGGCCCAAAATAAGTGTTTCAGGGTTCATCAAACCAATGATCATTTTTCATCATGAGAAGCAATTAAGAATCTTGCCCCCATTCTTCATCAATCTTTTTCATTTCTTTCTTTCTCTTTTTTTTTCTTTTTCTTCTTCATCTTCTTTTCATTTTCCTTTTCTCCATTTTTTCAACAAGAATTCTAACTCAAAAGGTTTTCTTTCTTTTTTATTTTACCTCTGAGATTTTTTTTTATGATCGAGCTTTCCTTCCTTAGCAAATGGGTCTTCTTTGAACTTTGCCCTCCAGTGTGGAGGGTGATCCTTAGTTAGGGTTGATTTAGAAAGAAATTTATAGGCTCAAATGGGGTAGCAAATGGATTTTTTCTTCTTTTTTTTTTCTTCAGAAAAGTAGATGAAAGATGGTCATTCATCATATCAAACGAGACAGTTGCATCGAAAAACAATTCTTAGGATGAAAATTTTCTTTTAGCATTGGAAATCATTTGAATTGCTCACATGCATGATATCACAATCATTTTTCAACTTTCTCTTCTTTTTTCTTTCTTTTTTTCCTTTTTCCCTTTTTTTTTCTTTTTACAACTCAAGTTCAAGATGCATGGGCCCAATATGTAGGAATCTTCATTTTCATTTAAGTTTCAGCAAAAGAAAGATGGACAGGATATGAATCAAATGAAGACTAGTTTACAAACGAATGTTCGAATTATTATAACTCGGCTCTTTCAATCATTTTGCCCCAAGATGTGAGCAAATGATGGCTTTATAAGAAATGGGTTGAAAGATTTAAGTTCTTTGAAAAAGTCAACTGGTAGTGTGTTTGGTCTTTAGCATAGCTTTGACATGTGTTAAATTACCAAAATCAAGATCTTTAAAAGAGTACTTAATGAATTGATCTCATAAAACTTTCAGAAAATCATTTCATTGATCGAAGCCCAAATAAAAATGACTTTTAAATCCCACCTTGGTGAAAGAAAAATTAGGTTCAAGAAGTCCACACTTATTTTTCTTCGAAGTTCAAGTTTTTTGAGTGGTCTTAACAAAAATGGGTCATGGAATAATTACTGAAAAGGCTCGAGATTTGTATTCTTGACAACAATCACCATTTCTATTGAGATTGTTAATACAAAAATTATTTTTAATCACAAAAAGATATTGTGTAGGACTTTTGTTGTCAATCAATCTTTAACTCAAAATATGGAAAGAATTCTCAAATTAAATCAACCTTGAACAACATAGCATACTATTCTCAAAAATCAATTATTCTCAACCAATAATTTATCTTCAAGAGTGTTTTCAAAATTATGCACAAAATTGAAGGTTGAAAACTGCCCCTCATTCAAATTTTCTTGTAAACCCTTGCTACTTAGCCTTTTCCTAAACTTTGAAAACAACTAGGACTCTATCAAATTCTTCTTGATTTCTTGAAATGATTTTCTTTACTTTTGAAAAGTAGCAATCTTCACCCCTTGATCTTTGGCATTGATAAAGCTTATTATGCATGGAAAGATGAGATGGAAAGAGTTGGCATGAAATTAGTTAAAAATGTATATATAGATGCATGAATGCAATGCATAAGGTTAAAATGCATGTCATATAAATATATGAATTAATGAATGGATTAGCATGAAATGCAAAGATGCTGACAAATTTCTTCATGTGTCCATATTTTCAGGTTTTCTACAACATAGGTTAGACATGGCTCTACCCTAGAGGCTGGTCTCCTAAGTTCCTTTATATGCTGGGTTAAGATAGGATAGAAGCTAAAGGTTCCCAAATTGTTCCTTGCTATCATCCACTCTGGACTAGTAAGGCACCCTAATCCTCACCTATGACAGGCTACAAGCGGAAAAGGTTCAACTTGAGTGGGAGTATTTTGCTAGCCCAAGCGGAGGTTATCACCTCACGAGAGCGGTAGGTACTCTACTCCCCTAGAAAGGACTGAGCTCGGGTCGAGAGCTTTATGCATGCAAGTGCAAAGTGTGGTGTGTGAGAAGGAACTTTATCTTATTAATTTCCACAAAGCACTTAAGAAATCAACAAAAGAGCATCAAACAACATCAGAACATTCCAAAGTTAGACCATCAAACTTAGACTTAGTATAACACAAGATTAAATTATGGCTCGACTCTCTTAATTGTCCCCAGTGGAGTCGCCAAGCTGTCATAACGTTTCCTAAGGCTAGGACGCTAGACATTAAACAAATGGAGTCGCCACCAATCATTTTTTAACCTAGGTGTGATTGGCCACCTAAATGACTCTAAGGACTGGTCTACATTTTTAAGTTTTAGGTTCGAGAGTTCATTTACGTGTAGGGAAGGTTATAGCACCCCTACAACGCCCAATATTGGTACCATTTTAATCTTGTGTTATTTTAACTTAGTCTTAATTATGTGGTCTTTATATTTTATTGTTTAAATATTGAAAATTCTTTTAAGAATCCTTCATCATTCTGGATGAACTCTTAAAAAATCTTCTCACCTCAAGAGTATTCAAGGGGTATCATTCGACTCCCCTGAAAAGGCTCCGTTGTCGGAAG
Source organism: Heritiera fomes (assembly GCA_032173925.1). Lineage (NCBI taxonomy): Eukaryota > Viridiplantae > Streptophyta > Magnoliopsida > Malvales > Malvaceae > Heritiera > Heritiera fomes. The sequence goes on along the minus strand of JAPDPM010000022.1, from coordinate 7,390,017 downwards.
TATTTTAAAATTTTATTATTCCTTAATTTATTTTTTTATTTAATTATTTTATTGCTTTTATTTGTTTATTTTAAATATTATTTTTTTATATATTATTTATTAATATTTTTAGGATTTTGGTATTTAATATTGAGAATATTTCCTAAATTTTTCATCATTCTGGATAAACTTAAAAGAACCTTCTCACCTAGGAATTCCTCAAGTGTTACTCATTCGTAATCACCTTGAAGATTCCATCATCGGAATTATTATTTTATTATTCATTGATTTATTATTTATTATATTTTTTATTTTAACTTTATTATTTAATTAGAATATAAATTTTATTATTTGTTATGTTTTTATCTTTCTTTATTATTTGTTTATTTTGAAAATGCCTTGTAAATCTTCCATCGTTTTGGATAAACTTAGAAGAATTTTCTCACCTAAGAATTCTTCGAGTGTTACTCATTCGCAATCCCCTCAAAGATTCCGTCATCGGATTTAATTGTATAATTTATGTTTTTTATTTATTATTATCCTAAAAATTTTACTATTATGTTTATTATATTATTTTTTTTACGATTATGATTTTTATGTGTTATTCTATTTTAATTATTTGGAGAATAAAGTTTAACCTTCATTTTTTGAAAATAACTTTTAAATCTTCCATCATTATGGATAGACTGAAAATAATTCTCTTACCTAGGAATTCCTCGAGTGTTACTCGTTCGTAATCGCCTCGAAGATTCCATCATCAAAAAGGTCTAGCTCATCCTCAACATTTATTAGGCCATTATTTATCACTTAATCATCAATCTCAATAAATTTATTCTCCTATATTTATTAACTTGATTTTCTATTTTAAATTCACTACTTTTACATACCTTTATATATATATATATATATATTTTATACTTTAATCATCTTTTCTTTTTTTATTTCTACATCATCTAAAGAAAGCAACCTGACATAATGTTCAATCATTAAAAACACTTCCACATCATTAATAAGAAATATCACATGAAAACAAAAAAATAAAGAAATGCAAGAATTCTTACCTTGATGATTGATGCACGAGCTTACAAAGATTGATTCGCTTGGCTTTGAAGACGATAGGCGTGGATATAAAATTAGGCAGAACGAATTGATGTGGCAGTGGAACTTTCGAAACAATGGCTGAATTGGAACCAATGAAGACACACCTAGAGGACGTCGTTTGTAGTCTAATTTCTGCCGTGTACATCAAGTGAGCACTGAAGAGAATTGGCCCCCTTTTGCGTCTTTTTTTTTGTTCACTTATACTTTCTATTACTTTCCTTTAACCTGATCATGTCATGTGCTTATTAGCAAAAGCAGCAACAATTAGCTGTGCAGTGACGTAAACAGCAATGTGAGGCGAGCGGCAGCAAACAAAAGTCGGGTGTCTTGGGCTATATAAACAGCAAGCAACAGAGTTAGCGGCTAGAACAGGACAATTAGCGGCAGTGCAGTTGGAACATGCGCTGGACAACAGGTGCAGTAGTGTCCGGTGAAGATGGTGTATGCAGAGGTAGCAAGTAGCGACAAGCAAGGCTAGACAATGGTCTTTACAGCAACAGGTTCAGACAGTGGAGCATGGAGAGATTGACGGCGAAACTTGTTGAAGAAACAGAGTAGCAGCAAGCTTGGTGTGGGTGTGGCAATGACAGTGTGCAATTTGTAAACTGGGTGAGGTGTGATGTTTGTAGAAGACGATGGAGATGGCAGAGCACAGTGGATCCGTTTTTCAAAGTTCTCCCACCCCACCCAGTTATAGGGTTTAACCCCCTTTTTTATAGTCATAATTTGTTAGAGTCCTAATACAACTAAACTTATTCTATTAATTATCTCTTATTTTTAATATTTTATCTATTTAATTCTTATGTTAATCCTAATCTAACTCTATCGAATTTAATATTAATCTAAATAATTATCTTAAAAAAATCTAATTATCCTATCCTAAAATTAATTTTATTTTATTTTCTTATCTCTTCTCTTTTTTTATCATTCCTAAATCCTATTTTAATTTTTATTTCCTAATTAATGTCAATTCTAAAATCTAAAAAAAAATTCTCATTTAATTCTAGCCTAATTTTAAAATACAATGTCTCTCAATCCAATTAATTATTTTCGTAAATTGAGACTCCGGACAAAATAAGGTGTCTACAATATGTGTATGATACAAATTGTACTTAAAATTGTAATTATTAATTTATGATCTGTGACTACATCCATTCATTCTTTTAATATTATGATAATTGATCAAATTAATCTAGATGACATGAATATATCCTAAGAAATCAAATGCTTCAAATTAGATATATAATATTATATTCTAATCTATGATAATAGATTAAAATTGAAAACATTTTACGTTAAGCTAAAAGTTGAATAGCCCTCAACTTTAAATCAAATGATCCATGTAAAATATCAAATGGACCATATTGATGGATATAGCATTTTGTTATTATAAATTTATCAATTATCCTTAAGAGTTAAGATTATTGTGGAAAAAAATTAGTGCAACAAGTGAAGTTAAATTAGTTAATTATTTTTATAAATATAAGGTATTGATATTAAATTTATAAAAATTTTATGATAAGTTAATCTGTTATTGTTGCACATTCATAATAAGTTAGCTAAACTCTAATTAAAAAAAGATATGGAAATAATTTATTAAAAAAACTCATAATATAAAAAAATATTTATGTGTATACTATAAACTAATACTATTACTATAGACTATAGACTGTAATAATTTATTTTTCATAAAATAATTAAAAGTTTAAAAAATATAAAAAAAGAAAAAAAACAAAGAACATGTAGATCAGTCAGCCTTTTTTTTTAGTTTTTACTCTGTTAGTGCTTTAGTTCATTCTCCAAGCTCTCACACCACTCACTGCTAGCTAGTGCTTCCAGACTCCATTCAGACCCGGCAGTGGTGAGCTCAAATCTAGCACCGGCAAGCACAGATCTGGCAGCGATGAGCTTAGATCCATCGGCGGTGAGCTCAGACCCAGGTGTGGTAGCTGTCTTCCTCTCTCTAGTGGCGCGACAGTAAGCCTCCCTCTCTCTAGCAGCGGCAGCGGCAGCGGCAGCAAGCCTCCCTCTCTCCAGCGACGGCGTCGATGGTTGTAGCCCTTCCTCTCTCTAGCAGTGGTAAAAACACTACACTAAAGCACTAACATAGTTGTTTTTACTAAAGCACTAACAGTGTTCTGCACGTTTTTGTTTTTGTTTTTACTTTTTTTTATATTTTTTTAACTTTTAATTATTTTATGAAAAATAAATTATTATAGTCTATAGTATATAGTAATAGTATTTGTTTATAGTATACACATAAATAAGTAAATATGCCAAATCTGAAATTTTTAGTTAATGTGTTAAAAATACTTCTAATAATGAACTGTGTTTGTCTTGGAATTTATAGATACTTAGTTGAGAAATGAAATAATTGTATTGAAGATATTTACTGCTAAATGGATTGTCAATGTGTTGAATATATTTATTACTAAATGAGTTGTGAATGTGTTGAAGATATTTGTTAAGTAAACTATCGTTGTGTTGAAGATATTTGTTGTTAAATGAATTGTTATTATATTGAGCATACTTGAATATATTTGCTGTTAAATTAATTGTCAGTGTGTTGAACTTTTAAATGGAATAAGCAAGTGAATATAATGGATAATGTGGATTTTTTTAATGAGTTTACTTTTTTTTAAATTGTTTACAGGTCTTTAAAAAAAAGGTGACAAGTGGAAATATTGAGATTGTTGATTAGAATGATAAGGCTGCAACTGGTCCTTCAATTATGGGTTCAAGCTCAGAAAACAATGATAATAATGCTCCTAGTATGCCTTCTAATAGCCCTCCTAGTTTAACTCTAACAACATCTACTTCAACTAAACCTCCATTAGCCAAACAGCCTCGTAAATTAACTTCAGAGGTTTGGGAGCACTTCGAAAAGAAAAATATAAGTGGAGAAGATAAGGCAATATGCAATTATTGCAAAACTAGTCTTAAGGTTAGTAGCAAGAATGGAACAAAAGCTTTGTTAAACCACATGATTACTTGTTCAAGTAAAAGAAATTCAACCATCGAATCATGCTTTGAAAAGCAAAAGTTGATTAGTGTGGAGCAGAAAAATGATGGGAAAGTTCGGTTTGGGAACTCTACATTTGATCAAGAAGTTTCAAGAAATGAGTTGGCTCGAGCTATAATCTTGCATTAGTATCCTATTTTTGTTGTGAATCATGTTGGATTTAGAAGATTTATTGCTAGCCTCCAACCTCTTTTTAAGATGGTTTCTCGCAATACGATTAAAAAAGACATTCTCAAAATTCATCAATCAGAGAAGGCAAAGCTAATGGGTGTGTTTGAGAAGCTGAAAAGTCAAATAGCAATTACAACAGATATGTAGACTTCAAATCAAAAGAAATGTTACCTGTCCGTGACTGTTCATTTTATTAATGATGCTTGGGTGTTGCAAAGTCGTATTTTGAGGTAAATAACTCTTTTGAACCTTTAACATGTGGTACGTAATTCATTAATGTTTATGAATAAATTATTAGTAAATTAACTAATGTTATTTTTAAACATATAGGTTCATTTATGTACCAGCACCTCACACTAAGGAAGTTCTTGCTAAAGAATTGATGACTACTTTGACTCAATGGAATATAGAGACCAAACTTTCTACTATCACCGTGGATAATTGCAGTTCTAATGATGGTATGGTTTCTATCATAACAGATAAGTTATATTCTGAACTTTTACTTGATGGGAAAATCCTACATATGAGATGCTGTGCACATATTCTGAATCTTGTTGTGAAAGATGGGTTATCCATGATAGAAGATGTAATTGACAATATTCGTGATAGTGTGGCATTTTGGTCTGCTAGTCCTTCTAGAGTGAAAAATTTTGAAGATGTGGCACGTCAAGCAAAAGTTTTATGTACTAAAAAGTTAAGCCTTAATTGTAGAACTAGATAGAAGTCAACTTACTTGATGCTTCGAACTACCATAGCATACAAAGATATTTTTCCTAGGTTGACTCTTTGGGATAAACTTTACACTAAAGTGCCTAGTGAGAAAGATTGGGAGATGGCAGAAATTATTGCTAAAAAGTTGGAAATATTTTATAATGTCACTGAATTGTTTTAGGAGACAAAGTATCCTACTGCAAATAGTTATTTTGTTCAAATTTGTCAATTTTGAAATGCACTAATGAAGTGGATGTGTACTGATGATGATGTTGTTAGTGCAATGGCTAAGAAAATGTTTGGCAAGTTTGAAAAATATTGGAGTGTTATTCATGTTGTGTTAGCTGTGGCAGTTGTATTGGATCCTAGGTATAAGATGAAGGTGATTGAGTTTTATTTTCTTGACATTTTTGGTGATGATGCACTCTTTGAGATCGAAAATGTTAAAAGAACTTGTTATGATTTACTTCATGAATACCAAAATAGATCCTTCAAACCAAAGTCACATGCTTCTTGCACTTCAACATTAACACCATCTATTCAAGCATCAAGTGTCCCTACTTCTCAACAAGAGGATTTCAGATGGTTTGTTGCATTTCTTACTTCATCTTCTACTAGTGTGAATGTAAAGTCAAAATTGGATCACTATCTAGATGAGCTAGTTTTTCCATGGACCCAATTCTTTGATATTCTTAATTGGTGGAAGACAAATGGGATAAAGTATCCCACTTTGCAAAAGATTGCTAGAGACTTTCTTGCTATTCTTGTTTCTACAGTTGCATCCGAGTATGCTTTTAGCACTAGTGGGAGAGTAGTGAGTAGTCATCGAAGTAAGCTTAATCCAGACACTCCGGAGGCATTGATGTGCTCTCAAAATTGGTTAAGGAGTGACATAGGAAGTAAACAATTCACTTATTATAATTCTTTTTATTCATTTGTTTTTTTTTCAATAGGAATTTATTATTACATTTTACCTCAAGATTAATAATAGTTATTTATTTATTTTATGTGTAGGACCATCTACAACTATGGATTCAAGTTGAATGTTTAATGATGATGAAGAATGAAGATGTCATGATTTGAATGATTTCAAATTTGTTTGTGTTTTTTAAATTATGTTTGTTTGTAGTTGCATAAACATATTTCAATGTGTTTAAATTGTTTGTTGAACTATTATGGTTTGTTGAATTGTTGTAATGGTACTTGTATGTTTTTTTAATTTTATGCTTTTAATTAACAAAAAAATGAATTAATTTAGAAATGTTTTGGGTTCAGGTTCGGGTTCGGGTTAATAATCGGGTTGTCAAAAAGTTTGGAAGTATAAACGAGTATTTAAACGGGTTCGGGTATTAAACGGGTAATACGAAAATTAATAGGGTAGGATTCGGGTAGTACATTTTAAAATTAATCGGGTTTTTATAGGGTTCGGGTTTTATCAATCTTAAACGGGGTCGGGTACCTCGAAATTGGTGGGTACTCGCCCTGTTTACATTCCTACTTTAGGTGGATTTTCAAAAGGGAATTTGAGTATCTTAAATTCCCTTTGGAAATCTCTCCTAAATTTTAAAATTCTTAAAAATTTGTTGCCAAACAGAGATTTTGAATTTTGAATTTTTAAATATCCTGATCGAAATGAATACCTTCCTTAAAATCCATCATCCAAACACATTTTAAAACACTCAGATTTTTCTTAAATTTATATAGAAAATAAACTTCCACCGTCTCTAGACACCCATTTCTCCTCCACCTTAAATTGACACTAAGGAGCCTTAAAACCACCTTGAGGAACCTATCCAAGAATTAGGGTTGAGAAAAAAACTGATAAAATTGAAAAATGGACTCGAACCAAGGATTTCAGATCTGTTAGGTTTGGGTAATAAACGAATTCGGTTCGGATAATAAATGAATTTGGTTGGAATTCGAATCGTGATATCATTGAATTGAATAAATTCGGTTTTGATCGGTTCAAATTGTGTTTGGATACAGATAATATCCAAATACTTTGTTATTTAATATTTTGTAATTTTTACTATTTAAATTAAAAGCTCAAGTTTTATATTTAATTAAAAATCCTAAGGAAAAATTGAAATAAAGTCCAAAAGTGCTTAAATGCCCCAAAAAATTGCAATAAAATTTAAAATTACATAAACAAAAAAAACCGAATGACTAATGCGATTTGTATAAATTCGGATTGGATATGGATCACAAAATAAAAAAACTGCTTAGTTCGAATCGGATCGGATAAGATTTTTGCAAAAACCTTATCCGATTCGACCCGGTATTAGCTTTACCAAGAATCTCAAAATCCTAGATTGTGTTTAACTTGATTTTACTCTATATTTTTTTAATTTACCTTGTGTATTTTGCTATGTGTGAAGATTAGGTGTTTCTGCTGCTGCCGCTGCTATTGTTGGGTTTAGATACTCATTCTAGGTTGCTTGCGCTTGACTAAATGTGCTAGGATTGAAGTTTGGATTTCTCTGGTCTATGATTATGAGATTGGGCTTATGATTATTTAGGAGTCGTTTGGGATTGTTGTGTGTTTTGTGTTTTATGTTTTTAAAAATTTTGTTTTGTTTTATTTTCATTTTATTTTCAATTTATTAAACTTAAAAACATGTTTGGATAGAATGTTTTTGTTGTCAAAATTTACATACTGTACTTTGGTTGAAGATGGTAAGTGTTTTATAAAGTAAAATGAAAGGGGTTCTATTCTTACTATGAGCAATATTGAGTGAATCTATTGATTTTTTCTACTTAAAAATTGGCGCTATAGTCGCACGGATGAACAGTATTCGTGCAGTAACAGTAAAAAAACACTGCCAAAATTTAGGAAACATGGATTTTGTGTTTTCAATGTTTTTCAAAATCTTGTGTTACTTTTTCAATTTTTGGAAATAAAAACATTCTCAACAAACAAACTTTTACTTCAGTTTTCCAAAATATTGGAAACAAAAGCATAAAACACAAAACAAAAGTAATACCAAACAAGACATTAGGTTGCTAGTATTTTGTTGAAATGGTCTTAAATTTTTTGGCCATATGTAGAGTTTGAATGTTGGCTTGGAGTTGAGTTAGAGTCTAGATTGTTATATAAACTAGCTTTTAGGTTTATGGGATGAATATGTTGATAGGTTGGTTTATGGGTTTATGGGGTGAACATGCTGATAGGTTGGATTACGGGTGAATTTGGATGTTGGATGAAGTGATTTTGGGTTCAATTGTGTTCTTGGTCCAAATTTTAATTTTTTCAACCCAATAAAACAAATTACATGTCAGCATTTTGATAGGGCCTGTTAGGCACACGTATGGTTCACGTGTAGCCCATATGACATTTATTCATTTAACAACAATATTGACGATTTAAGTGACGAAAGAATTTGTTTGTTATAACAATGTAATATTAACTATCAATTTGTTATGTTTTAAAGTTTTGAAATCAATTTGATATAAGGTCCAAACTATAAGGACCACAAGTGTAATTTACCTCTTGCAGAGGTGAATTTTCGCAATGCTCACTTGAAGCCTTGCGAATTTTGGGTTTTAAGAACCTCATATTTGTTATTTTTTCAAATAATTTCAAAAAAATAAATGTGTGAAAGAATAAGTGAAGTTGTATGTAAGTGGAACCAGGATGGCGGACAAGTAGATGAGGAGAAAGTGGACGAATAAGCAATGAGAATGGACAAAACAAGAAGTAAGGAGAATAAGCCAGACAAATTTTAAACTTTTGTTCTTAACAATTTGCATCATTTCTTATATGGTGATGAATAAGTGAAGTAAGATTAAATGAAAGGATAATTATTACATACACTGACAGTGAAGTTTTTTTATTCCACAAGCAGCGTTAAGATCATGACATGTGTCTTATAAAAATATTAAAATAAATAAAACAGGACATGTGTAACGATCTTAACGCTGCTTGTGGAGTAAAAAAACTCTACTGTCAGTGTATGTAATAATTATCCTAAATGAAATTAGATATGTATGCGAGTAAGCGAAGAGAAAGTGGATGAATGAGTAAGAAGAATGAAAGAAACAAGAAGTAGCGAGGAAAAAAATAGCGAGTGAGCAATGAGAGTGTACCTCGCAAAGCAAACTCTTGCAAGATAGCATGCATCACGAAAATTTACTTCCGCGAGGCTTGGTGTCTGCTACTTTTTTTCAAGAATTTCTTAAAAAAAAATTTCACACCAATCTTCACAAAATTTTAAAACAAAACCAAGAAAAAAATATCTTAGAAACATATCTTGAGAAAATTGTGATGTAGTACCCAATGATTTTATAAATTTTTAGTGAATTCAGAAGAAAATTTGGAAAATTTTGAAGTTAGGGTTTTAGGGCTTTAATAAATTTGGGAATAAAGAAATAAAATGAAAAAAAATGTAAAGAACACTAAATTAAGTATTTCGCCATAATTTCGTTGTAAAATGGAATTTCTTGAAATGTGGGGCGTATAAATTATAATAATTGGGTGTATAAAAAATTTTGTTAGATGTATTTAAAACCTTTTTTTTTTAAAGAGTACATTTCATTCAAAGTTACAATCATAATCAGATATTACATTCGATGAACAGGTAACTTGCTGAACTGGTAAATAACAATATTTAACAAACTAACTAAACAATATCAAACTAAACAATATCTCACATTTAGTGAGACTCGAACTTGAGACCTCAAAATCTCAAGACCTCTTCCTTGCCATCAAACCAAAGCCTCATTGGCTATTTAAAACCTTTTTAATAACTGCTATTGTATAATACTGGAACATATATTTCAAAATATATAACTTTTATTAACTAAAGACATAAAAAAAATTACCACAATATTTCTTCACCCTTTTATTACCCCTTGCTTAAGCACATTGGCCAAAGGAATATTTGTGCTTCCCGGCAGCAGGTTCATGAGACTGAGGACTTAAATAATAAATAAAAAAAGCTGACAAGCTCAGCCAACGAAGGATGATTTGAGAACGTGTCTCTGCGGAGAGAAAATGCAGGTTCTGTAAAGCCGGTGGCAGTTTAAGTTAAATAAAGATATCAGTTTAGATATTTGATTCAAAGCATTAGGTTTTTACCTTTAATCTTGAAAATTTTACAAAGTCTGAAATATAAAGCTCAACAATGCATCATCCTTCTCTAAAGAAAGAACTTCCACTGTAAAAAAAAAAATAAATAAATAAAGAAGCTATCTCTCATCCCGTGGACCAACAGAAGATTAAAAGCAGTTCTTGTTTATAACACCCCTAACAGTTCACATCATTCCCAATAATGTTTAGAACGAAAATTTTAGCAGTGCTTGAATCAGTTTTCTTTCAAGGGCCATCAGCTTATTTCAGTTCTAGTGACCTGTGTGGCCACAAGAGCATAAAATAGCATAAGTTATTTCTCTAAATGTCTGTAATATTCGCGTCAAATGATTGAAACTAGATTCTTTGTTTTTGTTATGCAAATAATCAAAATTTAATTCACTGATTTAAGGACAGTATGATAGCCAAATTGTAATTTTTTGACAATGCACATCTGCATTATCTTGCAAGTTCTATAACATGTGTCTCTATGCCTCCTTTTTCTGTTTCATCTATCATAGGTCGTTTACAAACAGATATAATACTCTACATTGCCATCAAATTTCTGTAATCTTCCATAAAGTTATCTCTCGCTAGAAAGAATACCTGGTTATATTTTCAGTGATCATTATACCCACAACCCACAGTAACCAGCCATGCTGCAGGATCTTCTTCTGCACGTAGTTGAGTCAACTCCACATTCCTCATCACTGAAACACCTATGGTCACCATGAGAATCAGGGATGTGGCATGCACTCTCAATCTTTTGGACACCATATCCTGATCTCAATGAAATTGCAGGACAGACTTGCAGAGACATTGCACTTGCACGACTTGTTTGCCGTCCACTCTGCACCATAAACACTTGCACACATTTACTGCTGTGTTTTTACTTGTTTTGTCACTAATTAGGATGGTAAAATTATGGTGCTTTTATAAATGAATGATTAAGAGAAAAGAAGGAAGACCTTTGCATAAGTCCAATTAGTAGGAATGTATGTCTCCGGAAGCCTCTCGTGCCAAGAACTTAATATTGGAAGTGGATGACCCTCCGTGGTGAAAATATAATTCCGATCAATCAAAAAAGAATCATCAAAGAGAAGATACAAATACTTGCACCTAAAGAAAGCGGAAGACAATTCAGGAAAGACTTCAGCTTTTGGAGATGCATTTTTATATCCTAATGGTAGAAGGCCAAAGAAGGAAAGAAATAGAAACAAAAATGTTATCTCACGTTTCGGCAAGAAAGAAGCTATGTTGATGATCTTCCAATTGCATAGTCGTCACATCTCTAACACTTGCAAATCCTCCTTTCACTTTGGTGTACAAATTAAGAGAATTGACTATTGATTCACCAACTTGTATATACCATGGGTCTGTATTAAAAAAATAATAATAATAATTTTAAATTAGAGCAAATTCATTACTATGGCAAGCTATCAAAAGTACCTATTAAATAATGAATACAAAAGCAAAGAAAATAAAATCTTAGAAGATACAATTGATAAGAAAATTAGCAGACCTTTGGTTGCTTGATATAGGTAGAATGTGGACTCTGCCAACTCTGGCCGAAGAGGATAATACTTTTCAGTAGGATGTAACATCTGGTGGTCCAGCAAATACCTAGACCAATTCTATACTTCAGGTTACAATTATTCAGATGAAAAAAGAAAATGATGAAACTAACCGCGTCTATAGCCATGATCCAAAAACCATAAGTTAATAAACTTCAAATGTCAAATACCTCTCTGGTAGAACTCCAAATTTCTCCCAAACATAAACAAACTCACGATGAGATAAATTAGCAGCTCCAATGTCCCCAACAAGCACCTAATACAAGAATTAAAACATCAAATTAGAAGACCCTTTCCAATAAAAAAAACTAAGAACCTGATGTTTGGGGCTTTAGTTACTTGCCTGTAAGCCAGGCCAAAAGGCTTGAAGACTTGTAAGCTGCCAATGTGTCGCTTTTCCTGTCCTCATATCAGCTTCATGGTACCTTTATTATGCTTATAAGCAGTTAGTGCTAATTTGTAAAGCTCTCAAGTAGAGTTATTGCAATAGCCAGCTATCAAAATTTGCCTTCTTTACAATACTGATTCAAAAGCTTCACAGGTGTCTTTTACATTAAATAATACATAAATTAGAAACTTTTCAAAATTCGAATTGTCAAGAGTAATAAGAAAGATGTGATAGAACAAGTCAATAAAATCTAGAGAAAAGAGAAATTTGAAGAGAAAATAATGTACCACAGCAAAATTACCAAGTAAAGCCTAGATGCCTTGGTCTCCAAGTCAGGAAAAATCCTAAAACCTTTGCTCTAAAGGATTTCAACCAACTCTCCTATTATTGCATGCCACTACTAACCCAAATAATGAGTATACAATATGATTTTATGAGATCAAAGTGGCTTTCCACTTTAACCTTGTGGCCAAGACCCACGGTTTGGGCAAGTTTATGAAGTTAAGCTTGAGAAATGTTTTATTAACAAAAGTCTGGATATTATTTATTTGGATGAATATTAGCACGAACAATGCACATTTTCTCAAACAAAATGAAATTGATATAAATATTTACGAATATTTTGTGCATATAGATTGTGAAAAGTGACACTGTAAAAGAACAAAACAGAACAATTAGGGGAGTATGTTACTAGAACTCAATACTGAGTGCCAGACAGCGTTTTGAAGTTTCTCCTTATATGGAGGATCAGAAAGTCATACCCACATCTGTCAAATATGCTATGGACATGGGTGCTTCAAGAAAATGAAGTGTCAAAGCAACATAGGTTAGGATTCTTTTGCATCAACAAATGGCCTATTTAATTGGGGGAGTAGGGAGATCAGCCTCCATGAATTTAGTTCAAATTCAACATGAGACAACATAATAAAACATTCAATTAAAATTGATGACGTGTCATCAATGCAGTACCATGGACCGTATCTGAAATACTTCTGTACTGCAAGATAAGCAGAATGAAACATTTTCCAATAGTCCTCCTTTCCGAAAAGAATATAAGCCTTGAATAAGTACTCATAGAATGAATCAACACCTTAGAAAAGCCAAAAAATTTAAAATCAGTAATGATAATAGCATAAAAGGGTTGACGGACCCAATCATGCAATTAAATTGGGAAGTGTTTCAAATCTAAAATAGGAAAAAAAAGGGCCGCCCATATGACCAAACAATGCAATATATTTTAGCAACTCTCTCTTCTAATGATAGAAGATGTTGCATGACATCAAAGCCCAGATAACACATACCAGCACCAATGCCAGATGAATATTCAATCCATTTCCCAGTGGTTACATCCATTGTTGTTCCCAGTAGATTTAAGGAACTTCGCATGCTCCATAATTTACGTAGAGCACGCAAAGCTGCAGATTCGAATCTGGGGTCACCGGTTAATCGTGACAATGCTCCCATTTCAAGAATCAAAGAACCTGAATAGAGATGGAAAATCAACTATTTCAGGATGGAATATTTTATGATGGACTCTTCTTACATTGTTCTAATAAGAGTCTTACCACACCCTGAAGTGCTCGTTTCAGTAGTCTCGTTCTCCATTACTCCATACTGTCCACAGAATTTTGCATTGATGTGGAGTCATATATCCTCTTAACAAACAAAATCAATAGAGCATATTCATACTTCCAAGAAATTAAAAGGCAAACTTGTGATTAAAAAGATCATGTGAGTTCAGGGAAGTCTCAAACATGTCAATAAGAGATGAAATCAGCCAAGCATCAAAGCTTATAGCTTTTCTAAGGTTGTTTGCCCGTGGTTTTGCTGGAGAGTTTTTTAAGCACATTTGCATTTTTAACAACATCATGTAATTTATTACCAGCACAAAATGTCTGCATGCAACACTAGCCATCACAAAGTACATTATATTTTGAAATTAAATATGTGATACAGCTATCACTAGTATGTTTTAGGCAATACCTTTAAGTTAATCCAGGCATATGGTAGCCCAGTTGGTGTATCAAAAGCAGGTAAAAAGCGCCACCCCAAATCTTCAGCAAGATTAAGAAGCTGATTCTTGTAAGATCCTTGAACCAACCTGTTTGTGGAATCAGTTGCAAGAATATGAGCAGAAATAAGTCCTCCAAGAACTCTTATGTTGCACTACACAACAGAAATCAAGTGAAAAGGGATGTAATTAGAAAGACCCCATGTAAGTTGATCTCACTGAGAATGAGACCTACAACTCCAAAAGATAGAACTACAGACTCCAGTATGAATAAGCTTCAAATATAATCAATTACATTATGAAAAACCAAGACAAATGCAATCCAACTTAATCCTATCTCTGCATAAGAAGATATCATGTTAGATACCTCAAAAAGATTTATCCTCGCATCGATGTTGAAAGTCAGGTTCTCAGACAGCCATATAACTGCCCGTTCAAATTCTGTGTTATTACCCATGATAACCAGGCTGGGAAGAGCAGAAAACTTGCATCAGAACAGTAACTCGGCATAAGACTTGGCAGAATTCACACATGCAGGTGCTGTAAAATGCAGCATTAATTTATTGCTTGCAAATTGTTTTAGGTAATATACCTGGACAATGATTCAATAAGTGTAAGGGCCGATCCATTATAGTCTTGCGGTAAGTGTTCAAGCTGCAAGTTAAATAATAGATTGTTATTATTCCATTCAGTTTAAATACTGTTATTTTCAACTAATCATATATTACCTTCAAATTTCCAAGCTCACTTAGAGAGTCGGTGAAGCTTTCGGTAAGAGGCTTCAGCTCATCATGCTGTGAAGAATTGAATATAATTCAATAAGTACAAGTAAAGATGTAAACTGGCTTATCAAAATGAAAAAATGAACTGACCGGGAACGCATGTTTCATGTAGTTTTCATATGCATGATAGAACCTGCAAAGAGGAGAAAATAAATCAATTGGCCTAAAAATGATTTTAAAAATATATATGTCAAATCCAGAAGCACAAATTCAGATAATTGAACAAAATTCATCAAGAGTTAGTTGCAGTTCAGATCATGGTATAGCCTCCAGCAATTCAATCAAAACTTCATCTTCCTTTGGTTACTAGAAAAATTATTTCTCAGGATGCAAAATTCTCATTCATTGCATTTTTTTTACTTCTCTTACATCTCCTCAACAGCCAAACAGAAAACCTCCCAAAAAACTCCAAATTGACCAATACCCATTACTCCAAACGCATCAACATCAAATACCCATTAATCGAAATTGGATTCTAAAAGCAAAATATAAAGTGATTAAAGCTTTGGGCTTACATCTCTCTAACTTTCTCTCTCATGAGTCTCTTCTTAGTTGCCCAAGGGGAATCAAGCTGAGACATGGAAGGCGCAAACAAGATGGGAGAAACGAGAAGGAACAAGAGAAGCCAAGTCCCATGATTGCAAGATAATAGCATGATCTGGTCTCGTCTTGAATTTAGCTTAACCGAATTTCTTTCTATGTTTTAAGAGACGCACAAAGTGAAAGAGAAGGAAGTGATGTTGCTGTAGATCCAGGAAGGTTTTGAAGCTGATATTGCTTCATAGTTCAAACAAATGTGTGTTTTTAAAAGATTGAGGTAAACCAAAAGTGTTAAATTAATTGAACAAGGAAATGAGAATCGACATGGCATGCAAATAATTGACCAATCGCAAGTTATACAAGAAACTCATCAGCCAATCACATGTTTTTCTTTTTTTTTTGGTCAATTACGAAGTGTCATGTGCCTTTTAATATTTTTAATTTATTTAATAATCAATTATATTTTTAAACTTTTGCTAAATAAATTAATTAAAAATTTGTCAATTACTTAACGAATTAAGATAAAATATGTCTACAATAAGAAGATTTTGTAGCCAATTACGAAGTACCGCATGTTTTTTAAAAATTAGAAAAATATTTAGTGATCAATTAAATATTATAATATTGCTATTTAAATTAATTAAAAAATTATAATAACATGACAAATTAAAATAAAATATGCCATTTGTCCAATCAAATTTCAAAACTCATAGTCCAACCAATCAAAATTCACATGTGAATTATCAATTTATCTTTAACTAAATAAACAACAAATTAGAGATAAAATGAAATTCAAACCAATTAAGTTTCAAAGATTTATAGGTTATCCAATTAAATTTCAATTATGAATTATCATTTTTATTGTATCTAATTAAATTAAGGGTAAATTACATAAAAATATTATGAGTAGGGTTGGATTAAATGTGGCCCATAATATTTAAAAATTGACAATTAACTATCCTGAGATTTATTTCTATTTCACTTTGCCCAAAACCGTTACATTTTTCCGTTATCTTTAATTTTTTATTTATTTTTTTGTCTTTTTCAACAGTTTCTTCATTTTTTTTTCACTCTCTAAGATCATAAAATTTCTTTTTCTTTAAACTCAGAAAATGCTGTTCACCTAAAAATCCAAAATTCTTTAGAAAACAAGCACTATAAAGCATTAAAACATCCAAAAAACTAAAAAAATCCAAAAAATTGATAAAAATGGCAAAGAATTTTTTTTTTTCATTTTGGAGCTCTTCATAAGATTTTTGGGCTGAAAACTTAGAAGAAATATAGGCTATAAAGAATAAAACAAAGGCCCAATTTTTAAGCGGCAAAACTATCATTTTTGGAAGTTGAAAGTTGCGATGTTGAGTGTAGATCTAAGAAATTTTGGAGATTTTTTTTAAAGTAAAACTAACGTAAGAAGTACAAAGAAGGGAAAATGATGAAAATTTTGACATAATTTGAAAGTCAAATGCCACTTGTGAATGGCGGCTGATGGCAATCATTGGTGGCCGGAGTAGTCACTAGTAGTCGGATTTTGGGTTTTAAAGAGAAAATTTTTTTTAAATATTGAAGATGAAATAAAATAAAAAATAAAAATAACAGAAAAAATAATGGTTTGGAGTAAAGTGATAAGGAAATAAATTTCGGAGTGGTTAAGTGTCATATTTTAAACATGAAAGGTCATATTTAGTTTGTCCCTAATCACAATGTATATTTATGTAATTTACCCTTAAATAAAAATAATATTGAAGAGATTAAGGCCTTATTTGATAATACATTGGAAATTTAAATTCATTGAAAATTTCTAACACTATTTTTTCTCTGTGATTGATAAAATATTTTAAAATCTAGTTAAAAAATTTTTTTTAATAAAAAAGAGTTGAATAAGATAAGTGGCTAAGGACCTACTTAGCACTTGATGTAAAAAAATTTAATTTCTAGTAATCCAAAAACTAATCTTAATAAAAAAAATATGATTTTACTGTAAACTTTAATATTTAATTTGATTATTGTAATCCCCAAATTAAGACCCTTATACAAAAAAATCCCACTCTATAAATCAAATTTAAATTGAATTTGTTTTATGCAAACCCAATTTCAAAATTAGATTTGTCTCTCTTGAATTCAATCTTCAAATTGTTCAACTCAAGTTAACTATCAAAGTGAAATTTGAATAAAAGAAACAACATGGGGGATAAGATTTACATTTTTTTTTGTTTATATTTTTGAGAACAATGTTCTAAAATGGTGATTTTTTTTAGAACAAGTTGATAACAAAAGGGGAAATTTTCATCTAAATCCTTAAGGTTTAAACCTAATTCAACTTTAGTTCATTAATATTAAAAATAAAACTTCATCCCGAATAACTTAATACCATTAACAAAAGTTAATGAAATGTGAGTAATTACAAAACTACTCAACCTTAAATTTTTTTATATAAATAATTATTCATTCTTCTATTTTTTCTCTATCTTTTACAATTCTTTGTTTTTTTCCACAATTTTTTTCACTATATTTCATGAACACTGTTCAATCCATGATTTTCTTTTTAAATATATTAGATTTAATTTTATTAATTATTAAAAATGAAATTATACTGAATTTAGGTTTTAATAATTTCAATCAATGTTCCAAATTTTAAATTGTTTTTGTTTTGAATAATTTTAAATATAAATCATTTTATGTTATGCTATTTTAGATTAAGTTAATTATATTTTTATTAGAAGTAAATAAATTGTAACATCCCAAATCCACTGTATAACATAACATTTACTTATAATTTACACTTATTTATCAATTGGGCTGTTTGTGATGCTTAATAGTTCTCAACACTTAAATAAAAGTTAGTACTCTTATTCCTCTCACATATAGAAATATGAATTACTAAAATTGTTCCCTTAAACATGGTTATACATTCTCTTTTATTTAAAGTAGTACTGTACCATTTTACTGAATATATAAAAGAATATAACATACCTTCGATGTCAAATATCTGGAAGGTAATTCTCTTAGTCCAAAATCAATAATCTGTGGAGTGGAAAATAAGGAGTGAGTGACAACGTGCTCAGTAAGGAAGGTGTATGCTGCTTTATAAACATAAAGAATATATCCCCAAAACATTTATTTGTCATAACGATCAAACTCATTAGGAAAACAATGGATATAGTAATCATTAAACAGTATTCAATAGATCTTTTCAGTAAACAGAAATCAATAAGTTGAGACTAGGCATCAAACAAATCATGCTCTCACAAGTCATCCGCTTTTGGGGTGCACCTGTAGGCCATCACCCCTCACGGCTATCTTAGCTAGATCTATGGCCATAATCTATAGATGGTCCTCGGGTCCACTTGCCAAGTGACCTCGAGACCGTGACCTCGAGACCGTTGATGACTTGGCGGGTCCATCAGCCTTGTGACGCCCTGAGGTGCACCCATTGGTCCCTTAACTGAGCCACCGCCCCAGGAGGGTCACACAATTATATGAGTAATACTGCATGAACTTAGGGCCTAAAGTCTCAAAAAGCTCTTTTTATATCTCATGAAACCCTTATGGAATTATCTCAATCCATATTATCATTTTCTCAACATGATTTGATTTCCAAAAAGGTTTAGGCTTTCTGTTTACAAAACACCTTGAAAACAGCCGAAATCTCAACATTTAAAACCTGATCGCCCATGGTCAGCTCTCCCATGGTCAGCTCGCCCATGGGAACTCGACCATAGCGGTGAACTAGTGTTCGCCCGCCCACTTTTGCTTTTAAAAACAAGTAAAATTGGCTCGCCCACAGTGACTCTCCCATAACCAATTCGCCCTTTCTGGCATTGCCATGGTTAGTTCGCCCAAATGCGACACTTCCCTGGTCACACGCCCATTGAGGTCAACTTGCCCATTACATTAAAAACATATTTTATATTTTCAAAGATATAAAAATTAGTTCATTTTTCGATGAGAAAATTTGGAAAAGTGAACCTGTTCGCCATGGTCAGCTCGCCAGTCCGGCTCACCCATGACACTCTTAACAAAGGGGTCGCCCGCCCCAATACATTAACAAAGAGTCACTCGCCCAAGATATTATAAAAGGATTCGCCCTCCATTGGCTCGCCCGGGTTTTGATAAATCAGGGGTCACTTGCCCCAATCACAACATAAAAGGGTTCGTTTGGCCGCCCTTTACCAATTCGCCCAATAAATAACATAGGGGCCGGTTTTGTAGCTCGCCTGAGATCAAAACACTTTATCAAATAATGTATGTCATAAAACAAAACATTTATCAATATTTTCATAATATTTACTCCACATGACATGCATTTTACTTCACACACATCTCCTTACCTCGTCTGATGAAGCCTTGCTTCCCGCTGGCCTTATCAATTCTCACTTCCCGATTGCAAAGTAAAATATTAATTCCATTAATATTTTCTTTTCGAATATTTTCTAAAACAATTAATATTTCTAACACTTTGATGAGATTCTTGTGACTATTCTACAGCTCGCCATTCGCCCAACTGAACTCGCCATTCGCTTATAGGCTTACACGTGGGAGCTCGCCCAAAATGCAGCTCGCCCAACCATTCAACTCGCCATTCGTGGCTTTTTATTCAGTGTTGGGCTTGCCCACTAATTGAACTAACACTTGGCGATTTCTTTATTTCCTACTCGCCTCTTTGGTGATCACAAACATTCCTCATGGGCGATCATTGGTCCTTGCCCATCCCAACTATCATTTTGATTATCCAAAGAGTTTGGCGAACACATATGCGCCAACTCATGCAACTCTTGAGCTCGCCTCAACCTTTGGGCGAGTACTCACCTGTTTGGCAAGTAGTTAAGTAAGTCTGTTCTCCGTTCGCCCATCGTATTTCCTTATTCATTCTTGATTATTTTCCATCTAATTTCTTATATATTCGACAATATTTAACTAAAACCAGGCTATATCTATGTTCATTACATTGTGAAACATAGAAATCTAGCATTAAATATCAAGAGAACCATAAAAATATGGAACTCACCATAATTGAGTTGCACTTCCAGAACAAAGTGCTTTTCTGCCTCACTTAGCTTTATTTCTCTTATTCCTTAGCTTTTCAACACTGGAGAAAAGGTTTAGCTAACTAAGAATGAAGTTTCATGGCTCGTGTATAAGAGGAATGGAAGAAACAGATTGAGTTTGCAGTAATCACAGTATTTGCGAGAAGATTTTAGAAGGAGATGAAGTTTGCTTCAGTCGATTTTCTTCATGAAGTCTTCTTATATAATCAATCAAATCTCCTCAAAATCTACCACCTGTTCTCATCCCGATCTCTTTCATCATTACCTTGTCTTATAGCTCATTAAATGGTGAAGAAAATATGGCAATGGTGTGGTGAAGTTTTTCTACTGTCAATAAATGGTGAAGACAATTCTAGCCAAAAAGGGACGGCTAGGAAAATCTCTTGCTGCAGTGTTGAGTAAATTTTCTTTCCTTTTTCTCTTCCTCTCTTTCTTCTCCACGCCACTTCCAACCACTAATATTGACTTTTTATCTCATTTATTCATTTGTTTTCTTCTTTTCTTCAACACTTCATTTAATGCTTTCTATGTATAATTATTCTTTTAACCTTTTTTTTATCAAGATCACCCATCTATTTCTTGTTGCACTATAATATTTGTTTTTCTTTCTTTATACACCATACTATAAATCATCACTTAGAATGAAAAGTGGAAATTCACATACAATGATTCTTTAATTCCACTAAAAGAATTTATTTCCACTATCAATCATATACAAATATGGTATATAGTATAATAAAATTCGGGTCTTACATTTCTCCCCACCTTAAGAAATTTGATCCTCCAAATTTAACTTGGACCTGTCACTAGAAGAGCTCTGGATACCTTTCACGCATAAGGCTCTCTAACTCCCAAGTAGCCTCCTCCTAGTTATGATACTGCCAGAGCACTTTAACCAAAAGAATCGTCTTAGATCGCAATACCTTATCCTTCCTATCTAGGATCCGTACCGGTTTCTCAACGTAACTCATGTCCTCTCTGATCTCCAGTGGCTCATGTCGAATCACGTGAGAAGGATCTGGGTGGTACTTTCTCAACATCAAGACATGGAATACGTTATGCACACCTGACAACTCTGGTGGTAGTGCTAACCGATATGCCACATCTCCTACGCGATCTAAAATCTCATAAGGCCCAATATATCGGGGACTCAACTTTCCTCTCTTCCCGAATCTCATTATACCCTTGGACGGTGAGATCTTTAAAAACACATAATCATTTGCTACAAACTCTAATGGTCGGCATCTAGTATCTACATAACTCTTCTGTCGACTCTGAGCCATTCTGAGTCTCTCACAGATCATCCGTACATCATGAGAAGCCTGCTTGACCAAATCGAGAGCTAACAGTTTACGGTCTCCCACTTCTTCCCATGCTATCGGGGATCTGCATCGTCTGCCATACAAGGCCTCATACGGTGCCATGCCGATACTCGTATGAAAACTATTATTTTAAGCAAACTCTGCCAGGGGTAAGTGATCGTCCCATGAGCCTCTAAAATCCAATGCACACGCTCTCAACATATCCTCGAGCGTTTGTATAGTACGCTCGGACTGTCCATCAGTTTGTGGATGAAAAGCAGTGCTAAAACTCAGTTGGGATCCCATAGCCTCTTGAAATCTCTCCCAAAAATGAGAGGTGAAACGAGAGTCCCTATCAGAGGTGATACTCACTGGAACACCATGTAACCTCACTATCTCCCTGATATACAAATCGGCAAAGGCACTAACTGAATCTGTAGATCTCATGGCTAAGAAATGAGCAGACTTAGTCAATCTGTCGACTATCACCCAAATAGCATCATACCCCTTCCGGGTCTGTGGTAATCCCATAATAAAATCCATAGTCACATGCTTCCTTTTCCACATAGGAATCGATAATGGTCGAAGTATACCCGCCGGCTTCTAATGTTCAATCTTAATTGTCATAACGTCTAGGTCCGTGAACCTAACCGCTAGACTTTAAAATTCAAGGAG
Organism: Heritiera fomes; assembly: GCA_032173925.1. Lineage (NCBI taxonomy): Eukaryota > Viridiplantae > Streptophyta > Magnoliopsida > Malvales > Malvaceae > Heritiera > Heritiera fomes. Next base: position 7,367,646 of record JAPDPM010000022.1, on the reverse strand, counting down.
TCGCCACCAACCATTCAAACCTAAGGTGTGATTGGTCACCTATTCTTGTCTAGAGATAAGGCTTGGTCTACGTTCAAAGAATCTAAGGTTCGGGAGTACGGTTACGTGTGGGGAAGGATTAGCACCCCCACAACGCCCATCCTAAAATGGTACCAACTATTCTAGGTCATTCTAAATTTATCTTAATTTGAGTTAATTTCAATATGCTTAATATATTGAAAATTTACTTAAAATCCTTCCATCAATCTGGTTCAGACAATAAGTAAATCCCCTCACCTCAGGAGTATTCAAGTAGTACCAATTGACTTGCTCGAAGAGGCTCCGTCGTCGGATCATTTAAATACATTATGACAACCCTAATATTGACTCTATACCCAATAAATCCTTCTAAATTTACTTTAATTTAATTTCGATATGCTTAAAATATTGAAAATTTACTTAAAATCCTTCCATCAATCTGGTTCAGACAATAAGTAAATCTCCTCACCTTAGGAGTATTCAAGTAGTACCGATTGACTTGCTTGAAGAGGCTTCGTCGTCGGAATATATTATGAAAATCTTAATTTTGGCTCTATGCCCAATTCTTTACTAATTTTCTATTTTTTATTGTCTTAATCGTATTTACTATTTTATATTTTAATTCAAATTATTTCCATATCCTATTTCTATTTTTATTTTAATTGTCTTTATTATTATATTTTATTTATTTCTATAAACACATATTATTGTATTGAAAATTTACTCTAAACCTTCCATCAATCTGGTTCAGTTTAGAGCAAACTCCTCACCTAGAAATTTCCAAAGAGTACCATTCGACTTTCTTGAAATTTCATCATTGGATAATTTGCATTCATCTTCTTAATATAATTTTATTATTTCCTTATTCAATCTTTATTCTATTTTATTCTTATTTGCATTTTTTCCTTTAATTTATTTGATTTTTATACTATTTTATTTATTTAATATCTATCATACTAAACATACAAAATATAAAATATATCATACGAATTAAACTAAACAAATCATATCAACATACAAATTGTTTATTCAATATGTATTAATCAAATGTTATCAAAGTAATTAAATCATGCAACATTAGTATTTTAATATACAAATTATTAATCTAATATTAATTAACTATCTAACCCTCCTATTAAATTATTGACCAATTAATATAATAAAACAAAAAAACTTACCTGGGGCAATAACCTCACCTCTTGTTGGCTTTTTTTTCTTTTCCTTTATATTCCCCTTTTCCACGTGTTCTCTTGCTATAGCTCTTCTTTAATATTTCCAAAGTGGTGTGCCTCAAGAATTTTCACAAAGCTTTCCTATTTTCTTGCAACAATCATCAAGAGCAACAAAAACGGAGGCATGCAAACATCCACGTGATGGGTCGGCAACCTACAGTAGCTATGCGGTGACTGGGCTCGCAACAGTGGTGCGAAAGGCAAGCAGAAAAATGAGCTGACAGAACAGCAGCGGTGGTGATCGGGTTGAGTGCTTGATTGTGTATTTTTTGTCTGTCCCCTAAACCCTGAGCTTTAATCCTTTTTATAACCACAAATTAGTTAGAGTCCTAATACAACTATACTTATTCTAATAATTATCTCCTATTTTCATATTTTATCTATCTAATTCCTATGTTAATTCTAATCTAACTCTAATTACTCTAATTTTAATCTAATAATAACTCTCTCAATTAATTAATATAGCCTAATTTAAATGATTATCCTAAAAATCTAATAATCTAATTATCCTATCCTAAAATTAATTTTCTTTATTTTTATTTTTATTTCTTATTTCATTTTTTTTGTTTTTTTTCTTATTTTCATTTATTAATTCTTCCTATTTCCTATTTTATTTCTAATTTCCTAATTAATGTTAATTCTACATCTTAAAAAAATCCTAATTTAATTCTAGCCTAATTCTAAGATACTACGTCACTTAAATCAATTAACCCGGACAAAATAGGGTGTCTACAGTTGCCCCTCTTTGTGCGTTTGCTGTGAAACAGTATTTGCACAAAGATATAGACACCTATTTTGTCTGACTTCTTCTCTTTTTTATTTTTTTTAACTTTCTCTTTTTTTATTATTTTTTTTTGAAAAAGCTCTCTCTAACCAGAAAGGCAGTCAAACTTTAAAAATCTTGTCTAAAAGCTCCTCCTAAACAGGCAGGCAGTCAAACTTTAAAATCTTGTCTAAAGGCTCCTCCTAAACAGGCAGGCAGTCAAACTTTAAAAATCTTGTCCAAAAGCTCCTCCTAAACAGGTAGGCAGTCAAACTTTAAAATCTTGTCTAAAGGCTCCTCCTAAACAGGCAGGCAGTCAAACTTTAAAATCTTGTCCAAAAGCTCCTCCTAAACAGGCAGGCAGTCAAACTTTAAAATCTTGTCTAAAGGCTCCTCCTAAACAGGCAGGCAGTCAAACTTTAAAATCTTGTCCAAAAGTTCCTCCTAAACAGGCAGGCAGTCAAACTTTAAAATCTTGTCCAAAGGCTCCTCCTAAACAGGCAGGTAGTCAAACTTTAAAAATTTTGTCTAAAAGCTCCTCCTAAACAGGCAGGCAGTCAAACTTTAAAATCTTGTCCAAAAGCTCCTCCTAAACAGGCAGGCAGTCAAACTTTAAAAATCTTGTCTAAAAGCTCCTCCTAAACAGGCAGGCAGTCAAACTTTAAAATCTTGTCCAAAAGCTCCTCCTAAACAGGCAGGCAGTCAAACTTTAAAAATCTTGTCTAAAAGCTCCTCCTAAACAGGCAGGCAGTCAAACTTTAAAATCTTATCCAAAAGGCTCCTCCTAAACAGGTAGGCAGTCAAACTTTAAAATCTTGTCTAAAAATAAGGAGGAATCATGCCCGAAGGTCTTATAAATTGTACTCAATGAACCTTGTTTGTAATTTTTTCTTTTTTCCTCATGCAATGCATCATGTATGCAACAGTGCATGCATTCTACCCTATCTATGCAGTTCATGCTATCTATGCAATGCCATTCATGCAATATCACTCACACAATCTATTCTATTCATGCAATATTTTCTTTGAAAAGCATTTCAACTTTAACTGTGGCAATAACAGGGTTTTTCTGTATCAGTCCATCTCATGCATTCTTCTATTTGTCATCCTGTCCTTGTATTTTTTATTTCTTTCCTCATTTTCCTTCTTCCGTTTTTCTTGCCCAATGAAACTCTTGTCTTCATGTCCTCTTTATCTTATCTTCTCCCTTGATTCTTCTTTTTACTTCATTCACTCTTTCTGGTAATTCATTTGCTCATTAAAATCTTTACTGAGACCTCATCATTCATTCTTTCTTATTAATTGGTTTTTCTTGATTTCCAATTTCCATTCATTGACAAGTTTCCTTTTCTTTCATTTTCCTAAATAATATATAGGAGTCTTTCACATATTTTGCCAAGCAAACATTCATTACCATTCTAATTTCAAGATCAATGCAACACAATTTCTCAATCCCTCAAGGTAAGGATATAGCAAAGAAATGATAAGTGAAATGAAGAGAGTGGTATTATTCAACATTTGGAAAGATTTAACAAGAAATTGTCAGGCTTAGAAGGAAAGTAGGCTTGAATGAAAGGTGAGAATTTTTATGATTAGGTAATAGTATCCAAATAATAACAATTCAAACAATTCTGATCAATGAATACAAAATTCCCTTCAAAGGTCCACCTTATCTGATCATGTTGAGTTCATTAAAATATCCTCTTGCCCCCGTATCATTGACATTCAGTTCTTTTTGGTATCTAAGCTGCCTTTTCAGGTTTTCAACTTAGACGCACTTCATTGATCCAAACCGCCCTTTTTGGGTTTTCGATCTGAATCCTCTTTTCATTTTTTCTCTTTTTCTTTTTTTTTCTTTTTTTTCTTTTCTTCTCTTTTTTTCTTCTTTTTCATTTTCTTTTCTTTCTTTTTTTTTTAATTTATTTCTCTTCATTTTCAACTTCATTGTCCTTGATGAAACTTCTCTTATTTGTTCTCCATTTTGATTCATGCCCCAACATCAGATATTTCTTCACCTAATTTAATGCTCACATGGATCTATGAGAGTCTTCGAAATCCCACTTCTTCCATCTAGAGAAATCTTTTTCCTTATCTTGATCTGCTTGTCCTACTTCCATCCAAAGGATTATCATTTCATAGTGTAAGTATGCCTTTATTCAACACATGATTCTTCAATAGAAGTACTCATATTTGATCAAAATGGACTTTTAAGGCACGTAATGTAGGCTCAGGTGAGGGTTCAAGAAAGAAAGGATAATATAGGCTCAAAATAAGTGTTTCAGGGTTCATCAAACCAAGAATCATTTTTCATGAATCATTTAGGCATTTTGACTTTTGCCTCATTCTAATTTGCTTTCTCTCTCCTTTTTTATTCAAATGTGACTAGGGTTTTCACTTTCTTGATTCAAACCCTCTTTCCTTCTTCATTCTCTTTTTCTTTTTTTGTTCTTTTTTTTTCACAAAAGGGTTTTTTCTTTGCCCCATCGATCTTTCATCTTCTATTCTCTTTGCCCCCCAGTGTGGAGGGTGATTCTTGGTAGGTTATATCAAAAAGAATATAATAGGCTCAAAAGGGGTAATCAATGGATAATTTTACTCACGCTTGAAAGGTAATGAAAGAAGGCCATTTCTCATCTCAATACAAGTACTCACATTAAAGGTCATCTATTAAACAAAGACAAATTCATTAGAATTTCATGTAAAGATTCACCTTTAATCGTAACATTCTATAGGTGAAGATTTTAGACAAATGTCTTCTATTCTCTTCTTGCTTGAACAATCTTGGCAAACTGGAAATCCATCCAACCAAACAAAGTGGTTCTTTCAGAATTGAATTTTACACTCATTGCCATTATCATTATCATGTTCATTATTTGATACTTTTAAGCTTGATAACAAAGTAGAGAATATGGGTAGTGGTGTTTTACATAAAAGAACAAGATTGGAATGAGGAATTGAGAAAAATGAATTATACTAATCCTTTATGAAAATGAATGAAAGCTGGCCCAATACATAAAAGAATTCTTAATGCCTTTGGGCTTAGGCACTCCTATATTACCTAAGAAATGTTCTAAGATGAATGAAATTAGACACAAAGAAACAACCATTATCTTTAAATTCAGTGAATCAATCAATATCATCCACTTTCTTCCATAGCATCAACTGCTACCCTTTGTGTGATCTGGTAGAGGATTATCATTCACATTTGGATCATTCTTTGTCCCAAAACTCAAAATTCCAGCATTGACAAGTGCTTGAACTTTCCTCTTCAAGCCCATACAATTCTCAATAGAGTGTCCAACATTGTCATTATGATAAGCACACTTTGCATTAGGATTATACCACTTTGGGTAAGGAGGTTTCAAGGGTTCTATATAAATAGGGGCAATAAGATGACCTTCCACCAACTTTGGGAATAGCTCAGCATATGTCATGGGTATAGGGTCTATGGTAACATTTCGGCTAAGTCGGGTGTTCCTTTGGTCATTAGGTGGGAAAGTGGGGTTTGTTGAGGCTGTAGGAGTTTGTTGAGGGAAAACAGGTTGATATGTGTTTTGGGGATGAGTTTGTGGGTAAGATGGGGAATAGGCGTAATTCACTGAAGGTGGGTAAGGGGTATAAAGGTGGCGTGAATTATTTGAGACAGCTTGTGCATCTCCTTCCTTCTTTGAGAATCCACCCTTCCTACTATCATTCACTGGTGCTTCGATCTTACCACTCTTGATGGCATTCTCAATGGCTTCACCGGTTAACACAATGTTTGCAAAGTTCTTAGTTACATTGCTAAGCATACGCTCATAATAAGGAGCCTTGAGAGTATTCAAAAAGAACATGGTGATTTCCTTCTCAGTCAAGGGAGGTTGAATTAGTGATGCCATGTCTCTCCATCGTTGGGCATATTCTTTGAAGCTCTCATCTTTCTTCTTTTCCATACCCTGGAGAGATAAGCGATCAGGAGCTATATCAGACACATGTTTGTATTAAGCTATAAAAGCTCTTGCCAACTCAGACCACGAGGAAACTCTGCTCATTTCCAATTGGTTGTACCACTTAGTAGCAGACTCAGTCAAGCTATCTTGAAAAACATGAATTAATAGCTTGTCATCCCATGCATATGCCGCCATTTTCCTACAGTACATGGTGAGATGATCTTTAGGGCACGATGTTCCGTTGAACTTTTCAAATTCAGGTATCTTGAATTTTGGTGGAAGCACGACACCACGTACCAAACACAACCTTTCGACATCAACGGGTCCAAAATAGTCAAATCCTTCCATGGCACTTAGTCTTTCCTCTATCAAGTTCAGCTGAGCTTTAGTACCACTATATTCTTCTTTATGCTTCAACTTTTCTAACTCTGTGGGATCATTTAAATTTGGCACCTCCACTGGGTTTTGAACTTGTATATGTAGAGACGTTAGAGCTTTGATAGTACTTCCTTCGGGAACAAAAACGGGGTTTCTTGCATGCTTTGTTGAGTCTCTTGGACAGACTCATCTTGATTACCCATCTTCTCCTTTCCTTTAATCATGGCTTTTAGCAACTGAGTAATTTTGCTCAATTGCCCCTTCATATCTACATTATCCCTTTCCAACTTTTCTATCCTGCTATTTTGATCCTCTTCCATTATGCGTGCTTGATATCTTGTATGGTATTTGTGGAGGGTGGACCGTCTAGTGGATGCAATTTTGATACCTTGAGTGCCACAATTAAGTTGAAATTATTTCATGTGGTGATATGTTTATGCACAAAAATGAATGCACATGGAATGCCCTTAGGTCTAGTAATCTTTCCTAACAATTAAAAGTGTGTTCATTCTCATGATAAGACAGGTGCAAACTTACATGAATGATATGTTATGTGATGCAAAATCAAACACAACTATGCATGACTTAATGATACAGACAAATTCTTTTTTTTTGTTTTTTACTTTTTTATTTTGAAGAATGGAAGAAAGAAAAACTATATATTTTTTTGATTTTCTTTTGTAAAAACAATGTACAAAAGAGGAAGTAAAACTTATTCCTTCATGTGTCCTATCTTAGGTTTGAGTCTACACTCCAATCTAATATGGTTCCACCCTAAGGCTAAGCCTTATGTTTCATTACATGCTGGGTTTGGATAATTCAAGGTCTAAAGGTTCCTAAATTGTTCCTCACTATCATCCACACAGGACTAGTAAGGCACCCAATCCTTACCCATTATAGGTTACAAGCGGAAAGGTTCAATTTGAGTGGGAGTTTTTCGCCAGCCCATGCGGAGGTTACCACCTCACGAAGGCGTAGGTACTTTTCTCCCTCCTAACAAGGATAGAGCCCGGGTTGAGGGCTTATGCATGTATGCATGTGAAGTGTGTGCGTATGAAATGATTATTAAGCATTATGAAATCAACATTATTTCTAAGCAAATTTCTAATGACCTAAAATATATGTTGGCTTAACTCTCTAATGTCCCCAGTGGAGTCGCCAAACTGTCATAACGTCTAGGTCCGTGAACCTAACCGCTAGACTTTAAAATTCTAGGAGTCGCCACCAACCATTCAAACCTAAGGTGTGATTGGTCACCTATTCTTGTCTAGAGATAAGGCTTGGTCTACGTTCAAAGAATCTAAGGTTCGGGAGTACGGTTACGTGTGGGGAAGGATTAGCACCCTCACAACGCCCATCCTAAAATGGTACCAACTATTCTAGGTCATTCTAAATTTATCTTAATTTGAGTTAATTTCAATATGCTTAATATATTGAAAATTTACTTAAAATGCTTCCATCAATCTGGTTCAGACAATAAGTAAATCCCCTCACCTCAGGAGTATTCAAGTAGTACCAATTGACTTGCTCGAAGAGGCTCCGTCGTCGGATCATTTAAATACATTATGACAACCCTAATATTGACTCTATACCCAATAAATCCTTCTAAATTTACTTTAATTTAATTTCGATATGCTTAAAATATTGAAAATTTACTTAAAATCCTTCCATCAATCTGGTTCAGACAATAAGTAAATCTCCTCACCTCAGGAGTATTCAAGTAGTACCGATTGACTTGCTTGAAGAGGCTCCGTCGTCGGAATATATTATGAAAATCTTAATTTTGGCTCTATGCCCAATTCTTTACTAATTTTCTATTTTTTATTGTCTTAATCGTATTTACTATTTTATATTTTAATTCAAATTATTTCCATATCCTATTTCTATTTTTATTTTAATTGTCTTTATTATTATATTTTATTTATTTCTATAAACACATATTATTGTATTGAAAATTTACTCTAAACCTTCCATCAATCTGGTTCAGTCTAGAGCAAACTCCTCACCTAGAAATTTCCAAGGAGTACCATTCGACTTTCTTGAAATTTCATCATTGGATAATTTGCATTCATCTTCTTAATATAATTTTATTATTTTCTTATTCAATCTTTATTCTATTTTATTCTTATTTGCATTTTTTCCTTTAATTTATTTTATTTTTATACTATTTTATTTATTTAATATCTATCATACTAAACATACAAAATATAAAATATATCATACGAATTAAACTAAACAAATCATATCAACATACAAATTGTTTATTCAATATGTATTAATCAAATGTTATCAAAGTAATTAAATCATACAACATTAGTATTTTAATATACAAATTATTAATATAATATTAATTAACTATCTAACCCTCCTATTAAATTATTGACCAATTAATATAATAAAACAAAAAAACTTACCTGGGCAATAACCTCACCTCTTGTTGGCTTTTTTTTCTTTTCCTTTATATTCCCCTTTTCCACGTGTTCTCTTGCTATAGCTCTTCTTTAATATTTCCAAAGTGGTGTGCCTCAAGAATTTTCACAAAGCTTTCCTATTTTCTTGCAACAATCATCAAGAGCAACAAAAACGGAGGCATGCAAACATCCACGTGATGGGTCGGCAACCTACAGTAGCTATGCGGTGACTGGGCTCGCAACAGTGGTGCGAAAGGCAGGCAGAAAAATGAGCTGACAGAACAGCAGCGGTGGTGATCGGGTTGAGTGCTTGATTGTGTATTTTTTGTCTGTCCCCTAAACCCTGAGCTTTAATCCTTTTTATAGCCACAAATTAGTTAGAGTCCTAATACAACTATACTTATTCTAATAATTATCTCCTATTTTCATATTTTATCTATCTAATTCCTATGTTAATTCTAATCTAACTCTAATTACTCTAATTTTAATCTAATAATAACTCTCTCAATTAATTAATATAGCCTAATTTAAATGATTATCCTAAAAATCTAATAATCTAATTATCCTATCCTAAAATTAATTTTCTTTATTTTTTTTTATTTCTTATTTCATTTTTTTTGTTTTTTTCTTATTTTCATTTATTAATTCTTCCTATATCCTATTTTATTTCTAATTTCCTAATTAATGTTAATTCTACATCTTAAAAAAAATCCTAATTTAATTCTAGCCTAATTCTAAGATACTACGTCACTTAAATCAATTAACCCGGACAAAATAGGGTGTCTACATTAATCTGTTGGCATGTTAGACATCTTGCAACAATTCTGCGATGTCCCTCTTCATCTTAGGCCACCAATACACTCTTCGGAGATTCTGGTACATCTTAGTACTACCCGGATGTAATGTATATCTAGAGGTATGGGCATCTGATAAAATCAAATCTCTAAACTGTTGATCACCGGGAACATATATTCGACCTTTAAACCTCAGTATCTCATTGATGCCAATCTCAAAATCCAACTCATCTCCCATTTGAATCTGACTGGCCATCTCAATGCAATAATCATCACTCTTTTGAGCTTCCTTGATTCGATCCATCAAATCCGGCTCTATATGGAAACTAGCCGTAAATCCATACTGGTCAGAGGAAACAACTGTCAGACTGAGGTTAGAGAACTGCTCTATCAAATCATGCTCCCTGATCATCATGTAAGATACCATGCCAACATGCTTACGGCTTAGTGCATCAGCTACTACATTGGCTTTACCTGGGTAATACAAAATCTCACAATCATAGTCGTTTAGCAGTTCCATCCACCGTCTCTGCCTCAAATTCAACTCTCGTTGTGAGAATATATATTTCAGACTCTTATGGTCTGTATATATCTGAAATTTCTCCCCGTACAAGTAATGCCGCCATATCTTCAGTGCAAACACTATTGCGGCTAGCTCCAAGTCATGTGTCGGGTAATTCCTCTCATGATCGTTCAACTATTGAGAACCATAGGCTATAACCTGACCATGCTGCATGAGCACACACCCTAGACCTTGAGCGGATGCATCGGTATACATCATAAATCCTCCTGATCCGCTAGGAAGGGCTAATACAGGGGCACTAGTCAATCTCCTCTTAAGCTCAAGAAAACTACGCTCACACGCATAATTCCACTCAAATTTTTCATTCTTACATGTGAGTCGTGTCAATGGAGCAGCAAGTCTAGAAAATCTCTCCACAAACCTGCGATAATATCCGGCAAGACCTAAGAAACTCCGTATCTGGGTAACCGTGTTAGGCCTTTCCCACTGAACAATGGCCTCTATCTTGGACGGATCAACTGATACCCCTTCCTTCGACACTACATGTCCGAGAAATATAATATGGTCAAGCCAGAACTCGTATTTACTAAGCTTAGCGTACAATTTTCGCTCTCTGAGGGTCTGTAAAACAATCTACAAATGCTGCTCGTGCTCCTCCAGAGTCTTAGAATAAATCAGGATGTCATCTATAAATACTATGACAAACTTATCCAAAAATGGATGAAACACCTCATTCATCAAACTCATAAAAGCTGTAGGGGCATTTGTCAACCGGAAAGGCATCACTAAAAACTCATAGTGACCATAGCGAGTCCGAAATGTTGTCTTATGCACAGCCGACTCCTTAATCTTCAACTGGTGATAGCCTGATCGGAGGTCTATGTCGTAACGGCTTCGCGCTCGACGAATTTTTAAAAAAAGCGTTTAAAAACAAAAATGGGAGTCGCCACCAATCTTTTTTGACTAGGTGTGATTGGCCACCTGAAAACGTTTATCTTTTTAACAAAATCTCAAAATTAATTAAGCTTTATTAAAAAGATAATCTTTTGGTCTGCGAAACAAAAATTGGGTTCGGGGGTACGGTTACGCATGGGGAAGGATTAGCACCCCCACGACGTCCTAACTACATGGTATCTTTTGATTTTGATAAGATAGTCTTGGCTTTTGGTTATAAAACAGTTAGCGTATTTGCTTAAGAAATTACTGTTATAAAGGGATTTATTATGAAAGTCAACATGAACACCATTTATTGAAAAATTAAATCAAATATCCCAATACTCTAGTAACATTTGAAATAATTCGTCTCACCTAGAGATTTCTTAAGAATCACTACTTGTGAGTTCTATGGAATCTCATCTTCGGTGGTGCTCATGCTATTTTATAATTGATCGTATACGCATGTAGTATTGATGAGAATGTATGATGTATATGAAACTTAAAAGAAATTTTATTTATTAATGAAACTCTTGATATTGAGAAATTTGGCTAAATATCCCAATACTCTGGTAACATTTAGTTAATTCCTCTCACCTAGGGATCAGTCAAGAAATTACTACTTGTGAGTTTCAAGACATCCCATCGTCGGAAGAATTCCATTTATTTTAAAATTAATGTTTATGCGTATGATGCAAACATATAGTAGATGATGCACATGGAATTATAAAAAAGAACTTTATATTTTAATTTTTATTTATGAAACTCTTAATATTGAAAAATTTAACTAAATATCCCAATACTCTGGTAACATTTAGCTAATTCCTCTCACCTAGGGATCAGTCAAGAAATCAGTACTTGTGAGTCTCATTACATCCCATCCTCGGAAGAATTTCATTCATTTTAAAATTATTATTAATTTTATTTGTTTTTTATTTCCCTTTTAAAAACTCATCTATTTTTATAAAACAAATTAAATTATTGAAAAATCATACTAAATATCCCAATATTCTGGTAAACATTTAGTAGGACTCTTCTCACCTAGGGATGAGTCAAGAAATCACTACTTGTGAGTCTCATGACATCCCATCCTCGGACGTTTATTTAATTAAATTTAATTTTTATTATTAATTTCCTTTTTGGATTTTCTTTTAAAAACTTATTTATTTTTATTTTTTAATAAAAATTTAAATTATTGAAAAATCATACTAAATATCCCCATACTCTGGTAACATTTAGCACGACTCTTCTCACCTAGGGATCAGTCAAGAAATTACTACTTGTGAGTCTCATGACATCCCATCCTCGGAAGAATTCCATTCATTTTGAAATTATTATTAATTTTCTTTGTTAAAAAACGTTTATTTTTATTTTTATTATTATTTTCTTATTTTTATTGATTTGTTATTTTTATATATTTTTTATTATAGATATTTTTTTTAAAAAAAAATAAGCATGAAATTGAATATTGAGAAATAATATCGAATATCCCAATACTCTGGTAACATTCGACATAATTCCTCTCACCTAAAGTTTTTCGAAGAATCGCTACTTACGAGTTCAACGAAGACTTATCATCGGAATTTCATACTTACTTTATTTTATTTTAATTATTTTTTTTATTTTTCATTTTTTTAGTTTCTTAAAATATATCTTTTTTAGTAAATTATTTAATAAGGACAATTTTATTATATAAAAAAAACTATATGGTTATATATATTTTATAAGTTTGTTTATTTATTTTATATATCTACATTTACTCACATCCTAAATTAATATACATATTTTCTATATTTATTTATAAATTTATTCGTATATACATTTTAAAACTATATATATATATATATATATATATACATTTTTTATAGTTATTAATATGTCTTTTATGTACATAAAATTTATATACTTTACGTATTTTATATTTATTTATCTTTCCTTATTAAAACTATATATTTATTTTATTTTATTATATTTTTATATATCATATTATTCTGTTTATTTATTTATTATTTTCATGATAATACATTAAACATCTAAACAAATTATTTTATAAAGCAAATAAATGAATAAATAAAATGGAAAAGGAAATATACCAAAATCAGCCCAAAACAAAAGGCCCAAACGGCAGAGGAGTGGGCTGCAACTGCTGGGCCGGGGCAGACAGGCCGGGTCGGATCGCGGGTTGCGACCGGGTCGGTGTGGATGGCGAAGCCGGGTCAACGAAGCGGGAGCCGGGTGCGCGGATCGTGGGTCGGGTCGGGTAGACGCGCGGATCCTCCAGCCCTCAAAACGCCACGTTTTGCTCCTCTATAAAAGACTCCTTTTTTTGTTTCATTTTCATTTCCATCGGCTTTCTCCAAAAAAATCCCAAAAACCCTCTGAAAAATTCTACCGGCCTCTTCCCCACCGAACAGCTACCGCCGTGCCGGCCGCCGCACTCCGCCGTGCTCCGGTGGCCGGGAACCTTCCCGTAAACCTAAAAACACTCCACTCCTCCTCCTCTACTCCGATCTAACCTCCGTTTCCCCCAAAAATAAACCTAACCCTATAGATCTAGTCCTTCGAAAGCTTTTTTTTTCTCTTTTTTTCTTTTTTTTGTATTTTTTTTTTGAATCTGGTTAGATCTGGTGGATGTTTGGCTGTTTTTTGTTATGGTTTGTCTCTTTTCTTTTTGCAGGTGGGGATCTAGATCTTAGATCTAGGGTTTTGGGGTCTCGGGTTTGGGGTTTCTAGATCTGGGTTAGGGCTTGTTGTGGTTTTAGTGATGGTGGTTGTTTAGGTCTCGGTGATGAGGCTAGGGCAAGGAGGGTGGTGATGTGGTAGTGAAGGCTTGGTGATGGCGGTGGTGATGGTGTTTCGGCGTTGGGTATTGCTTGGTTTTGGTTGGGTAGAGTTTCTGTAAATTTGTTTTGGTGTTCCAGAGTCTTTCCAAAAAAAAAAATCCCTCCTTTTCCTGAATCATTCCGACCTCCTTTAAACAGATTGAAGAACATTTTTTTTTAATCAACTCAGTGCATTAGAGTCAAAGCAATTATCTCGATTAGCAGTAGGGGTGTCAGAAACGGGTAAGTTGCGGTGGATTTGGGTAGATCTTTTGTGGAATTTGGGGGGTGGCAACGATGGTTTTAGCCTAAACCAGTTGCCGGTCAGTGGGTTGATGGGTGTCGGTCGGTTTTGGGTCTTCATTTCATTAAATGTGGTTGAAAAAGAAGGAAAGAAAAGAACGAAAAAGAAAAGAAAAAAAATAATAATAATAATAAAATCTAATAATAATAACTAATAAAAACAAATAAATAATAAAAAGAAAACTGGCCCACTTTCTTTTTGGGCCTATTAAGCCCATGAATTTTAATTTGGACTTTAAAAATCCAATTAGACTTATTGTGGCCTATGGATCACATGATTGGACAAAATTCGGTGTCTACAGCTGCCCCTCTTTGCTCATTGCTGAGAATCAGGAATAGAGCAAAGATAAAAGACAACAATTTTGTCCGACTTATGACTCACTTCTCTCCTTTTTTTTTTCAAATTCTTGTAAAAATGCTCCTCCTACAATAGAGGCATTGAAACTTTAATTTAATTTTTCTGATTTTTTTTTGATTTTTTGATTTTTTTGATTTTTTGATTTTTTTTTTTTGTGTTTAGCAAAGGCAATGGAACCTTAAATTCCTTTCTGAAATGTGCTCCTCTTGTAGCAGAGGCGATGAAACTTTAAATTCCTTTCTGAAATGTGCTCCTCTTGCAGCAGAGGCAATGAAACTTTAAATTCTTCCTGAAATGTGATCCTCTTGCAGCAGAGGCGATGAAACTTTAAATTTTTCCTGGCAAAGTGCTCCTCTTGCAGCAGAGGCGATGGAACTTTAAATTCCTTTCTGAAATGTGCTCCTCTTGCAGCAGAGGCGATGAAACTTTAAATTTTTCCTGGAAAAGTGCTCCTCTTGCAGCAGAGGCAAAGAAACTTTAAATTCTTCCTGAAATGTGCTCCTCTTGCAGCAGAGGCAATGAAACTTTAAATTTTTCCTGAAATGTGCTCCTCTTGCAGCAGAGGCGATGAAACTTTAAATTCTTCCTGAAATGTGCTCCTCTTGCAGCAGAGGCAATGAAACTTTAAATTTTTCCTTTCTAAAATGTGCTCCTCTTGCAGCAGAGGCGATGAAACTTTAAATTCTTCCTGAAATGTGCTCCTCTTGCAGCAGAGGCGATGAAACTTTAAATTTTTCCTTTCTGAAATGTGCTCCTCTTGCAGCAGAGGCGATGAAACTTTAAATTCCTTTCTGAAATGTGCTCCTCTTGCAGCAGAGGCGATGAAACTTTAAATTCTTTTCTTCTTTTTTTTTCTCTTTCTTTCTCTTTTTTGTTTGTTCTTTTGTCTGTTTTTTTGTTTTGTTTTGCTTTGTTTTTTTTCTTATAATGTGAATGAAATGCAAATGCATGTACTGACAAAGTCATGCAATTCCTATTGTGGTAATCAAATTCTCAGAATTGTCCTTTTTGTGTCTTTTGATCTTTTCACCCGTGTTTCACAAAATAGTTGTCACCAATTTCGAATCGGAGCTGATTCACAACATGTACTTGTCACAATTTTCAGTTTCCTCTGTTTCATTCCCTTATTTTTCTCTTTTCCTATTCTTCCTCTTTTTCTTTCTTTTTCTTCTTCTTTAGTAATGTTAGCAGGTAGATTATCATTTTAATCATCATCTTCATTTCATTTTATTAACAAACACCATGCATTCTTGCACTTTATTAGTTAGTTATGTAATGACCAAAAGAACAACAAAATTTGGAAGAAAAGCATTTGTTTTTAGACAAACAAGAGACAATGAAAACAAAAGTATAGCTGGGTAGCAAATGCCACAAGGGTCAAGTGGTGAATTTCAAGGAATGGTGACCAAAACAAACAATGAATGTCTAGATAACCCTTCACGAACCAAACCGGTGCTTTCTTCGGAAAAACTAATCCGTTGATGCCCCCTGTCACATTGAGTTCATCCGGCTGACGCAATGCTCCGTATGATTTCGATCCCCGGGTGTTGATCTTTTCCGTATCTAAGCCGCCTTTTCAGGTTTTCAACTTAGATATCCCCTTTAATCCAAACTGCCCTTTTTTGGGTTTTCAGTTTGAATTCTCCTTTTATTTCCTTTCTTTTTTTTCTTGTTGTTTTTTTTTCTTCTTTTCTCTTTTTTCCTTCTTCTTCTTTTTTCTTTTTTTTTTATTTTTCTTCTTTTCCTTCCTTCAAGCATAGTATTTCTTCACAGCATCGAAATTTATCGGATTAGGCAGATCATTCCCATCCATCTCTGTCAAGATCAACGCCCCACCTGAGAACGCTCTTTTCACCACGTATGGTCCTTCCCAATTTGGTGTCCATTTGCCCCGATTATCGTGGTGATTTGGGAGGATCTTTTTTAACACCAATTCCCCTTCACGGAAATGCCTGGGTCGAACCTTTTTATCATGGGCTCGCATCATTCTCTTCTGGTACATCTGACCATGACATAGTGCCGTAAGCCTTTTCTCCTCTATAAGATTCAATTGTTCAAAGCGACTTCGAACCCATTCAGCCTCATCCAAGTTTAATTCCATTAAGACTCTTAGGGAGGGAATTTCTACCTCAACAGGCAGCACCGCTTCCATGCCGTAAACTAAAGAAAAAGGAGTTGCCCCAGTAGAAGTACGTACTGATGTTCTATAGGCATGCAAAGCAAATGGTAGCTTCTCGTGCCAGTCTTTGTATGTGTTTGTCATTTTTCCCACAATCCTTTTGATATTCTTGTTAGCAGCCTCAACAGCTCCATTCATCTTCGGACGATACGGAGCTGAGTTGTGATGTCTGATCTTGAACTGTGCACATACTTCCTTCATCATGTCATTGTTCAAGTTGAGGGCATTGTCTGATATGATCCTTTCTGGGAGCCCATACCGACATATTATCTCCTTCTTTAGAAACTTACAAACAGTAGACTTAGTCAAATTCGCATAAGATGCAGCCTCAACCCATTTGGTAAAGTAGTCTATCATTACAAAAATGAATCTGTGCCCATTTGATGCCTTGGGAGAGATGGGTCCAATCACATCCATTCCCCACATAGAGAAAGGCCACGGTGGTGCCATGACGTTCAGTGATGTCGGGGGAACTTGAATTTTGTCAGCATAGATTTGACACTTGTGGCATTTTCTAGCATAATCTATGCAATCTCTTTCTAGTGTAGTCCAATAATAGCCCGCCCTCATAATCTGTCTAGCCATGAAATGACCATTTGCATGTGCCCCACAAGTTCCATCGTGTACCTCTTCCAGAATCCTTTTGGCTTCAGACGCTTTTACACATCTCAACAACATCTGATCTCTACCTCTTTTATACAAAACGTCTCCATCAATGAGGAATCCCATTGCCAATCTTCTAAGGATCTTTTTATCATTCTCCGACGCATGCTCTGGGTATTGTTGACTCTTAAGGTATTGCATGATGTCATAATACCAAGGTTGTCCATCCTCTTCCTCTTCAATACTAGAACAGTGGACTGGAGAATCTCTCATGCGCAGTTTGATTGGTGAAACATTTGCTTCTGTCTCCATTTTAAACATCGCAGCTAGTGTTGCCAAGGCATCGGCAACCTGGTTTTCTTCTCGAGATAAATGCTGGAAGGTGATATCGTCAAATTGTTGTACAAGGTCAGCTATGTACTTCTAGTACTGAACTAGCTTCTGATCCCTTGTTTCCCATTCACCTCGTAACTGATAAATAACCAGCGCTGAATCTCCATAAACTTCCAAGTTCTTGATTCCCCTCTCGATTGTAGCTTCTAAGCCCATTGCACAAGCTTCGTATTCAGCCATGTTGTTGGTGTAGTTGAAATTTAATCTGGCTGTGGACGGGTAATACTTTCCATTTGGAGATATTAAAACTGCCCCGATTCCATGTCCTAAGGCGTTGGAGGCGCCATCAAAGAACATTTTCCATGGTTTGCTGCCGGGCTCTTCCTTTTCTGCTTGAAAGACAGACATTATATCTTCATCTGGAAAATCTAGCTTGATGGGCTCATATTCGTCGGTAGCACGATCTGCAAGGAAGTCGGCTATTGCCCCACCTTTGACTGCTTTTTGAGACACGTACACGATGTCATATTCAGAAAGCATAACTTGCCATCTAGCTAGTCTGCCTGACAATGATGGTTTCTCAAAGATGTACTTGAGGGGATCCAACCTAGCTATCAACCAAGTCGAATGGTACAACATATACTGCCTCAATCTACGAGCAATCCAAGCCAATGCGCAGCACATTTTTTCTATTGTAATGTACTTGGCCTCATAATCAGTGAACTTCTTGCTCAAATAGTATATAGCCCGTTCTTTCTTGCCCGTATCATCATGTTGACCCAGTACGCATCCCATAGAGTGTTCATTGACAGTCATGTATAGCAACAAGGGTCTTCCAGCCGTCGGCGGTACTAGAACAGGTGGATTTGACAAGTACCTTTTCACCTTTTCAAAAGCCTCTTGGCATGCCTCATTCCATTCTCCCGGATCTTGTTTCTGAAGCAACTTAAAAATAGGATCGCATTTAAGCGTAAGTTGCGAGATGAAGCGGGAAATATAGTTCAATCTTCCCAAAAAGCCTCTTACTTCCTTCTGTGTGCGTGGAGGCGACAGATTTTGTATCGCACTGATTTTGTCCGGGTCCACTACAATTCCCTTTTCGCTAACTACAAACCCTAACAACTTTCCTGATTTAACGCCAAAAGTGCACTTGGCAGGGTTCAACTTGAGCTGAAGCTTTCGTAGTCTTTCGAACAGCTTTCGAAGGTTGGCTACATGATCCTCTTCTCCTCGGGACTTGGCAATCATGTCATCCACATACACCTCTATCTCCTTATGTATCATGTCATGAAAGAGGGTTACCATCGCCCTTTGGTAGGTGGCCCCGGCATTCTTTAAACCGAAAGGCATAACTTTGCAGCAAAATGTGCCCCAAACTGTCACAAAAGTGGTTTTCTCCATGTCATCCTCGGCCATTTTAATCTGATTGTAGCCTGAAAAACCATCCATGAACGAAAACATGTAGTGTTGGGCCGTATTATCCACCAGGGTATCGATATGAGGCAATGTGAAATTATCCTTAGGGCTAGCTCTGTTTAAGTCCCGATAATCTACACACATCCTTACTTTGCCATCCTTTTTCGGTACCGCGACTATGTTAGCCACCCATTCCGGATACTTGGCTACCTTTAAGAACCCTGCATCGAATTGCTTTTTTACTTCTTCCTTCACCTTCAACAACATCTCGGGCTTCATACGCCTAAGCTTCTGTTGTACCGGCCTACATTCTGTTTTTAAAGGCAGACGGTGCTCCACAACGTCAGTGTTTAACCCGGGCATGTCTTGATAAGACCAAGCAAAAACATCCACATATTCACGAAGCAATTCCTCTAGTCTCTGCCTCTCAGCCAATGGAAGTGCTGTGCCTACTTTAACTTCTTTAATGTTCTCATCATCCCCTAAGTTGACCATATCAATAGCTTCTTTGTTGGGTTCAATAGGTCTTTTCTCTTGCTCAATCATTTTTAATAGATCTAGAGACAAAGCATCGCCATCTGAATCTACATTGCTATCGAGTTCACCAACGTATATATAATTTTCAAAATCAAACCTCGGATAGCCGTTAAGGTTATCTTCACATTCATTATTCATTTTCCTGAAAATGTAAAAATTTGATAGATATGGTTGGTTGTTCATACCAATGGTAGTGAATGAAAGGAGAAAACAGTTATAGAAATGATGATGGATGAAAAGAGAGTACTCAAAATGCATTGAATTTGTTAATTTATTGAAATGATGATGAAGATCAAACTTACAAAAGAGTCTTCTAGAGTTCTCTAAACCAAGATGTTGATAATCTACCTTACTACATTACAAAAGGAAAAACAAAAAGATAGAAGGTATCCTTTCAACAATCCAGTCTTTCAGCTCTGTGCCTAACAACACCATCATTTCTATAACAAAAGCTGTCATTTCTCCATGCACCCCTTTAGACTAGGAACCCACGAGAGGATCCTTTTATCATAGGTATTGCTTCCACTGCCTCTAATGAATCAGGGTGATAACATCCGCCAAAGCGAAAAGTATCATAAAGGTACGGGATCACCATCTTCTCCGATTCTTCTTCGTATTCTAGGAGGCGGGCTATTCTTTTCTTCCTTCTCTCTTCCATAATCTTCTTTCTCTCCAAACCCGTGGCCTTGTATCCGAGACCAAACCTGTCTTTGTTCTCCTCGATCCTCACAGGCTTCCTATGTCCTTGGAGATTTTTCCCTAAGCCTCTTCCGACACGCCAGCCCTTTTGCAGTGTCTGTTTAACAATCATCTTAGTAGTGGTTGACAACCGAGGGGTGGGTATTCTTGCTCCTTCTCCCACATATGTTGCATTTACTATTTCAAAGGCTTTGAAAGAACACTCTAATGCTTCCTCGGCGGCCTCAATGTAGGGCACAGATAAGGGTTTGGTGATCAAGAGGTCTTCTTCTCCAGAAACAGATACTTGTTTATCACCAACGACAAATTTCACCTTCTGGTGCAGTGATGAAGGAAAAGCACCCGCCATATGGATCCATGGTCTCCCCAGTAGGAAACTGTATGATGGGGAAATATCCATCACTTGAAACTGGATATTGAAAGTGACCGGCCCTATATCAATTGGGATCTCGATATCACCTATGACGTCCCTTCTAGAACCATCGAATGCCCTTACAACCATGTGGCTGGGTTGTATGCAAGAAATGTCAATAGGCATCTTTGCCAACGTAGCCATAGGTAATACATTGATCGACGACCCATTGTCAATCAAAACTTTGGCAATTGTGTGGCCCTTACAACTGGTAGTGATGTTCAAGGCTTTAATACTCCCTCGCCCTTCCGGTGGAATTTCGTCATCACTGAAAGATATGAAATTTGCCGCTGTGATATTTCCTGCCAGCTGGTCCATACTGTCGACTGGAATATCATGAGGCACATAGGCTTGATTCAACACCTTCATTAAGGCGTTCCGATGCGATTCTGAATTTAGCAGCAGAGATAATAGTGAAATTCGAGCAGGCATCTTGTTCAATTGCTCGACCACACTATATTCACTGTGCTTAATCAACTTTAAAAACTCTTTTGCATCGTTCTCTGATACTGGCTTTTGCAAGTTTCCTCCTTGGTCCTTGGAAAATGAAGCCTGTTCCTCTTCTTTCTCCGCCTGATTGTCTTCCTCTTTCTCCTTTCCTTTCCCTTTTCGGGCCCTATCTAACATCTCCGGAGTATAGCACCTCCCACTCCGCGTAATTCCTCCTACCCCACTAATGTTTGCATTATCGGGCATATCTGACTTATCTGAGCCCGTATTGCCTGACCCTCCAATCACTGCTTTGAACTCATATTTCCAAGGGACAGCCTTATTGTTTTTGTAAGGGAAAGAGCTCGGAACTTTGATCGTCATGGTCGGAGGAGTGACAAAGCTAGATTCCTCTATCCGGGGACTGGGCTTCTCCTTGTAAAACACGGTCATTGGTTTTCCCCATAGGTAATCACATTCTGAAGATTCATTTGCAACAGTGTTTACCATAGCCTCTTCCTCCTCCGTATAGAACTCGATCAAGAATGAATCCATCATCGATTGGACCTTATGCCGAAATTGAGGACAATTTTGGACAGAATGGCCAGGAGATCCCCTATGGTACTCACAAGTCTGGTTTAGGCTGAATTCATCTTGACAAATATTCGAGCCCGACGGTAGAGGCTGAATCATTTTAGCTTTGACCAAAACGTCGAATATTAGATTCATAGGAGTCTTAATCTCATCCACATGTTTCTTTATGCAATATTTCCCCCCAATTTCAGATGCATTAACTGATCTTCCACTGTGGCTAGGCAGTAGGTTAGCATTGATATTAGGCTCCATCTCCTTGGAAAACGTCAATCTCCCTGACTTGACCAAATCTTGCACCTTATATTTCAGAGCTGTGCAATTCTCCGTTGAATGACCCGGGTTCCCACCATGGTAGTCACATCGAGCATTGGGGTCATACCATCTTGGAAAAGGTGGTTTCATTGGCTCCATGAAAAGAGGGGCAATCATGTGGCCTTTCACAAGTTGCGGGAATAAGTCTGTGTATGACATGGGGATAGGATCAATAGGAGGCCTTTCAATATTTCTTCGGGGAGGCCTTTGGTTAGCAGTTGGGTTACTGTTTGGCTGGTAAGGTTGGGCTGTGGGTGTTGGTGTATAGTAAGGTGCTGGAGGGCGAAGATTTGGTTGAAATGTCTGTGGTTGGAAAGAATTTTGGTAGGGAGTGTATGAGACATTGTTTGCGGTTGGGAAATAGGGTTGGTAATTTGGGTAAGGTTGAGGTTGTGGCTGAAACCGGGGCGAGTAAGGTGCACTTCCTCTATACCGAGGTGTAGTATGGGTGACGGTCTGGGTTTCAACTTCTTTCTTCTTGGACACTCCACCTTTCTTCAAATCACTGCTTTCCAACTTACCGTTCTTAATTGCATTTTCAATTATTTCCCCAGTGATGACCATGTCAGCGAAATTCTTGGTTGCATTCCCTATCATGCGCTCATAATAAGGTGCTTTCAAAGTGTTGACAAACATCACCGTTGTCTCCTTTTCGGTTAGAGGCGGCTGGACTTGGGATGCGATGTCTCTCCAACGTTGAGCATACTCCTTGAAGCTTTCGCTGGCCTTCTTTTCGATGTTTTGCAGGGATAACCTATCTGGGGCCATATCCGTGACATGCTTGTACTGTGCAATAAATGCTCTAGCTAGATCACTCCAACTGTGGATGCGTGTACGATCTAGCTGCACATACCACCTAGCAGCGGACCCTGTGAGGCTGTCTTGGAACACATGTACCAACAGCTTGTCATCATGATTATAAGCGGCCATTTTGCGACAATACATTGTCACATGAGTAATGGGGCACTTGGTCCCATCATACTTCTCGAACTCAGGAGTTTTAAACTTAGGAGGGATTACCACATCCGGAACTAAGCATAGTCCCATTGCATCCACTGATCCGTAGAAATCACTGCCCTCAATGGCCCGTAACCTTTCTTTTATAATACTGAATTTCTTAGAGTCGAAATCACCTTTAACCTCCGACACGCTACCCCTTAATTTCTCTTGCTCTCTTGGATCATCTAAGTCAGGGACTTGAATTGGATCCGCAGGTCTTGTCCCTTGAGTGGGAGGTATAGGTACTGTGATATGAGGTTGTGCTGAGGTGCTCGGTGCTCCCGGATACACGTAAGCGTAGCTGCCCATAGGCTGTGGAGGAGGTGGGGGTAGAGGTATGCCTTGTGAGGATTGGGCATGAAATGGGGTAAACCCTGGAGGGTATTGGGGATCATCATCTTCCCGGGGCTGATCTGTCCTTGGGTTAGGTGTTTCTCTAGCCACTTCTTTCTCTCGGTTCATCTTTGTCATCATTTCCATTAAAGCGACTAACTGCCCTCGAATCTCTTCTTGCACTTTCTCCATCCTATCCATCCTATTACCATGTTCTTCCTCCATTGCTCTTAAGCGTGACCGGGTATTGTATGAGTGTTTGGGAATTTGGGCTGGAATCTTGAATGTTGAAGCTACCCTTGAATCTTGATTACCACAATAAGAAACTAATTACTACATGATGCAATCTCTGAAATATTACGTTTTAGGAATGAATGAATGTGATGAATGAGTGTGATGCAAAATGAATGATACTTTGAGGGATATTTAAGCCATAACAATTTCAACAAAAGGAACTTTCATTCATTCAACAAGTCATTTGTTACATTCCAATCATATTCCGATTAAATCCATAAAAACGACTAACTTGCTGATATTGATCCTTAGCTTCATCTAAAAAGTTCAGCAGCCTTTGCCCGTGCTTTTCTGTTGGGAGGATTTCTTGTCTCAATACTTCGGCTCTATCAACCATTTCCCTCGCCTTTGTCACAGCTTTGCAAATTTGAGTGGCCATATGCTCTATATATTGCTGTCTCCCGAGGTTTCCCACTCTCCATGTCATGCTTGCATCCTGTGCCATGTCATATCCATAACTCCAGTTGTTTTCACTTCGTTCCCAATCTTCTATTATTACTTTGATGTGGTTCTTATGTTCTTGTAGCTGCTCTTCTAGCATTTGAACCTTTTGTCGCAATGTAACTTTTTCATCATCTACCTCAACTTGCTTTCCTTTTTTCAGCTTCTCCTTTAGTTCCTCATTTTCTTTCTGACATTGGGCTAACTTCCTCGCACTTGCTGAGTACATGCCTTCCCAATTTTGTCGTTCTTGGGACAAATAGACCACTTCTTCTTCACTCTTCTTGGCTTTGTGTGCCCAGTGTTCTACCCTTTTGTGCAAGTCTTCTAATTCTCTTTTCCTTTCATTTGAAGTTTGCATGATTCCCCCAACCCTCATTTCGGATCTCAACTTCTTGTTCTCTAGGTGCAGATTTCTGAGATCCTTGTTGGTGACGTGGTGTTCATGCTGGACCTTCTTAAGCTTGGCTTCTCGCATCTCTGCCTCGTACTTGAGTTGTTCCATCTCTCTCCGAAGCCTCAAATTCTCTTGCTTCCACCTTTCCTCATCTTTCTTGAACTGCTGCTTAGCGATTTCGACCTCAGATACTTCTTCTTCCGGTTCTAAAGGCATGTTGTATTCTCTCGAGAAAAACACCACCTCCCTTACTTGCTTTGCCCTCCACATCAAGTATTCCGGGGTAGCTTTATCAGAAAGGGGGCCAAGGTTGATTCTTCGTGCTTGTTTCCATGATCAGACCACTTGCTCTCCTTTTTTCATTGCCTTTGGCTCACCATAAGAAAACTCCAAATCACTAAGCCCATGTATTAGTTGAATGAATTGTTTAGCTCCAAACTGTCTTAGCACCATAAGTGGCGCATAGCTTATCACTCCCCATGGTCCCAGAAGTTGCACCCATGATTCTTCTCCGCATCGATATAAGACCGGTACATGAGGCATCCAAGGCGTCATCCATGTAATCTGTTTTTCCCCAAGTCTTTGAAAAAAATCCACCCATTCTTCCTTACTCTTCGGTTTTGGCCACTTACTGTTGCAGAACTCTTTAACTGGAGCACGATGGTGTAGGAAAGTTCTCTTAAAAGCCTTTTCCTCACATTTAAAATGACTTTTGGCCCAAACATGCAGTAACTGCGCACATCCCACAAATCGCCCTTCTCCATTCCTCCTACAGTAATTCAATGACCTGAAGGTTTCGGCTAGTATGGCAGGTGACGGATTCCCATTATTCTCAATTTGCTCAAAAAAGTCTATCACTGCTACTTCAATGTGCCCTAACACCTTAGGGAAGATAACCAAACCATAGATCGCTAAAGCAAAACCCGCCAACCCTTGCTGGTCACTAAGATGCCCCTTGATGAATGCATAAAGGAAATCCCAGGGTATACAAACATTGGATCCCTTCTCCTTTTTATGAGAGTCTATGTCTTCTGGTCTAACTCCCGTAAGTTTGGCTAACTTTTTGCGGTATCCGGATTTTGGCTTTCGAACATATATTTTATCCGAACTTTTCAAGTCAATACTTAACAGGACGGAGTATTCCTCTACTGTGGGTGTCAAGTCCATTCCATTGAAAGAGAAACACCTATGGGAGGGGTCCCAGAATTGAATAGCAGCTCTGATCAATGGTTCTTCAACTTTTACAGCAATCAAAGACTCTATTTGGCCATATTTTTCATGGAAATCCTTCTTCCCTTCTTCACTGATTTAATCCCATAAGTTGGCTAAATCTATTAGGTTATTTTGTTGGAGGTTTAGATTCACTTCTTGTGGGAGTGAGGACATGAAATTTTCAGTCAAGCAATCTCCTTTCACTTGTTGAACTTTTTCAGACCAAATTCGTACCTCCCGGTAGGAATCACACGGAACATTCACAGATGACGAACAAGCTAGCCTTTCTATAGATTCAGTGAAAAATTCCTCGTTGCAAAGAGCCATGGTTAAAATATCCCCTTATGTGTCTATGTGATGCAAGAAGATTCATGCAAAAAGAACAGAAAAACAAATACAAATCAGTATGTGTATAAACAATATAAACATGGAAATAGACGCAGATAAAGGATGTGATGCTTATTTATGTCCTATCAAAGGTCACTCTCATAAAAGGGAAGGAATGGCTTTAGCTTAGGCTGGTCTCCTCACGGCATACTATATGCTGGTTTAAGGTTTCACATATCTACAAGGTTCCCAAATCATTCCATACAGTCGTCCACACTGGACTAGTAAGGAACAGATCTGAGTGGGAGTATTTCACTTGCCATTGCGGAGGTGATTACCTCAGGAGAGCATAGCTACTTTACCCCCTCCTAAGGAGGACGGAACCCGGGAATAGGGCTCATGTTATGTGAATGTATTGATGCATGCAACAATAAATGAGTATATGTTCTAATGTATTGATGCATGCAACAATAAATGAGTATATGTTCTACTTTATTTATTCAACAACAATTTCATACATAAAAAATGCAATGAATCCAATGATTAAAATGGATGAAATAGAGTTTTTATTTATTTACGTAGATTTTATTTTATTTCACTTTTCCCTTTTTTTCTTTTCATTTTTTTAGAAAGAAGATTAAATTTAAATGCCAACCAAGACTACCAAATTAAAATTTAAGATACCATATGGTTATTCAATGGTTTGACCCTCTTAGCGTCCCCAGCGGAGTCGCCAAGCTGTCGTAACGGCTTCGCACTCGACGAATTTTTAAAAAAAAGCGTTTAAAAACAAAAATGGGAGTCGCCACCAATCTTTTTTGACTAGGTGTGATTGGCCACCTGAAAACGTTTATCTTTTTAACAAAATCTCAAAATTAATTAAGCTTTATTAAAAAGATAATCTTGTGGTCTGCGAAACAAAAATTGGGTTCGGGGATACGGTTACGCGTGGGGAAGGATTAGCACCCCCACGACGCCCGTTAAAAAACGGTACCATCCTAACTACATGGTATCTTTTGATTTTGATAAGATAGTCTTGGCTTTTGGTTATAAAACAGTTAGCGTATTTGCTTAAGAAATTACTGTTATAAAGGGATTTATTATGAAAGTCAACATGAACACCATTTATTGAAAAATTAAATCAAATATCCCAATACTCTAGTAACATTTGAAATAATTCGTCTCACCTAGAGATTTCTTAAGAATCATTACTTGTGAGTTCTATGGAATCTCATCTTCGGTGGTGCTCATGCTATTTTATAATTAATCGTATACGCATGTAGTATTGATGAGAATGTATGATGTATATGAAACTTAAAAGAAATTTTATTTATTAATGAAACTCTTGATATTGAGAAATTTGGCTAAATATCCCAATACTCTGGTAACATTTAGTTAATTCCTCTCACCTAGGGATCAGTCAAGAAATCACTACTTGTGAGTTTCAAGACATCCCATCGTCGGAAGAATTCCATTTATTTTAAAATTAATGTTTATGCGTATGATGCAAACATATAGTAGATGATGCACATGGAATTATAAAAAAGAACTTTATATTTTAATTTTTATTTATGAAACTCTTAATATTGAAAAATTTAACTAAATATCCCAATACTCTGGTAACATTTAGCTAATTCCTCTCACCTAGGGATCAGTCAAGAAATCACTAATTGTGAGTCTCATTACATCCCATCCTCGGAAGAATTTCATTCATTTAAAATTATTATTAATTTTCTTTGTTTTTTATTTCCCTTTTAAAAACTCATCTATTTTTATAAAACAAATTAAATTATTGAAAAATCATACTAAATATCCCAATACTCTGGTAACATTTAGTAGGACTCTTCTCACCTAGGGATGAGTCAAGAAATCACTACTTATGAGTCTCATGACATCCCATCCTCGGACGTTTATTTAATTAAATTTAATTTTTATTATTAATTTCCTTTTTGGATTTTCTTTTAAAAATTTATTTATTTTTATTTTTTAATAAAAATTTAAATTATTGAAAAATCATACTAAATATCCTCATACTCTGGTAACATTTAGCACGACTCTTCTCACCTAGGGATCAGTCAAGAAATTACTACTTGTGAGTCTCATGACATCCCATCCTCGGAAGAATTCCATTCATTTTAAAATTATTATTAATTTTCTTTGTTAAAAAACGTTTATTTTTATTTTTATTATTATTTTCTTATTTTTATTGATTTGTTATTTTTATATATTTTTTTATTATAGATATTTTTTTAAAAAAAAATAAGCATGAAATTGAATATTGAGAAATAATATCGAATATCCCAATACTCTGGTAACATTCTACATAATTCCTCTCACCTAAAGTTTTTCGAAGAATCGCTACTTGCGAGTTCAACGAAGACTTATCATCGGAATTTCATACTTACTTTATTTTATTTTAATTATTTTTTTATTTTTAATTTTTTTAGTTTCTTAAAATATATCTTTTTTAGTAAATTATTTAATAAGGACAATTTTATTATATAAAAAAAACTATATGGTTATATATATTTTATAAGTTTGTTTATTTATTTTATATATCTACATTTACTCACATCCTAAATTAATATACATATTTTCTATATTTATTTATAAATTTATTCATATATACATTTTAAAACTATATATATATACATTTTTTATAGTTATTAATATGTCTTTTATGTACATAAAATTTATATACTTTACGTATTTTATATTTATTTATCTTTCCTTATTAAAACTATATATTTATTTTATTTTATTATATTTTTATATATCATATTATTCTGTTTATTTATTTATTATTTTCATGATAATACATTAAACATCTAAACAAATTATTTTATAAAGCAAATAAATGAATAAATAAAATGGAAAAGGAAATATACCAAAATCAGCCCAAAACAAAAGGCCCAAACGGCAGAGGAGTGGGCTGCAACTGCTGGGCCGGGGCAGACAGGCCGGGTCGGATCGCGGGTTGCGACCGGGTCGGTGTGGATGGCGAAGCCGGGTCAACGAAGCGGGAGCCGGGTGCGCGGATCATGGGTCGGGTCGGGTAGACGCGCGGATCCTCCAGCCCTTAAAACGCAGCGTTTTGCTCCTCTATAAAAGACTCCTTTTTTTGTTTCATTTTCATTTCCACCGGCTTTCTCCAAAAAAATCCCAAAAACCCTCTGAAAAATTCTACCGGCCTCTTCCCCACCGAACAGCTACCACCGTGCCGGCCGTCGCACTCCGCCGTGCTCCGGTGGCCGGGAACCTTCCCGTAAACCTAAAAACACTCCACCCCTCCTCCTCTACTCCGATCTAACCTCCGTTTCCCCCAAAAATAAACCTAACCCTATAGATCTAGTCCTTCGAAAGCTTTTTTTTTCTCTTTTTTTCTTTTTTTTTTGTATTTTGTTTTTGAATCTGGTTAGATCTGGTGGATGTTTGGCTGTTTTTTGTTATGGTTTGTCTCTTTTCTTTTTGCAGGTGGGGATCTAGATCTTAGATCTAGGGTTTTGGGGTCTCGGGTTTGGGGTTTCTAGATCTGGGTTAGGGCTTGTTGTGGTTTTAGTGATAGTGGTTGTTTAGGTCTCGGTGATGAGGCTAGGGCAAGGAGGGTGGTGATGTGGTGGTGAAGGCTTGGTGATGGCGGTGGTGATGGTGTTTCGGTGTTGGGTATTGCTTGGTTTTGGTTGGGTAGAGTTTCTGTAAATTTGTTTTGGTGTTCCAGAGTCTTTCCAAAAAAAAAATCCCTCCTTTTCCTGAATCATTCCGACCTCCTTTAAATAGATTGAAGAACATTTTTTTTAATCAACTCAGTGCATTAGAGTCAAAGCAATTATCTCGATTAGCAGTAGGGGTGTCAGAAACGGGTAGGTTGCGGTGGATTTGGATAGATCTTTTGTGGAATTTGGGGGGTGGCAACGATGGTTTTAGCCTAAACCAGTTGCCGGTCAGTGGGTTGATGGGTGTCGGTCGGTTTTGGGTCTTCATTTCATTAAATGTGGTTGAAAAAGAAGGAAAGAAAAGAACGAAAAAGAAAAGAAAAAATAATAATAATAATAATAATAATAAAATCTAATAATAATAACTAATAAAAACAAATAAATAATAAAAAGAAAACCGGCCCACTTTCTTTTTGGACCTATTAAGCCCATGAATTTTAATTTGGACTTTAAAAATCCAATTAGACTTATTGTGGCCTATGGATCACATGATTGGACAAAATTCGGTGTCTACAGTCTATTTTGGAAAATACCTGTGCACCCCTGAGCTGATTAAACAAATCATCAATCCGAGGTAGTGGATACTTATTCTTAATGGTAGCCCGATTCAACATTCGATAATCTATACACAACCGGAGGCTACCATCCTTCTTCCGAACAAATAATACTGGAGCTCTCCACAGTGACACACTGGGACGTATAAATCCCTTATCTAATAACTCTTGGAGCTGCTTCTTGAGCTCATCTAACTCTGTCAGTGCCATCCGATATGGGGGTCAAGAAATCGGCTCCGTACCGGGTACCAATTCGATCATAAACTCCGTCTCTCGATCCGGTGGTAACCCTGGTAAATCATCTGGAAATACATCCGAGAAGTCCTTAATCACAGGAATCTCTTGAATCTCTGGATCTTTCCTTTCTACATCCTCCACACTAGCAATATATCATTCATAAACATTCATACACAACCATAATTTCAATACACATGTCATCTCACAACATAAATTCACATACTTTTTATTAATTTACAATAACTTTACAATGTACTTTTCGAGATAGAAAAGGTAATAAACTTAGTATTGTCATAACGTTTCAAGTCCTAAGACCTAACCCGCTAGACTTTATATCAAGGAGTCGTCACCAACCATTCAAACCTAAGGTGTGATTGGTCACTTATTCTTGTCTAAAGATAAGGCATGGTCTACGTTCAAAGATTCTTAGACTCGGGAGTACGGTTACGTATGGGGAAGGATTAGCACCCCCACAACGCTCATCCTAAGATGGTACCAACTAGCTTTAGGTTATCTTTATAGTTTGCCTTGAGTTCATATTAATTTCGATATACTTATATATTGGGAAAATTTTTAAGATTTTTCCATCAATTTGGCTCCAACCTTAGAAATTGCCCTCACCTCAAGATATTCAAGGAGTCTCAATTGACTTTCTTGAACTCCATCGTCGGATAGATTTTAATATTTTATAAGATTCCTACTTTCTCCTAATTTTGTCTCTAGTTTTGACTCCATATCCATTTTATAAATTTCTTAGATTTTCTAATTTTCTAATTATTTTATATTATTATTTCTTTTATTTGTAAGAAATAAACATGGATTATGTTTTTATTGAAAATTTACTTTTAAGCATCCCATCAATTTGGCTCGGCCCAAAAGGAACCTCCTCACCTAGAAATTTTCAAGGAGTCTCAATTGACTTTCTTGAAATTTCATCATCGGCATAACTCATATTTACTTTTTTATTTATCTTATTTATTATAATTCTATTTATTATTTATATACTTTATCTTATCTTATCTTATTTTATTTATTTATCTTTATCTGTTTACTCGTCTTTATTTGCTCATTTTTATTTATCTATATCTAATCCATCTATCTTATCTTACTTTTATTTTTATTTATCATAAATAAATATGAATTAATTTTAAAAAAAATCTTTCAAAAGTATTCCATCAATTTTGCTCAACTTTAGAAAGATTCTTTCACCTAGAAATTTCCAAGGAGTCTCGATTGACTTTCTTGGAATTTCATCCTCGGTATAATCCATATTTATCTTTGATAATTAATTAATATTTTTATTTTCTATCTAATTCCTATCTTATAAAACGAACACCAAGCCAGATCATAAATCATCTATCATAAATCCTATATTAAATAACTTCAATTAATCATGCAAAATTATAATATTTGATTAAATACTAGTTAGGCATGCAAATCAAATTATCCTATCATAACATTGTCATGCAAATAAATCAATCATGCAAAATCACATATTAATTACCAAACCATTAACTTATGAACATACAAATTAAAACCAAGTGATTAAATTGAATTAAATATTAGCATGCAAATCACTCACAAGTTAGATCACATAAAACCAAATTAATTAGATTGATATGTTTACTATACTTATTGGTTAAGATGCTATTATTCAATTATTATTCAATTAAATATTAAGTTCACATCTAACAAACAAAACCGATATATTCCCATATTTAATGGCACTATCACGTCAACTTATAACTGACCTTTGTAACTTATCTTTATTCTTTGCAGAGCCTTGTTGCAACAAATGAGATATCACAGCGGAAGAGGTGCAGCAAACGTGAAATGCGAGCAGGTGGCGATGATGCTTGACGAGAATTGAGACACGTAACTCCCTTGTTTACAACAATAGTGGTGAGCAGCAATGTCGACTAGGTGCAACAAACGTGAAACAGCGGCAAGGAGCAGTCAATGCGCAAGTGATGGACATGCAGGACTGAGTGATCAAACACAACTTTTTGTTAAAGAGGCAAGAACCGTAAGGCTAGGATTTTGGTGCTCTTGCAACTCGGTTTTGCAGGGTACAGAGCAGAGAAAGTTATAGTATTTGAAGGTGAGTAGTGAAAGTAAGGTAAAGTGCTGAGTCAAGGCTGAGTATATTTTTTTTTGTTTTTTTCAAATCATAAGCCTTAATCCCTTTTTATAGCCATAAATTTGTTAGAGTCCTAATACAACTATACTTATTCTAATAATTATCTTCTATTTTTAATATTTTATCTATTTAATTCTTGTGTTAATCCTAATCTAACTCTACCAAATTTAATATTAATCCAACTAATTATCCTAAAAAAAATTATCCTAATCCTAAAATTAATTTTATTTTTATTTATTATTTCATTTTTTTGTTTTTTTCTTATTTTATTTATTAATTCTTCCTAAATCCTAATTTTAGTGTTAATTCTAATCTTAAAAAAAATACTAATTTAATTTTAACCTAATTCTAAATTGTTAAATTAAATTAAAATACATTGTCACCCAACCTAATTAATTATTTTTACAAATTAAGACTCCGGACAAAATAGGGTGTCTACAAGTATTACAATCCAAACTAACATGGTTCGCAGCTAACGAATCCATACCCAAAATGATATCAAAATCATATATGTTTAACAAAATTAGGTTAGCTATTATAACCTTCTCTCATATAGTTAATTTACAATTTCTATATATAACATCCGTCTTCTGGAAATCATTAAAAGGAGTTTTCACTTGCAAAATATACTCTAACAACTCCGGCTTTACTGGGGTCCTGTTAGCATATATAGGCGATAAGAACGAATGGGTAGAACCTGGATCAATTAAGGAAATTACGGGAATATCAAAAAGATAAACTTTACCTTTAATCACATCATTAGAGGTGTCGGCAGTCTCCTGATCCAACATGTACACCCGTCCCTGAGTCACAACCTTCTTACCCTTTTCTGCGGCTGTCGCCCGCCTAGGCTGTGAGGGTGTCGCTTTCTCTGGCTCACTCTAAGCTATCGGGGCCACTATTGGAGGTAAGTAGAAGCAATTGACTCTCTGAGCATCGGGCAATTCTTGATAAAGTGCCCCGTCTGTCCACATCTAAAACATGCCTGAGACATTAAAGGACAAGGGCGTGACCCATGTGACCTTCCACAATGTCTACATACGGGTGCAACACTTCTCTGAGTAGTAGTGGGACCACTGGTAGGAGTAAAAACTATTGGTCTATCCAATCTGCCCTCTGAAATCTGTATGCTCGTATGCCTAGTCCTCTTAGACTGCTCTCTACTTGATCTATCCTCCATAAACCTCTTAGTCTTTCCCTTTACTTTACCCTTACTCTTGCTACTAAAATCGAGCTGGAACTGCTCATAATCCCTCTCACATAGCTTAGCCCGTTTAACTATCTCATCATAAGTCTGTATATCAAATGGGGCTAGCTTCATTCTGATGGATGGTCTCAATCCAGCCCTAAACCTCGAAATCTTATACCTGGTATTCGCACTAGTCTGTGGATCAAAATGACTCAATGTAGTAAATTTGGCCTCATACCCGTCCACTGACATGCTGCTCTGAACTAAATACATGAATTCCTGCTGTAATTTTTCCTGAGCAGTGTCAGGAATATACTGCCTCCGAAAAGCATCCACAAAAATATCCCATGACAGATCCTGATGCTGAGCAAATAACACAGTCTGAGTGGCCTTCCACCAATGTCTCGCATTATCTGCCAACTAGAATACTGCTAAGCTTACCTTCTCCGTCTCTGAACATCTCATAATCTGAACTAATCTATCGACCTCAATAATCCACTGCTCTGCCGCCAATGGATCCCTAGTACCTTTAAACTTAGGTGGATCCAACTTCTTAAATGATGTCACCAATGCCACATCACAATATGACTCCACATTTCTAAGCGGCTGAATCAATGGCTGTGGTAGAGCTACCTGTGGCTGTGGTACCGGTGGTGGAATAGGTTGAGGCTCAGGTACAACTGATACCGATTGTGGCGGTACTGGCGCCTCTTCTGGGGCTGTGGGAGCTGTGGCTCTCTCCCTCTCTGCCCTATTTGCGACTCTATCCGCCTGATACATAGCCATAAAATTGGCTACTAGTCTCTCCACTCGGCTCACACGAGTATCAATACTTTCTGGCTGTATAGGACGTGGAGGTCTTAGGGTAGGTTCCGGTGTCTGCGATTCCGAAATTTGTGCGGCCCTACCTCGGCCTATACCTCTCACTGAGCGTATCCTCCTCCTTCCACTCATATCTGTACCACAGAAATCGTTTATCACTTATTATTAATATATCAATTATATATTCAGATTATACAGTACTATAGGGAATGTATACTATTTACTTTAAGCGTCACTAGACATCCGACCAACTTTGCTCTGATACCATTAAATCTGTAACATCTCAAATCCACTGTATAACATAACATTTACTTATAATTTACACTTATTTATCGGTTGGGTTGTCTATGATGCTTAACAGTTCTCAACACTTAAATAAAAGTTAGTACTCTTATTCCTCTCACATATAGAAATATGAATTATTAAAATTGTTCCCTTAAACATGGTTATACATTCTCTTTTATTTAAAGTAGTACTGTACCATTTTACTGAATATATAAAAGAATATAACATACCTTCGATGTCAAATCTCTGGAAGGTAATTCTTTTAGTCCAAAATCAATAATCTGTGGAGTGGAAAATAAGGAGTGAGCGACAACGTGCTCAGTAAGGAAGGTGTATGCTGCTTTATAAACATAAAGAATATATCCCCAAAACATTTATTTGTCCTAACGATCAAACCCATTAGGAAAACAATGGATATAGTAATCATTAAACAGGATTCAATAGATCCTTT
This sequence comes from Heritiera fomes, assembly GCA_032173925.1. NCBI lineage: Eukaryota > Viridiplantae > Streptophyta > Magnoliopsida > Malvales > Malvaceae > Heritiera > Heritiera fomes. The sequence continues at coordinate 7,332,274 of JAPDPM010000022.1, read as the reverse complement.
CAGTAAACAGAAATCAATAAGTTGAGACTAGGCATCAAACAAATCATGCTCTCACAAGTCATCCGCTTTTGGGGTGCACCCGTAGGCCATCGCCCCTCACGGCTATCTCAGCTAGATCTATGGCTATAATCTATAGATGGTCCTTGGGTCCACTTGCCAAGTGACCTCGAGACTGCTGATGACTTGGCGGGTCCATTAGCCTTGTGACGCCCTGAGGTGCACCCATTGGTCCCTTAACCTGAGCCACTGCCCCAGGAGGGTCACGCAATTATATGAGTAATACTGCATGAACTTAGGGCCTAAAGTCTCAAAAAAGCTCTTTTTATATCTCATGAAACCCTTATGGAATTATCTCAATCCATATTATCATTTTCTCAACATGATTTGATTTTCAAAAAGGTTTAGGCTTTCTGTTTACAAAACACCTTGAAAACAGCCGAAATCTCAACATTTAAAACCTGGTCGCCCATGGTCAGCTCGCCCATGGCAACTCGCCCATAGCAGTGAACTAATGTTCGCCCGCCCACTTTTGCTTTTAAAAACAAGTAAAATTGGCTCGCCTATAGTGGCTCGCCCATAATCAATTCGCCCTCTCTGGCGTTGCCATGGTCAGTTCACCCAAATGCGACACTTCCCTGGTCACACGCCCATTGAGGTCAACTCGGCCATTACATTAAAAACATATTTTATATTTTCAAAGATATAAAAATTAGTTCATTTTTCGTTGAGAAAATTTGGAAAAGTGAACCTGTTCGCCATGGTCAGCTCGTCAGTCCGGCTCGCCCATGACACTCTTAACAAAGGGGTCGCCCGCCCCAATATATTAACAAAGGGTCACTCGCCCAAGATATTATAAAAGGGTTCGCCCTCCATTGGCTCGCCCGAGTTTTGATAAATCAGGGGTCGCTCGCCCCAATCACAACATAAAAGGGTTCGTTTGCCCGCCCTTTACCAGTTCGCCCAATAAATAACATAGGGGTCGGCTTTGTGGCTCGCCCGAGATCAAAACACTTTATCAAATTATGCATGTCATAAAACAAAATATTTATCAATATTTTCATAATATTTACTCCACAAGACATGCATTTTACTTCACACACATCTCCTTACCTCGTCTGATGAAGCCTTGCTTCCCGCTCGCCTTATCAATTCTCATTTCCCAGCTACAAAGTAAAAAATTAATTCCATTAATATTTTCTTTTTTAATATTTTCTAAAACAATTAATATTTCTAACACTTTGGCGAGATTCTTGTGACTATTTTACAGCTCGCCATTCGCCCATCTGAACTCGCCATTCGCTTATGGGCTTACACGGGGGAGCTCGCCCAAAATGCAGCTCGCCCGACCATTCAACTCGCCATTCGTGGCTTTTATTCACTGTTGGGCTCGCCCATTAATTGAACTAACACTTGGCGATTTCTTTATTTCCTACTCGCCTCTTTGGTGATCACAAACATTCCTCATGGGCGATCATTGGTCCTCGCCCATCCCAACTATCATTCTGATTATCCAAAGAGTTTGGAAAACACATATGCGCCAACTCATGCAACTCTTGAGCTTGCCTCAACCTTTGGGCGAGTACTCACCTGTTTGGCAAGCAGTTAAGTCTGTTCGCCGTTCGCCCATCGTATTTCTTTATTCATTCTTGATTATTTTCCATCTAATTTCTTATATATTCGACAATATTTAACTACAACCAGGCTATATATATGTTCATTACATTGTGAAACATAGAAATCTAGCATCAAATATCAAGAGAACCATAAAAATATGGAACTCACCTTAACTGAGTTGCACTTCGAGAACCGAGTGCTTTTCTGCCTCACTTAGCTTTACTTTTCTTGTTCCTTAGCTCTTCAACACTGGAGAAAAGGTTTAGCTAACTAAGAATGAAGTTTCATGGCTCGTGTATAAGAGGAATGGAAGAAATGAGATTGAGTTTGCAGTAATCAGAGTATTGGTGAGAAGATTTTAGAAGGAGATGAAGTTTGCTTCAGTCGATTTTCTTCATGAAGTCTTCTTATATAATCACTCAAATCCCCTCAAAATCTACCATCTGTTCTCATCCCGATCTTTTTCATCATTACCTTGTCTTATAGCTCATTAAATGGTGAAGAAAATGTGGCAATGGCGTGGTGAAGTTTTTCTACTGTCAATAAATGGTGAAGACAATTCTAGCCAAAAAGGGACGGCTAGGAAAATCTCTTGCTGCAGTGTTGACTAAATTTTCTTTCCTTTTTCTCTTCCTCTCTTTCTTCTCCACGCCACTTCTAGCCACTAATATTGACTTTTCATCTCATTTATTCATTTGTTTTATTCTTTTCTTCAACACTTCATTTAATGCTTTCTATGTATAATTATTATCTTAACCTTTTTTTTATCAAGATCACCCATCTATTTCTTGTTGCACTATAATATTTGTTTTTCTTTCTTTATACACCATACTATAAATCATCACCTAGAATGAAAAGTGGAAAGTCACATACAATGATTCTTTAATTCCACTAAAAGAATTTATTTCCACTATCAATCATGTACAAATATGGTATATAGTATAATAAAATTCGGGTCTTACATAAATAAAAAAATAAATTAGAAGTAAAAATAAATAAACATTAAGCATTGAGCTACAAAAAACTATGTTTGGAACTAAATATCATAATCTATTTATATACTTTTAATGTACTTGAATTTTAGAAGACGAAACATTGTGCATTGAGCCATGAAAGGTTACGTTTGAAAAAAAAAACCATAGTTTATTTATATACTTTTAATATCTAAAAACTACAGTGTATTAAAAATAGTACTTTTGTGTAACTAAATTTAAGTATAATGTGATCTTTTCGTATTTTATACTATGTTTTTAGTATAAACATTGTTAAAACCATGATGTCTGAAATCTAAAATGTTATAAATTTTAAAAAATCATTGTTAAAAATATTAAATTGTGTGTGCATTCGAAACTGTAATTTAATGTTTTTGCGTAATTATAGTCTATGAAATTTTTTCTAGTTGTGCTTTTTACTCAATAGTACATTAGATCATTAGATAGTTATCCACTTAGTCCAACAGATTTTTATTTTTAATTATTTTATTTTATTACTTTTTTAGTCATTGTCTATTAATTTTTTAAAATTTTAAGAATTTTTCTTTATTTTTTTTTGAACATAAATTAAATAGCAATATGATCACATTATATCAAATCATATTCATTAATTGACTAAATGTTCAATTCAGCAGTAGAACTTAAAAGGTACCAATTAATTTATTGATTAATTTTATAATTGAATATTTAATAATAAATGATAATATATAATTGATATAATTGTATAATAATTATTAATACTTAAAAAAAATTTTAAAAAATAATTTCATAATTGAATTCACCCTTAATTTTACTGTTAACTAATAATACATTATTAATATTATCATATGATAATTATTACTAAAATCATTAAGTCTATTTTTTTATTTTATTTATAGTTTGGTTTTTTGGGTTATTAATTCAATTTATTCATGTTTTGGATTCTATGGATTCAAATTAGGATGGATTTGGATCCTTTTGTTTTGAGTTTTTTTGAGTTTGGATGGAACTGAGTTCGAATATGAGTTATCGAGTTTGGGTTTGCTTCATCAGAGTTATTGGATTCAAGTCTTTTTTGCCAGCCCTAGATCGACCGCACGATCACTTCTTTGGTTTGGTCTATTTCTTGCTTTGGTCAAGACAGTAACATTTTTTCCATCTTTGGGAAGGTAACACTAACAGATTAAGGCCACACTAGCCGTGAGAACCACCGGTTCTGCGCACTCCACGTTCGATAGCTATGCCAATCATCCAAAATTTAGCATGCAAGTGTAACACTTCGATAATGAACAGAATTGGTGACAAATAAAGCCCTATTCAGCAACAGAAAAAAACAGAAAATTGCTTCTCCTAAAACCCTCCCATCCTTGAGACTCACCACACCTTTTCCATCTCCCGTTTTTCCTTCCCTTTACAATTCCATCTCCCATTTTTCTTTTTGTTTTTCCTCTTCTTTTCCACGGGGGAAAAACCCTTTCAGGAAGTGGAAGCAGGAGGCTGCAGGAAAGGCCTTGGTTTCTCCCGTGCTCCCTCGCCATGGCTTTTCCTTCCTTTCTCTTCCTCATTCCCCTCTTCTTTTCTATCTCTTTCTCAGAATCCAAGCTCTCCCCTGACTATTATAGAAAGTCATGCCCTGTCTTGGAAGATATCATTCGAGAAACCGTCACCGACAAGCAGATCACCCACCCCACCACGGCCGCAGCCACAGTCCGTCTCTTCTTCCACGACTGCATGGTGGGAGGCTGTGACGCTTCGGTGCTTATCTCGTCCAATGCCTTCAACCAGGCAGAACGTGACGCTGACATCAACCTCTCTCTTCCGGGGGATGCTTTTGATGTCATTGTACGTGCAAAGACTGCTCTCGAGCTCTCTTGCCCTGGCGTTGTCTCCTGCGCCGACATCCTCGCCCTCGCCACACGCAACGTTATTAACATGGTTGGAGGACCCTTCTTCACCGTTATGCTTGGCCGCAAGGACAGCCTGGTGTCTAGTGTCTCCAGCGTGGAAGGCAACCTGCCGAGAGCTAACATGAGCATGGACGAGATCATCGGGATGTTTGAATCCAAGAAATTCACGGTTCAAGAAATGGTTGCCCTGATTGGAGCCCACACCATTGGATTCTCTCATTGCAAAGAGTTTGCTTACAGGCTTTACAGCTACAACAAGAATACCCCAACTGATCCTAGCTATCATCCGAAGTATGCTGCGGCTCTAAAGAAAATGTGTGAAAATTATACGAAGGATACTGCAATGTCGGCTTTCAATGATGCCATGACTCCGTCAAAGTTTGATAACATGTATTACCGGAACTTGCATAGGGGGATGGGGCTATTGGAATCAGATAATGGACTATTGAAAAACCCCAGAACCAGGCCTTTTGTGCAATTGTATGCTGCAAACGAGACTGCTTTTTTCAATGATTTTGCTCGGGCAATTGAGAAGCTTAGCCGTTATGGGGTTAAGACTGGGAGCAAAGGGGAAGTAAGGCGGAAATGCGATGTTTTTAACACAATTGAAACTTAGATTTTTGAATTCAGTTTGGTGATGGCCATGGATTTAAGCGTAAAATGAACAAGAGATTGCATTGTATTATATATTACAATTATTACTGTTATAATTGTATGAGATGAGTCGAGGACCATGATTTCAATATATTCCTGCAGATAATAGCAGTCTATTTTGATGCCACTCTTTCTTTATATTAAAAGTGTTAACGAACAGTAACACTTTAACATGCAATTACATAACAACTTTAACATATTAAAATTCATAAGCATATAACACTACCCTCTCACTACTTCACAATATGAGAAATTTTTGTGTACTGCATTTGCCCTCTTTTTTATATAATTAAAGTAATAACATTTGACAAAGATATCAAGTAATGCCAAAAGTCAAAAAGAGGTGAGAATGCTCGCTAGCTAGGACAGCACTAACTTCCAAAACGGTTATATCCCAAAATATATAGGCGCTTCTATACATACACAGTTAGTATCAGCAAATTGTGATCCCTGTAGTACTGTGACTTTGGCTCCCAATGAAACTATTATTTACCAACTCTTACAGCACCGAAAATACAACCGTAGTTTGCTTAAGAAACAAAAAAGAATAGCACAAGCGGATAAAGACGTAAGCATATCTACAAAGAAAGGATGACAAAAGAGATCTGGTCACATCTTTTTAATCGTGCAAAAGCCTAACTCTATACAAATAAGGAAACTTTATAGCAATGCTAAGTCATTTGCCTTTGGTGAACAAAACGTATGCATTCGATTTTTGAAGAGTACACTTTTAACCTTATGGGACAAACTATTGGATTGTACTCAGTCCACTCTTCTTTCCTTCACAAAGTACTATAAAATTCGTTTTTTGCTTTAGGACGAGCCCATGTGCACTATACAAACACTACATTTATCCTAGTGACCAAATGCCATCACCTTAATATGATTATTAGTTCTCATTTTGTTTGATGCCACTATGTGCAAGCTGTTCATGAAGTTTTCTTTCTAATCATGTGGTCCAAAATCTCAAAACCAAATAATTGAGGAAGACCTATGCTTTCTTTGCCGTGCGGAGGAAAGAAAAACCAAGTGACGTTAATTATGGATCTGTTATTGAAGTAGAAAGATTACTTAATTTGTTCATGCTAGAGTCCTTGCAGTAATCACGCAGGGGACAGGAATCATCATTGGCGGCCAACTTTTTCTGGCTACTTCCTTTCATTGTGCATTTGCGGCAAAGCTTGCCATGTGTATACAGAAGACAATTCAGATCAAACTTAAGTTCATTTGGAATCCTTTGGTTGAGGTGAATGTATGCCTTATTCCTGTCCGCTGTAGCTGGCACCCAACCAATGGCCCTAGAAATCTCAAACACCTGCAGAGACATTTGAGAGCGAATAAATAGTTCATATATTGATGTCAGAGCAACCGGAGCGATCTGCTACTTACATGTGTATCCACAGGGAAATCATCTTGCTGAAGATTGAACATCAAAACACAAGCCACCTGCCATGCACCAAGTGTTGTGTTTTTATATGATTAAACTGGGGATCTGAATGCTGAGAATATTAAGTAATTCACAACAAAAACCAAGAAGCTGAATCATAACTTCAACAACAGGATCACAATCCAGAAGAGTTTAAACAGATAAAATATTACATCCAAATCAGAAACCAGCATTACAAATCTTTAACATACTATCTAAACCTAGTCAGTTTGAATGATACAGGGTCCACAATATGTCAGATTTTTTATTAAATAACGTATGGGCTGAAATTCCACATCATCATCCAGTTCTCAATCTAAGTCTATTGAATAACATGCACACCAGCATGGATTTCTTATTGGTTTAACTTTTTATTTATTTATCTTTTAATTTCATATCAATAACATGTGAATGAGCACCTAGGTTGAAATCAAATAACAATGACATACCATATTCTGCTGATTGTGAATATTTAACTCAGATACCATGCCAAATTAAATTACTGAAGACAACATTAATGAATCTTAGATAAAGAGGAAGAAGATATGGAAGAAAAAAAGAAGGCTTAAAACTGATTGACAATGATACCAAAAACTTATCTTGGATTAAATTACACTTTGTTTCTCTCAATAAGATTTCATATAGGGCATTGGCAAAGCCAATGAACCAGTCCATTTACATCATACTGAAATAGATTACCAATAAATACATCAGTGCTTGCACTCTCATGCAATTATGTAAGTGAAAGTACATATGGAATTCATCAAAGAGTGCAGGCTCCTTCAGCTTGTAAAGAACATACATCAGATAGGTAGTTCAATTTTTTATGCTATATTTCCAACAATTGTTTCCATGCGTAGAAATCAAAATGCACTTAATAGCACTTTCTACCTTCATAGCAAGCAACCAAAGATAAAACTTAACTCTATCCTATACAACAAATAGTGAGGCATTGATATATTGAAAGAGATATAATAACTTGACAATGACAATTTGAGTATATCCAATCATGTAGGCATGAACTCTTCCCCTTAACATGCATACATACAAAAATTTTTTACACTATTTGAGTTTCACATTTTCTTTTTAGTAATCATACATGAAATAGGAGACCAACCAAAGAGATAGCTCTTTCTAGAGTGTTGATACAGTAAATATATTTCCATGGGACCGCTAACTAACTTTTCATTTGGGCTTCTTTTTTTTTGGGGTTGGGGGGGGGGGGGGGGGGGGGGGGGGGGGGGGGGGGGGTGTGGGGGGGGGGTGGGGATTGTTGAGTGGAGTGAGTTTAGAGACGCGAAATGTATGAAGATCCATCATCGTTGATGGGTTAGGTCCCAACCAGGGGAAAAATGACATAGTGAATTGCTGTCCATCAGGGAATTAGCAGGGATGCAGATGGAAGTAGCTTTAATCCTGAGTGCAGATCGATGCAGTAATATAAAAATCTTAGGCTGGAGTGTGCTCCAAAACAGCCATCAGCACTGAAAGGTGTATGTCTCTACAAATTCTTGTGTTTTTGGTTTTGCAACTAAGGTCAAAACTAATATATCTTTGGCTAATAACATGTTCAGATATATCATGTCAATAAATAGTATTACACATAGCATATACCAATAGGCCTCACTGTTGAGTATTCTACTGGAAAATAGCTAAACTAGTATGACCTTTGGTTGAGTAAATAATAATAAAAAATTGTGCTGTTTATTTCTTCTCCCTTGAATAATGTGATGAATCTATGGATCTAAACTTGTAGGGTTACAGAACTTATATGACGTACGTTTTAAGAAAAACTGGATAAACTAGGAGACATTGGTCAAGCATTATTAATTGAGTGAAACTGTTATTTAGTGGCATAAACATTTTACACAAAGGAGTATGGAGTTTACATCACATAGACACATGCATGAATAGAGTAAATGTAGGTGATTGCTGATGCAAAAAATACATTATTCTTGATTGCTTGCTGCAGAAAAGGAAAAATAGACTGATTTACTGCTTGCAGGATAATATGCCATGAAAACCAATGTGTCCTTATTAGAAAGATAAGCAACAAGTGCAAACAAGCCATGGAAAAGAAAGCAATAAATTTATCATTGGCATACAAAAAACACATCCATACGAAAAATATGCCTACCAAACGTACAAGCATTCTCCAACTTCCTTCAATGTTAAAATGGTGGAAGCAGTGGTAAATTTCCTTTTCTTCAGCCAAAAGTACTGGATTCAAATTACTTAACCTATACACTAAAGTCCATTTCTGGAAACTTACAGTCTTAGGGCCAACCCCTTTAAAATGGGAGAGCTCAGCCTTAATTTCATCAATTGACAAATCTCGTAAGTACTCCAAGCATATTTTGCCTCTTCTTTCATGCAGACAACTCAATACGTTCTTAATACAAGAAGCTTTCCTTGGTGCTAAACCTCCACATCTTATTGCATTTTCTAGACATTTTGATTCAGCAGCAAGTACCTTGAATAAAAACCAATGTTAACAATACATAACCCAAATCATCTCATTAAAATGTTACTCCAAATTAAAGCACTCAGGAAAAAGAAAGTATTCAAATTCTCCCCTTAAGACTAAACACTCATCAATCCCACATATTTTAAGAAGCATTTTAAGTTAAATCAACAGAACAACACAAAACGCAACAAAAGCAATTATAAACAACAAAATTGTTCCATGTGTATCCAATTCTTCATCAACCAAATACATAAGAAGAAACATTAAAGAGAAAGGAAATGGAAATTCTTGTAATTAACTGATAAATCATGAAGCCAAAAAAGAAAACAAATCAATGAAAACTAACTATAAAGCTCCAAATTCATATATACACATGAAGCCAAAACGAGCAAAGAAAAAAAAAACTTAAAACAAAATAAAAGAAAAGCCCAGAAAGCTTACATCTTCCCAGGTGGGAAAAGCTGACTTTAGAGAAGTAAAAGCCTTTTGGGAATTAATCTCAGTAGTATTCTGAGAGAGTACAGTTTTCACCAGGCCATCCAACACACTCTCTTCCTCATCATCATTATTGCTCAACAGCTCTGATTTTTCTTTAATGTGAGGTTCGTTTTTGATGTGTCTGTGATGGCGGTACTTGAGGAATTCTGGAGGGAAACCATGGAGAGCCAAGAGCTTGTCTTTTACGACTCTGCATTCTTCAGGTGTGGGTCTGTGGTGAGATGGGTATGGCTCTTCAGAGGTGATTTTGGGTGTTTTGGAGTGGTCATCGAGCTGAAGCTGCTTCCTTTTGCGGGATTTCTGCATTTTGATCTTGCAGGGGCTTGGGGCTTGGTCCTGCCTACTTTGTTATTTGTTAACCAATGTGGAGAATAGTCTTTTTTTTTTTTAGTGGAAATGGAGAATACTTTGTTAAAAAAACAATAAATATTAAATCGAGATACATATCCTATATCAAAATTTTATTTTTGAAAATCGAGCATTAAGTATAATAAAATATGGATAAAAATTTTAATTATAAATAATATACACATGTAATATATATACATACATATATATATATATATATGAGTATTTGATATTTTCAATTTTTCATATGTACTAATATGCAAGAACAAATAAAAAATATATATGTCAATGAATGCAAAATTATTTAAATAAATGGTTTGTTATTTTTTTAATATAATCTTTCATGTTTTTTATACAATAATAAAATATTAAAATAAGTTGATAAGTTACTTAAAAAAGTTTATATATTCATATTTTAATTTTTAATAAATTTAAATGGGATAAAATTATTATTTTTCTTAAAATTTTTAATTTTTTGGAGGTAAAATAAATATTTTTATTAAAAATTTTAATTTATCTATATATTTTTATAAATTTTTAAAAATTCAATTGGGCAATTATTTTCATAAGATCTCAAGATTTTTTTTTCATTTGAATCAAAATAAAATAAAATTGCGCTATTAGTAATTTTGTAAGAAAAAGACTAAATTGGACTTAAATTAGATAAAATAAACTGTATCATACCGTATTAAGAGTATCAAATATCGTACGATACGTATTGCGTATCGTACGATTCGCTTACGATTCTTAACAAAAACGATATAGCATATAGATTCGTATCGTTTTATATGTGTATCGAGACGTATTCTACGATACATATCGCGTATCGTATGATATTTTTTTTGTTACAAGAGTAACATTAAATAACTAAGAATGAGGGTGTTTGGATTCGAACCCAAGACTTACAATATGTCACAACTCATCTTTAACCACTAGGTTAAGAGGTTGTTGGCTCGTATCGTATGATATTGATAACTATGTTAAAAACTTAAAATCCTACTATGCCCGCTACATAATCAATGGTAGCGCATCTATTTAAATACACAAGTGAATCAAATTATAATGTAAGATATATCACACATTAAGATATACACTTTATAGTAAAATTAAATTAAGATAGTTATTCTATATATCTCAGGTGAAATTTTTTTTACTTCACAAACAAAGTTAGAATCATAATACATGTCCTATTTTATTTATTTATTATTTTTTTAAATATTTTTACAAGACATATGTCATGATCTTAATATCATTTGTGAGTAAAAAAAATTTCACCGACGGTGGATGTAATAATTATATATTAAATTAGGTTCAATTTAAATATGATCTACCTAATTAGTTAAAAAATAATAAAAAATTAGTTTTAATAGCTTTTAAACTTTGAAAAAAAAACTTAAAACCATTATATATTTTAATTATAAGAATAATTTAAATTTTTAATTAATGAATTAAAATAAAAATATAAAAAATATTTAAAAATATATATTATTAATTAGCATTTTAATTGTTTAAAAACAATCATATTTTTTATTTTTATCACATGCTTATTAATATGCATAATTTTTTTAAAAAAAATTTATTAATCTTACATGTGTATTGTATTATTTATAATTATTTTTAAAATTATTTATTGTATCTTACAATACGTTAAATACGACATTCGATTCTTAAAAATAAAATTTTGATTTACGATAGATCTCTTAATTTAATAACTATGATGTGGAGTTAACGTGCAAAGCAATAATGAGACCCAGAAATTCTCTAAGCTTGGATTAGCCAAATTTTTTGTAATTATTGGAGTTTAAATAAATTTAATAAGAAATTAAGTCAATTATCAAAGTGGAGATTTTAATTGGATAATTATTACATACACTGACAGTGGAGTTTTTTTACTCTACAAGCAGCGTTAAGATCATGACATATGTCTTATAAAAATATTAAAATAAATAAAACAGGACATGTGTTACGATCTTAACGCTGCTTGTGGAGTAAAAAAACTCTACTGTCAGTGTATGTAATAATTATCTATTTTAATTTAAGGATTATTATTCTATCCACGACCAGTGAAGTTTTTTAACTCCATAAGCGGAGTCAAGATAATAACACGTATTCTTTAAAAATATTAAGAAAATAAAAAATAATTAAAATATAATACGTATAATCATTCTAGCTCTACTTTTTGAGTTAAAAAATTTCACTAGCAATAAATAAGAAGATAACTCGTAATGTGTAATTGGAGAATAATTAAACTAATTTAGTGAAATAGTGGAAAATGAACCAAATTAAAAGGGCAATAAGGACGAATTGCATAAGGCTTGAAACATTTGATTTTTTTTCTACTTTGCAATTTTAATTTTGCATGTCACTAAAATTAAATTTGTCCCACCACCTATTTGGCCAATGATGGCCTTACGCGTGGTGGCCATAGGGCATTCACCTCCACCATGCCCGGTCACTGGTTCCTCACATGCAAAGGGTTTGTTCATCTTTCATTCCACCTACACTACACTAAAGTAAGAGGAAGAAGAAGAAAAATTAGGCCAAGGGCTTTGCAAAAGCATTCCACCACTACCATATCACCCCACAAATCCCATATTCCCACTTTCGCAGGCTAACAATTAAGAGAAATACAAGAAAGAAAAGAAGAAGGGTGGTTAAACAGTCGGCCAAAGGAGATATGATGATTGCGCATGTTACGACTGTGCGTATGATAATTGGGTGCAAATGCATATGATTATTGGGGTAGATATAATGATTAGGTTACACGTAGAGGTAGTAAATGGACTGGTTCGGGTGAGTTTGGTTTGGATTGTTTTCAGATTCAAGTTATTTTGGATTCGGATTATTTTGAGTGTGATTTTTTTCGGATTAAGTTTTTTTGGATTCGAGTTTAGTGGACTTAATTCAAATTACTTTGAAAAATTTTGAATGTAATAAAAATTTAATTTTTTATATAGTTCAATAAAAATATAATAGAAATATTAAATTAAAGTTAAAATTTAATAAATATTTATATAAATATAAATTTTTACATTTTAATGTTTTTATTACTTGATAATGATTTTTTTAATCACCTATGATATTCATATTTGTTATAAAATATATGATTGTATATTGATAATTATATAAAATTTATTTTTTAAGTGAGCAAAATAATTTTATATAGCAAAACTAAAGGAAAGTGAAAATTCAAAAATATTAGTTACAATACATAAAAAACAGAATGATTTTAAATAAATAACAAATAAATTATAAATAAATCATTTTAAACAACTAAACAATTATATAAATTATTTTATACTCTTAAGTTAAATCAATAACTCATTGGGTCATTTTTTTTTTTTGGACCAAAGTTGGGCCATTAGAATTTAAACACTCTTAGTCCAATAGATTTTTATTTTTTTTTACTATGTTTCATTAGCTATTTTAATAATTATATTATATTTTTTATAAAATTTTAAATTTTTAAGAATTTTTCTTACATTTATTTTGTTTTTTAAATATCAACATAATTAGTAATTACATTAAATCTAACCGTATAGTTAGTTAACTAATTGTTTAATGATAATGTTGAATAATACTATAGTATACATTAAAAAATACTTAATATTATGAATAATTGGTCAACTAATTAGCTCAATATTATATTTATTTTGTTTTTAGTTTGTGCAAAAAATCATAATATTAACATTATTACATTAAAAATAATTGTATTTGTATACACTTATTAATCAAATATCCTATTAAAAATTTAAAACGTTGGATTAAAAAAGTTATATACACCAATTGATATTATATTAATAAATAATAACGTTTGATATAATTATATCATATACAGTTACACATTAATTGAGTATTAATTTTTCATGTTTACATTAATATAATAACATTAGATATACACCAATTGATTGAATGTCAAATTAAAATGTTAAATAATGATAGGAAAATTATCCTATACACTGTCAGTGGAGTTTTTTAACTCCACAAGCGGGTTTAGGATGATGACATGTGTCTCATTTTTCTTTAATATTTTTAAAGGACACATGTCATCATCTTAACATGCTTGTGGAGTTAAAAAACTCCATTGACAGTGGATAAGATAATAATCCATAATGATATTACTAAATTAATTAATATAATGCTATAATGCTAGTTATTTAAATATAATTAATCATAATATTAATAAAGTATAAAAACTAATATTAATTGTACTTGTACTGTTTAATTTAATTACTTGACTTTTTTTAATCTTAAAAACCTCAAATTTTAATTTTAAGACTGTGTCTTTATTTTCAAGTAAATTTAATATTTTCTATACTTGAAACTTTAAGAAATATAGCTTAATATTCTTAATGTGTTTCAAAAAATATCAAATTCAAAGTTTCAAACAAATGTTGAAATTATATAATGATTTTTATATATTTGATTTATTATTGTATTAAAATTAAAATTTTAGTATAAAAAATTATTATAATGATTTTTATAATAAAATCAAATGTTAAATTAATAATATATATTGTTATAAATACAATAAGTATAATATTGAAGATTATTTGATATTCAAATGTTATGATGTTTTAAATTAATTTTATTTAATAATTGAATTAAAAATTTTAATATTTATTTTGTTTGATAGTACATAATTGATATAATTGTAGAATAAATAATAATTGTTTTCAAAATTTTAAAATTTTTAATTAAAAAAAGGGTATAAATTATTTATTTATTTTTAAATAATAATCATATAATTATAATTCGGATTTTTTGGATAATAAATTTGATTTTTCGAGTTTCAGATTAAATTGGTCTCGAATTCGAATCGTATCGAGTTCGAATTATGTCAAGTTTGGATAGTGTCGAGTTCGGATTTTTTCGGCTTTAGCCTTTTTTGAGTTCAATTTTTTTTTACTCAATTTTTTTTAGATTTAGGCCTTTGACTTTTTTAGTTAATTTGAATTGGTCTAGATTTGATTTCAAATGAGTTTGGGCGTGTTTGAGCTCCGGCCTGCTTTTGCTAGCTTTAGTTACACATGAAGTTAAAAACCTAGCAGTTTGAAAATTTGTTAAAGAATCTGATCTCATGATTCTAAAAGGCAGATGGATTGGGATATGAGCAGGATAGCCTAAATCTATAAATGTTCTTATGTTGATGGAAATCCTAACATGTCCATTTTCAAATTCACTAACTCTTTCAAGTTTTGTGTTTTATTGGGATACAAGTTGAACTGCTCTGTCTAAACTTCATTCTTCAGGTTTAGAAACCTCACTCTATTTAATGGGTTTTGGATGGCAGCTCTAGACCTAACCATGTCGATTTGGAAAATGAGAGTTTCACCTCTTGGGCTGTGGATTAACGCGTCTGAGCCAAGTGCTAAGGTCATAGCTTTGTAATGAATCCTATAAACCAAAGCTAAAGGCACAGATCCAGTAGTTATCTTGTAATTGTATGTTCTAATTTGAAGTGTTTAGATATCTAGTTCTAGTATATTTCTGTCTGAGAGAGAGAGACTATGTAATTTGAAAAACAATTAAAATAGATTGAGCTATTTTAAAGACTAGATTCCATAGTTTCAAGAGGGGAATCACTTAACTGAAGGAATCTACCATCTCGAAAGGCGAAGTGTAGGCCTTCTTTGGAAAGAGGCTTAACTTCTACTTGGATTAATACTATGTAGATGTATTTGTATCTTTTAACAATGTGCCTATTTATTGACTTCTTTTTTAGAGTTGAATTGACTCATTAGAGTTTCTTAATGAAATATATCTTTCCTTCGTTTGGATTGTGTAACCTATTTTACTTATATATTTTAACAAAGATTGGTTTTATCTTATATATTTTATATTTGTGAATTCTTGGGATTTCCCAGTTATCAATTTCTAGAAGATGTTTGTGATGTAAACTTCTTTTTCATTGATCGTTGGGTTTTAATTGACTCGTAAGCTAGATGGGGAATTTGATCTAAACAGAAATTCATTATCAAAATATCTAATTATATCTACATGGGAATTTTAATGTATGCCCAAAGTAAAAGCTAGGTTTTTTGCTTGCTAAAGGGTTATCTCCAAGATGCCTAACTCAAGGCTTAAAGAATTATACACGACGGCTCAATAGAGAAATAGCTTAAACTCAGCAATATTAGACCGAAACTCGATAGATAAATAAATAAATAAGTAAATTTTGTTTTACCTTAAATGCTCACTCCCTTGGCTTTGATAACAGTGTATTGAATAATTTGTATCGAATATATATTATACGTGTATAACCACGCAAAATTTGAAAAGAAAAGTTTATTCTAAGTATCAAACAAATTAATCATAAAGTAAGCTTCAGCAGATGTATTATAAACTGTTAATATATATTTAGTCGCTTGAATCTTGGTACAAAGATCAGCATGTGTTTTTGAAGAAAAAGCTACAATGTGAAACTTAAACAAAAGAAATCCCACGCTTAATTTGACTTCCATTAACACGCATGCAAAGCCCTGCTTTTGAAAATTTTCGAATATAGGTACGAATTAAGAACATCAATTTCCACAAATGAAGAAAATAATGATCTGATGAGTCGGACAATGGGAATTCAAAGTTGAGATATAAATAAAAAGAGAAATGCAAAGAAATTAATCCAGAAGTGAAAATTAAAAGAAAAAGACTTAAGAAAGCTGGGTAACACAAGTACATAACATGATTACTTCTTGTGTTTTTTACTTTTGCCGCTGTTGTAGCAGGCATAATCCTCAAAAGCAGCATCCTATCGAAAATATATGTATTTGCAGGTAACATAATATATACACACACATGTATGTGTGTGTGTATACATATTTGTACTAATTTTCTCGTTAATCCTTGTCGGCCTATTCCTGGAGATAAATATAATACATTGACGTTCTCGCTTCTCTTAATGACAATATTGATTTTCTATATATATTTACACCAACATATATAGGAAAAATGGAAAATAAAGGCCCCCAATATCATAAATATCACAACCATATGAAGAACATGCCTACCTAAGGCATGTTTCATGGCTTCCCCCATGTCCTTGGATATGAAGATGAATTTGTTCGTTTGATCTAATTATGGGATAATGATTAATGCTTGGAATAATGAAATCGAAAATATATATAGCAAGCAAACCCTAGTTTGAGGGATATTTTTATTGTGCCTAGGATTGCCGCTGGCCAGGAACATGGTGACAAGGAATATATGAAGTTAATTTCTCAGTCCTTTAGGACGGGAACTGTCAAAAGTTGGACGATTTCGATGAAGTTTTCCATGGCAGAAGAATATTTACTGCATATGTCATGAAGAATAATTATATTTCTGTATCAAACAACAAGTTCATCCATCATAAGTATCATTGCGCCAAACAGATCATAATTAAGAAAAGATCATGGAAACATGTTTGGGACAATTCAGAGAGAAATTAAGAAAGACCAAACACAAAAATAAGCACACACAATCGGCACCCTAAAACAAAAAGTAGAGAGTCCATATGCAAAAAAGAAAAAAAAAAAAAAGAAAAGAAGCAAAGCTATCTATAGCTATATCGTTTAGTAATTGATGGACCAAAGAGATGAAAAAGGCAGAAATCCCATGTAGATAAAACCTGTATGAATTGCTTTGATCTAGTAAAAATAGTCGGACCGAGAAGCTTGATTCCCCGTAGAGTTTTGGATCCTTCGAAGAAAAGACCCTCCGCTCATAACATATAGTACTAAAAGACTTTGTTCAAGTGAAAAGTAGGGTTTCCATGATCAGCCTGTGAGCAAACCCTGCAGCTCTTTTCTTCGTCTTTTTCTTCTTGATCTTCTTCTTCTTGGACTTTTGTTTGTTGAGGCTTTCCTTTTGGCCTTGGGATGTGAAGCTGGTTGATACTGAAAAGGAAGAGGAGGTGATGATGATGATCATGAGTGGTGGTGGTGGTGGTGGTGAGGGGGTAATGATGATGGTATTGAAGAGTCAGAGGTGGGAAGGAGAAGGAGGAGGAGGCCATGATGATTGCTCTGTTGAATTTGGACGAACAATATTCCAATGTATTGCGTGCCCTATCTCCTCACTCTAGAGAGAGAAAGAGAGCGACTTTGCTGTGCTTTTCTCTCTCTCTCTCTATGAGGGGAGACTTATCACGAAACCCTAGTGCTAGCTTTTTGCTTGCCCAAGTTCTTGCCCTCAAAGAAAAAGGAAAGTCCCCCACTTTTTTCTTAATTAATTTAATTTTTTTTATTCTCCTATGGCAATAGTTATCAGATGCGACCAGTTGCACCACTTTTTGGTTCATAACCATCTGATCAGATGCAAGCTGTCCCTTAAGACGACGATATGATGACGACGAAGTTATGAATCTTATTGACTATGATTCCATGCATCTTCCTAACCACGCCAAGATTGCCGCTAGCTTCATATATTTAACCTTAAGTTACTTCAACAAGAGGATATTAATTACTTCAACGAAGATTATCTAATTAATACTCAAGTCGTTACTATTAACACATTTAGTAATTAATTTGGTTCCTAATTAATTCTATATTATTGGTGATTGCAGTTTCACAATTGGGCAGCAATAAATTTGTTGTAGCAGATGATTGCTTTTAGTTTCTTTTAATTTTATTTATTTATGATAAATTGGTTTTTTGTTTTTATAATGCAAAAGCAGTAAAAGGCTGTTAATGACTGTATATGGAGTAAGATGAGCTGAGCTAAGCTTTATCGTTTTTAGTTAAAGAAAGGGAATTTGGCAGGGCCACCCCAAACACTAACGAGTAAGAATAAGAATAATTATTAAAGAATATTTAGGACAGACAGAGGAATCATAGAACTCAGGAATTATGACAGGTGAGAGGATCGAAGAATTTCTTTCTTTTTTTGAAAGAAAGAATGAGAGTTAATTTGATTGTGAGGCCTTGTAATTGTGAGTGTATTTACTTTGATGCTTTCCTGCAAAAGCACTCTGCTAACTGTACAAGCATGGAGAAGAGTGGAGACAAAAATGTTCGTTGCTTTTACTCAAATGCATTTTTCTTCCTGTCCAAACAAACAAATTTTGTGGTGCCTTTGTTTTTACCCTTTATTGTTCTGTCCCTCCTCCCATTTTTTGTCTGAAAGCTTATTAAATTATTAATTATTTGTCATTTACTATATATCTGTTCAAAATCTTAGATATGGATGGTTAAGAAGGAAAATCAACTTTGACTAAAAATCACTACTACTGCTACAAGATAGATTCTCAATCACCAACCCTATACGCATTTACTTGCTGATCTTCCCTTCTTTTTGCTAACTGAGTTACAGCTGGCGGAAAACACAGAAAATAAATAAAGTCATATATATTGGTTCATCTACAGCTACAGTGTTTTGACAATTGTTTACTTTCCCAAACACCCAGCAAGGATTGTACACAAGAAAAGGCTACCACGCTTATTACAGTGTTCTTTTACCTGGTCTTTATAAAATAAGAAAAATATACTACGAGTGCAATGCATCATTTGAGAGCAATATTTTAGTGTATGTTACACTGTAAAATAAATAACAGTATATTGTTTTGTTTCACTTTTAACAGTTCGTTCTCCTGTCCCTTGGTTTATTCATTCATTCCCTCATAAATCGGATATATTTAGAAAATGCACAATGGATCAAATTATATATATATATATATATTTATAAGAAAACTTTAACATATATAGCCACCAGAGAAAGGATTAAAGCATATGTACTAACGAAACCAGGGTCGAGTCAAGTTCAGGTTCTTAAGCTTAAGCATAAAGCTGATAAAAACAGGCTTCAGAAAAGCCTTTAATCAGCTCATAATTCAGCCTTTCTTTTCGTCTAAGAGTATTTTGCTAATATCCCTGAATCTAGAAGACTGAAGCCAGTCCCAACCCAGCCCTTAAGAAAGTTGAAGTAGCTTATCTTTTTTGTTTTAAGAATATAAGGCAAAATGCAAGCTGTACTCTTTTGGGTTAGCTCTTAGGTAACATGTAAGTCCCTTTTTTCTCAATGACTTTTAAGTTTGACTCTGATAAAGCCACCCCACAAACAGCCTTTTTTAGTCCACTTTCTCCTTTATAATGAGGGGGATTTTTTCTTTTTTTGCAAACCAAAGTTGTTTGATCAATGAAAAGTGCAAACTCTAGAAAATTAAAAAGTGGAAAATTTCCGGAGATTCAAATCTTTTTAGCACCAAAACAAAGCCTAAAGCCGAAAGATCAAAAGTTCACAGTGTTTCATGTCTGCTCGCTGCAGTGTCTTTATCGATGCTCTCCATGGGATTATGTTGCCGGGGCTTGGCCATGTGCTTTTTCTTCATTGTTTGATACTTATATCAACTTTGATGGAAATTTTCTCTGACATGCCCCATCAATCTACAGTTCTTATGTTTATGAAATACCACTGGGTATTTGTCTAATACGAGAAGTTGTCAAATTTCGAATGATGCAAAAGATTCCCAGGAGGAACAATATCAAGAACAGTATTATTACTATGCTATATTGATACCATATCATGATAAAAGAACAGCTAATAACTCCCACGCCAATTATATGCCTGGGCATATAAATATATATATATATATATATATATATATATATATATATATAGTGGCGGAGTCAGAGATTTTATTCACTGGAGGCTTGATTCAAAAGTTAAAAAAAATACTAAACTCAAAGGCTCAAAAGTAAAAAATTTAAGTCCAGAGGGGGCTAGACAAACTTTAAAATACAATACAATATAATTATCATTGGCCAAACATAAGCAAAAGAACTTAAAATTGATGACTCAGTGGGGGCTTGAGCCCTCACTGGGCCCCATGCACCTTCGCCTTTTTGTGTGTGTGTGTGTGTGTATATATATATATATATATATATATATATATATATATATATATGAGGGATCCACTTACACTTGTGTAAAATTTTATAGTTTTACACACTTTTCTTACCTCTAGATTGAATTAAATGAACGGTTAAGATTAATACTCTTTAAATGTAAAAATTTATTATCTTTCCATTTTTACATTGTCAATATATTTTCTTTTCTTTTTTTACATTGTAAAAATATTTTTCTATTATTATTGTTAATTATGATTCAATTTTTGTGAAAAGTAGATTAAAAATATATTCACGACTGTATCAAATTGATGAAGAAGAATAAGTCTTTATTTCTCTAGTAATTCTAGTATTCTAGTATAAAACAAAAAGCTTTAATATTCTAACATTAATTTGGTAAAGAGATTGTTCTTGTGGCTATGGGGGCCAGCCAAGTTCAACGATCGAATAATATCAGTCATAAATGAAAAATTATAGTTTCATATGCTTTGCACATCATCTTATATCTGCTTTTTATTTCCTGTTTTTAGGCTTTGTTATTTCATTGCTTTATGTTCTGCTGCAAAGTCTTTTAGAGAGTTCATCTTCCTGAAGCTTCCTTATTTCATCAATAAAATTTCTTGTTTATCAAAAAAGCAGAAAGATGGGTGGCGGCGACTGTTGATGAAAATGAGTTTATCGAGCATTTTTTGGGTTCCATATAAAATCTTTCTCTTTAATTCTCTCTATATATATATCTTAGTAGTAGGTAGTTTTAATCGGAAAAGGAGGGATTTGACTCTAGTTATTTGAGAATTGATTCATCAAGTGTATTAATATATCAATTACTTAGAGATATAGTAATTAATTTCCCTTCTTATAAGAATATAGATAAATTTTTATATATATTTGAAGTTCATTATTGGAATTAAGAATCCAACATTCCATTAACATGAAATTGATAATAAACATTCATGAATGCTTCAAAAGGATAATTACTAAATAAGTAATTATCAATTTGACTAATTTCTAAGTTCATGATAATATATGTACACACAATGAACCGAAAAAAGGTAATATATATGCACACATATATAAACAGTGCTTGGACATTAAGGACTGAAGGTAGAACGACGTAGTTTCATCTGATTGGAAGCAGCTAATTCGTGACCCTAACATTGACCAGAAAATCAACCCGTCATATGTCTGAGCCGTTTGTGCTTTGTAGGCTTCTGCCTTTTCTTTTATTTGTTTTTCTTTTATATTTTATTTTGTTGTGTTTAATGAATATTCATATAATTAAATTTAATTGATTTAATTAAATTGACTAGATAACATAATTAGTTAATTAAATTAGATCTCACTATTGGAAAAAATTTCATAGATTACGTTTAAAAAATAATATCTAAAAAAAGAATTGCACAGTATAATTCATAAATGGAAATTAATTGTTAATTATTTTTTTTATAGCGATTTTGTGGTGTTTCATCTATCTCAAGAATCAATCTAGAAATAAAATTGGTTTTCTATTTTTTTTTAAATAAGGTTATGCTTAAAATGCTTTGTGGAGTAAAACAACGACTGAGGTAGGTTATCATTTGATAAAAATGGTTTTCTGTTCAAAATAAAGTTAAGTTGAAAAATCATAACAAAAAAAAAAGTTAAGTTGAAAAATCATAACAAAAAAAAGTTAAGTTGAAAGTTGTTTTTTTTTTGGTAAAACAAGATAGAGAAAAAGAAAAATAATAGTCTTTAGATGAGGAACAGATTCAAAGAGTGAACAGTGAAATTAAACCTATTTATAAATTATAAATAAAATAAAATAGACTACGATTATCACTTAAAACTATAATATTTCATAATAGTAATTTAAATTGAAAATACATAAAACTATTACGTTTTATTTAAGATCGTAGTCTATTTCGAAACTAGACTACACTTAGGATAAAACCTGAAATCTTTGATTATCGAACGTGAATCTCAAAAGATGAAATATCAAATACAAAAGAGTATGATTAAAACCATAAATTGTAGTTAAATTTATTCAAACAATAAATTTCTATCATAAATGATCATTTTCAATATATATGAATATAGGAAGAAGAAATATCAAGTTACAAAATACTACCTTTAAACACAATAACCGTAGCCCGTTATTAAATAAAAATCGTAGTTAAGTTTATTCAAATAGCAAAATGCTTTTCATAAATAACTAAACAATAGCCTAGCCTAAAATTAAAATAATTTTCTAATGTACTTAAATCTTGGAAGATGAAACATTAAACCTTAAGCCACAAAGACTACGTTTGAAACAAAAAACTCTAGTCTATTTATATACTTTTAATGTACTTGAATATTCAAATAAAAAACATTGAGCATTGCGTTAGTGTATGCCTTAAAGCTAACTCACTTGGTGAGAGGCATGGTATCGTAGCAATGCAAGATCACTTATGATAAGCGACATAAAAGTTTCCCTTCACTATTTAGATTGACAATAATAGAGATTATTTGTCACTAAATATGATGAAACCTATGGAATAATATTAGCTTTGCAAAAGAATTATAAAGGGTTATAATTATGAGATCCTTATGCATCAAAGCCTTATTTTTAAAAATCGTTTCTAGTCAATGTGTTGTTAAGAATGGGTATTGACAGTGTACTAGAGACTAGCACATGTTAAGTCTCCTACTTTTAAAGTAAGCAATTGATTTTAAAAATTAAAGAATGCGAGATACTTGAGGATTAAATGCAAGTACTTATTATAGAACAAGTTCATTGAATATGACTCGACATGAGAATTCCATTTGGTAATTTCACTCAACTGTCTATGGAAACATTTTCATGTAATAGCTGTGTGAGTGATCATTTGACTTGTGATACTAAATCATTTTATATATGAAATGTCACACTTTGATTTCACCTTTATGGGTCTATTCAACCAAATGCTTAAAAATGGTGCTTTTGGGTGTGGCTCGAAGTATATGAAAAGGTGGATGAATAGTCCAGAAGGAATCCATCACCTCAAGTGAATTTAGGGGATATATCTTGGTTATTCTTGACTTGATATTGACTAATATGAGGAATTAAATAAGTAAACACTGTATCGTGCTTATATATTTATTAAGATATAGTTTATGAAAAGATATTAATTACATCGAGAGGCTATCAATGAAAGGCAAGAATCACTCTTAAACTCTCTAACATTTGAATAGTCATATAATATTACTAGATGCTCAATTTGATCAATGAATTTGAATTGCAATTCAAGTTCATTTTCATAATGTTAGAAGCTTAATGGTCATACACAAAAGAGATAGCTAGTGGATGAAAATGGATTGATTCTAACTTCCCAACGAGAACGTCAGTAGCTGAAGCAAAGTCCCCTCTTACTTGGTTGGATTTAGCCTGAGAGGTCAAACTAAGCTCCCTTCCTAGTCTAGCTAAAAGGTCAAATTTGGCCTGTCTACCACACTGATCCAACACCTTTGGGTTGTTCGACGTTCTCTAGCCAAACCGACAATAGGGAGCCGGCTCTACCACTACCCCTACCCCCTATCCCTTTTTCTCCTCATTGCTCTATTTTTCTCTTTATAAAGGTTTTCCTTTTATCTCTTTGAAAATTTAAAAGAAAATTATAAAAATTATCCTCAAATCCCTTAAAATGAACTTTCGATTTTGAAATTGTCCAAAACAATTTGAAAAAAAATATATCTTTCCAATCTTAAACAAAATTAGGAAATTTTTTAAGTTGATTTTTTCATAGTCGACACATCGACTCATGCATGTCATCTATTGCGTTGAAAGGTAAAGTTTATAGAGATGCTAACAAAAGAACCGTTTCTTACTTATTTTTTAATTTATCGAAAGAAAAAAGCAAAAAAAAAATCAAATCTTAAATAGATCTAACAATTCGTATTTTTAATTCATTTTAGTGTCACGTAAAATGGTGTTTGTGTCGTATAAAATACGAATATTTCATATTAAAATTCGTATTGACACGAAAAAAATAAAATTTTATTTTTAGTTTACTTTTAATTTTTACTATATTTATATATAATTTTTACTTAATTTTAATTCGTGTCACATTCGTATCTTATATTCGTATCGTTTATTTATCATATAATTGTGTTGTATCTAAAATTGTCATGTCTAACTTCAAATTTTTCTTTAAAGAGATTATAACAACGTTAAACGAACCTTAATTGTTAACTAAAGAGCCAATTGTTTGTAACATTGGCAGTATAAATATCAACAAAATATTTTTTAAATTACAAAAGATTAAAATTGGTAGTCTTTATTAAAAAAAAAACCTGAATTAATTAACCATGATGGGGCCATTGGTAATTGGGCCCACAAGTACTTTTTCCTGTCATGGTGGCAGCACCAGCACGCTTGTGGCGTTGGAGTGGGTGGGTGGGCGTTGGGTGGACCGTGCATGGCCCAACGGCAGAAGAGCTCTCCGTCTGGCTTCTAATACAGTGACTAAAAGTTGTTTCGATCCAAAAATTCTCTCACTCCTCATCATCATTGCGTTTCAGAAAATGGGTTGACAATTGACACCAGTCTCATAATATTCTCTATCAGACAACTCACAGCTGATGGCAGCAGGGAGGAGTGCGGACCCCAGCGGTTTCTTGCCTGCCCCAACCCAAACCGATCCAACTCTGTAACCACCGGAGTTCATCTTCATTGTGGCCTACTAACTTGTACTCTTCAATCCTCAACATTCCATTTAGACCAAAAATTTAAACTTGAAATTTATTTTAATAACTTATTTTAGCATAATTTTCGAAAAAACATTTTTAAGATAAATCACATCTTAATTACATATAATAGCATTGTATTTTTAAGTTAATCTCTTAATTAATATATTAAACATAAATATATTAATATAAAGAAATAAATAATAAAATTATTATTTTTATATAAGCCTTGAGCCGAGGTACCCTAAATTGTTCCCCACCTCGATCCTCCATTTTCAAACAAGAACTTGCTTCGATTCTATGTAGTCAAGGAAAGATAAAACCTTGATAACTCTCTCTCGGTTCTCTTTATGGTTAATAAAGTTCTTGATTTAGCAAAAAAAAACTCTCTCTCGGTTTTTTATTTTTTCGCTACTTAGTATTTGCCCCTAGACCGTAACCTTGGCATCTACTGCCATAATTTTAACCTCATATATGATTAACTTAGTATTCTCTTTCATTGGAAACAAAATAGATTAATCTAATTTTTTTTAGTATAATCATATGTATTCTTATTCGTTTTATTATTTGAGATTAGTCTTACTTGAACTAGAGAGGGCTTTACTGTTTAACCTAACATTTTAAATAGAAAATACAAATTACATTTTTTTAGTAATACAATTTCGTTAGAAGTTATAATCATAATTAATATATTACATTTTTTTGATAACTATGAAAATCACTTTACTCAAAGTAAACTAGTAACTAATTAAACTAGTTAATAATTAAACAAACTTAAACCCATATATGGTGAGACTTGAACTTAAAATTTCAAAATCTTATACTATCTCCCTACCATTAAGTTAAGGCCTCATTAATCGAAAATACAAATTACTTATTACTAAAATAAATGCTCATTTTGTGATTAAATTATTGTATTATATGATTTAATGCGCTATCAATGATAAATGCTATACATTATTATTGACTCAAATCATTACACTTCGTTAATTAGTAAATTTAAGAATATTTATTTCTAAAAATTTTTTATTTTAAAAATTATGAATTAATGAGGTTACATTTTATGCTTCATAACGGTGTACAAAATTTATTTACTAATAGCGTATTAAATATAAATCCTACATGAACTAACAAATAATCTTATGAATTTAATTTGATAAACGATTGTGATGTCATAAGCGTCTAGAAGATTGATATACATGAATGCAGTCCATATATAAATATGGTGACCGATTTAATATCTAAATAAAACTTCAATCAATACATACTATTAAAGATAGCTTTGAACAGTGTTTTATCAATCGAAGCAATTGGTGCTGACACGTGTATGAACACTGTTTTGTCAATTGAAGCAATTGGTGATGACGCGTGTATTACGATAGTTGAATCGAAAAATTGGTGAGCGGTTAATTAGATGTGTGGATTGGCGAGCTATGTTGGTTGGCGAGCTGTTATGCTGTTGTGTGGATTGGCGAGCTGTGTGGATTGGCGAGCTGTGTGGGTTGGCGAGCTGCTGCAGTATTTGCCTCCGCTCTAGGTATTTGCTATGATACCCCCCGCAAGCTGGAGAATATATGTTTTGGACTCCTAGCTTGGACAAATAATGATGAAAAGTTGCAGGATGAGAGGCTTTGGTGAAGATATCAGCTAACTGATCAGAGGACTTCATGGGAAGTAAATGAAGAACCCCAAAGTAAGCTTTTCACGCACAATATGACAATCAATATCAATATGTTTGATTCTCTCATGGAACACAGGATTCTTGGCAATATGCATGGTAGATTGATTGTCACAAAAAAGTAACGCTGGAGTGGAGTGTGAAATCTGAAGATCACGAAGCAAATAAAGGAACTGCTGTATTTCACAAGTAATAGTGGCCAATGCTCGATATTCAGCCTCTGAAGATGAGCGGGAGACAGTGGTCTGCTTTTTGGATCACCAAGCTACAAGAGAGTTGCCAAAGAAATATCACAGCAAATACCTAGAGCAGAGGCATATACTGCAGCAGCTCACCAACCCACACAACAGCATAACAGATCGCCAACCCACAAAGCTCGCCAATCTACACAGCTGTAGAAACTTTCATTTTCTTCGATTCAACTATCGTAATAGCGTGTATGTCTGATTTTGGGTTGAATTGAAGTAGCTGAAGATGGCACGTGTAGCAACAAAAAGACCCATGTATGGACAGCTGCGTTTGTTACTTTTTATAGCTAAAGTTGTTCTGCTGGTAGATGTCAAACATGCATCAATCAATAACAATATAATATTAAAGATAGCTTTTGGCAGTTTTTTTTTCTTGTCTCAATTGAATGCTCAATTTTGTGCCAGCTAAGGTTAGGCATTAATGTTGATTTTGAGGGTAATTTTGGATGTATGCATATTTTCTTCATCACGTGTAACCATGCATGTTTATTCTACTGAGTGCTCTCTCGAACTGACGACAGGTGGAAAGTTGAGTTTTAAAAACAGATTTTACTTTTCCATTACTTCATCAGCTTTGGGTCTTTATATAAAACAAATATAAAATCCCGTGTTTCTCTCCCTTTCCTTCTTTATCTACTTTTTCTTTCCTCATCAACAAACACCTGAAAACATTTATTATTTCTTTACTATTTGGGTTTTTATTTCTATCACTAAAAGTATTTCTTTTTATCTTACCTGATTTATATTTTGAGCCACTTTGAATTTTTCAATCATTACTTTTTTTTTAATTTGATCATAGTTGGAGTTTGGGTTTTGTAGTTGATTTTATCTGTTCTTCCCAGGTCAATGTAGCTGCGTTTTCTTCCAAAGTTAGGGTTTTCATTCCAAATTTTGGGAATTCTACTATCAATGTATGTACTTGAGGATTCTCGAGCCCTTCTAATGGTAATAATAAAACTCTTCTTTTTACCTTTCTTTGGCGTTGATTGAATTCTCTAATTTTTTTTTCTTTGATTTTTAGCTTTATTCTTCCAAGGACATCATTTTCTTTAACTTATTCTTTTAGGAAAAATTTCTCCGCCTTCTTTTCTTGCTAAATTATATTGGAATCCATGGTGTATTTTTCTTTATAGAACTTATGTATCTTGGGATTTACAACTCTTCAGGGACCTTATCCTAGAAATTTCAACCAGATAAATTCACTTTTCATTCCTTTTCATTTCTTACCTTTCCTTTTTTTTTGAATATCTTCAATTTTTTTGTTCTATAATTAAATGATTTTATATCAGACTATTAGAGTAAGTTTTTTATTTGAGTTGTGGAAGGAATTTAATGAAAAAATAAATCTTTCTTTATATACATGCAAGAACACATGAGATTGCAAACAACTTATTCATCTATGACGTCCTCATCTTTTTTATATTCATCATTCTCATTAATTTCCTTGGCTTCTCATGGTTTCCACCCCAGCATGCTGGTAGGTTTTGGTAAATTGTTTATCAATAACATCAATAGTTGAATCGAAGAAAGTGAAATTTTCTATAGCAGTGTAGATTGGCAAGCTATGTGTGGGTTGGCGATCTACAGTATTACGATAGTTGAATCGAAGAAACTGAAAGTTTCTACAGCTGTGTCGATTGGCGAGTGGTTATGCAGTTGTGTGGGTTGGCGAGTAGTTATGCAGTTGTGTGGGTTGGCAAGTTATGTGGGTTGGTAACTTGTGTGGGTTGGCGAGATGCTGTAGTATGTGCCTATTTTATTAGAGTATATTCCTTATTGATTTAAATATTTTGTTGTTGAATCGAAGAAAATGGAAGTTTTTTCAGCTGTGTAGATTGGAGAGCTATGTGTGTTGGCGATCTGTTATGCTATTGTGTGGATTGGCGACCTGTGTGGGTTGGCGATCTGCAGTACTACGATAGTTGAATCGAAGAAACTAGAAGTTTCTACAGCTGTGTA
The DNA here is from genome assembly GCA_032173925.1 of Heritiera fomes. Taxonomy (NCBI): domain Eukaryota; kingdom Viridiplantae; phylum Streptophyta; class Magnoliopsida; order Malvales; family Malvaceae; genus Heritiera; species Heritiera fomes. The sequence continues at coordinate 7,303,001 of JAPDPM010000022.1, read as the reverse complement.
GATTGGCGAGTGGTTATGTTGTTGTGTGGATTGGAGAGTTATGTGGATTGACGATCTGTGTGGGTTGGCGAGATACAGCAGTATGTGCCTTTTTTATTAGAGTATATTTCTTATTGATTTATATATTTTGTTGTTGAATCGAACAAAACAGAAGTTTCTATAGCTGTGTAGATTGGCGAGCTATGTGGGTTGGCGATCTGTTATGCTGTTGTGTGGATTGGCAACCTGAGTGGTTTGGCGATCTGTAGTATTATGATAGTTGAATCGAAGAAAATGAAGTTTCTACATCTGTGTAGATTGGCGAGTTATGTGTGTTGGCGATCTGTTATGCTGTTGTGTGGATTAGTGACCTAAGTGGGTTGGCGATCTGCAGTATTACGATAGTTGAATCGAAGAAACTGGAAGTTTCTAAAGTTGTGTAGATTGGCGAGTGGTTATGCAGTTTTGTGGATTGACGAGTTATGTGGGTTGGCGATTTGTGTGGGTTGGCGAGATGCTGCAATATGTACCTGTTTTATTAGAGTATATTTCTTATTGATTTAAATTTTTTGTTGTTGAATCGAAAAAAATAGAAGTTTCTACAGCTGTGTAGATTGACGAGCGGTTATGCAGTTGTGTAGATTGGCGAGCTATGTGCGTTTGGCAAGCTGTTATGTTGTTGTTTGGATTGGCGACCTGTGTGGGTTAGCGAGCTACTGCAGTATGTGCCTCTTTTATTAGAGTATATTTCTTATTGATTTAAATATTTTGTTGTTGTATTTAAATATTTTCTTTTACTAACAATTATTATGTTGTGTATTGTGTGTTCTAGATTTGTTGTATTCTATTCAATTGTTGCAATACTGTCTTTAAAGGTAACTTTAATCTCTATGTAACAATAGTGATCTTATTTCTGCTTTTACTTCTTTTGTTGTTCCATGTTTACATTGAATCAAAATTTCAATCAAGTTTTGTAACAAATTAACGAGCATGATTGTTCAAGTCAGGAGAATTTTAATTTTTAACTCTTCATTTGTATGCACTGAGTTTGAACAAAAAATTGTGAAGAAAAAAAATTTCCCGTAGCGAAGCACGGGCAATTTTCTAGTTTTATTAAAATGTGCAAAAATTAAACTAATAATCATTTATTATATGAAAATTTAGAGGTGGCAAATGGGCGGGTCGGATCGGGTTTGGGTTGGATCATTTTGGATCGGATCATTTTGGGTTAAGGAAAAATCGGATCATTTCGGATTCGGATCATTTCGAGCTCGGATAAGATCGGATTTGGGTCAAGGAAAAATCGGTCTATTTCGGGTTTGGATCATTTCGGGTTCGGATAAGGTCGGGTTTGGGTCAAGAAAAAATCGGTCTATTTCGGGTTTGAATCATTTCAGGTTCGGATAAGGTCGGGTTTGGGTCGTTGACTTTTTTAGTCAATTCGAGTTTGTCGGATTTGGATTCGGGTTGGTCGGATTTGAATTCGAGTTGGTCGGATTTGGATTCGGGTCGATTGGACAGATTTATTGGATTAAGCTTTGGTCATCTTGATGTGATTTATCTGGTATGAAAATCAATGAAACCGTATTTCTAAGAATTACAAAACTCGAAAATAAAATTTTCTTCTTATATGACCTAGAGTACAATTGTGATTGAAATAATCAAAATATTTAATAATCTGTATGATAGTTTTCTTTATAATATATTTAACAATAGTCATAAGTTAATTACATTTTTTTCATTTTATTTTTATTATCTACAATAATTAATAACTTTTGAATCAAAGTGATTTAATAATCCCCACTAAATATCATAAAAGAGAACTATATATCTCTTTAATTTATTTTGATTTTTTATAGAATAATTGGAGACATTAGTGTAAATAATATAGCTTCTGTACTCTATTATAGATTAACCATTAAGTAATTATACATTAGGTTTAAATGAATGCAATATAAAAGTGAATATTTAAATTTAACTAGATTAAAAAAATATATAACACTCATATTATTGAAAAAAAAATTATATTTTTACTTTATCAAAATACTTTGATATTTAATTTTAACATTTAAATATTTATTGATAATATTAAATTTAAGTTTGAATTTTTTTAGGTTTGGGTAAATTTGGATTCGGATCAATTTGGATTCGGATCAATTCAGGTTCGGGTTAATCTAAATTCGGATGAGTTTGGTTTCGGATCAATTCGGGTTCGGATTTGGTCGGGTTTGGATCAATGTAAATTCGGATAAATTTGGTTTCGAATCAATTCGGATTCGGATCGGGTTGAATTTGGGTTGGTGACTTTTTTAGTCAAATCGGATAGGTCGGATTTGGATTCGGGTTAATTGGGCGGGTTTTTCTGGTCGGGTCAACTTTTGCCACCTCTATATGAAATAGATTAAAATTTTTTATTTTGTTGCAATTGCAGCCCATTAAGACTTAGTTTGAATGGACGATGTGATTAGCTCTGGTAAGATTGAAAACAGCGACGACGATGAGATTAATGTCAAACAGTGATGTCTTTGGATTCAATCGCAATGATGACGGTGAAATGAGTGATAAAATTACTATTAAAGATATTACATTAAATTAAAAAATAAAAAGGGACAAAATTGTAAATGTGGTACGGTGAGAAATCTTATCATACCACACCATGACCTCATTTGAAACCAAAGGGGCCTAAATCTTAAAATCGAGTAAATAATGTTTAATTAATGAAATTTTAAAAGTAGCATTTTCTCAAATATTTTTCATTTAGCTAATAGAAATAAATTTAATCATTTTCTACAAATTAAATTATCCAATTGAAGACAAGTTAACAAAAAAATATATAATATAACTTAAGAGTAAAATAAAGGTTTATAACCTTAATTTCATGCGATATTGATAGGGACTTATATTCATTTTTAAGTAAAATTAACTTGTGACCCAAGCAATGCACGAATATTTTTATTTATTTAAATATATGCGTAAACCCATAAATTTGTGCTCACACATTAATATACTTAAATCTATAAAATTTATGAGACGGACAAATTGTATAAATTGAAAAAAAAATTATTAGTCTGAAATATGAATATGATTAAACTACTAAAAACACATGTGATATAATTAATTATTTGTTTATATCACAAATGATGATTCTATTAAATATTATTAACTTGATTATACAAATATTATCTATTAACAGGAAGAAGTTAGAAATGTAGAAAGAGTAATAAAATTTTTGCATGTTTCAATATTGCAATTGTGCTTAGGTACGTTGGTCATATTTCAGTTTTGAGTTGTCAGTGTGATACGTAATGCATAATAGATAAGGTTAGCAGGTTGTTGGTTGTCCTATAACTATGGCATTATTTGCTTTGCGTGGTTTCCTTTGAGCCTCTTTGGTTTTATTAGTAAGGAAAGTCAGTAAATACTTCTAGCTTCATATCTCTCTAGATCGTGCAATTTTACTAGATTTAGTACACGACCAAAGTATTTTCGTTGTGTTATATGCAGGTCAAGATATTCGCCTCTGATTCGACTAAGAAGTCTGAGAGAGCGAGGCCAAGTTATGGAGGAGGTTTCAGCACATGGGACCTAAGGGACCTCTGAGCCTGCGGATCGATGTTTATTTATGCCATTGCTGGGTCAGTGATCAAGGGATTTGGGCTATGAGAGACAGTCCGGTCAGATCCAAGTGCACACACGCACATTCAGATCTAATAAGTGCGCAGCACACACGCGTGCATCGTGAAATGAAAACCAGGCACCTAATGGTCAGCTAAATTTCCATTTAGATTGGATTTCACGGCTTGGCCTAGGATACAAAGATTAAGGTTTCCCATTCTCCTAGAAAGCCGAGTGAAGTATAAGAGGCTTGTTCTAGTTGTGCTTATGTTTGCAAGAAGGGCTTGAAAAATTGTTCTTCCTTCGTGGCAGAAATATTCCTCGCTCCTAGCATGACATTTGTCATTTCATAATTGGCTTTGCTTTCAATTCTATGTTTCTTTGCTAATTGCGTCCAGTGGAATCACACAGCCCACGTGGACAGACAACTGCCATCGTTTGCTTAAAAAATCAATCCACACTAAGAAAATATCTATATGATCCAGGATGACCGACAAAAGTACCACTCTGATAACTACGGCGTCCGTTCTGCTGTCTGCTTTGTTTTTTATGGTTCCTGCACTTCCAAATGTATGTGGGTATTGTATTGTGAAATTCTTCTTTCAGTATGATTCACTAATTACTTATGGGGTTCAGAATAAGCTAGCTTTATTCTCTGCAATTGTGGACTATTGTGCTTGATGTGCAATTTCGGGTTTTTCAATATATTTGGTTTGCTATTTCGGACACTTGGGGATGAATTTTTTTCCAACTTCGATGTCCAGATTCTAAATCAGTCATTTTCTTCTGGCTTTTGCAAAATGAGTTGTTCTTAAATTCATTGATGACATGACTTTCTAGAATATTAATCTCCACAAGACCGCTTTGCTAAAAGATATACATCTTCCCACTGTGGAGAAAGATTCAAAAAGAAACTCAATGGAGGGGACAAATTCTAACAAATTGTTATCAGCGGCACTCCAATCCCCCAAACCAAGTGGACTACCCTTTAAAAATATCATAAAATATGATTGGGTATGAATAAAATATATAAATTATTATCTAATATATTATCAATAAATTTTTAAATTTTATAAACGATATTAAAATGATAACACAGGTATTATAAAAATTTTGTAAAACATAGTGGATAATAATCTTATCTAATATATATTATCCTTCAACTTAATATTCAGGACAGACAAGTGTCGGTCTGTGCTTGATTGCTTGTTGCTTTGATTAGGCTGAGATTTCACATATTCATCTGATGTAGTTACCGTCCAGCGAAGCACGCGACGTGGCATAAATTATATAGATGAAAATCACAATACCCAATTAAGAGAAGTAAGAATCCATCTAGGAAACAGAACTATTTATTATAGTAAATAAATAATAATATTTTATTGGAGTACTTTTGAAGGAAGGATTAAACGAATAGTATACCAGTTTGTCTTCTAAGCTGATTCAATGTTATTTACATAGAAATATAAATTGAAAACAACATTATATGGGGGAAATTAGGTTAGAATAATGATGGGGCGACAATAGTGTGACGTTTGCCTAATTTTTGCGCCACGTGTAATTTGTTAAGTCATACCGTTGAAACTAGTATCAATTATTTTAAGTTGAGGATATTTAGGTAGGTCTCCATGACATCGACCACATTGCAAATTCTAGGCTTATCATGTTAAGAAACAATCAAATAATCTGATTTGGGTTTCTTTTCTATATTTAAGGTAATATTTGCCTCTTGTCTCTTTAATTGTTAGTGAATTGAAATTGAAATTGAAATAGAATGAGCGAATTGAGGTCTCTGGTTGAATAGGCGAATTGGAACTGGAATCAGCACGTGATCATTGCAGCCAAAATTGACTTTGTAAGTCATACGGTTGAAAACAATTAATAGAGAGGATGTTAAAGTCAATAAGGAACTTATCCTTATTGGTTGAGGAATAAAACAAAGTCAATAGCATAAGAAAAAAGCGTGTGAAAGGGAGACTTTCACTCCACCTTGAGCTGTAGTTTTTCTTCATGCATTAAAGGAATGAAAGACGTGAATTTATGGAAGAAACAGGATAAGTGACAGGTAGTAGATTTTGATTTGGAAAGCATGGCTCTATATATATATATATATATATATATATATATATATATATATATATATATATATATATATATATATATATATATATATATCTGAAGATTGAATGGAAAACCGATGCTATGTTGTTGCCAATTCATATTCGGTTCCTTCCATTTCTGTCATGCTTGATTTACTAAACTTCACCCTTAAGTTGGCTAAACATGTAAATTTGCTTGCAAAACCTTTCCTCCATCATTGATAAGCTAAAGAAATAAGCAAAGTAAGTCTAACATGAGACAGAAAGTGTTCTATTCTGGAGGTGCAGTTGATTAAGGTGAGATTTAATGGTTTCTTGAGATTGAATGATATATTTCTATGATTTCAAGCATAAGAAGCATGATTATAGTCTTGCTTTTGATTTATTCTTATTAGATCATAGAAATAGAATAAATTCATATCTTGAAGTAGATGAAGAATAAAATGAAACTGGGTTGAAATTGTAGTAGGATGATGGCAAAATAATCGAGAATGAATAAGGAAAGTAATGGAAATGATGTAAGAGTGATGAGAATGGCGACTATTGTGATCGCCAATGATGAATGTTAGTAATCGCCAATGAGATGAGTACGTAATAAAGAACTCGCCAAAGTTGTTGTTCATGTGGGTGAGGTCGCCCAACGCCAGTTTAAGTTATAGGCGAGCCCACCTCTGAGTAGAAAGCCACGTATGGCGAACTCGAATGCATAGGCATAGGACGAGTTGAATTGTGGGCGAACTCCCATATTAAAGGCCATGTGGTGCGGCGGTTTATTTATGGGCGAGCTCTCACTAATTAGACAATATGTGAATGGCGAGAATGTTGGGCGAGCTCACACGTGTAAGCCATTTGATGAATGGCGAACTTGGTTGGGCGAGCTAGTAAGAGCTCCGTTAGGCGAGCTAGTTGATTTATCTCAAGTCTCGCCAAAGTACTGGAAATATTTGGAAAAAGGAAAATATTAATAGTTTTAATAAATTATTTTACAGCCGGGAATTGGGAATGGCTATTGGCGAGTAGGAAGCAAGGCGAAGCAAGGCTTCGTAATATCAGGTAAGGGAGATGTGTGTGAAGTGAATGCATGTCTTGTGGAGTAAATATTATGAAAATATTAAGAAATATTTTTGGTTTATGACATGCGTTGGTTTAATAATTGATTTGATTTAGGCGAGCTAAAAAGCCGACCCCTATGTTATTTTGGGCGAACTGATAAAGGGCGGGCGAGCCAAACATTTTAATGTTTTGGCGATGCCTTTTATAATGTATTGGGGCGAGCGACCCCCTGGTTAAGCAAGTTATGGGCGAGCCACTGAGGGCGAGCCAGTTTTATTTGTTTTTAAAAGCAATGGTTAGAGGGCGAATACTTGTTCACCCCACTTTCGAGTTGACCATGGGCGAGCCATGATGGGCGAGCTGACCATGGCGACAGATTTTCATTTGCATTTTCTCAACGAAAAATGAACAATTTTTTATTTTTTTGTAAATAGAAAATATAAAACCTTTTTGGACGAGTTGACCATGGAATTGTCATAGTTGGGCGAGTTGACCATGGGAAATGCCATAACAGGCACACTGGTCGTCGGGCGAGCCATTATGGGCGAGCCAGTGTTTTTGTTTTAAGTGCTATGGTTGGCGGGCGAACATTAGTTCACCTCACTGGGCGAGCTGCCATGGGCGAGCAGGTTTTAAATGTTAAGATTTCGGACTGTTTTCAAAATGTTTTGTAAACAGAAAGCCTAAATCTTTTTGGAAAGCAAATCATTTTGAGAAAAGATAATATGGGTGAGATAATTCCATAAAGGTTTTTCATGAGATATAAAAGTGATTTTTGAGACTTTAGGCCCTGAGTTCATGCATTATTATTCAGGTAATTGCGTGATTCACCTGGGGCGATGGCTCAGGTCAATAGACCAACGAGTGCACTCTAGGGCGTCACAGGGCTGATGGACTCGCCAAGTCATCAGCGGTCTCGAGGCCACTTGGCAAGTGGACCCAATGACAACCTATAGATTGTGGCCATAGATCTAGCTAAGATAGCCGTGAGGGGCGATGGCCTACGGGTGCACCCCAAAAGCGGACGACTTGTGTTTCTGGGAGAACAATGAGAGCATGATTTATTTGTTGCCTAGTCTCAACTATTTGATTTCTGTTTACTGAAAGGATTTATTGAATCCTATTTACTGTTTAATTCAATTTATGGTAAACTGTTGAGCAAATGATTTGAATGGTGTATTGAGAGTACTGTTTACTATATACACTGTTTTTCTATTTGATGTGATTTTAGGAAAAACAAATATGTTGTGGTATATAGTTTTGGTTTTATAAAGCAGCATGTCTCCTTTACTGAGAGCGTAGTTCGCTCACCCCTTTGTTTTAACTCCACAGATAAAGGAAACGGAGTTAGAAAATTAGCTCAAAGATGGATATAGCTACATATACAGCGTTAGGGCAAACTTATGTCAATTATGACAGGTACAGTTACTTCTCTTTTACATTTCAGACATATGTATACAGTACTACTTTATTGAAATAAAGACTATAGGGGATGTCAGATGTAAGGAATAATGAAAAGAATTTCATATTCTGTATTTGTTAATAAATGCTTATCATTTATTACTACCACTGTAGAATGTTGATGGTATCGCAGACAGTCCAACCGGAAAAATTGTATAAAAATACGTGATAAATGTGGTAACGGGCTGTTACATTCTCTATCCAACATAAATTAAGTAATAGTGAAATATATTAAAATTAGATTTTAGAATTTGAATATGAAAGGAAGAACAGTTTATTATAAATTTTAGAGTAGAATTTATGAAAATGTGACCTTTGTAATTATCCTTAAACCCAGTGGTGAGAAAGAAAATTCTAAATTTATTCTTTTGTGCACTCATTTTATTGGTTCAAAGAATAGCGTTGAACTGAAGTGGACTTCTTTCCCGGCTGTTTGTACAGGGTTCGAGTTTTGGAGTTCCCACTGTTGGGAGGACTTTACCATTTACCACTCCCGATCCGAACAGGATTAATCTCAGACCGTAAAACAGATGAGGATACCTGTGCTTACACAAAAAAAAAAGAATAGGGTTGAGCTAACAACTAATGTTTGACTTAACTATTGTTATCAATTTTAGAAAGAATTAGGTCAAAAGTTTGATTTTTCACTTTCTCCTTATACTTACTATGAACCAAAAAAAAAAACAAAGCTGAGCTGTGAGATTTAATCAACTGATCTACTCCTTTGCTTAATCTTTTCTTTACTGCTTTCCTTCTGTCTCTATGTTCATCCGGAGAAGACAACCTGAATTGAAGACTAGCCAATGGCAATGCTCGATTTAAGTTGTTTTGAACATTTTACTTTATAATGGGACTAGACAAAGCTCCGCATTGCTTTAGATAAATACTTTATGTTAGCTTTAAATTGACAAGTATTTTGAAAATGACAAAACTCAAGCAAGCTTAGAAATGATGTTTATACAAGTAAATTTGCTTTGAATGAACTAAATGATTAAAACTATTTTAACAAAGTCTTGGATTGAGATTTCAACTGAAAAAGTCAGTAAATACTCTTAGAAAAGTGTTAGAAGATTTTGAACTGACTTAAAATCACAAAAGCTATAAACTTTGCAGCAAGTTAAGTGCAGGAGGGCATACTGGACAAAAGGGATCGATCCCAAATTGGCAGAATACTTTAGAAGCCACCCGGGAGAAGTTTGGAAAGCATTCTGGAGAAAAGGGATCGATCCCCCCATAAAAGGGATCGATCCCTTTGCACGAGACCTGACAGTAACGGCTAGTTTTTGAGGGTTTCAACGGGAAAATTTGCATTAAATGCTTCACCAACTGTTCTATCCGTTTGGTGGGTTATAAATAGAGGCATTTATGAAGTTTGAAGGCAGAACAAGCACTGAAAAATCCTCAAGCTTCAAGAGAGAAATTCAAATCTGAAATTGTTCATTGTATTACTCTACTTTGTGAGATTCACTTGTGTTCTTCACCCATTCACTGAAATTCTTGTTATTCAAGGGGTGAGCTATCCTTGTAAGGTCTGATATTGTAGAGTGTTTGGTAGCAATACAAGGATAGAGGCTTAGAAGGAGATTTCAAAGTCTCTAAGAAGATTGTAAGAGGTCTTGCCATACCTTCAAGTGGTTTGTAAGGATTCTCAAGGAAGTGGTGAATCAAAACCTTGAAAAGGAGTTCAAGGAGAGAGGACGTAGGCAAGAGATTGGCCGAACCTCTATAAAACCTGTGTTTGCTACTCTTTCCCTTACTCTTATTTACTACATTTATTTCATCACTGTTTATTTTGCTTGAATTGTGCATTAAGAGCTAAGAAAATTAGAAAGAATTAGAAAAACCGATTCACCCCCCTCTCGGTAGAGCCAACAATTGGTATCAGAGCTTGGGCTCGAGATTGACTTAGATTAACATCTATCGAGTATAAACGATCACTAATGGCTCAAACTAGTTTGTCTACACCCTTGGTAGGAGAGGGACACTCTACGATTAGACCTCCACTCTTTAATGGTCAAAACTATGCTTATTGGAAGACTAGAATGATGCTATTTATTCAACCTAATGATTATGAAGTATGGAGAGTTATTGTTAAAGGTCCCCTTATCCCTATTAAGAAAGTAGATGGGACGGATGTGCCTAAGAAAGAAGACGAATGGGATACTAATGATATTAGGATGGCACAACTTAATGCTAAAGCAATGCACACACTCTTTTGTGCATTAGGACCAAATGAGTATAATCGAGTGTCACAGTGTGAGAATGCTAAACAAATTTGGGATAAACTAGCTATCACACATGAGGGAACCACACAAGTCAAAGAAACCAAAGTAGGTATGCTCACACAAAACTATGAACTATTTAGAATGAAGAATGATGAGTCAATTAGTGACATGTTTACTAGGTTTACAGACATAATAAATGGTCTTAAAGCTTTAGGGAAGACATACTCTAATGTAGAGATGGTGAAAAAGATTCTCAATAGCTTACCAAAATCATGGGAAGCTAAAGTTACTGCTATTGAGGAATCCAAGGACCCTCATACACTATCATTAGATGAACTTATGGGATCCTTGCTCACTTATGAGATGAAAATTAAGAGAAATCAAGATCCCCCAAAGAAAGTTGGAGTAGCACTAAAATCCACCACAAGTGAGGAATCAAAAGATGATCTTGATGTAAGTGGTGATGAAGAAGATTTAGAAATGGCCATGTTTGCCAAAAGGTTCAATAAATTCATGAGGATGAGAGCTAGTGGAAACTCTAGGAGACCCCCTAGGAGAGAGTTAAATAGAGGTGAAACTAGTAGGAAAGATAAGGACAAAATTATATGTTATGAATGCAAAAAACCTGGCCATATTAAATTTGACTGTCCTTTGTATAGGAAGCAAAATGAAAAGAAACAAAAGAAGAAAGCAATGGTGGCTACTTGGAGTGATAGTGACTCCTCCGATGAAGAGAATGTGAAAGATGAAGTAGCTAACCTTTGCTTCATGGCTTTGGAGGATGAGAAGGTAACTTCTAACTTGCTAGATACTCATGAATACACTTTTGATGAATTGCAAGATGCATTTGATGAGTTAGCCAATGAATTTGAATGCATGAATTTGAAATATAAGAAAATGATTTCTAAATTGAAAAAGGAGAATGAAATGCTTGTGAATGTTAAATTAGAATGTGAAAAGAAATTAGAGAATGCGAATCTAGAAATAGAAGAATTAAATAGAAAGAACACTAATTTGCAAAACTCCTTTTCTAGATTTTACATGGGTCAACAAAAACTTGATCAAATGCTAGAGACACAAAGAGCATTCTTTGATAGAGAAGGATTAGGCTACAATGCATCTAACAAAGAAACTCATCTTAAAAATTTCCTAGTTAAAGATAGAAAATTCGCTTTGTGCCCATTATGTAACAAACTAGGACATTCTTCACAAGTATGCACCTCTAGGAAGACCATAATTAGAGGAAAAATGGCTATCAAGATGTGGGTGCCTAAACATGTTTTGAATTCAAATGATGAGTCTTTTAAGTTGAAATGGATCCCTAAAGGATCAAAAATTATTGATACTAACTCTCAAGGACCCAAGAAAATTTGGGTACCTAAGATAAAAGCTTGATGTGTTTGTAGGAGGAAGAGTATTGCTACAAGGCTAAGTCCAAGGAGCATTGGTACCTTGATAGTGGATGCTCTAGACACATGACGGGAGACAAGAGCTAATTCAAGTACTTAAAGCATAAAAGTGGTGGAGAGGTCACGTTTGGAGACAACTCCAAAGGACAAATTGAAGGAATTGGCTCCATTGGTAACTCTTCCTCAACCATTGAAAATGTTTTGTATGTTAGAGGCTTGAACCATAACTTGCTTAGTATTAGTCAATTGTGTGATAAGGGATTTAAAGTTATGTTTGATGATTTGTGTTGCAATGTTGTTAATGCCAAATCTAATCAAATTGTGTTTATTGGACATAGACAAGGAAATATTTATATTGTGGATTTAAATGAACTTAATAGCAAAAATGTATGCTTTATGGCTACTAGAGAAGATGAACCTTGGTTATGGCATAGAAGACTGGGCCATGCTAGCATGCATGTTTTGTCTAAGTTAGCCAAAAGAGACTTAGTAGTAGGATTGCCTAAACTTCAATTTGAAAATGACAAAGTTTGTGAAGCATGTGTAAGAGGAAAACACAAAAGAAATTCATTTAAATCTAAGAAGTGTGTCACTACCTCTAGATCACTTCAACTTCTTCACTTGGATCTCTTTGGACCAACTAGGATAACTAGTTTAGGAGGTAAACACTATGGATTTGTGATAGTTGATGATTACACTAGGTTCACTTGGGTGTTCTTTTTAAGTGTGAAGAATGAGGCCTTAGATAAATTCATTGTTCTCTCAAAACTTGTTCAAAATGAAAAAGGTTATTCCATTTCAAGTATTAGAAGTGATCATGGAAAAGAATTTGAAAATCTTGGTTTTGATATGTTTTGCAATGAAAATGACATTAGCCATAATTTTTCAACTCCTAGAACTCCTCAACAAAATGGGGTAGTTGAAAGGAGAAATAGAACCTTAGAAGAAATGGCTAGAACCATGCTTTGTGAAAACAACTTACGTAAATATTTTTGGGCTGAAGCAATAAATACTTCTTGCTATGTTATCAATAGAGCTATGGTAAGGCCTATTTTAAAGAAAACTCCATATGAGCTTTATAAAGGAAAAAGGCCTAACATAAGTTATTTTCACCCATTTGGATGTAAATGTTTTGTTTTAAACAATGGTAAAGATAACCTAGGAAAATTTGATGCTAAAAGTGATGAAAGTATTTTTCTTGGTTATTCTTTAAATTCTAAGGCTTATAGAGTTTTCAATAAAAGAACACTTGTTGTAGAAGAGTCAATACATGTAATCTTTGATGAATCAAATATTTCTAGTAAAACCAATCTTGATGATAAAGTAGAAATTTTTGATGAACCTATAGTTGACCCCTCTCAAGATAAGGATGTTAGGGAACAATTAGAAGATCTTACTATTAACAAAAATGAGGAATCCATGGAACAAGAAATTATTGAGAAGGAATCTAGGTGTCCTAGAGAACTTGGATATGTGAAAGATAATGACATTGTTGGAGATCCAACCATTGGAGTTAGGACTAGGTCAACCTATAGAAACATATGTCAACATGTAGCCTTTGTGTCACAATTTGAGCCAAAGAAAGTGGATGAGGCCTTGAATGATGAAAATTGGATTATGGCCATGCAAGAAGAATTAAATCAATTTGAGAGAAGCAAAGTGTGGACATTAGTAGAAAGACCTAACGACTATCCCATCATTGGAACTAAATGGATATTCAAGAATAAGATGGATGAAAATAGCATTATTGTTAGAAACAAGGCTAGGTTAGTGGCTCAAGGTTATAGACAAGAAGAAGGGATAGACTATGATGAGACCTATGCTCCGGTAGTTAGATTAGAAGCCATTAGAATGCTACTTGCCTTTGCATGCTACAAGGATTTTAAGTTATATCAAATGGAAGTGAAAAGTGCCTTCTTAAATGGTTATATAAATGAAGAAGTTTATGTTGAGCAACCTCCCGGATTTGAAAATCCATAATTTCCTAATCATGTTTTCAAACTTTCAAAAGCCTTATATGGATTAAAACAAGCTCCTAGAGCTTGGTATGAAAGACTTTCAAAGTTTTTAATTGAAAAAGGTTTTACAAGAGGAAAGGTAGACACAACCTTGTTTATTCAATCTAAGGGTCATGACTTATTAGTAGTTCAAATTTACGTAGATGATATCATTTTTGGGTCTACAAATGAGTCATTGTGCAAAAATTTCTCTATACTAATGCAAGGTGAATTTGAAATGAGTATGATGGGAGAATTAACCTTCTTTCTAGGACTTCAAGTTAAACAATGTAAAGAAGGTATTTTCATAAATCAAGCTAAATACAGTAAAGATTTGCTCAAAAGATTTGGAATGGATGAATCTAAACCTTTCTCTACACCTATGAGCACAAATATTAAGCTTGATAAGGATGAAGGAGGAAAATGTGTAGACACTAAATTATATAGGTCTATGATTGGCTCATTGCTATATTTAACTGCTAGTAGACCCGATATAATGTTTAGTGTATGCTTGTGTGCTAGATTTCAGTCATCCCCTAGAGAATCACACCTACAAGCAGTAAAAAGAATCCTTAGATACCTCAAAGACACTTCCTCCTTAGGACTTTGGTATCCTAAAGATTCTACACTAGATCTCCATGCTTATTCCGATGCAGATTTTGGTGGATGCAAAGTGGATAGGAAAAGCACATCGGGAACATGCCAATTTTTAGGAAGTAGGCTCATCTCATGGTTCTCTAAGAAACAAAATAGTGTAGCTCAATCCACAACTGAGGCTGAATATATAGCTTTCGGAAGTTGCTGTGCTCAAGTTTTGTGGATTAAGCAACAAATGAGAGACTATGGAATAGAAATGAACCAAGTTCCCATTAGGTGTGACAACACTAATGCCATCAATCTTACAAAAAATCACATCCAACACTCTAGAACCAAGCACATTGAGATTAGACATCATTTTATACGAGATCATGTGCAAAAAGGAGACATAATTCTAGAGTATGTGGACACTTTGCACCAATTAGCTGATATCTTCACAAAACCCTTGGACAAGGAGAGATTTTGCACTCTTAGAGGTGAATTAGGCATTATGAATGCTCCTTGAAGTAATTTGATGTTGCATGAATGTCTTATGGTTGGTTTGTGATGATTGCAAGACAGCAATTTGAAGAATATAATTACACTTGCAATTTATGACCTTAACTTACTGAGTTACTGTTCATGTTCATAGCTCCTTGAGACTGAAATGTTGAATTCTGTGTGTTTTGCTCATGTTAGACTTCTTTCCCTTGCCAACACACATTTCTAATGTTAAGACGCTATCACAGCCATGTCCACCTATTGGTTCTGCATACTTATGCAATTTTCTGTACTTTGCTGCAATTTTCTGCACTTTTTCTGTAGTTTTCAATCTCATTTCCTACATCTCAAGTGAAAACAATCAAATTTTGATTTTAAGATGGTAAAAATGCATAAGTTTAATTGTTTTCAAATCATGTTTATGCATCACTAATGAGGCAAGTGACTACGGAGTCAATACTTCTTCAAATTGGATTGATTTCCGGGTCATTGAGGCCTAAAATTATGGGTTTGAATATGAGGGATCGATCCCTTTTTCCATGGGATCGATCCATTTATTCCCGAATGGTAAAGACTTGTCACTGCCAAAAAGGGATCGATCCGTCCCATAAAGGGATCGATCCCTTCGTCTCCAGATTCACCAAAATCCCTTTTAAAATCGGGATTTCAACTCATTTTCACTATTCCTCTTCCCCATCGTCCGCAAGCCTTCCCCCTTCTCCATTCCTCTTCACAAAATCTTCAAGATCTACTCTGTTTCTTCACCAAATCGCTTCCTTTCTTCACCATTCTTCATCTTTTCTCCATCTCTTTCACCTCTCATCATCTTTTCTCACCAAATCCTCAAGACTCTCGATTTCCTCTCTTCCCTCTTGTCTTTGTCACTATTCATGCCCTACATCTCATAGTAAGTATTTCTTCCTCATTTTCATCTATTTCTCTTGCATTTCACGTTTATTTGCTCATATCTTGTCTACCCATTTGCATATCTTGCATTAATTTCCTCTCCATCTAGGTTTTCACTTCATTTGGCACTAGTCTTTTCTAGGAATTTTCCTTAGCCTAGTTGTAGTTATTCATAAGAAATTCTTTATCATAATTGTTAAATGCAAATTGGGTTGTGGCTCTCCGCTGTTGATTAGATCATATTTCTCACACACATTCACCCACAGTTCCCCAAACCTGTGCCCATCACCTGCTCGACAAAACGCCTCTTTGAACTTTCCCTCATCATCCTTTCTTCACATGGCTCCCAAAGTCAAACATGCTGTCTCTCGAAAAAGATCTCGTCCCTCCTCTTCCTCCGCCTCCGTTCCAACCGCCTTTAATCGCTGCTTTAGGAATGCGGAAGAGAAAGACCGTTACCATGCCCTCTTTGCCTATATGCGCGTCAAGCACTGCCGCCCAATTGACTTCGGTTTTTTGGAATCGATTAACTTTCCCTACTTGGCCAAATTTGACGCCTTCCATTGGACATACTTTCTCAAAATCAACACTCCGGTTCCTATGAACATCATTCGAGCTTTCTTTTCCAATGCCAAAGTTATCTATTCGCCTAATAACCCATGTAAGGCGGTGGGAATTCAATCATTTGTTATGGGTCGGGATGTTGAAATCTCTAAAGATTCCCTTTCCCATGCCTTTCGAATTCCGGAGCATGGACTTGCACGTGAAAATGTCAACGTCCCCTTAGAATTCAATATCGTCAATGACCGTGCAGGTGACCTTCCTGTCTTTGCTCGTCTTCTCCATATCATCATCTCTTGGAATCTTCGCCCACTTGGCACCAAATATTCCCAACTCCGGAGACTTGATCGTTTTTGGCTTCATCACATTCACTCACCTGATGGCGATCGACCGGATCTTCTCCATTTCATTCTCCACAATTGGATCAAGATTGTTCTTGACAAAGTTCAGACAATTGTCTTCCCACAACAACTTGCCTTCTACCTACTCGACCACGGTATCGACTGTTCGTGTGAGCCTGGCGTCCTTCTAGAGGCAGGCCACACCATCAACCTTGCTACTTTGCATAATCTTGGCTGGTACTCTCGTGAGCAAGGTGATACCATCGTTTGGGAAAAGGCCCATGGTGCTCCAGCATCTCCCAGCCATGATCCGGAAGAAGGCGGTGATGAAGGCGACGACAAAGAGGCAGCTCCTGCCGCAGCCACATTTTTCAGCCCCATCCGCCTCGACCTCGGTCTCTCTTGACCAGATCATGCTATCGCTTCAAAACCTCCAGGCCACCGTTACTCAACGCTTTGATCATGTCGACGCTCGCCTTGACACCATGGAGGCTACACAGGCTGCCTTATTTGATGAAGTCCAAGACATCCGCATGCAGCATGAGGACTTCGTGGATCAGTATCATAAGACATTTCCCAGGCGTTGATTTTGTTCCTTGTGTGTAGGGTGTGCATTTTCCCTGTTCTGCTTAGATGTTTGAACCTCTATGCTCTGATTGTTGAACTTCACTGTCAGATTTTGTTTTTATCTTTGTAAACTTTATTAGATGTTTGAACCTCTGTGATATGGCATGTTATATATTTCTTGTTATTTTATCATTCTGCCATGGTTTGTCTCTGTTCTTCAATATCTTTCATCGCCATATTGCTTTAAATTGACTAACCAATTCTCCCTGTTTCTTATTACTGTTGAGGGGGAGTATATCATTTTTTATTGTTTGCTATGACAAAAAGGGGGAGAATTAATGTGATAAATTCATCTTGGTACTTAAAAAGGGAAGCTAACATTGAGGGGGAACAAATATTGAGGGGGAGTAATATGTTGAGGGGGAGTAATATCCTTTAAAAATCAAGTAACCTCAATTTTCAAACACATAAACAAATTTACCTTAAGTTTTGTCATATCAAAAAGAGGGAGATTGTTAGCTTTAAATTGACAAGTATTTTGAAAATGACAAAACTCAAGCAAGCTTAGAAATGATGTTTATACAAGTAAATTTGCTTTGAATGAACTAAATGATTAAAACTATTTTAACAAAGTCTTGGATTGAGATTTCAACTGAAAAAGTCAGTAAATACTCTTAGAAAACTGTTAGAAGATTTTGAACTGACTTAAAATCACAAAAGCTATAAACTTTTGCAGCAAGTTAAGTGCAAGAGGGCATACTGGACAAAAGGGATCGATCCCTACTGAAAAGGGATCTATCCCAAATTGGCAAAATACTTTAGAAGCCACCCGGGAGAAGTTTGGAAAGCATTCTGGAGAAAAGGGATCGATCCCCCCAGAAAAGGGATCGATCCCTTTGAACGAGACCTAACAGTAACGGCTAGTTTTTGAGGGTTTCAACGGGAAAATTTGCATTAAATGCTTCACCAACTGTTCTATCCATTTGGTGGGTTATAAATAGAGGCATTTATGAAGTTTGAAGGCAGAACAAGCACTGAAAAATCCTCAAGCTTCAAGAGAGAAATTCAAATCTGAAATTGTTCATTGTATTACTCTACTTTGTGAGATTCACTTGTGTTCTTCACCCATTCACTGAAATTCTTGTTATTCAAGGGGTGAGCTATCCTTGTAGGGTCTGATATTGTAGAATGTTGGCTAGTAATACAAGGGTAGAGGCTTAGAAGGAGATTTCAAAGTCTCTAAGAAGATTGTAAGAGGTCTTGCCACACCTTCAAGTGGTTTGTAAGGATTCTCAAGGAAGTGGTGAATCAAAACCTTGAAAAGGAGTTCAAGGAGAGAGGACGTAGGCAAGAGATTGGCCGAACCTCTATAAGACCTGTGTTTGCTACTCTTTCCCTTACTCTTATTTACTGCATTTATTTCATCACTGTTTATTTTGCTTGAATTGTGCATTAAGAGCTAAGAAAATTAGAAAGAATTAGAAAAACCGATTCACCTCCCCTCTCGGTAGAGCCAACACTTTATTTCCATAACCACTCAGTCATGTGCTTATAACTTTTTAACCTCAAATGAAAAACCAATTCTAATTGGTAGTACCATTCATCACTTTACTAATGTATAGAGAAAGGAATTTGAATCAACAAGTGAGTAAAAAAATAAAAGTGCATTTCCTCTTCAAGTATTTAGATATGGTTCGAATTTCAGGATCGTCACTATTTGAATATTTTATCATTTACCACTTTCAGCTCAAATAAAATTAGTCTCAAGCTGTAAAACGGATGCAGATAACTGTGATTAAAAAAAATAAATTTGAATAATAACAAAAGTTTGACTTAATATTGTTACCCCTTACAAGATCTGACACCTTGACTTGGTAATCCAACTCGTTTTTCTATAGGAAGAAATAGAAAGCATGGCTTTAAGCATGATTAACCTCACTTTCCGGCAATGCTAATCTAGGCTGTCTCCTTGATTCCCACAATCCAACCAAATTTTGCCTTGGCATTCTTTAGTCGCACAGAATAGGGAATGCAATTAGCAATTGTACGGATGGATATGGCAATGGCATCCAAACTCGAAAGAACTTGGCAAGGGTTGAACTGTACGGATGGATGGTTTCCGAATAAAGTACTAGAACAAGCAAAGCTTCTGTATTTAAATATTAGAAATTGCTTGCAAGAAATTTTCTGGATGAAGAAGCAGGTCAGGTTCTTGACAGCTAAACCAAAAAACGGTAGCTGTTGTCTCTTTGCACCTTTGACTTGTGTACCTGTTATAGAGCCAATGGTTGCGAGACATTTGTTTGTCGAGAAATCAGGAAATTCTCATGACTGCGCATTAGAAAAGCCAAAACATGGCGCAGCTCTTAATACATCAGCTCACTAACAAAAAATCTCTTGGATCTTTAACTAAGTGCAGTGGTTCTACTACCACTTTAGCCATAGAATATATGAATTCAGAAAAGAAATATACCCCACAAATTACAACACCCTGCTTTCTATTTACAAGTAAATAAAACCAAGTCCTCTCTAGAGAATGGGAACAACAATCTGCCACACCTTGATGTCACAGTCCAAGCTTCCGCTATAAATAACATAGGATGTATAGGAAGAGTTGCAATGATTAACTGCTCCGGCCAAGCACTTCACAGGGCCTTTATGCCCTTCAAAGACTGCCAAACAAGAATAATTTCCTTTCACGCCTCTCCTCCAGATTCTGATTGTTTTATCCGCTGAACCACTGCAAACTAAATCCGACACAACAGCCAAGCACAATATGGACTTTGTATGCCCCCGAAGTGCACCGGCCACTGTCATGACGCCATTGTCACTATCCTTCTCCCACACCACTATGGACCGGTCGCTCGCACCGGAGTACAAAGTAGACCCGTCAAGACTTATTGCTAAAGCGTTAATCCCCGAGTTATGTTTCTCTAGTGTAGCAACCAGAGAATGGTTTTTCTCTCCCGAGTTTTTCCTCCACACCTTGATTTTCTTGTCTGCCGATCCTGTATAAACATCTCCATCTTCGGATAATGCCACTGCGTTTATTGCATC
Source organism: Heritiera fomes (assembly GCA_032173925.1). NCBI lineage: Eukaryota > Viridiplantae > Streptophyta > Magnoliopsida > Malvales > Malvaceae > Heritiera > Heritiera fomes. Next base: position 7,282,654 of record JAPDPM010000022.1, on the reverse strand, counting down.
GGCATGTGCATCTGTCACTGACTCCAAGCATTTGAAATCACTAGTTCTCCAGATTTTGAGTGTCCTGTCCCAGGAAACAGAATATAGAAGAGTCACATCCCTGGATAAGGCCAGCGCAGATACTGTATCAACATGATGGACCCAGGTGCATGTCTTGTGTCTTCGAATTTGAACATGATTCTTGGGCAGGAGAAGCTTCGTGACACGGTCGCTGAACGTTGGCAAGGTTGCCAACAGAGTGTACTTTTGGTTATCAGGATCATCGATATTCATTTTCCATACTCGTATCTTGTGATCTTGATGAGCAGTGAAGAGCTTATCAGCCAATACTATCAAGGACTTCACAGCACCCTTTCCCACGGCTAGTATGTTATTGGTTAGATTTTCATATTCAAATTCCTCGTCTAGATCGTTGCGCTTCCAGATTCTGATTTCCTCGTCAGAAGAACCTGTATAAAGGAAGTTATCGTCGAAGGTGAGAGAGGATACGTAGGAGGTGTGGCCTTTTAGAGTGGTGAGGCAGTGGTGGCGGATGTTGGAAAGATAGTACTGCTGCAGGTGATCAGCTTGGGAGTTGAGGGAAGGAACTGAAGGGAGGCTAGGCTGATGAGACCATAGAGTTTCGGAATCTGACTGAGATTGAGAATCATAATTTGAATGACAAATTAATTGATGGTCTGACATAATTCTTCTAAAAGAAAGAGAGAGATAGCATATGGTGGAAGAAAGTGAAGTGAGTAGAATATATGGAGGAGAAATCTATATATGTAATATTCACTATTCAGATTAGTTTGAGGAAAAAGTTAGCCTGAGAAGTGAACATTGAAGCTAAAATCTTGTTGAAGCATACGAATTTGCATTTTCTTATTGTATTGTCAAGCTCTACTTTACAGGGAACAGGAACTGAATGAGATGTTTCCTTTTAAAGCATTGCTGGATATGTGGCAGTCGAGAAAATAATGCAACTATTTTGGCATAATTTTGATAGCCATGCTTTGTCACAGCACGGATGAGCTAAGCAAGTTTGATTTGACCCACCACTACTGAAAGACCGACCCTTCCTTTTGTGGAGGGATCATCAAACATCAAAGCTCAGCATCCAAAGGATTACTTCCACGTTAATCACCACAATACACTGATAATACTGATTGTCTGCTAATCAGTTTGCTAATTATTACTATTTTACTCTGGCTGTGAAGGCTATCTTGTTGAGTGATAAAACGTGTCAAGTTGTTAAAAAGGAGATATATATATATATATATATATATATATATATATATATATTTAACTCTACCTGTGTGAGTAACTCCGCCTGTGTGAGTTAACGCAGCCGGTCCCAAGCCCGGGTAAAGGAGGAGGGTGGCGGTAGGTTTGGACAACCAGCCTTAAAAACTAGTCCAGTCTCATGAAATGAACTAATATCAAAATATCGTTGGGGCGTCCCCTACACAGCGACGCGCTGCATCGGAGCCCGGGTGTAGTGAAAAGTGGGCAAGGGTTGCTAGGTCGTCGCCCGGAAGTGACGCGCCACATCGACGCCTGGATGTGGTGTTAAATAGGCAAAGGTTCCCACACCACAATGGACGGGGGTGGGTAAAGAAGTTAGTCCATAACCATAAGCTTAGGTTAGGATCTTGGAATATAGGTACGCTTAGTGGTAAGTTAGGTGAGATTTGTGAGGTTATGAGTAGGAGGAGGGTTAACATTTTGTGTCTCCAAGAGACCAAATGGGTTGGGGAAAAGGCTAGAGAGATAGCACCTTGGCAATATAAGCTTTGGTACACAGGGAAAGATAGAGATCGAAATGGAGTAGGTATCATTATAGATAAAGAGTACCATAAGGATGTTGTACAGATCAAGAGACAAGGGGATAGGATTATTTTGGTTAAACTAGTTTTAGGAGAAGAGGTGTTGAATGTCATTAGCGTGTATGCACCCCAGATAGGACTTGATGAGGTTAGTAAACGACGGTTTTGGGAGGATTTAGATAAGGTAGTACAAGAAGTACCCATAGGAGAAAACCTTTTTATTGGCGGTGATCTTAATGGACATGTTGGTACAAGTAGAGAGGGTTTTGAGAGAGTACATGGGGGTTTTAGTTATGGTGTAAGAAACGAGGGAGGAGATGCTATCTTAAATTTTGCTTTATCTTATGACCTAATCCTAGCAAATACATTGTTTAAGAAGAGAGATTCTCATCTTATAACCTTTAGAAGTGGACCAAGAGCTAGTCAGATAGATTTCTTTTTAACTAGGAGTAGGGATAGACATAGATGTTTGGATTGTAAGGTTATACCAGGTGAGAGTGTTACCGCGCAACATAGACTCCTAGTTCTAGATATGAAGATAGATAGACGACATCGAAGGAACCAACAAAAAGGAATTGAACGGATTCGATGGTGGAAGCTAAAAGAAGATTGTCATACAATATGTAGAGATAGTTGGATTCAAAAAGAGGCTTGGATAACAGAAGAGAACCCAAATGTAATGTGGAATAAGATAGCAAAATGCATTCGGGAGGTAGGCAAAGAGACATTAGGAGTATCAAACGGAAGAGTGCCGACTGGAAAGGACGCAACATGGTGGACTGCAGTAGTAAAAGATGCTATAAAGACTAAGTGAGAGCGTTACAAGGCTTTAAAGAAGCACAATACAGAAGAGAGTTTTTCGGAATATAAGGTAGCAAGAAAGGAGGCAAAGAAGGCTGTGGCAGAAGCTAAGACGAAGGTTACGAAAGAGATTTACGACAAATTGAACACAAAAGAGGGAGAGAAAAGGATATACAGATTGGCACGAGCAAGAGAAAGGAGGAGTCGTGACCTAGGAGTCGTGAAATGTATTAAGGATGAGCATCAAAGAACTCTCGTTAAAGATAATGACATTAAGGACAGGTGGCGAGATTATTTTAACAAATTATTTAATGACGGACAAAATAAAGTTTTAGATAATATTTCGGTGCCTCTTAAGGATTTAAATCGATGTTTTATGCGTAGAATCCAAGAGACAGAGGTAAAAGAGGCACTAAAGATGATGAAGAATGGAAAAGCTGTTGGACCTGATGACATCCCAATTGAAGTTTGGAAATGCCTTGGAGATGTAGGAGTTAGGTGGTTGACAAATCTATTTAATAAGATTTGGCACACTAACAAAATGCCAGAGGAATGGAGGAAGAGTGTCTTAGTACCTTTATATAAGAACAAGGGAGATATTCAAAGTTGCGCCAACTACCGAGGCATAAAATTGATGAGTCACACGATGAAACTATGGGAGAGAGTGATAGAACGGAGATTAAGAAAGAATGTAGAGATATCGGAGAATCAATTTGGTTTTATGGCAGGTCGATCAACTATGGAGGCAATATATTTGCTTAGACAACTTATGGAGCGCTTTCGAGTAATGGGTAAAGATCTTCATATGGTCTTTATAGATTTGGAGAAAGCATATGATAAAGTGCCTAGGGAGGTACTCTGGTGGTCCTTAATGAAGAAAAGAGTTCCTTTGAAATATATTAAACTAATTAAGGACATGTATAGAGGCGTAAGGACACATGTGAGGACAGGTGGGGGGCCAATAAGTGAGTTTCCTATCACGGTGGGATTACACCAAGGGTCAGCGTTGAGTCCATTCTTGTTTGCAGTAGTTATGGACGAACTGACAAAATCCATCCAGGATAAGGTGCCTTGGTGTATGATGTTTGCAGATGATATTGTCCTATGTGCGGAAACTAGAGCGGAGATCAATACAAAGTTGGAATTATGGAGACAAACGTTGGAATCAAAAGGATTTAAACTAAGCAGAGTGAAGACTGAATACATGGAGTGTAAATTCAGTTCTAACCGACTAGAAGAGCATGATGTAGTGAAGTTAGATGGGGTGGCGATACCTAAGCAGGATCATTTTCGATACTTGGGATCAATAATACAGATGGATGGAGAGATTGATGGTGATGTGACCTATAGGATCCAAGCTGGATGGAGTAAGTGGAGAAGTGCTACAGGTGTGTTGTGCGATAAAGGAATTCCTACATGGTTGAAAGGCAAGTTTTATAGGACAGTTGTTAGACCAACATTGTTATATGGTAGTGAATGTTGGGCGACTAAGAGGCTACATACACAAAAGATGAGTGTAACAGAAATGAGAATGTTACGGTGGATATGTGGATACACAAGAAAGGATAGAATGAGAAATGATCATATTCGTAAGATGATTGGAGTGGTACCTATCGAAGACAAAATGTGTGAAAATCGTTTACGTTGGTTTGGACATGTAAGACGTAGACCTATAGATGCTCCAGTTAGGAGAATAGAGGCTATGGATGTTGAGAGAAGGGTTAAGACTAGAGGAAGACCGAAAAAGACTTGGAAGGAAGTAGTTTGGAAAGACATGGAGGTTTTAGAATTAGATGAGCAAATGGCCTTGAATAGGAATCTATAGAGGCAGAGAATACATATGGACGATCTAACATGATTTTAGATATTGGTTCATATAGCCTACCCCAATCTATTGGGATAAAGACTCTGATGATGATGATGATGATGATGATATATATATATATATATATATATTTCAGGGTTAAATCATTGATATGAACTTGTTTGTTTCATGGAGAAGGAAGGTTGGAAGTGATGGCTAGGCAAAGATGGATGTTTGTATTCATCGTTCTATTGACCTCAATGTTTGGCACATGGCATAGAGAAAGAAAAATAAAGGGGAAAATGAAACTGAATCTGAAAGATATGCTAATTATTTCATCAGCTCTTTCCTATTTGGTTGTTCCCAGTAGTGGACGACAATCAATCTCTGCTTCGCTTTGGCTTGGCTTTGTCTTGTACCATAAGATCTATCTATGCATGTTTAGCTTAAGCAGCCACGATGATTAGTCCAATGAAGATTGAAGTTAAAAGAACACCAATTAATGTTTGCATAGTTATCAAGTTAAGATGTTTGTATCCCATAGAAATCGCGAAAATAACATTAAAATCACTTGTAAGATTCAAGCGTAGATTAGGATTACGCTTTATAACTTTAGGATCACACCGTTAAATGAGGTGAAACAACACAACAACGGTAAACCACAATCTAGGTTAGAGACAAAGGAGTACAAGGTGTCTTTCGTTGTACTTTATCTTCTTCAATAAAACTATTCTGGCTACCTAGCTAAGCTACCTTCTAGTAGGTAAGATGATATAAAACAAATATATATGTTTCAAAAAGGAAAAAAGAAAAAAAAAAGGTATAGTACTAAAATAATGGTGGGTTATGTAACCAAAAAAAAAATAAAAAAATAATGGTGGGTTACGGGGTAGGTTTTGAAGCTTTTATTGTGGCTATAGTGGAGGATTCTCACTTGTCACCCTTAACAACGTCTATAAAGTCTACGTCCACTAAACGTCTGATCCAAATAAATAGTTAACAAAGGTTAATAAGCCCAGTCAAATTAAAAGAATGAAAATATATATTAAAATAAAAAATTATTGTGCTCACAAACAATTTAAATTGAATCGTAAGATATTTGAATTCAATTCATTCAATAGTTCAAAATGCTCTAATTCAAATTTAATTCGATAATAATCAAATCAAATTTGAATTTTATTAAAATCGGAGTTGAATATAACATACGAATAAAAATCTCTTATTTAAGTTTTTAATTTTTAAAATTTATGTTGAATTTTAGGGTGTTAAAGATTCTCTAATATAGGTTAGGTGGAATCATCCCATGTGGGCTAGCATCTGCTTTGGCACCCAATTTCTCCGTAGATGACATTGCCATTAGACTTCCTTGTGAGTTAAGGCCAAACCAAAGTAGAATCTGTGAAAGTAGGACCCTGAGTGGGACTTAAACCATGCGATTTTTTCCGGCACACTGTCAATTTCAAAGCACCGTTCTTTTTCCCTTACCATAGACATATTGCCATGGCATTGGCAGCAAAATAATCGTCCTTTCACAAGTCGATTGTGACATTACGTTTGCCCTACCTTGACTAGGGTAGGATATTATCTTGGGGTTTGGTAAGACTGTAATCTGAAAGATGTTTAAATTACAAGATTAATTGAAAAAATATTTCTTAATAATGAAAAGATATGGTGCTTAAATCAGTGTTTTACCAATGATCCTGTATTAACGCACTTTAGCTAGAGGAAAGTGTACGGAGTTTTAATTGGAAAAAGATGGATGGTGGCTTCCTGTTGTGAGCTTAAGACTGTAGATTTCAAGTTCATAAAATAAACCATATATGATTGATTTTTTTTTTTGAAAAGTAAAGATTTTATTAAAAGAACTATCTACATAGTCCAAAATTTACAACATATGTCTTCTTATGATTGATTTGGCAGCTTACAACCCATGCTTTATCTCATACCTCATGCAGTAAATCAATCTTAGAAGACACACACACAAAAAGCTAAAAAGAGCATACTAAGGCAACCATTTGAACCCTTCTCCACCAGAAAACATCCAGATAGATCGATCATTGAAGCTCCTGGGAAGAAAACCACTTCTCAATCCTAGAACAGAGAAACGATGAGCGTTTCTAAAGGAGGGTTAACATCAAACACTTGGTGTGCTTAATAACCATTGTTTGAGTCATCCAAATGTGGAGATCAAAGCAAACCAGTTTGTGGCGAAGGCTGCACAAAACAAAAGTTCAACCAGCAAAACCATCACACATCATACAGAGAAAGAAAGATTACATGTTGTGTGTGCCAGATCTGATCACCCCCTCCATAAAACCAACTGGATAAGCATGCTTGAAAACTGCAAGAAAAACCCATCTTGGTTTTTGTATTTTTGATTCCAGCTTAAACTCCACAAATTTTACTTCCCTTCAAATCCAGCATCTGCCTTAATTTCTCCCATTGTTTTCTGGAGCCCTGAATTCGACACAGGTGCATTGGCCCATAACCTTTAGACAAAAAGATCTGAACCCTCTGATTAACTGACAATCCTCAATGGTCACTTAGTCTTCACTAATAAAGTGAATTTCTATTGTCGTGAAAGTCCCTCAATGTTTCTAAACTAGCTTTGTTAGTAACAGGACTCAGACAAGAATAAAAATCTAGTTACTTTCCAAAGCTGAGAGGGAAAATTTGTGGGACATTCCAGACCATTAAATCAAAAGCGGAAATATCTCAGCATTCATGATAATATCCCAGCATTCACTGACTCTTATCTACAAAACAAAAAACTTTCATGTAAAGCCACTTTTCCTCAAGAAAACTTTGAAGCGTCTGTAGACACCAAATTTTGTCCGATCATGTAAGAAATGGATATGATCCAAGCTCAATATAATGAGCCATAATAAGTCTAATTGGACATTTAAAGTCCAAATTAAAGTTCATGGGCTTAAAAGGCCCAAAAGGAAAGTGGGCTGATGTTTTTTTTTAAATTTATTTATTTGTTTTTTTATTTTTATTTTTATTATTAGTTTTTATTATTAGTTTTTTTTTTTATTATTATTATTATTATTATTATTATTTTAGTTTTCTTTCTTTCTCTTTTCGTTCGTTCTTTCTTTTTCTTCTTTTCAACCACATTTAATGGAAATGTTGGCAAAACAGACCGAAACTCCATCAATCCATTGATCGGCAACTGGTTTAGACTAAAACCGCCATTGCCGGCCACCAAATTCCACTGAAGATCTACCCAAATCCACCGCCACCTACCCATTTCTGACACTCCCTATTGGTAATTGAGAGACAAGATTCAGAACCTAGATTTTTGACTCTAAGGCACTGGACTAGATTAAAAGGGTGTTTTTGAATCTGTTGGAAAAAAAAACGAGGAAGAATTCATGCAAAAATATTTTCTAAACTCAAACCGAAGCAATCACTAACCACCACCAACCTTATCACTGAAACCCCATCATCCACCACCAAGCCACTAGACCACCATCACCACCGAAACCACCACTACCCCATACCCTAAACCAAACTACAACAGAACCCTCAAAAGCCATCAAACGCCACCATCACCTACCCAAAACCTAACCAAAAACAAACCCCAACTTGGATCCCAGAACTGAAAACCCCAAACCCGAGACCTTAGGAACCCTAGATCTAATACCTAAATCCCTACCACCTACAAAAAAATAGACAAACCACAATGAAGAACATCCAAACATCCACCAGAAATAAACAAAACAAAACAAAAAAAAGGAAAGAGGGTAAGGAGGCTCTCAGCCTAAGCAGATCTAGGGAGTTAGAGAAGTTTTTTGGTTAAACGGAGGCTAGATCTGAAGAGAGGGAGACGAGGGGAGTGTTTTTAGGCTTTCGGGAGTACCACCGGTGACCGGCATACAACGATGCACGGCGGCCGGCACGGTGACAGCTTTTCGGAAGGGCTAAGGGAGGCTTGAGAGGATTTTTGGGATTTTTTTGTGAAAATCAAGTGAAATGAGAATCTGACAAAAAAATAGGCCTTTTATAGGTGTGCAAAACGCACCGTTTTGGGAGCTGACCCGCGCGTTGACCCTACCCGGATCCGAGATCCACGCGACCCGGCTTCGCTTCGACCCCTCGCGACCTACGTGCCATGCCCGACCCGGTTCTCGACCCGCTTCTGTTGGCAGACTGGGGCCCTGTCTTTGGGCTGGTTTTTGGGCTTCTTGAAGGCTTATTTGGGTTTCAAGCCCAATTTTGTTTGGGTAAAAATTTTTACTTATTATTTACTCTTTATTTATTTATTTGTTTTTTTTATTAAATAATTTATTTTAGATATTCTCAATATATTTTCATAAAAAAATAAATAATAAAATAAATGTTTTTTTGTTTTAATCTAAATAAATAATGAAAGTTAAATTTAAATAAATAAATTTCTGATGATGGGATGTCATGAAACTCACAAGTAGTAATTTCTTGACTGATCCCTAGGTGAGAAAAGTCTACTAAATGTTACCAGAGTATTGGGATATTTAGTATGATTTTTCAATAATTTAAATTTTTGTTAAAAATTAAATCAATAAGTTTTTTAATTAATAATAAAATTTAAATTTAATTAAATGAAATTCTTCCGATGATGAGATGTTATGAAACTCACAAGTAGTGATTTTTTAACTGATTCCTAGGTGAGAAGAGTCTAATAAATGTTACCAGAGTATTGGGATATTTAGTATGATTTTTCAATAATTTAATTTGTTTTATTAAAAATAAAAATAAATAAGTTTTTTAAAAAAAATCGAAAAAGGAAATTAATAATAAAAATTAAGTTTAATTAAATGAAATTCTTCCGATGATGGGATGTTATGAAACTCACAAGTAGTGATTTCTTAACTGATCTCTAGGTGAGAAGAGTCTACTAAATGTTACCAGAGTATTGGGATATTTAGTATGATTTTTCAATAATTTAATTTGTTTTATTAAAAATAAAAATAACTAAGTTTTTAAAAAAATCGAAAAAGGAAATTAATAATAAAAATTAAGTTTAATTAAATGAATTTTCCGATGATGGGATGTTTTGAAACTCACAAGTAGTGGTTTCTTAACTGATCCCTAAGTGAGAAGAGTCTCCTAAATGTTACCAGAGTATTGGGATATTTAGTATGATTTTTCAATAATTTAAATTTTTATTAAAAATAAAATAAATAAGTTTTTAAAAGAAAATAGAAAAAAGGAAATTAATAATAAAGTTTCGATGATGGGATGTCATGAAACTTACAAGTAGTGATTTCTTGATTGATCCCTAGGTGAGAAGAGTATGCTAAATGTTACCAGAGTATTGGGATATTTAGTACGATTTTTCAATAATTTAATTTTTCGTTAAAAATAAACACGTTTTCTAAAAGAAAATAGAAAAAGAAAAATAATAATAAGATTTAAATTCAGTTAAATAAAGTTCCGATGATAAAATGTAATAAAACTCACAAGTAGTGATTTCTTGACTGATCCCTAAGTGAGAGAAGTTCACTAAGTGTTACCAGAGTATTGTGATACTTAGTGCAATTTTTCAATAATAAAAATTTTTATTCAAAATAAATAAAGAAATATTTATATAAAAAATTAAAAATTAAAAAATTCATTTGCATCATTCATTATCTGTTTGCATCATATTCATTCATAATAATTTTTGAAGCGAGTGTGAATCTTCCGATGATGAAATTCTATAGAACTCACAAGTAGTGATTCTTAAGAAATCTCTAGGTGAGGAAATTATCCGAAATGCTACTAGAGTATTGGGGTACTTCGGAATAATTTTCGATACAAAAGATTTTCACTTATTTCAAATAAAAAATAAAATTTACATGTTTCAAAATTAATACAAATAAAAAAATGATTTCAAAATAAATGGAGTTCTTTTTAAATGTTAAATTAAGACCATTTTATTAAAATCAAATGATAACACATGATTACAATGGTACCGTTTTTTAACGGGCGTCGTGGGGGTGCTAATCCTTCTCCACGCATAACCGTATTCCCAAACCCGATTTTGTTTTCGCAGACCCAAAATTATCTTTTTAATAAAACTTAATTAATTTTGAGATTTTGTTAGAAAAATAAATATTTTAGGTGACCAATCACACCTAACAAAAAAGATTGGTGGCGACTCCTTTTGTTTTTTTAAATGTTTTCAAAATCGTCGAGCTCGAAAACCGTTACGACAGCGTCAAGTATAACTCCTTCCCACATCACTCAACTACTATTCTCGACAATGTTCTTTGCCATGTCTTTGATTTCTGCTTCCATCAATCTTCTGCTAATATCTTCTTCATTGGCAGTAGAAGATAATCCCAAAAATCTCGCCACCTTCAATGTGGCTTGAGCTTCTTTTCTTAGTATTCTATTTCGTTACTAATATCCTCATCAGTAATCTCTTCTTCACTAAATCTGGGTGTGTCTGAGAAATTCTCCAACAAATCTTTCTCTTTTTTCCTTGAGAAATTAGTCTTTTTTTTTTCTCCTTTTTACCTTTGCGCCTTATCAATACTGCATTCCTCTTCCCAGATACAGCATCATCAGCTTGAAGAGATGATATAGAGATGAGCTTCTTGCTTTTTTTAGTGTTCCCTGTTATGGCATCATTCCCCTCCTGAAGTTTTTTAGCTATTTGAGTCGGTTGGGCATCTGCTGGGCTGTGATGTTGAACAAGGCATAAAGCAAAATTGTCTTCAACTGGATCATATGGATCAGCATTAGAGATAGAAGCAACCGTAGGTATTGGGTTGCCCAATGTAGAACCCAATTCTGTTTCTTTAAACATTGTTGCTTCAGCTATCAACACATCATCAGCAAATTTTAATTCAAAATTCCCACCAAAATCACTTTCTCTATTCAAAAAATAATCCTGTTCATCGTACAGATTCTGACAATTTACCTGAAAAGAAGCTTCCTCTACATTTTCCGATGTTGGCTCATTAATATCTTGCAGGTTCCTGTAGTTTTCTTCTTCTACCATCTCCCTCTGTTCTAGTCCATCGTCCTGTTCCTCCCCATGAACTTCTATCTCAACAGGCGTTGTTTCAGATGCAGAGGGGGAACCTGAACTCTATCCTTGGACGGTTGAGGAGTTCTGGTTCCACCTGAAAACCGAGAAGTCTTCGACTTCCAATTGAATAATGAAAATCGCACCATTTATTCTGAGCTCAATTGAGTTCTTAACAGACACTTCTTTGTTTATTTTAACCAGAATTTTTGCAAAATCAAAACTTGGCTTTCTACAAGAATCCTCATCTGCAAGAATGAACTCACCACAATGGTTGCCAACTTGTTTGAAAACATATTCATGCCAAGCATGCAGAGGCAAGTTAGAAATTTTAATCCAGACTAACCTTTCATTGCTGATAAGCTCTTTTGACCATGGTTTAATCCAATGAAACATTTCATCGATCCATTTTCTCCCATTGGCGAGTAGATTTAGCATAGCTTCCTTTCTTTCGAAACTGATCAAATACCAACTTCCCCCCATATCAGAGATTGTGTATTGGGCGTAACCATTCATGGCTAGGCGTTGTTGAAGAGTCTGAATCTTTAGAGGAGATCTAATCGAAGTCACCGCCGAAGCTTCAAGCCATTTGAGATCCTGAGGTGAGACTTCCACGTCACTCTTGTCTAATTCAAAAGCATTCTGCTTATCTTCCCCTGTTCCTACCTGTTTGCCATTTGAGTCGTTCTGAATGTTGCCTGTATTAAGCATGTCTGCTTCAGATCGTGTGTTGATCCTAGAAGAGGTTCTTTTTCTTAAATCATTCTCGATTTTCCTGTAAAAAGCCACTTCTCTTGAAGAAAATCGATCTACATTCCTTCTCCTACAGTGATGAACGGACTTAAAATGAAAATCATTTCTTCTGTCTCGTTCATATTTCGCAATATTTGCTGTTAGTTTTCTCCCATTCCAGCTTACATCGTTCAAGGCACTGATGACAGAAAGAGCCTCCCTTAGATCTTTAAATCTGAGGAATCCAAACTTTCTGCTCCTTCTATTGTGCCAACTGGAAGGAAAATAGAAGTCTACAACTCTGCCATACTGGTTTGCAAAGTCCATCAGCTCAGTTTCTTTTCCAGAGGATGAGATATTCCCGACATAAACTGTGACCAGTCTGTTTCTCTTTTGTCTTCCATCTTTCAGCTAGTGTGGAGAGCAACGGCTTTCTTGGCTATGGCTGGTATACTTGCGACGGAGGTTTCTACCTCGCTCCCATGGTGCCATGTTTATCTCTCTAGCTAGACAACCTTAACCGTATATGATTGATGAAATTTAAAAGAAAATTATCTCTAATTTTATACATCTATATAAAAGTATAACATACATATGAGATTGTATCCACTTAAATGTGTAATATTAATTTATATAGTTTTACATTATTTCATAAATTTTTATATGATTTATGATTTTTTTTAATTCAATCATTGAATTTTATACTTTCTTTACATAAATCATGCACGTTAAATTTCAAATTAATAAAAAAATATTTAACTATTTGTTAATAATAATAAAATTCCTACCGTTAATATATATTGAAAAATGTTATTTAATTATAAAAATATCGAATAGCCTCAAAAATATAATACTTGATGGATACAAGTAAGCTTCTAAAAATATTAATATTAGATAAAGTTATAAAAATTGTGTAAACTAATTTGTTTTATATTAATGTAAGTGGATCCCTCCCCCCTCTATATATATACCCTTGTGTAATTAACCAAAATTTGTTAGAATTTTTCATAATTTTGGTACCATTAATCGGAAGTTTGTTTGTGGAGGCATAAATTTTGTTAAACTTTAGACAGCATTTATGATTAAAGAAAAAAAAGAAAGAAAAAAAAAGAGGTAAAAAGAAAAACAAATGATTTTTAATTTTATTTTTATTTTTTTGTAAAAACAAATGATTTTTATAATATAACATAATAATTTTTATGTCTGATAGTTAAATTTAAAAAGTAATGATGTTAAATCATTGATTATTTTAAAAAATACTTTTTATGAAATTTTAATTTTTTAAAAGTATTATTTTATCTAAATTATATATTTCTTTATTTAGGAAAAAAAAGAGAAAGAAAGAAAGAAGAGGTAAAGAAAAAAGAAAAACAAAGAGGGAAAAAGGCAAAAAAGAAAAAAATAATTTGAATTAATCAATTAAAAACATACCATTATTATTTTATTGAATGTTTAAGTTGATTTTTAAATGTATTTGAAAGATAAAATATATGTATATATTATTTAATCATATGAGATTAAAAATAACCTTCTAATTTTAGAGAGAATTGAATCCTACTTTACTAGGATGATGATTAATTTCTTTGCAATTCAATTTACTAGGATGATGATTTGCAATTCAATCTTTCCTTTTATGTTTGCACCAAAAATAAGATAAGATAATAATTATCCAATTCTATGATTTATCCTATGCACCAAACATGAACTTAAGATCTTATATATACATATGACATAATAATTTTTATGCCTAATAGCTAAATTTAAAAGAATGATTTTAAATCATTGATTATTAAAAAAATACTTTTTATAAAATTCTAATTGTTTTTAAAAATTATTATTTTATTTAAACTATATATTTCTTTATTAAGGAAAAAAAGAAAAAAAAAGAAGGTAAGAAAAAAGAGGTAAAAAAGAACGACAAAGAGGGAAAACGAAAAAAACAAAGAAAAAAAATTGAATTAATTAATTAGAAAAATATAACATTATTATCTTATTAAATGTTTAAATTAATTTTTAAATGTAAAATTTGAAAGATAAAATATATGTATCATTACCTAAAAATAATTTTTTCTTTCACAAAAGATTGAATCGTTCTATACTAAGAATATGATTAATTACTTTGCAATCTAATCATTCTTTTTTATGTATGTATCAAATATAAGATAAAAATGATAATTATCTTATTCTATGATTCATTATATGCCCATCGAAAGTCGTCTAAAAGAGGGGAGAGAAGAGGAATACCTAGTCCTAGTTTAATAATCAGTATTAGCTTCCTCTCGTAGATTTTAATAGCCTTGAACAAGAATAACGTTACAATATTGTTATTAGTTTGGTCTTCTATATTTCACATGTGATTTTGTAACTGGGAATTAGCTTACAAAATTACGAGGGGACTTAAATCTCAACCATAATTACTCTTTTCTTTCTTCAATTCTTTGTTAGTGCTCTAAGATATGCATCACAAACACCAAATCCGATCAATCAAAACCAATGAGAAAAATAAGGGCAAAGGCAAAAAGGAGAAGAAATATTGTTGTTGTGTTGGAATGTAATCACAGGGTTCCTTTCTTTTTCTTTTTTTTTTGGTTACAACACAGGGTTCCTTTCTTGCACACTGTAATAAAAGTATGAATGCAATAGCAAATATCGGTCCAACTCACTTATCACTGCAACATTTTCCTTTGGAGTCTGCGCATTTCAAAGTAAACATTAAAATAGTGTTTTCTTCTTAGAGAGATATATATTGGTCCACAAACAATGTGAATGTTGTACACCGAAAAATGACAAAGTGCATAAGCATTTATTTAATTCAGAAAATAAAATTTGAATTTTCTTTTATTTAAATAAATCCTCATATTTCTATTAACCTTTTCTATCAGGATATGATGTATTAAATGGGTGAAAGTTGTATTCAATTTTGACATCAAAGAGAAGAGCCTTTTTTTATTATTATTATCATCATCATCATCATCATCATCATCAGTCCAGATTTGAGTTTCGTACGAATTTCATTTTTACAAGTCCGTTTTGATAAGATTGTAATCAAACCCATTTCGATTGTGAGATCTTTTTCGATTATTAGAAGGCCCAAGTAAAGAAAGTGAATGGTTTGGACCTTTATATCTTTTTGGATTTGACTTGCGCGATTGTAGACTTGCCCAGAAATTTATTTTTGGGCCTTGATCCATAAATTGGAAAATCAATCCAACCTTATATTTTGTTCTTTTTTTTTAATTTCATTTTTTATTTTTAATTTAAAAAAGAAATTAAAAATCATCAAAAATAAAAAATAATAAAATTAAAAATAAAGAGATTCAGTTTTTAATAAGATTTGGCACACTAACAAAATGTCAGAGGAATGGAGGAAGAGTGTCTTAGTACCTTTATATAAGAACAAGGGAGATATTCAAAGTTGCGCCAACTACCGAGGTATAAAATTGATGAGTCACACGATGAAACTATGGGAGAGAGTGATAGAACGGAGATTAAGAAAGAATGTAGAGATATCGGAGAATCAATTTGGTTTTATGCCGGGTCGATCAACTATGGAGACAATATATTTGCTTAGACAACTTATGGAGTGCTTTCGAGTAATGGGTAAAGAACTTCATATGGTCTTTATAGATTTGGAGAAAGCATATGATAAAGTGCCTAGGGAGGTACTCTGGTGGTCCTTAATGAAGAAAAGAGTTCTTTTGAAATATATTAAACTAATTAAGGACATGTATAAAGGCGCAAGAACACATGTGAGGACAAGTGGGGGGGGCAAACAACTGAGTTTCCTATCACGGTGGGATTACACCAAGGGTCAGCATTGAGTCCATTCTTGTTTGCAGTAGTTATGGACAAACTGACAAAATCCATCCAGGATAAGGTGCCTTGGTGTATGATGTTTGCAGTTGATATTGTCATATGTGCAGAAACTAGAGTGGAGATCAATACAAAGTTGGAATTATGGAGACAAACGTTGGAATCAAAAGGATTTAAACTAAGCAGAGTGAAGACTGAATACATGGAGTGTAAATTCAGTTCTAACCGACTGGAAGAGCATGATGTAGTGAAGTTAGATGGGGTGGCGATACCTAAGTGGGATCATTTTCGATACTTGGGATCAATAATACAGATGGATGGAGAGATTGATTGTGATGTGACCTATAGGATCCAGGCTGGATGGAGTAAGTGGAGAAGTGCTACAGGTGTGTTGTGTGATAAAGGAATTCTTACATGGTTGAAAGGCAAGTTTTATAGGACAGTTGTTAGACCAACATTATTATATGGTAGTGAATGTTGGGCGACTAAGAGGCTACATACATAAAAGATGAGTGTAACAGAAATGAGAATGTTACGGTGGATATGTGGATATACAAGAAAGGATAGAATGAGAAATGATGATATTTGTAAGATGATTGGAGTGGTACCTATCGAAGACAAAATGTGTGAAAATCGTTTACGTTGGTTTGGACATGTAAGACGTAGACCTGTAGATGCTCCAGTTAGGAGAATAAAGGCTATGGATGTTGAGAGAAGGGTTAAGACTAGAGGAAGACCGAAAAAGACTTGGAAGGAAGTAGTTTGGAAAGACATGGAGGTTTTAGAATTAGATGAGCAAATGGCCTTGAATAGGAATCTATGGAGGCAGAGAATACATATGGATGATCTAACGTGATTTTAGATATTGGTTCATATAGCCTACCCCAATCTATTGGGATAAAGGCTCTGATGATGATGATGATGATGATGATGATGAAAGAGATTCAGTTTGACTGAAATTTTGAAGATTAAAAAACAAAGATTTGGCAAACCTAAATCAAAGGAAGGCCATGGGATTCGGGAAATAAAAAAAATATTGTGCTTTAGGAAATTCCAAAATATATGAAGGAATGGAACTAAAAAACATATTGGAAAGTAGAAGAGAAATTTAGGATTTAGGAATAGGGAGTAATGAAAGGCAATAGAGACTTGATTGGTTTTTGAAGATGAAACAACACCAAATCCCTTAGATACCGTAAAACTTATTTTGTGCTCAAATATGTAATTAATTATCGAATAATAAAATTTCGAGTTATCATGTATGAAGCAAAAGTATATGGAACTTGCGAAATGTTTTATCGTCTTGAAATTTTTTAAGCACAAACATGATTGATAACGGTAAAACAATTCAATTTCTCTGAAGGTTCTCCTCTTTGGAGTCGTTTCATCTTCCATTTTCTTTCTGACAATCATTTACTCTACTCCTTATTAGCTGTAATCAAACCTCACACCTACCCCAATAGAATTAAAGAATACGAATGTTCTACAAGAAATGCTTAGTTCCCCTTTTCCCCCTCCCCCCTCAAATCTTTCTTCTGGTTATTGTGTTTCTCGTTGAAATCATGCTCAGCAATGGCAAAACCCTTCAATTCTCACTCCAACCGCCCAGAGTGATTCGTTCCACCAATCATCTATTTTTCCTTCTTCATCTTCCTTAACATGCAAATCAAAAAGCATCATCATCTGGAAAATCAGAAGAGGCATTTCTATCCTTATATAAGAGAACCTAATCAGTCGCATAGGTTCTTAGTAGAAGGAGAAGCCCAATCCATTTAATTTGAACCGAAAACCAAATCATTGTCCCCTAGAAAGAACCTTTTGTCCATGAATCTTCGAAGAGATTATAGTTAGACAGAGAGTAGCAAAAGTGACAGCTCCAGTAATGGATTTCAAAACCAAAGGTGGTCCCCTCCTGAAATCAAACCTAAAGCCAAAGGGGACCAATCGTGTCATTCTCAACAGATGAGTTAGAGGAAAGCAAGAATTTTTGCCAAAAATGTCTTATTGGCTACATGCATGACCTCAAGAGGTTCTTCACCAGATATATGCAACAATTGGTGAACAGAGTCTGGAGACTAAGGGAAAGGGTTACAGTGATTGGACGAAGTGATAACTTTTATGTTATACACTTTGTAAACCCCTTGGATCAGTACTTCATTTGACAAGAAGGTCCATGGTCTCTGGATGGGGCACTATTGATCATGGACATATGGAAACCAAACAGTACTTAGCTCTGTCAACTTTGTTCAGATGCCCATATGGATGCAGATTTTAGGGTTGCCACTTGAAGATTAGAAGCCTGCTATTGCACAAAAGTTGGGACATTGTAAGAACGGTTACATCGATAGACTGGAGTAATGTTGCACCGAGGAACATTAGATTCATAAGGGTTAGAGTTTGGATCTGCGCTTGGCGTCCTTTCATAGCTGGATGTATGTTGAGAAGAGATGATGGGGTTATGACTTGGGTGGAGTTTCAATATTAAAGGATCTGCAAGTTATGCTTAAGATGTGGTATCATTGGGCACACGCCACCTAACTACCTACATCATTAGAACACTGATATTGAGAATGATTAATAAGTAAATGGACAACATCTTGCTAAGGTTTGGGTATACTACTGGTTATGATTTACAAAATATTTTGTTTAGTAACAATCTTCAAGCATTTCACAATAGGGGTACAAAACGTACTATGACAGTAGAGTATGTTAATAAAGAGACCATTCAGAGAACCATGGCACAGCAAACACATACTTTCCTTGATAACCATGGAGAATGTAATCTTGGCTGGCATCATAAAGTAATCGTCTTGACTTGCAAGAATTGCTAACACAAATAGAAAAAGCACCCATGGAGAATAATTTAATGTTTGAAGTCTTCCCTGGTAACCACTAAACTCCATGGGAGATGGAGATCAACACAAAGCCTAGTTAACCGGAGGTCCCACTCCTACAAGAAGCAGAGGAGCCTGTTCAGATGCCAGAGGAATGGAGGAGGCAACAAGAGCAACTGGATATCATTCTGGAGTATTATACGCAAACAAGAGATCCTCTGTTTAAAATAGGTGAACCAAACAATCCCAGATTACAGCCACAGGACAATGTTCCCATGTGGATAGTCTTACCTATAGGAGATTCATATTTTACTAATGGAAGAATTATGGAACAACAACGAAGGACTGACATTCTAGAAAGCAATGCAATGGGTGAAAATGTTTGTTGCAAAGTAAGACATCAGGTTCAATGTTGATATCACTAAGAGGTATCAGGAACTAATCAGGAAGTAGAGCTCGAGGTAGCAGTTTGGACAAGGTTTGTTTACGACATGACCCCATCAACAAATGAGAATGTGGTCCTAAAAATGGCCTCTGGTCAAACTACTGGTGTTACAGTAAATGATTCAATCAATAATGAGGAGGTATTGATTGAGGGGGATCAAATTACAGGTATTAACAATCTGGTTATTGGTGATAATGTGTAGGTTCAACAAGAAGGAATGGAGCAACACAACAATGAAAACGAGGAAGTACATGGAACAGAAGGAAACAACAATGATGAAGGAAGTTTAAAGTCTGATCCCTCGAAAGAGTTTGATGAGGATTATTGTCGTTTTTTATATTAATACAAAGGGGAACAAGATGAAGAAGAGGAGCAAGACTCTGATCAGCGTAAAGCTAACATTATGGAACCAACAAATTTCAAGGAACAAAAAAAGAAGAGAGAATCAGGTGAAAATGATGCTAAAACTAAAAACTGGAGGTGAGTTAGAAGACTTATGGAAATGTTGGAGGTCAAGGATTAAACACAAAAGCAGCAAGAGGAAAATGTAGGGAAATCATCAGGTGAAAGGTTAAGGCAGGCTATCCTTCAACAGCCTCCACTAGCAACCATAAAGCTCTTTAGCTGGAATGCTAGGGGTTTAGGTTATCCCCTAACATCAAATTATGTGAGGGACATGACCCAGATGGTGAAACCAGATTTATGCTTTTTGATGGAAACTAAGGTCTTAATGGACAAGGGATCGATTTTGCTAATAGGTGGGGGTTCGATAGATGGGATAAGGTCTTTCGTAAAGGAAAGAGTGGTGGAGTTTTGTTACTTTAGAACAGTAATGTTAATATTTTTGTTAATTACAAGAATAAAATTTTAATGTTTGCGTATGTTTTTATCATTGCTGAGGTTTCTGGCTTACTTATATCTATGGGCATCCAGACATAAGATATAGAACAGATGTTTGGAACTAATTGAGGAGGCTAAAAAATTTCATTAGACAAGGTGAGCCTTGGATTGTTTTGGGAGACTTTAATTGGTGCTAACAATGGAAGACAAACTATCCTTTAAGTAGTCAATGGTCCAAGAAGCAGAAAGCCTTATAAAGACTCTTAATGTCTGTAGTCTTGCGGAAGTCCCACTAAAAGGACAGGTTCTCAAATCGACAAATAACAGACATGGATATGAGGATGTGTGGGAAAGGTTAGATAGAGCATTTGCAAACCCATAATGGTTTCAGAGGTATGAGAAAGCATCTCTTAATAATCTCCCAGTGCTATTCTCTGACCATGGTGCCATGGTGCTTGACACAGAGGAAAACAAGGAATTTAGAAGAAGACCTTACCGATTCAAGGCTATGTGGACTCTTTATCCACAATGTAGAGATATCATTGATCAAGCTTGGTGTAATTCGGTTATAGGATCCCTCCTTTAATATTGGTTCAAAAACTTAAGATCACCCAACAAAGTTTGAAGTGGTGGAATAAAAAAGTCTTTGGTCATCTCCAAAAACGGAAGAGGAGGCTCGAAGTAGACACATGTTTGCTTCAAAATAAACTTAAAACTAGTGATGAATGCACTCATGAACTAAACTCCGTAAGGAGTTGGAAGCACTAGCTGAACAGGAACAACTCTTTTGGATGCATAAGTCTCAGGTCAATTGGATTGTTCAGGGGAAAAGGAACACAAAGTTTTACCACACAATAGTGACAAGAAGACATATCTGAAATAGAATTACTAGAATCTTGGTAAGGGATTCGTGGGAAGTTTCACAGAGGGGTATTGAAAAGGCGTTCTTGAGTCATTTCCATTCACTTTGTAATGAAGCCACATCGGTAACGAAAAATGAAATCATCTCATATATGGACGAACTGAAAATTCCACAACTTTCAGAAGAATGCAAAGCCTTGCTCAGCAGACCTTTCAGATTAAAAGAAATCAAAATAGCAGTGTTTTAGATAGGCCCACTTAAAGATCCAGAGATAGATGGTAAGCCGGGCCTCATTTACCAAAAGTTCTAGGACATTATTGGATCTTTAACCACAACCTTAGTACTCTCTTTCCTTAATTCTAGTCATTTACTCAAAGGACTTAACAAAACACTTATTACACTTATCCCTAAACACAACTGCCCAGAGACAGTCCATGACTTTAGGCCAATTAGTCTATGTAATGTTGCTTATAAGATTATTGCTAAAACCATTGTCAATAGATTACAGCCTATCATGGATGAAATAATTTCCCCATTTTAGAATGCATTTGTGAAAGGGCGATCAATCACTGACAATATTATTCTTGTTGGGGAGTTAATTCATACCCTCAACATGAAGAAAAAGGGCTAAGGATGCTTGGGAGCTTTGAAGGTTGACATGAACAAAGCCTATGATAGACTCAGTTGGACGTTTATCAAGGTAATGCTGCGTGTACCATTGGTTCCATGAAACTTGGGTGACCATAATAAAGGAATGTATCTGTATGGTTAGATACCATGTCTTAGTAAATGGCACAACCACGCCACCCATCTACCCTAGTAAAGGACTTAGACAAGGTGATCCCCTATCACCGTATCTTTTTATTCTCTGTAACAATGTGTTATCTTGTGTACTAGAAAAAGCAGAATAAAAAAACAAGCTACAGGGGATTAGAATAGGGGTGGACAGACAATTAGTCATCTCCTTTTTGTACATGATAGTTATATTTTTTTTCAATGCGACAATTCAGGCAATTAGAACAATCAAAGAGGTTCTCAAAAAATTTTGCCTTACTCAAGGCAAGTGATTAACCAAAATAAATTAGAACTTTTTGTGAGCCCCACATGCAAGTCGTGTTAGAAGAGATGGTTCAAAGGAATTTTGGGAATTAAAATCACAAACGAACCAGGTAGGTATTTAGGCATTGAGTTCGGTAAAATGGACATGAAGAGAGCTTTTCTTCAACCGATGATGGATAAAATTCAGGAAAGACTTGCAAGATGGAAAGCAAGATCCCTTAGTTAGGTAGAATGACTTACTCTTATTAAATCTACATTGAGCTCCTTTCCCATCTATACCTTATCTTATTTCTGAGCTCCAAGGTACGTCTGTAGAAAAATTGATCAAACAATATATAATTTCTGGCGGGGGCATGATGAAAACCAGAGGAAGTTATATATGATAAATTGGAATCACTTGTGTCAAAATAAAGGCAAAGAGGGACTGGGAATTTGGAAAATTGAACTCATGAATAAGGCTTTACTGGGAAAACAAGCATGAAAAATTATTTCTCAACCAAAAACTTTGACCGGCCATATACTCACTAAGAAGTACTGTAAGAAACAAAGTTTCAAATATGTTACAGGGAAAGTTAGAAATTCTTGGATTTGGAAAAGCATTCTTGTTGGGAGAGATATATGAATGAAGGGAATGGATGTTCAAGTAGGGGATGGTAAGCAAACCATCATTAAAGAAGGCAAGCTTCACATAGAGGATTAAAGAACACACCCAATCCACCCACAGTGTTCAGCTTTGATACTCATGAATAAACCTTAAGGATGGTGGGAACATGGAAAAAGCGATATTATGCTTGTTAAGGAGTTAGCTAAGGATCTGAACAATAGAACATTCTCAATTCTTAGTGGTGAAGATATAGTCATTTGGAAATTCACATTCACAAGTAAGTACTTTGTCAATTTTGCTTATTGGCATCTTATTGAGGAAACCAACTCAAACATTTACATTAAGATGAAGGAGACCTTCCAGAATTACATATGGGCACTAAAACTTCCCTTCAAATTAATTATTTTGTTGTGGAAAATCTGTAATAACTGTTTACCGGTTTGGGTTGACCTTAAGAAGAGAACTATTGGAAACACTAAGTTATACTCACTCTATGAGGACGAGGATGAGACCATTGATCATCCATTCTCAAATGCCAATTGGAAAGGGTGGTATAGTTTGCTTCTAAACTTACTTGTCAAGTGGATAAGGTTATACCTCAAAATATTACTGAATGAATGAAGCAACTGGTTGTTATTAGGAATAACCAATTGTTGGAAAAGATCGAGGTCTTTAGCCAATTCTTTAGCCTCCTTTGGGCTTTTGTGGATTCATAGAAATGATTGTATTTTTAAAGGTATAGAACCCAACCCAGTCAAGATTCTTGGACATCAATGAAACCTCAAGACATCAATTATTAAAGCTTATCAAGATTTCAGTAGAAAAGCTCCTCGAATTGAAAGAACCCCTCATGTATACAATTTGTCCACCTTAACTGTGAAAGGGAATGAGTTTGACTATGTGGAAAATCTCTGGATTGTTTTTATTGGTACTTACAAATCAAAATGTGATAACAGTATTGGAATAGGGGCACTCTTATGGCATGCACGAGAACACACGATTGTTTTTTGCAACATAATTGAAGGTCGGTCATTTTAGCTAGCGAAGGTTACCCTTGTTAGGCAGGTGGTCATAAACTTCACTACCTCAAGTCCAAGTGGTAAGGTGCAGAGATGGTGGAAAAGAATGGAAGAGGATACTAACAGGTTCATTATTAGTCTATTGGAAACTTGAATCGGCGATGAAGGATATCCACACAATAATCAGAAAGGGCATGATTTTCTCATTCTTTGACGACTGGCATCCCCTTGAAAAGGAAGTTTGCGAGATGGCTAAAAGAGCAATGAAGAGCAAGATATCCTTTAACTGGCATTAAAATTTTCTCTCCATGTTGAAAGTTGTTTCTTATTTCCTCTTGTTTTTATTGTTTTTTGTTTTGTGATTTCTCTTTTAACTTAATTGTACTGTCTATTTGCATAATAATATTCATTGCTCCATTACCCAAAAAAAATTCAATTTCCAATAATTAAAATAGCTAAGTCACTATCTTGAATAAATCGATTACAAGGAAACATGCCTATGTTAAACTAGATTGTCACATTTTAATAGCCATGTACAAGAGATTAAAGTTTAGTAATGTATATAAGATTTACAATTAACCAAGTGATTTGAATTGCATTTAAATTGCATAATAGCCACATGATCCAATTTAAGTAATATTATATATATTACTTAGTGAGAATTTGTGGAGGAATTAAAGACACCTGTGGCTATATTACATGGTTATTATCTAAAGCATGAAAATAAATGTGAGTGGAATTGAGTAATGAAGCAAACGACATGGTGGAGTTGTATAGGAAAAACTTGGCACAGGAATGATCTAAAGTAAACAAATCATAAGTGGAAAATTAGTGAAAAATCATAGGACCATAAGTGCTTAGTGCCTTAGTGCATTAAGGGAAAACTAAACAAGTGGAAATAGTGAAGAGGAGCCACAACATTGAGGGAAACAAAATGCAAAGGAAAGCTTAATGAAGTGAAAACAGTGGAGGCCATACCATTTGGTATTACTGGTCTTGAGAGAAACTTGTGGATGGCTCTGTCATTATAATTAACGAAAAAGAAAAGAAAAAAAACGCGAAGGGAATGTGAAGGAAGCTACGGCAATGGAAAGAAAAATAAGTGTGGCTTTCATTTCCACCACTAACCAAGAGTAGAATAAACACAAAATTGAGAGAGGAAGAAGAGTAGCTTTCAGGTTTTGAAGGAAATCAAGACAAGAAGCCATTTTCAAAGGAACCCCTAAGGGAGGAAGAAGAAATCATTCGGCCTCTTCAACCATTTCTCATTGCATGTTGAGTTTTTAAAGTTTTCTCATCCTAAGAAATTTGGGAAGGCTCAGTTCAGGGCTGGTCTTAACTCTTAATGATGGTGCCATTGCATGTTGATGAATTTTGAAAGATATTTGTGTTTAGGTTCGGTTACATCAAACACAAGGGTAATTGCTTTGGATTTTGCGTTAATTTTCAAGTGTGTTGTGAGATAATTTTAGAGTAATTTATGGTGTTAAATTGCAACAAAATTTTATGAAAGAGAAATGAAAAGTTCGGCTTAAGAGTAATTTTAAGGGTAAGAAATGTTGTGTGGTTATTTTAAAAATATTAATCATATTCAAATATATTACTGTTATTATAAAATTATAGAGAGAACACAAGGAGAGAGTAAGAAGAGAGATTTTTTATTCTTCGAGTATGTTGAATACATGAATGGTGAGCCTCTATTTATAGGCTTTCACAAATACATGAATGAAAGATGGAAGATCAAAAAAAGAGGACAAACTTAAATAAGGGGAAGATGAATAGTTCCTCATTCATGTGCTAATATGGAGAGCATGGGGAGATGAATGGACATCCATATTTACAACTATTCATAACACTTCCCCTTGGATGTCTATTACTAAAGAATATGCCTCGTTAAAACCTTACTAGGAAAAACCTTGTGGGACAAAAACCTAGTGAAGGAAAAAGAGTACATTATTCTTCATAATACGTAAGAGATGATGCCTCATTAAAAATCTTATCAGGAAAACTCAATGGGACAAAACTATGGTTAAGGAAAAAAGAGTATAGCGTGTATTTACTCTCCCTCATGATTATTTCACTTGAGATCTCTGAGTTGACGCAATCCAACATTGTGGACTAACTTCTCAAATGTAACGGTAGGAAGCGCCTTAGTTAATAAATCTGCCAAATTTTCACATGAACGGATTTGTTGAACATTTATATCACCATTCTTCTAGAGGACATGAGTGAAAAAGAACTTCGGTGAAATGGGTTTTGTTTTATCACCTTTGATATATCCTTCCTTTCGTTGGGTGATACATGCTGTATTATCCTCATATAAGATTGTTGGTGCCTTTTTTCCTAAAGATAAATCACAAGCTCCTTGTATGTGCTGAATTACATACCTTAACCATACACATTTGTGACTAGCCTCAGGGATTGTCAAAATTTTAACAGGATTAGAAGATGTGGCTGCTATAGTTTGTTTCATGAAACACCATGAAATGGTGGTGCCACCACATGTGAACACATATCCATTTGCGATCGAGCATTATGAGGACTAGATAGGTACCCTACATTTGCAAAACCAATCAAATCTGTTTTGGGAAGGTTAGGAAAATAGAAACCTATATCCTTTGTACCTTATAGGTAACGAAGTACAAGTTTAACCCCATTCCAATGCCTTCGTGTAGGACAAGAGCATATCTTGCTAATAAGTTGACAGAGAATGATATATTAGGTCGTGAATGACTAGTGAGATACATTAGTATCCCAATTGCGCTTAAGTGTGGTACTTCAGGACCAAGAATCTCCTCATCATTTTCCTAAGGTCGGAAAAGGTCTTTATTTACATCAAGTGACCTGACAAGCATTGGGGTGTTCAATGGATGTGCTTTGTCCATATAAAATCGTTTTAGTACCTTTTCTATATAAGTTGTTTTATGCACAAGAATCTCATCCTTTAAATGTTCTATTTGTAACCCAAGACAAAATTTTGTCTTTCCAAGATCTTTCATCTCAAATTCTCTCTTCAAGTACTCTACTACCTTCGAAAGCTCTTCAGGAGTTCTAATGATATTCAGATCATCAACATATACTACAATAATAACAAACTCAAATCTAGATCTCTTTATAAAACTGCATGGGCAAACGAGGTCATTCTTATATGTTGGCTCTTATAGGCTATACCGAGAGGGGGGTGAATCGGTTTTTAACTACCCTTAAGCTCGTTTTTCGGTTTCTCTAAATTCTCTAGCCTATATTGATATTTTCTAAGTTCTCTAGGCTATTCAATCATGCAATCCAAATTCAATACAATAAGCACAAATATAATTGCAAGTAATTAAAGAGAGTAGGGAAAGAGAAATGTACGCAAGCGATTTATAGAGGTTCGGCAACCTTGCCTACGTCCTCTACCTTGAGACGCTCCCAAGGATTTTCTCCAAATCCACTATCTTGAATTTGTTACACTCCCTCTTTTTCTAGGCTCAAGAGAAACCTCTCTCTTTTTCTAGGCTCAAGAAAAACCTCTTCTCCCTCTTTTTCTAGGCTAAAGAGAAACCTCCCTCTTTTTCTTAGGCTAAAGAGAAACCTCCCTCTTTCAAGGCTAAAGAGAAACCTCCCCTTTTACAAGGAATGAATTGGTTTACAAGAGAAGTAATCAAAGAAGGCCTCTAGATAGGCAAGTGATTACAGAGATTAAGCACAAGTAAAAGCCTATACAAAGTTTATGCTAAGCAATACAAGAAATAGATGAATGATAGAAGATGTAGACTTTGGAGCTCTTGATTTGTTGTTTGAGGCTTGAGAAGATGAATAAGATGATGAAAGATGTTGCTTGGTTGTTCCTCTTCCTTCCTTTAGCTTCTAAGCCTCTATTTATAGTCCCTTGGATGGTTTGTGGACGTTGGTTGGAACCAAAACAGAAACTAGCCGTTGTATCTCACAGAAACTAGCCGTTGGGGACATTCTGACACAAAGGGATCGATCCCTTTCCTTAGGGGATCGATTCCATGCTTCAT
The DNA here is from genome assembly GCA_032173925.1 of Heritiera fomes. Lineage (NCBI taxonomy): Eukaryota > Viridiplantae > Streptophyta > Magnoliopsida > Malvales > Malvaceae > Heritiera > Heritiera fomes. The sequence continues at coordinate 7,255,029 of JAPDPM010000022.1, read as the reverse complement.
TTTCTTGCTTCCGGGGCATTCTGCCAAAAAGGGATCGATCCCTTTCCCTAGGGGATCGATCCTTTTCTTCCAGATGGCATTTTTCCTGCACTTTTGGGTTAGAAATGATGTGGTCTTTGATCCTAATTCAACCCAAAACATTTTGGCATTTTTGTGGGAGTTTTTCTTGACTTTCTCAAATGAAAACATGATCTAAAAATTCATCAAGTGATTTTCTAAAATATTCAAAACATTTACAAAGTATTAAGACCAATTAGAGTATGCATCATTAAATCATGGTCTTAATGTTTGATATGATCACTTGAAATGTATTGAGAAAATCATGTGTGATAAGGCAAATTTACAATATGAATTAAAGCATTAAGGCTTACAAAACTTAATGTAAATTTGCTTTGAAAATTCTTTGATAAAATACTCCCCCTCAAATAAAGCAGGATTTTATAGGATTTTATAAAGCTCCCCCTTAATATAAGCATGGGTTTTGAAAATGAATTTTCAAACTATTTCTCCCCCTTAATATCTCTCCCTATATCTATCTATCCCCCTTTTTGTCATAGCAAAAAGAAGGACAAATACTCCCCCTAAAATCATGGCTATGTGAGAATAAATAAAAATGCTCCATCCAACAAGAAACATGTTAGTACATGGGACTCATAGCACAAATTCATAAGACAATGTCCATAAAGAGTATGAAATGTTTAGGCATGCAAAGGACAAAGCTTATTTTCCTATACCAACTGTTTATAAATAATTTTGATACCAATTGTTGATAAGTAATTTTGCAAGAAGGTTCCAATTGGTAAGAAGTTAAGCAAGCACCTAAGTATATCAATTGTTCTCTAAGGTCCAACTAAGGTGCATGTCAATACATCATGATTATGGGCTAAAATTAGATAACATATCATATGCATGTGCTCATAAATCATGTTCAAGCAAGAGTGTGCATAGATTCAAAACATATAGCAATTAACTACAAATTCTAGCACACAAGAGTTTCATGCAAAAGTATCCTAAGAGAATTTTTCTCTATTTGTCATTTCAATGTAAGGAGCATGAGAAGTGTTGTCAATTTAAAGCTCAAACCAATTGGCAATTTAGTTTTGGCTTACCAATTATTGAAAATATGGTTTCCAATGATACGAATTGTTATTTCAATCTAAATACCAATTGTTACTAATGGTTGACTTAGGCATTTTGCATGAATCCAATATCTATGTGTAGTGTGTTCATGTCAAGAAAATACTCATTCTAAATATGCAAGAACACAACACATATCATCAAATATGCATATGGATCAATTAAACATTAGTACACAATCATAAAATATTAATCCATATTCATATTCACAAATTGATACTATATGGAAGATTCAAAACATCAAGGAATTCAAGCAAACACATTTTCTTCTATGGTTTCAAGCACACAAATCCTATGCTCATTTTCTAATTCAAGTCCTTAACTAATTATGAGCAAGGAAATATTCAAATAATAAATGCATGGATATTAAATTTGTTCAAGTTTTCATTTATCTTTGAATGTTGGTATTGTCATTAAGACCTTAGTTCTTTAAGTACAAGGATGATAAAGTTTCATGCATTTGAACATTGAGGATCCATTTACCATCACAAATTATAGGCCAATGACCATTACCAATTGTTGAATTTATCTTTAAAATCAATCCATAAGTTCAAGTTTCAATCATTTTATCATTAAGGTATATGACCTTAACTAATCAACTTCCACTAAGAATTATATCATGATGCTCAATGGGAATATGTGAGTCAAGCTATAAGATAAAATTCTCTAAGCATGCTTGACTAAGATGAACAAAAGGTATGATCACAAGTTTATCAAATTCTCAAATATATACACAAATCATTGAAATAAATCTCAAAATTATGTTTAAGCATTCATTGAAAGTATATTTTAAGATTATTTCAAGATTTATGAATGTTTTCAACAAAAGATGATTTTGCACTTGTGAGTTGATTATTGGAAGTGATACCATTTTGTTGGAAATGATTCAAATTGATGGAGTTGAGGCATGATATCAATGAAAAATGGATTTTGATGTTGTAAAGATCATCAAAAAAAAAGTTAAAACAATGAATTTTAAGTTGAGAAGAAAGAAGATATCAACACAATGAAAAGTTCTTCTCAATTTCGGTTGAAAAAGTGCAGAAATGCCCTTTCTAGCCTGGGGGGATCGATCCCTTTGGGAGGGGGATCGATCCCTTAGTTCCAGAATACACCAATTCTGTGTTCTGCTCAAAGGGATCGATCGTGTTTGAAAAGGGATCGATCTCTCATACTGTTTCTGCAGATTTTTGACAGAAAATCCAACCTTTGAGGTACCAAAACTTCGTTTTTGAGTTATTTAAGTCCAAGTAAAGGTTCAAACATTTGTAAAACATGATTTTGGACTTGTATGAATGAAGAACATGATTGAAAAACCATTTTACAAAAGATTTTGCAATTTTGGAAGGATTTTCACCAATAAAAGCATTTTTGGCCTCAAAGGAGGACATTTTGAGAGTTACGCATATTTTGGCCAAACCAAATCATTAGAAATCACAAATATGCCAAAACAAACTTGTTCACACAGATTTTAAGCACATATAACATCAAATCATACATTTTGTGAACAACATGCCATGATTTCCAACAAACAAATTCTTCATTAAGGCTCATGACATGGCATTTTGCATAAGTGACATAATTGACAGCTTTTGAGCAACTAAATATTTTATCTAGACATATCAAACTTGCTCAAGATGCAGAAAACTAAAAATCATTTCAAAGTCACAAAACATGCCTTTCATTCAATGTATCAAGAACAATTCATCAAACAATCAAAGATCATTGTCATGCCTTTTTGTTCAATAATGCATCAATAATCATAAACCAAGTGCCTCAATAAAATATATAAATAAGTTTAGCAAACATGAGTCTTGAAGAGATAGGATTTAATCTTACAAAACTCCTTTGCTAGAGAATGTTTTGCCTTGAATAGTTGAGTCCTCCTTGAGCTATCCTTTGAAGAATTGTTGTAATGGATCCTCAAGCTTTTCCTTTTTCTCATTGGCACAAGCAAACTCCAAGAGGATGTGTTGAGCATTTAAACTCCATTGTTCCATTGTAATCCCATGCTCTAACACTCCTACAACAAACACATTTTCAAGCATGCTTTGGTACCCAAATTTTCTTGGGTCCATTCGAGTTAGTGCAAACAATTTTTGATCCTTTTGGGATCCATTTTAAGCGCAATTCATCATTATTTATTGCATGCTTTGGCATCCACATTTTTCTAACAACTCTTCCTCTAAATGTGGTTTTTCTATATATGCATGCTTGTGAAGAGTGTCCTATTCTATTGCATAGTGAGCATGTGAGAGATGTATCATGCATAGTATTTTTGCTCACAAGGAAATTCTTTAGATGAGTTTCTTTTTGTATTGCATTATAGCCTAACCCATCTTTATCAAAGAAAGCTCTTTGGGTCTCTAACATGTGATCTAGCTTTTGTTGACCCATATAAAACCTAGAAAATGAGTTATGTAAATTTGTGTTCTTTTTATTTAACTCATTTATTTCTAAGTTGGCCTCTTCTAGTTTCTTTTCAAATTCTATCTTAGCACTTGTCAAGGCTTCATTTTCTATTTTTAATTTAGCAATGAGTTTCTTATATTTAGAATTCATGCATTGAAATTCATTTGCTAAATCATCAAAGGCATTTTGTAGTTCACTAAAGGTATAATCATTATCTTCACTAGAACTACTACTAGCCTCATCATCACTAATGGCCATAAAGCATGAGTAGGCTGCCTCATTATCTACATTTTCCTCATCGGAGTTATCACTATCGCTCCATGCAGCCACAAATGCTTTCTTCCTAGGTTTCCTATCCTTTTCTTTCCTAAGTAAGAGGCAATCTAACTTAGTATGACCCGGTTCATTGCACTCATAACATACTAAGGAGTCTTTTTCTCTTCTACTTAACTCCCCTCTTTGATGTCTCCTATTATTTTCTTTTTCTTTCATCCTCATGAATCTATTAAATCTTTTGGCAAACATTGCCATTTCCTTTTCTTCTTTATTTCCACTCTCATCACTATCTTCTTCAAGGACCTCATGAGTGGAAGACTTAAGTGCTACCCCTACTTTCTTTGAAGGCACTTCATTTCTTTTCATTTTCATTTCATAAGTAGGTAGGGAGCCCATAAGTTCATCTAGAGACAAGGTGTTAGGGTCCTTAGATTCTTCTATAGCAGTCACCTTTGCCTCCCAAGATTTTGGCAAGCTATTTAAGATTTTCTTGACCATTTCTACATTGGAATAGCTCTTGCCTAATGCCTTAAGTCCATTAATTATATCATTAAACCTAGTGAACATTTCGCTAATGGACTCATTTTCTTTCATTCTAAAAAGCTCATAATTATGTGTGAGCATACCTACTTTGGTTTCTTTCACTTGATTGGTCCCTTCATGTGTGATGGCCAATTTGTCCCATATTTGCTTAGCATTTTCACATAGCGACACTCTATTATATTCATTGGGACCTAATGCACAAAAGAGAGTGTGCATAGCCTTGGCATTCAATTGTGCCACTCTCATGTCATTTGTGTCCCACTCATCCTCTAGCTTAGGGACATCTTTTCCATCTACTTTCTTCATGGGAATTCTAGGACCATTCACTATAATTCTCCACACTTCATAGTCATTGGATTGTACAAATAACATCATTCTTGTTTTCCAATAAGAGTAATTCTCTCCATTGAATAGTGGTGGTCTAACTAACGATTGTCCCTCTTCTCCTAGGGGTGTGCCTACATTCAAGTGAGCCATTTAAGATCGTTTTGCTCGATAGAGGTTAATCTAATTCAATCTCGAGCCCAAGCTCTGATACCAATTGTTGGCTCTTATAGGCTATACCGAGAGGGGGGTGAATCGGTTTTTAACTACCCTTAAGCTCGTTTTTCGGTTTCTCTAAATTCTCTAGCCTATATTGATATTTTCTAAGTTCTCTAGGCTATTCAATCATGCAATCCAAATTCAATACAATAAGCACAAATATAATTGCAAGTAATTAAAGAGAGTAGGGAAAGAGAAATGTACGCAAGCGATTTATAGAGGTTCGGTAACCTTACCTACGTCCTCTACCTTGAGACGCTCCCAAGGATTTTCTCCAAATCCACTATCTTGAATTTGTTACACTCCCTCTTTTTCTAGGCTCAAGAGAAACCTCTCTCTTTTTCTAGGCTCAAGAGAAACCTTTCTCTTTTTCTAGGCTCAAGAGAAACCTCTTCTCCCTCTTTTTCTAGGCTAAAGAGAAACCTCCCTCTTTTTCTTAGGCTAAAGAGAAACCTCCCTCTTTTTCAAGGCTAAAGAGAAACCTCCCCTTTTACAAGGAATGAATTGGTTTACAAGAGAAGTAATCAAAGAAGGCCTCTAGATAGGCAAGTGATTACAGAGATTAAGCATAAGTAAAAGCCTATACAAAGTTTGTGCTAAGCAATACAAGAAATAGATGAATGATAGAAGATGTAGACTTTGGAGCTCTTGATTTGTTGTTTGAGGCTTGAGAAGATGAATAAGATGATGAAAGATGTTGCTTGGTTGTTCCTCTTCCTTCCTTTAGCTTCTAAGCCTCTATTTATAGTCCCTTGGATGGTTTGTGGACGTTGGTTGGAGCCAAAACAGAAACTAGCCGTTGTATCTCACAGAAACTAGCCGTTAGGGACATTCTGACACAAAGGGATCGATCCCTTTCCTTAGGGGATCGATCCCATGCTTCATTTTCTTGCTTCCGGGGCATTCTGCCAAAAAGGGATCGATCCCTTTCCCTAGGGGATCGATCCTTTTCTTCTAGATGGCATTTTTCCTGCACTTTTGGGTTAGAAATGATGTGGTCTTTGATCATAATTCAACCCAAAACATTTTGACATTTTTGTGGGAGTTTTTCTTGACTTTCTCAAATGAAAACATGATCTAAAAATTCATCAAGTGATTTTCTAAAATATTCAAAACATTTACAAAGTATTAAGACCAATAAGAGTATGCATCATTAAATCATGGTCTTAATGTTTGATATGATCACTTGAAATGTATTGAGAAAATCATGTGTGATAAGGCAAATTTACAATATGAATTAAAGCATTAAGGCTTACTTAAGTTTTTGTCATTTCAAAATATATATGTCAATTTAAAGCTAACATTATATCCCTCCTTTAACAAATATTCACTAAGGCGGTTATACCACATACGACTAGATTGTTTTAATCTATATAGAGATCTGTTTAATTTGATTGAGTAATATTCTCGAGAACTGAAATTACATGCTTCTAGTAGTTTAAATCCATCTTGAAGTTTCATATAAATGTCATTATCAAGTGGACCATACGAATAGGCTGTAATGACATCTATTAAAAGCAAGTCAAGTCCTTCTTTTATTGCCAAACTGATTAGAAATTGAAAAGTAGTTTCATCCACCATAGGAGAGTATGTCTCTTCATAATCAATACTAGGTCTTTGTGAATATCTTTGTGCGACTAGATGTGCTTTATATCTCACAATTTCACATTTCTCATTTCTTTTTCGCACAAAGACCCATTTTAACCCCACTGGTTTTACACCATCAGGTGTCCAAAACATTTCTCTTTTCAAGAAATTTCACTTCTAACTCAATTGTGTCTTTGCATTTTAGCCAATCATGTTTACGCCTGCATTCCTCAATAGACCTTGGATCAAGATCCTTGTCATCATCCATAACATCTAGCGCTACACTGTATGCAAAAACATCATCGACATTGATTTCATTTCGGTTCCATGTTTTTCTTGACATGACATAATTTATCGAGATCTCTTCATTTTCACTAATTTCAGGTACCTGACTTTCTTCTAGTATTGTAATGTTAGTCATGTCTAAGGGCTCTTCTGTATACTCTTTCAGAGTTACCATTTCTTCGACCTAGCCATCTTGAATCTTTGTTCCTTTTCCTTTTTAAGGATTCTTATTTTTGGAATCGATTGGTCTACCATGCTTCAGGCTTGCTTTAGATTCATTGGCAACAAGAGGTTGCCCTTTTGTGACATCAATTTTAAATGGAGTATTAGCAGCTGGCATATGTGACTTTGTGACTCTCTTTGGGTTAATAAATGCGTCTAGTAATTGATTTGCTAAACTTTATAAATGAATTATCTTTTAAACTTCTAGTTCGCATTGTTTTGTACGAGGATCAAGATGAGATAATGATAATTTATTCTAACTTATCTCTTTTTCTAGTTGCTTATTTTTTCCCCCTAATTTTGGGAAGACTGATTCATCAAAATGACAATCAGCGAATCTAGCTGTAAATAAATCCCCTGTTGATGGTTCTAAATATTTAATTATAGATAGGGATTCATATCCAACATATATTCCTAACCTCCTTTGAGGACCCATCTTAATGCATTGTGGTGGAGGAATTGGAACATATACAGCACATCTGAAAATTCTTAGATGAAAAATATTTGGTTTCTGACCAAAAACCTATTGTAAATGGTAGAACTTATGATAATTTGTTGGCCTGATACAGATTAGTGCTACCACATGCAAAATAGCATGACCCCAAGCAGAGATTGGGAGTTTTGATCTCATTAGTAATGGTCTTATAATCAATTTAAGAAGCTTAATAAATGATTCTACAAGGCCATTTTGTGTATGAACATGTGCTACAGGATGCTTGGGAAGTAAATTCACCAACGTTGTCAAGACGAATTGTCTTGATGGGATAATCTAGAAAATGTGCTCGTAATCTAATTAATTGAGCAGATAATCTTGCAAACACTAGGTTGCAAGTTGATAATAAAGATACATATGACCACCTAGTTGATGCATCAATTAAAACCATAAAATATATAAAAGGTCCACATGGTGGATGTATTAGTCCACATATATCACCTTGTATACGTTTTAGAAAAGATAGGGATTCAATCCCTATCTTAGCTGGTGATGGTCGAACAATTAATTTGCCTTGAGAACAAGTAGCACAGGGGAAATCATTCGATTGAAGATTCTGCTAGCTCTTCAATAGATGTCCACATGAATTCTCAATTATTCTTCGCATCATTATCGACCCAGGATGGCCTAACCGGTCATGCTAAACAACAAAGTTATTGTGATCTGTAAACTTTTGGTTAATGACCATATTTGTTTCAATTGTTGATTTGTCGTACCGGAGGAAAATGCCGATAATTTTTCTAATACACTTTTATTACCCGAGATTATGCTCGTAATTTGAAGGTACTCAATGTTTCCTTCAATTGTTGTCTCAATATGATACCAATTTCGGCAGATATCCTTAAAACTCAATAAATTTCTTTGAGACTTGGAAGAGTAATGCTTCATCAATTTCAAATTTTGTTCCTCCAGGTAAGAATATATTAGCTTTTCTGGAGCCTTCTATAAATTTTGCACTACCAAAGATAGTACTAACATTGGCCTTTTGCATTATCAAATAAGAAAAATATTTCTTATTCTTTAATATAGTATGTATAGTGACATTGTCTACGAGACATATATCTCCACCATTCATTGCAAATCGAACCAGGGGAGTATTTATGTTCTTTATTGAAAATAAGAAATATATTTACTTAAAATAACCATATCACCAAAATACCCCATAAATAACCAAATATAATAAAACATTTAAACATGAAAAATACTTAATAATTAGAATCCTATCAAAATTAATAAGAAACATGCTTAAAATAAAGTCCAATAATATCAAAGTAAGATCTAAGAACTTTATTTTTGGACACTCCTATTGCCAATCAAATGTCAGTTTTTCCTTCAAGGTGTGAGAAAAAATGAGCAACATCTAAATTAGGGCATCAACATAACCATAATCAAAATCATCATCTCTACAAGCAAAATTTGTCTCAACTTTTCCATCATCACTAGCAAAATTGGTCTCTATCTTCTTCCCATTATCTTTTAGTGATTGCTGATAGAGCTCGAGAAGATGTTTTGGCGTACGATAGGTATGTGACCATTGACCTTTGCCTCCACAACGATAACACAAATTCTCCATGATCTTTTTATCTTTGTCGCATTTTCCATCCTTATGTTCCCATTTCTGGTGGGTATATGTGTTCTTGAAATGACCACCTCAATAATTACCTTAACCACGGCCATGACCACGGCCACGACTACTGGTGTGACCTCTATCTTTTCCATTATATGTTGCTGCATTCACTTCAGGGAATGGAGCAAATCCAGTTGGACGAGCCTCATGATTTTTCATCAATAGCTCATTATTTTGCTCAGCCACAAGGAGGCATGAAATCAATTTAGAGTATTTCTTAAAACCCTTTTCACGATGTTGCTGCTGCAGGAGCACATTAGACGCGTGAAAGGTGGAGAATGTTTTTTCTAACATATCCTCATTAGTGATCTTTTCTCCATATAACTTTAATTGAGAACTGATTCTAAACATAGTTGAGTTATATTCACTTACAGATTTAAAATTTTGTAATCTCAGATGCATCCAATCACAATGAGCTTTAGGGAGAATCACAGTTTTCTGGTGGTCATATCTTTCTTTTAGATTGGTCCAAAGGATAAGTGAGTCTTTAACAGTCAGATATTCAGTTTTAAGTCCCTCATGGAGGTGATGACAAAGAAATATCATCGCGTTGGCCTTGTCTTGACTAGATGCTTTGTTCCCTTCTTTGATGGTATCACCAAGATTGTTTGCATCTAGATAAATTTCAGCATCTAACACCCGTGATAAATAATTCTTTCCCGTAATGTCAAGAGCCACAAATTCGAGTTTTGCAATGTTACATTATGAACTGTCACAAGTATGTTCAACAAGTTACAAGAAAATAAATATATTTATATATTGTTATAAATTAACAATCATTCATTTTTTAAAATTCAAAAACTAATTATTTCAAACCCAAAAATTTCAAAATAAAATTATCTCGATCAATTCAATTAGTTCTTAGCCAATTCATGCAATTAGAGGCACAAAAACTCAATTCAATTATCTTGAAAAATTACAGAAAGTTGAATGCGCAATCAAGTCTAAGACAAAATAAAAAAGCAACTTCAACAATTCATTAACCGACCTATTCTAATAAAAAATTCAAACTTTTTAACTTGGGAGTGAACTTTAATGAAAGCAGAACACAATCATGTAAAATTACCAATTTTCATGTAAAAAACTAGGTTAAACACTTAGAAACTTTTGGTTGTGCACTCCGGATAGTATAGACAATTTATATACAGTTTAATTCACAATTCTCGTTAACTATCAAAACGATTCCCAAATTGAACCAAATTAGATCTCCAAGTTATTAACATACCAAAGAATCATAATCTTCAATTAAATCTCAAATTTGAATAGGTAGATAAAACACGCATAAAAATAGATAATTACGAAGGCGGTAGATAAAAATAGTTTCATTACCGTAAAAGAGGAGATAGATAATCATGGTTGATGCCTATTCTCTAAATCTCACAAGGGTTTTTAGAGTCTTGTACTGATAATATATGATAAAATTATAAAGAGAACACAAGAACAGAGAGTAAGAAAAGAGATTTTTTTATTCTTTAAGTGTGTTGAATACACAATGGTAAGCTTCTATTTATAAGCTTCACAAATACATAAATGAAAGATAAAAGATCAAAAGAAGAATACAAACTTAAATGCGAGGAAGATAAATAGTTCTTTATTCCTCTACCACTATATATAAAGAACATGAAGAGAAGAATGAACATTCACACCTACAACTATTCATAACAACTGTTTCAATTTCATTATTTTTAATTTCACAGTCCACTTACCTAAAGTGACCCTGAATCAGGAATGGGTAAGACGCACGGCCAATTTGTTAAACCGACGATCACTACTCAGTCGGAACCCAAATTCAAATTCAGTTCTTCATTTTCACTTCTTGTTCAGTTAAGTTGTTTTTGACAATTGACATTTTTTTCTCGCTCGGGCAGGCCGGCAATGGATTTGTCTGATGCTCCGTGTAGAATCTCCTCGCTCTTATCCGCTTCAATGATTCCATTTCATTTTTATAAACAGAATTTCCTCTCTCACAACTCCACACCCAACCTACATACGATTCCTTTTCCTCTTTCTTCCTCATCCCCAGCTATCAACTCCATCGCCCGCCATGTACTCTCCGCTTCCCACCGTTTCTCTCCTCTTCCTTTTCTCGCTCCTTTCCTTAGCTCACTCGTCCACCATCGGCGTCCAATACATTTCCGAACTTCTCCAAATTCAAGACCGCGAGAGAGCTCCTCATTCCCTCCAGGTTGCGGCCGCCCGCGGTGTTCTCCATCGCCTGCTTCCTTCTCACTCTTCCGCCTTTGAATTCCGGATCATTACTAAGGTATTTTTAACATTTTTCTTTGTCGTTTTCTATTCTTTTTGGCTGTGTAAGAAGTATTGAACTCTCTTGTTAACCTCTTTTTTAGGAGAAGTGTGGTGGTGGAGCTTGCTTCATTATCAAAAACCATCCTTCTTTTGATAAACCCGGAGCTCCAGAAATTCTGTAAGCAAATGTTTTTTTTTTCTTGTCTTTTTTTTATATGTAAGTCAAATTTTTCACCAAAAAAAACATGTAAGTCAAATTTACATGTAAGATTATATATATATATATATATATATATATATATATTGATTATAAACTATTTTTGCTAAATTGATGAGTTGTTCCTTTACGAATCTTAACTTCTTAAGGGAGTTTCATATTGAATGAGAGTAACTAGCTGTTGAAGATTATATTGCTGTAGATTTTTTGCAACACTGTAGTGGTGCTTCCCTATTTAGACCTCGTCGTAGTAGATGGCATTTCAAAGACTTAAATAGTTTGAAGTCAAGATGTGAGCTTACTCGAGAATTCTGAGGTTTTCAGTGCTAGATATTTAGCAGACTGAGGTCATAGACTTTGTAGGCAATGCAAACTTTCTTTACTGCTTTTGATCATAACTGAAATATGTCACAGCTCTTTGTGTTACATGAAGAAACTGTATACAAGTATGTGAATGTTAATTATTTATTTATACTTGTATGGCTAATCTGGAGCAGAATAAGTGGTGTAACTGGAGTGGAAGTTTTGGCTGGTCTGCACTGGTACTTAAAGTATTGGTGTGGTTCACATATATCTTGGCGGAAAACTGGTGGTGCACAACTATTTTCAATACCTAAGTTAGGCACTCTTCCTCATGTTCAAGAGTCCGGAATCTTGGTCCAGAGACCTATTCCATGGAATTACTACCAGAATGCTGTTACATCAAGCTGTAAGCTTTTGCTCTGACTGTCCCTTCTATTTCCTAATAAGTAGAGCTGGCAAAGCATTTTCAAACCTGATAATCTGTCCGGATTGATCCGTGATCGAACTTGAATTAATCCGTGTTGACTTAAAAAAGTCAAAGCTTTGAATCCAGCTCAATCCAAATTCAAGAAAAAAAAAAGCCAAAACCTGAAATATCCAAAACCAAAAAACCTGAAACCGATAGAACCTGAATCTGTCATAGCCTGAATCCATAACCATTCAAAACCTGATATCAACCTGATCCATAGCTTGAAACAATAGAATTTATAATCCGAAAATATCTTAACTATAATTATATAATTTTATTTAAAAATGAACAATAAACTTAATGATTTTATTAATAATTATTATACAATTATATCAATAATGTACTATTAGTAATTTAATGTTGAATCTTTAAATTCAATTTTGATTTTTACATATCGTAGATTTCTAAAATTTCCAAATATTGATTATTAAGATTAAACCAATTTATTGATTCTAGTTTAATTTTTATTATTTACATATTAATTAAACATTGAGTCAATTAGTGCATATGATTAGATATAAAAAGAAAAATAAATATAAGAAAAATTCTTGAAATTTTAAAATACTGTTAAAAATTATTTTATAATAATGACTGAAAAAGCTAATAAAATAAATTAAAAATTTATTGGAATAAGTGGCTAAGTGTCCAATAATCTAATAGGTTATTGAGTTAAGAGTAGAAAGTTATTTATATAAATATTTGGTGGGCTTTTTTGTAACTTTTTCCTTAAAATGATTTTCTTTTTTATGTAATCCAATGATTTTTGACTTTTTTTTAACGTTACTATATATTTATTTTAGATCACTTAAAATACAATGTTTCAGATAATCATCAATTCCAATTATATTCAAGATCAAATATTGTAAAAATTTAAAAATATAAGTATAGAACCATTGTCAAATAATAAAAATATATTTAAAAAATTGAGTTGGAAGAAATCTTCACAAATATTTAACAAATATGGTGGTTGTAATATTATTCTAGATCTTGAATTTTAACACCAATTATGACACTAATTTCAAATGAGTTGGTTGTAGTTGCTCTGAAATTCTATTAAATAAAGATTAGATCTCAATCTTGTCTTGGACTTAAGTGTTGGACTGGAAAAGTGATAACCTTCTTTACTGTGTGAATAATTTTATTAGGACTAACAAGTGGTTGGAACTTGGAAGAAGTGCAAGTGGACTTTTTTCCTAAGCATTTGGACATTGTTCTAATCCTGAAGTCGCCATTGTTGGGAGGTTTTTACCGTTTATCACTCTCAGCTTGAACAGAATTATTCTCAGTCTGTAAAACAGATGAAGATACTTGTGGTTACACAAAAAAAAAAGAATAATTTTATTAGGCTTGGATTTAGAGTTTGCTTTTGCATTTGAGCATATAAGATAGATTAAAAAAGTAATAGACAATATTCAAATACAAAATAATTATAATATTTATGAAAAATAAAATTAATTATTTCATTCAAAATAAAAAGAAAATTGCATAGCTTATAAATTTAAACTTATGCAAATCCGTCTAGACCCACCCGAACTCAAACTGAAGTGAACCCAAAATTATTTGAACCTGAAAAAACTCGTATTTGTAATGGATCAAAACCGAAATTATCCAAACCTTAAATTATCCAAACTTAAAAAAAGTTTTAATCTGAAATTATCCAAACATAAAAAATATCTAAACCCAAAATGATCTGGACTTGCCCGAACTGACCCATATGCCACTCTACTAAAAAGTTTTCAATGGCAACGTTTCAAAATATTTTCTGATTAATTGTATATGCACTTCATTTGTTTTATGGAAGACACTTTTGCATGGTGGGACTGGGAAAGATGGGAACAGGAAATTGATTGGATGGCTCTCCAAGGCATCAACTTGCCACTAGCATTTACCGGGCAAGAAACTATTTGGCGAAAGGTTTTCCAGGTAATTTCCTCATATAAAGTTTCAAAATTTGAGTAACCTGCCAAATTTTCTTCAATTTGCCTTTGTCTTTATACATTATATTGCTTTGGAAGAAAAGCTAATTGCATACTTAGCCCTCCACCCAGCAACAACTCTTCCCCTTTACTGATGCATGTCATGATTTTAAAGATCTCTGTCATTGATGGGATGTTACTCAGTAGGCATCCATGTGACCAGCTTTTTTTTTTCCTCCTTTCATTCATAGCTGTGCAGGGCTTATATGCTTGTTACCTACTCTTTCTGAACTTCTAGTTTAACTTAATTATCAGAGAAAATACTTATCGTTAGTTTTATGTCACACCATATGACAAACTAATACTGATTTTAAATTATTCTGTTTTATTATTTACCATTTACCAATAACAAGCAGAGCTGTTTCACTCTCTTAAGGTTTATTCTAATTTTTCATTAATGAAATGGGAGTTGGCCTCATTGGCCAAGTTGTTTGATATGGGCATTATTTTGCATAACCGCCATTCTTAGAACTGCTTGTCTCAAGCAGAAATTCAATGTAACCAATTCAGATTTGGATGACTTCTTTGGAGGCCCTGCATTTCTTGCCTGGTCACGAATGGGAAATTTGCACGGGTAAGTAATTTGGAAAAAGTTTTAGAAGAATTCTTTTGGACTGACTTGATTGATTTGGGTTCTAGCGAGCTTCATAATTCTAAATTTTAATATAAAAACATTTAAAGATCAAGCCAATGGAAAACGTCTTTACATTCCTTCCACAGCAGGGTTCCCTTAACCAGAATAATAAGCAATGTGATACTTTAGATGGAAGGTTCTTCTAGTGAGCTTTATATATTGTAGTAATCCATCTAGATATGTATAGAAGTTTTGGGTTGTGATGAAAGTATTGCTAGTTCCTCTCTAATTAGTGGCACTTCAATCACAGATGGGGTGGACCATTGCCACAAAGTTGGTTTACTTTAGATGGAATGTTCTTCTAGTGAGCTTTATATATTGTAGTAATCCATCCGGATATGTATAGAAGTTTTGGGTTGTGGTGAAAGTATTGCTATTTCCTCTCTAATTAGTGGCACTTCAATCACAGATGGGGTGGACCACTGCCACAAAGTTGGTTTAATGAACAATTACGGTTGCAAAAGAAAATTCTCGCCAGAATGTATGAACTTGGAATGACTCCAGGTACCAATTGCTATTACCATCCATTATTTTTGGTTTTACTCATCAAAATTACTATCATTATATATTTTCTTTTTCTCTTTCATGAATGACTCACTGATACACAAGATTTTAGCAAGTTATATTAATACTAAAGAATATTGGAAAATTGCCAATGAGGCCTTGGCTTAGTGGCAAGGAGGAGGCCTTGAGACTTTGAAGTTTCAGGTTCGAGTCTCACCAAGTGTGAGCTTGAGTTAGTCTAGTTATTTACTAGTTTATTTAGTTTGTTATAGTTATTTACTAGTTTACCTAGTTTGAGTAATGTGATTTTCATAGTTATTTGTTCGTGGAATGTAATATGCTGATTGTGATTGTAATTTCTAATGAAAATGTACTACTCAAAAAAAAAAAGAATATTGGAAAGTTTGGTTCTAATAGCTGATTCCAGGTGCACTTGTAAGCAAGAGGTGGCATAACCTTTCAGGGATTTAGAAAATTTTTTTTTAAACATTAATTACTTGCTCTATCTATTTTCTTTCCTGCTTGATTTAATAGTTTTAATTAATATTTTGTAAATACACTTTGCAGTCCTTCCAGCTTTTTCTGGCAATGTTCCTGCAGCATTAAAAAATATATACCCTTCAGCAAAGATAACACGCTTGGGTAATTGGTAAGCTACATAGCACTGTGAATTGGACTCTTGAATTTTCTTTTGATGTCTCTGAATTATATCTCGCATTATGATCATTAATCATTGTTTTATCCAAAGTATAGTTTGCATCTTGGCAAGAATAGTTGCTTTGAAGTATTTGTGCTTTTAATTAGGCTTAATTTCTACTTCATCTAACTGAACATAATAGTTGGAATTTAGGCTTTTTTATTCAAGTTGAGAATTTTTACAAAATTTAACAAAATATTGGAACCTCTTATGTATTCATATGAACTGTTCTTCAGGTTTTCTGTTAAAAGCAACCCTAAATGGTGTTGCACTTATCTTCTTGATGCAACTGATCCCTTGTTCATTGAGATTGGGAGAGCTTTTATTGAGGAACAACTGAAAGGTGTGTTCAATTCAATGGTCCTTTATGCTGATAATTTCCCTTCTTTATCACATAGAAGTTATTAGGGGTTAGTTTCCTTTCTATGAAAAATAGTTATGCAAGTCTTTTAAACTTTTTTGATATTTGGGCTTACATCTCTTATCAGAGTATGGAAGGACAAGCCACATTTACAACTGGTAAGATTTTATCCTTTCGACTCTTAAATTTCTAAAGATCCATTTTCATTGACTTGTAATTGATAATCTGTGAAAAATCAGTAAATTACTCCCTCGGTAGGCTTTTCTTTGGCTTTGATTCCTTCTTTAGAAGTCCTAATGAGTATATGAGCTTTATTTTTAGTATATTTTACACCCACTGGTTCGTTACAAACTTAATTGTAAAAGACAAAACAAAATCAATACTCTGCTTATTAAAGTCTTTGATGCACTTAATGCTGTTTTATTAAAATATGTTCAAGTCAAACGGGCTCAAGTAAATGTGGGCTGCAGGTAGTAGTTTATGAGCCATTGTAGTTCCATATTATTCCTTTTTTATTTAACATGTTGTAGATTCCACATAACATGTTATGGCTTAAAACTTGTGAATCGTAATTTATTTTTTTTTCTGTTGTTATTATGGTTTTGTTGCCTCAATGAGTTGATCTTCTATCGATATTGTTTCCGCTTCTTTATTCAATTGTTTCTTTGTTTCTACCTCTCTGCACTTGGCCTGATCCTGTGCTTTGGGATTAATCTGCTATGGGATTAAGATTTACAGCACAACAGCACTCTGATAAAACCATCCGTTCTTTTTTACATGTTGCAATCTTATCTATAGAAACTGTGCCCATTACCTCTTTAGATCAATATTAATCAATTTATCATCCTGTTTATTGCATTTTTTTCGTTATTTTTATTTGTGCTTAACCAATGCAGTGATACCTTTGATGAGAATACTCCTCCGGTGGATGATCCAGATTACATCTCTTCATTAGGCGCTGCAATCTTTCGTGGAATGCAGAGTGGTGATAAAAATGCCATATGGCTGATGCAGGTTAATAGATCAAATATCATTCACTTCACTATTCAAACAGAGGAACGTTCTTTTATCAGACTGTTAACATCTTCACTGACAGTCAAAATAGATCAAATCTGTGCATCCTGACTCTGTTAATATTCCTTGTAAAGCCAGGATGCTTATGCACTATGTCATTTGTTCCTTGTATCCTAATCTCTTTATAGAGTTCATTATCTTTTCTTCTGATTTTCTAACTGAACCAAATTTATTTCCTAGGGGTGGCTGTTTTCATATGATCCATTCTGGATGCCTCCACAAATGAAGGTTATATCTATACTTTTTTTCTTGTGTGATAGTCACTGCATTTCCAATCTCTAAATACATCAGCTTTCCATCTTATACGTCAATTTGATTTTAGTTTTCTGTAACAAGTATATGTAACTTGAACCAAAGTTGATAAGTTTTTAAGTTTTCATTGCCACAACTGAAGTTTTAGAGCATGGTGGGAAACATTTGTGTGAAGATAGGCAAGTGGGAGGGGAAGGGGCCCTAAAGTGTGCGGTCATTTACTTTATTTAACTATGTTTCATTAATATATGTGATAATAATCAAGTAAATAATGTAAACATATGTGTGGCCCTAATATATGCTTAACCTCATATCATAGCATTTTGGTTAGTTTCAGAGGTTTGAAGGAACTTATTTCAGATCTCACTGTTTGGTATATCATAAGTCAACAAAGTTTCGTTTCCAGCTATATCGAATAGAAATTAATATTGAAATTATCAAGGGTCTAAAGCACATTCAAGATTTTCCTTTCAGATGAAATTATAATATTATAATATTATTGTCACATCATTTCCTTTTTGTAATATGAAATTGGAGAATTTTTGTACATATGTGTATTCAAATGAAATCATATTTGTGCTTATATGCACAAAAGATATGAGCCTGTTCCAACGTTGTTATGAATTCTGGCATTTTCTTTTTCCTTACCATTTGAAGAAAAAAAAAGGAACAAATATCTTGTTCATTGACCGGCAGTAACTATGCTTTTCTCAGGCACTTCTGCATTCTGTTCCCTTGGGGAAGCTGGTTGTCCTTGATTTGTTTGCTGAAGTGAAACCCATCTGGATTACTTCAGAGCAGTTTTATGGTGTTCCTTACATCTGGAAAGTTTTCTTCCATAATTTCATTCTTTTTTGCAGTTATATTAAGCAAAAACTAATTTTTGCAGTCATATTAAGCAAAAACTAACATGTTGATATATTTCTCTGTGCGCCACAAATTCTATATGGTAGGAAACTTGTTCTTTTTATAAAATAAGTGCAACATATACGTTTGCCTTGATGTTGAATTGCTCCTAGATAATAGTATTTCTATATGATCACTTTTCTTGGAGATTAAAGTTGGAAATGAGGTGGGTTAAATAGGTTCAATAGCTGAACTAACTTCAAGTCTGAGATGCTTTTAGGGATTATGAATGACAATTTTTTGGATTTCTTTCATCACTTAGATAGTAAGATGTCATAGTTTTCTTTCCTATAGTTTACTAATGTTGCCTTCTGGTTGTCACCTTTTCAACAGATGAAGATGCTGGGGATGGTCCTCTTATTTATAGTGTGTGCTTTAACCATTCATTAAATCCATTTGGGGTGTCTAAGATGCTTTGGTCCTTGCCCCACCTGTTCCTTGATCTTCTCCGTCTAGTCCTTTGCCTTTCTGGCCTTCTCTTCCCTCCATGCTGGACAGACACCCTCCTTCATAAAAATAAAAGTAAAACAGCATCCAATATCCATAAAGAATTAAATTTGAAGACTAAAAATAATTGCTTCTTCTGTTGGGGTTTCTGAGAATCCAGGGAAAAATAATTTTATTGCATGCAGTATCTCTAACCTGCCATGCTCTACTCAAGAAAATGGAAGCATGGAACTTTTTCTCTTTTGTTTCTTATCTGATCTTTTGGTGTCCTACTTTACAGGTGCATGCTACACAACTTTGCAGGAAACATTGAAATGTATGGAATTTTGGATGCAATAGCTTCTGGACCTATTGAAGCTCTTACAAGTGAAAACTCAACAATGGTAAGTTATATTATAGTAGTTCCAAATTATCATCAAATGGTTGTTGAATGTCATCAGGTTTTGCTGTCTCTCCATATATATCAGCAAGGAATTGCTATGCAAAATTGTGCTCATTTAATTATAACCTGTAAAATTTACTCCCTCACTCTCCATATCAATGAGGTTGCATGATGTATTTGCTTTACTTTGTCATAACAATTCTGGTCATTTGAAATTTATTTGCATTTTTTTTTTATAATTTTGATCTGTTTCTGACTCCATCAATAATATCTGTTAAGGTTGGCATTGGAATGTCAATGGAAGGTATAGAACAGAATCCAATTGTTTATGATCTCATGTCTGAAATGGCATTTCAACACAAAAAGGTTGATGTCAAGGTAAGTTTGAGTTCTTACATTTTGCCCTGCATGCAGCATGTGCTATCCACCATTATTTTTTTAGTAAAGATGCATTTAAAGTGAGTTAAAATTTCCTAGATTTAAACCCCTTTTATGACAATTTTTCCTTTTCGTAACAGATTGGATTCTGTTCTTTATTTAGGTTTGTTTCT
Organism: Heritiera fomes; assembly: GCA_032173925.1. Taxonomy (NCBI): domain Eukaryota; kingdom Viridiplantae; phylum Streptophyta; class Magnoliopsida; order Malvales; family Malvaceae; genus Heritiera; species Heritiera fomes. The sequence goes on along the minus strand of JAPDPM010000022.1, from coordinate 7,234,884 downwards.
TGGAAATATGTTCTGTAGGAAAGAAATAAAAGTAATCAAATGGTAGGACAAGAATGATTTAACACTGAATTCCGTACAGGAGAAGTGAGAAGATAGGAAAGGAAGATGGAAAAGGGAGAGTGGAAAATAATTCATCTACTTGATAGGCTAGAAAGCTTGGAGGAACAGAAAGCGTGGGAAGCATGCATTTTCATTTGAACTCAATTTCTAAACATTTTTCCTCAATTTCAGGCATGGATTGAACTGTATATAACAAGGCGTTATGGTCAGTCAACTCCTTCAATAAGAGATGCATGGAGTGTATTATATCACACAATCTACAATTGCACGGATGAAGCCTATGTAAGTTCTCAAACTTCGTCACGTGTTTCTTTCTCTTTCTTTCTCCATTTTCTTTTTCTTTGTCGCAGTGTAATATCAAGTAGTCCTTCCACTTCTGCCAAACACAATGAATTTATCTTGTATTTTGTGTGTATATACATAATGCTTATATAGTTTTATCAGAGTGAGAATGGTCATTGGTCCATCAGTTATATGAGCATGAGTGACTAGTAATTGAAGGCTGTACTTACCATGGACAATAGTCCCTCAACCTTTATCAAATTCTTTTTGCCAAGTAACAAATGCAGAATGGTTTTTTCTTTACACAATTTCAACAATATATTTCTCATCTTAATCTATATACATTCAAACAGGACAAAAACAGGGATGTTATTGTAGCATTTCCAGATGTCAGTCCATCCATTATTTCGTTACCACATGAGATTGATCAACACTATGGGAAACCAACATCGAGAAGAGCCATTCTAAGGGAGAAGACAAATACATATGATCAACCTCATCTTTGGTATTCAACTTCTGAAGTGATAAAGGCATTAGAACTTTTTATTGCGAGTGGGGAAGAACTATCAGCAGGCAACACTTACAGGTAGATTATTTGGTTCCGAAACACTATGTGCTTTAGCAACTTGTTGCCAATTGGGATGTATTCTTGAACTTCTAGCATGTTAATTCTCTATTGGCCGCTCAACTTTCAATGCGCAGCTATGACTTAGTTGACCTGACTAGACAAGCTCTGGCTAAATATGCAAATGAGCTATTCTTAGATATAATAGATGCCTATCAGTTGAAAGATGTCGATGGAGTCGCCTCTCTCAGCCAGAAGTTTCTAGAACTTGTTGAAGATATGGATACTCTCTTAGCGTGCCATGAAGGGTTTCTTCTGGGACCATGGCTAGAAAGTGCTAAACAACTTGCACAGAATGAAGAAGAAGAAAAGCAGGTTGGAATCCCTTTCTCTAAGCCATTCAAATAGCAAGAGATTTTGATAATGCTGATTGATGTGATCTGAAAATACAGTTTGAGTGGAATGCAAGAACTCAAATAACCATGTGGTTTGACAACTCAGAGGAGGAAGCAAGTCTACTTCGAGATTATGGTATTTTTACACCTCACTGCCTGAGTCTAATTCTCATCTTACACCTGAATTTATATTCTTCAGAATTTCATGGTTATGGTGCGTTGCATACACCATCAGGGTTGTCTTTATTTAGGACCCTCCAAGTTATGTAGTTAGTTGCAACGGCATAATTTGCCAAATTTGTATTTTTCTTGCATTCATTTTAGGAAATAAGTATTGGAGTGGACTTCTGCGAGATTATTATGGCCCCCGAGCAGCAATATATTTCGAAGTTTTGGTAGAAAGTTTGCAGAAGGGCCAGGACTTCGAGCTGCAAAAATGGAGGAGGAAGTGGATAAAGCTGACAAACAATTGGCAGAAGAGTCGAAAGTTGTTTCCAGTGGAAAGTAATGGAAATGCTCTCGGTGTATCACGGTCACTATACAACAAGTATTTGAGGTCAGAGACCTGAAAGTTGTACCAGAAATTGGATAAGTTTAACTGCTGCACGATCACAATTCAAAATGAACATTTTCCTTGAGGAAAATTATGCTATGATTGCTTGTCTGATGTAGCAGACATGTTGTAAAATATCAGTTCTCCCGTTGTTTTAACAATCTGCGCGGCAGAATGCAGCCTTCCATATTTGTTTTTTTTTCTTTAGGCGTTGGAAATTTTAACCCAATTTCTTTGGTTTAAAGTAGCCTTCGTGTGACGTAGTCAAATGAGGCAGGTTATAAATTAATACCTGACGGCGTTTGATAAGAGTGGGAAAAATAGAATAAATAAATTAATTAATTAATTAATTAATTAAGGAAGTATTATAACAGAAGAAACGATTTATTAATATTTTAAGGTTTATTATTTAATATATTATTTGTGGAGTTTTTAAATTTTATAAATGTAATTTAAATAATGACATATACCTTTCAACTATTATTAAAAAATAATAAATTACAATTTTCAAGTAGAATTAAAATGGTGAAATATATTTTTAAAAAAATTTTAAAATAATAAATAAATTAAATGAAATATATGTTAATCTTAATTTTGTTTTTGAAATTTAAAAACTTCACTATCAATGTATTAAATAATATTTCATATATTATTTGGAATTTGGATAATTGAAGTTGGATTTTGGATGATTGAAAAAAAAATATATAGAAGTGGACTTTTTTTTAGATATTTAGACATGATTTGAATATTAAAATTTTCACTATTGAAAAAGCTTTAATTAAAAAAAATCATTATCATTTACCATTCTCGAATTAGTTTTAAACAGTAAAATATACGTAATTAAAAAAAATAAAACGATCTATGGAGTTATTAGTTTCAAATAAAACGATCTATGGAGTTAAAAGTGCGGAGTTTTTTTTTTCCCGAGTTTGTTTTTATTTATTGATAATAAATTTTAATTTTAAAAACGAGATTAATATTTATTACAATTATTTTTTATTTCTTAAAACATTTTAAGAAATACATATTATTTTATTAATTTTGTCAATAAAATTTGATTATATTTTTTAAAATTTTCAAGAGGATAAAAAAATGACGCATTTAGAGGAGGTAGAAAAAAATTAATTAATAGAAAAAAAAATAATAAGTTGACGGACAGCCCTTCAATTCCTTTGAGTGGATCCAAAGTTTCGAACATAAAAACGTGAAATTGGCCGCCTTCGAAGTGAACAGATTAGATATTTGAAGCGGCTGGAAAAGGACACAAGGATGGTTAACAATTTTCCAACACTCTAGAAGAAGGTCGTGGTTGGGTGGGTGGGTGTAGGCCTTTAAGAATCCAGCATGCCAATGATGCCATGCCACCGACGTCGCCGAGCTGGTGGAGAAGGAATATGAGTGGCTAAGCCAACCCAACTCGCTCACGTTAAGAACAAAGTACTAACCTCCCCTGTTCTAGTAACGGTCGTTGTTTTTAGCTATTTAATATTATTATTATTATCAATATTTCTTTTTTTTTTCGAGGAATATTATCAATATTTCTTATTCCATGTAAAACAGAATAAGAAACAATTCAACACGGGCAGGCGCCAGGCGGGAAAGGCATATTGCGTGGGCTATGACGATTGCAGAATCTTCTCGGATTGGATGGACAGGCCAGCGATGATGCCGGCGCGACTGTAAGATTGCGGTCAAATCCTCAAACTCCAAATATATCATTTTTTTCCTGCATAAATCCAGAAGATCAATAACCGACACGCGGTTCTCAGCTTTCTTTTTTTTTTTTAGTGTCGTATGGATTAAAAAATTTTATATTTGAAGTAGTATTTTTTTAATACGTTTATTTTGTTTGATTATCATTTTTTTCACTTCAGTAATTTAATATTTTCAACATTACCAAAAGGAAGAAAATAGATGTAACCAAAAAAAACAAAGGAAGAAAATAGAAAGAATCAGATAACCTCCATCTCATGAGATATTTTAGAATTTTGCTGAGAAAATAACTTTTTTCATTTTATCTTCACTTAATTAATTATATTTTTGGACCGTATTATTCTTTTTAGTCACTTAAAATTACAAAATAAACGTATTTTATTTCACAATCTTATATCCCTCTCACATTATTGAGTAATATTTTCGATCCAACAATTAAATATTATTTACATGTTAAATAAATAAATAATTTACATATTAAAGAGTATAAATGAGCAATTTATATGTTAAATAAATAAATAATTTAAATGTTAAGTAAATTAATATATAATTTACATGTTAGATCTGAATCAAAAAAAATTTACATGTTAGATAAATATATAAATAATTTATATGTTAAATAAATTAATGTATAATTTACAGGTTAAATAAAAAATACATGTTAAATAAATAAACAATTATATATGATTTTGTTCAATATTAAAAAATTTTAATAACAACTATATTTAAATTTGATTTAACATAAATGATTAAAAAAATGTTTAAGTATAACTTTTTAAATATTATTTACATGTTAAAATAAATAAATTACATATTTAATACTCCATAATTTAATATGTTAAATAAATAAGTAATTTAAATATAAATTTTTGTCATGATTTATTTACTTGACACAACGACCAAATATATAATAGCAATATAGTAAAATATATCATTAGGTAATCTTAAATATTCCAAAGATTTTCAGATGTACAGTATTTTGACAGTAATCAAATTCCTAAAGGTAATTTAATTTTTTGCGTACCAAACACCCTCTTAATTGAAATTATTAATATATTTACCATAATACCCTTCAAGCTTTTCTATAACGAAAATTCCTTTATCCACTTTCCAATTCATATCAAGTTATGTCGCTAATTTTTTATTAGGAAATTCTTTTTATTAGAATCGGTAAATTATACAATAGAGATTACATAATTATACAAGAATAATTAAAATCAAATAAATAAATCAGTATATAATTGGAAAAATATAAATCCATACATGCTAAGACCAAAATCTTAGAATTATCTATGAGTTGTGGCTTAGTTGGCAACGCAGATTGAGTTTGTGGAAAAAACTCTCGGGTTCGACCCTCACTAAACACACCTTTGGAGATGGGTGAGAAGCCTTAACTGTGACGAAGCCCTGAGCAGAATTGTCTCATACTGTAAAAACGGATGAGAACACCTATAGTTTACAAAAAAAAAATCTAAGATTTAAAATTTTAGGACCTCCTTATCACTAGAATTTTAATTGCGGCCACACTAACCAGTAAGGGATCTTTAATATTTATAAATTTTTAAATTGAGTAACATTAACAAAATTAAATTAAAATCATATTAAATAATTATTATTTATATCAATAATTTTGTTTTTATATTTTTAATATGGATTAATATTCTATCCATCGCCAATAGAGTTTTTTAACTCTTCAAGTAAGGTTAGAATGATGACATGTATCTTTTAAAAATATTTAAAAAATAAAAAATAAAAAAATAAGACACATGTCGTCATTTTAACCCGCTTGTAGAGTTAAAAAACTCTATTGACGGTGGATAAAATAATAATCCTTTTAATATTATTATATACTAATATAAGTATATTTTATTAATCATGAAAATAAATATATGATGATTAATTATTTACGGATTATATAATAAAAATGCATTTACAAGTCTAATTTATTTGCATTTTTAAAAATATATGTTTATATTTTTATTGATGATATAATAAATATATTAATTTTTATGTTATCAAATTTTTTTAACTATAACAATGTAATTTTGAAATAAAATCATATCTAATCTCAAAAATAAATTATTATTATAAATTGTTATTTATTATTATTAAGCATCAAGATTTATATATTATTTATTCATATATGTTCAAACATAATATCTAATACAAATTTAGAGTTTTATAATTCCACAGCGAGGTTAAAAAAATGGCACATACCCTTTATTAAATATTAAAAAAATTATTAAAAAATTATGCAACTTTTTTAATTCTGCTTATAAAATTATAAAACTTCATCTACCGTCCATGTATTGGATAATAACCCTATCTTCAAATTATTTTATATAAGCATTTTGTAAGACAAATAGAATTTTGTCCTCAGTTTTTTTATTACCCCTTTGTACTTTCTCAATTCAATTTAGTCAAATAATTATAAAATATAAAAAAAGGGCTATCAGCTCAACAATTATAGAATTTTGATCCAATTTAATGGATCAGAAACCAATTCAGAGTCGACCTTTGCTAGTGTCCTTTCTACCCCCAAAAATTTCTTTTTAGTTTTTTCACCCTTTTCTATCACTTTATTTAATTAGTATACGATTTTATGTTTAAATTTTATCATATATATGAGTTTGAATTTAATTTAATTATTTACTAATTTACTTAATTAAAATATTTTTTTAAATAGGTGAAATGGTAATATAGGAGGGAACGAAAAAGGTTATTGGGGTTGGAATTGGATCATGGATCATGTAGCGAAATACAATTTTTTTGAACTTATAATTATGATCAACATATTATTTAAAATTAAAATTAATAATTAAAAAACAACTATAAAAAATAATAATGTTCGTAAAATATATTAAATATCTTCAAATAATGTTAGTATATTAACATCAACCATAATAAATGTACCTATATATGCATACAGATCTCTAGAAGAACATTGTTATTGGGACATCAACTGCACATGTCAAGAATGTCTAGATGATAGAAGTAGACAATTCTTTGACAATGATTACGAGTATCCAAAGAAGTCAAAGAAAAACAAAAAAAAGTCATCACGGCGAAAGCTCAATGAAAGATATGGAAATGTTGACCTTGAAGTTGATCTCATTGGTGAGCCCTCAAGTAAATTTGATTACTATATGTCATTTGTCCAAAGAAGCAGCATGAAACATCTTCTTTTGAGAAGAATGCTGAGCAGAAGAAGCCATTACCTTGGTATGCAGCTTGACTTGCATATATTGCAAAAGAAGATGCAGAAGAAGAAAAGTTGAAGCAAAACTATAAACAAGAAGCTCTAGATGTTGTTCTAGAAGCTGTTCAGACACTTCCAAGAATTTGCATGATGCAAACAATTGGATCTTCCTATGACATAGAATAACCTCTTAACCAGGAATTTCAGAAAGATTAGATCAGACATATGCCAAAAGTTCCCAATCCTAGGATTGAGATGCTTAAAGAAACCAGAAAAAAGATCTCATCAGCAGAAGCGGTTTTGAACTGGCAAACAGAAAACTCTATTCTTCAAAATGCAATCCTGCAAAGGATAGAAAACAAGTTAAATCAAGTGAACCAACGTTTTGATTAGAATCTGACAAATCTTCACAACATTATTCTTGAAATCCAAGCAAGAATGATCTCTGTAGATTAAGAACTCAGACAACTTATTGAAACCAACAATGGTTACACTATTGCTTTTTCTAAAAAAGAAGCAAAAATAAAAAGCTTGAAGATGCAGCTTGCAAAACTTCAGACTCAACTTCAATACAAGCAGCAGCAACTGGCTCAAAGTCCATATCCCAATATTTTTGCTCCTATCAACACTGGACTGCATGAAACCCCTTATCCCACATATGTTCTAGCCTCACCTCCAAAACCATATTCCGTATATGCTCTTCCTTCACCTTTGAAACCTTCTCTTCTAGTATCAACCTTCCTTCCCGAACCAAAAGTTAAACATCCAAAAGTACAAAATCCTGAATCCATGGATGCTGATAACCATTTACCTCCTCAAACTCATTACCGTTTTTCATCCATAAAATTTTCAGTGTTCACAACTGACAACATTCCTCCATCTAAGTGGCACACAAAATTCCAAGAATTCCTTGCATGGGGACTAATTGAGTTAAATTCAAATCCCAATATTACTCTGCAGATGGTTTTAATTTGTTTCATTTCGAGGCTAATGAAATGAAATAATACTGTGACATGACATGGTGCATTGGATGTATAAAAAATGCGCTAATAGTGTGTTAGACATGTTTAATATGTTGACAGAATATAATTTTTTTTTATGAAGATGTACATTACATGAAAAGTTATAATTATAATCAAATATTATATTCTTCAAATTTGTACTTAGGTAAATTGCTTAACTCAATTACTTAACCAAATGAACTAGCATATAATTAGATTAAATAATTAAACTCAAACTCATATGTGTTAAAATTTAAACTTAAAATCTCAAAATTTCAATGCATCCTTTTTGCCATTAAATCAATATTTTATTGATCCATTAAACTGAATTCAAAAACAATTTGTTTTATACCATATGTAAAATTATTAGATTTAATATTAAGATGGAGTGAGGAAATTGAGAGGTAGGGGTATTCTAGTCCTTAAAGAAAGGAGAAACTTAAATTTTTGCATTAAGCAATCAATAACACGCGATGTAATCCAAGGTGGGTCCCATTTCCTAACACGCACCGGTTTCCTTAGTTGGACCAACAAGATTTCACTCACGCCTATAAAAGAGGCGTTGGGCAAATAAACCAAGTTCAAGATCGCGCCGGCCAATTCTTACCTGCCTTGCTTCCATCAACAAACTTCTCAATCCCCCTTTTCTCCCTTTCTTCTATCCTTCATCCCTCCACCAAGCAATCCTCTGCCGAAAAGCGAAAGCCCCTTCAATATATCTGTTGTCAATGGAAGGAAACAGCTCGTACGGTACATCATGGGCAGACCAATGGGACTACAGCGACCCAGCCCCTGACGCAGCCAGCACCGGGAACAAGAAGAAGAGCAGCAACGGTGGCACCAGCGCAAAGTACAAGCAGAAGGTCGGAGAAGGGCTTGTAAAGACCAAAGCGGTGGCTTCCACTGGGGTGAAGAAGGTCAAAGAAGGAACCTCTTTGGGAATTCAATGGATCAAAGACAAGTATCAGAAAACTACCCAGAAGCACTAGGATTCTCTTCTCTCCTACCAGACATGAATTGATCACATACCATGTTTTTTTTTTTTAATTAGAATTGGGGTTTCAGCTTTGTTTATTATCTTTGTGGGGTAATATACTTTTTATTGTCTTGATCTTTTCATCATGACTCATTCCTTTATTGTTTAATTTGTTTTGATGTAAAAATAATACTTCTATTATATGAATCAGTATACAGGCCACCCACAGGTTTATTGTATATGGTATGTGATTAGGATTTTCTTAGGCTGCGTTCGGTTTCAAAGGGAGCCATGGTTACAATTTTGTTTTTGTTTTTTATTTTTATAATTTTAATGTAATATTTTTAATAATTATTTTATTGCTCATCTGAGCTCATCGTTATTATTGTAATTGAATTCGAACGTATTAATGTTTGTTTCAATCTCACCAATCCACCATCAATTGTTTTCAATCTAACGTTATGAATCGTAACTTCCTTCCGTCCAAATTAAGCCTTAAACTTTAACACCATGGATCTCTTCGTATCTCTTGTTTTTTGGTATTCGTGTTGGTTGATCAGATGACCTTGTTTTTGGCAGACAACAAAACAATTACTAGTATAACTGCTGTTTTATTTATTCAAAACAAGTAGCAGATGCGATTTTACTTTTCGTCTAAGAATGACGCAATCAAGTGTGGAATGGGTATTGTTTGTTAGGCAGAGGGTTTTTTTTTTTACAAGAAAAATATTTAATGATCGAAGATAAGGTGATATTATATGGATTCAAACAAATTTTATAATATGTTATAATATGATGATGCGAGGCATGGCAAAGCCATTTCACCGTTTTCCCATCGCCTTTTTTTTTTTTGTGGCTAAGGCCTAATAGAATGGGCTTTTTTTTTGTTGGTCGAAACTCTTCGGTATTCACATTTGGTGATTATTCTGAAGTCGAGAGAAACAGAGCGTGGTTAGGCAGTTCCTCTCCCAACATTGACACTTCATACACAAGTCAGGATTCGAACTCTGACCTTGTTTAAGGAACGAGAGCCGCTAGCCACTCACGCCAATCAATTGTTGGTGAATGGGCCTTTTTTTGGTTTTGCTGGGATCATCCTTTCACTGTCATTATTGTCCATCCCCTAGGTGGGCGTGACTCATTTAATATGATCTATAAACCTTTTATAGATTGTGAGATAACTAGGAGTGCTTTTACTTTGATTAGGTAAGGATAGAAGGGGGGGTAATTAGAGGTCCCCATTGGATTAATTAATCTCTAGCACTAGGGTGCTGTGATAATTTTTATTTTTAAGGTATTAATAATATTAACCATATATATAATATATCAAAACATATAAATTTGTCAAATTTTGCTTATGTGAATGTCTATGTATATTTTCTTCTTATGACACGTAAACCACATGGTAAACATCAACTTTTGCTTTCCACTCTCTCAATAGGCAGCAGTCGAACTCTCTCAATAGGCAGCAGTCGAACTCTTATTCATGAGAATAATGGAAATAGAAATGCGGAGTTGGTCTGTTCTGCAGTTCTCAGTTTCTGAGATATTTAAACCTCTTATGCTTGCCTCACTAGCTGCTTACATCAGACTTGTTTCATTTGGCTGGGTGCATTTTTTAAAGCATTGCTTCGCTGATTATGCATCTTGTTACCTAGTTTGGCAATGCTCACAAGAATTAATGCTCCTTTTAATTGATATCCTCACATAACAATTCTAATGTAGATCTCATTTTGCTGACATTGCAGCCTTAAAGGACCTCTATTCTCATTCATGGTACATGGAACGGAAGTTGCTGGCAAGAAGCCGATACAACAAATTTCCTAATGCTCAGCGTATTAGCATCCGTGAAAATGCTGAAGATTCTGCCATCTTTGGGCATCCTTTTATTATAATTTGAAGATGTCAGTTACATATGGGTAAATTACGTTGCGGAATACTCTGATTTTCTGACTCGAAAAATGCTGAGCAACGACCAGTACAATACAAGAAGGGGGGATAAGAGGCAAAGAGTAGAGAGCCTGCTGATGGTGAATTGAGAATGAATGGGATGGATATCATAGAAGTATTTCGTCTTGAACGCTGACATTTAGTGTCTTGTTTGGAAGGACAATGCTATTGGTGACCACTACTTCATCTTCAACGGACACTGCTTCTCCTGGAACAAATATTCAAATACAAGATTGAGAATTGTAATGGTTTATCTTGCGACAAGGAACCAAAATAATAAATGAGTGTGACTATTTGCAAGGTACCAAGAATTGTAATCCCAAGCTTGGCATTATAGTCTCCTACAGCCTGCAACAAGTCGGTTGAATTTAGCACAGAATGAAATGTTGGAGACCAAAGAGAAATCTTGAAGTTGATAAGCTAGTTAATTTGGGAGGGGATAAACTCGAGAGAGGAAAATTATCGACTGAGATATTGATTGACATAAAAGATCTAGATTTCGATCATGATGATGGTATTACAGTTTGAAGAACATTTCTCAACTGAATTTAGTAATGATATCAAATATCACAGTTTTTACATGATTAAGCATTATCCTGAATCAAGGCAATAAAAATTATGTCGGAAAAGTAGCATGTAACTGGACAATACCAATACAACATCTTTTCAGTTATCAATATCATGTAAAAATAACCATAAGTAAAACTTGCCTGAACACGGGACCATTTTCCAATAGAAGACTTCCACCCAATAATTGCATGAAAAACAACTGCATTTTCCTAGGGACGCAATAAACATGAGTCATCAATTGAAACATAGAAAATGACTGATTAAAATAACGAATTTGGGTATTTACCATGATTTCAACACCATCAAGAATGATACAGCTGATGAGCCTTACACCTGCTCCTATGCGAGCATTAGCAGATATTGAGACATTGGGACCAATCTGTTTCCACCATGCAGCAGACCTAGTCAATGCCTTAGATGATGCAGGCAACAGTAAAGAAAGAGAACATTCATATAATGGAAAGGAGTAACACAATCTTGGCCATGAAATGGTCATACACTCTCTGTGGGCACTAACTAGGCAACAGATAATATTATCGTTATAATTTTTAAAGCATTCAAGGATTGCAAAATAGCATATAAGCATCAGAAATGTGTTCACAAGCATTTTCTTTCCCCCAACAAGCACAGCCATCAATCATATCCTTTGTCATCCAATTAAAGTGTCTGATACGTGGAACTAGAGAACTTGAGGGGACATAAAACATCTTTAAAGTTCAGAATTTTATACAATTCCATTTACAAAAGAAAACTTTATACTAGCCAATGACCATGTGGTTTGTTGGTAGAGTGCAGGACACTTAGGTTCCAATTGGAAGGGAGGAAAGAGAGGAAAGAGAGGAAAGGAAGGAAAATGTTTTAATCTAATAGTTGAGCTACAAAACAGCACATTTCGTTATGCGGTTCCACTATTAAACTAAAAACTTTTCCTTCCTTACCTCTTTCTTTCCGTCCAACCAAACAGAGCATTAGTTCTATTCAAGGGTTCAGTCTTTAGTAGCCACAAATATAAGAAAAAGAAAAACTCTATACTAGCCAAATTACATAAAGCAGCAGTGCTCTGCTCTGCACACACATAATGAACAGAAAATAATGAAATGATGTTACCTTAGCACTTGGGTGTACTTTTGCTGATGGATGAATATAAACATCACCAATAATTGTGGCACTTTTTGTACCATCCCCACTAGCCAAAAGATTGGGAGAGGTGAATCGGAATTGGGCAAGATACAAAGCAGAACATTTTAGGGACATTCTGCATATAGTGATGTAAAAAATCAGGTTTCATTGAAGAGGAAAATTATGCTTGGCTTCTTCATTTTACTTATGCAATTCCCACTTGAGTCTTGGTTTTGTTTGATGTTTTGATTTTGGTTTTGATTTTTCTCTGTTTTCGTTAAAAAATAAAAAAAAAAAACTAGGGGACAGAATGGAGAAGTGGGAGAAAAAAGAGATGGAAGCTACTGGGACAAATAGCACCCTACAACAGACAGCTTACCCAGGGGTTTTGATTTGTTCCCAGAAATCCATGGTCTCATATGTATATAACTGCTTCTTCCCTGCAAAAGGAGTCAGGATGTCTTGATCTAACCTTACAAAATCTGAGGGAGGACTCCTGATAAAGGAACTCGTATTAGCATATATGTTGCGATACACATCTTGATTCAGCTAGAACTTAAATGGAATAATGATGATTGTACCAAAAAATTAAAGAAATTAAATTCAAAATAGAGATATTTTAAGTACTTGCCCGAACAAAAGAATGCACCCAGGAGGTTTCATCGGGTACCTAAAATCACATTATGGGAAATAGCCCCAAGACAATATGTGCATGATTTATTGGGATTCCAGCTCCATCCCCACTAAAACATGTGTGCGAGTGTTGTGTGTATTTTTACCTAGATAGCTACATTATTTCCTAGAAAACAAAAGTAACCGTATGGCCCAAAAACACCACATATGAGAATTTCATCAGCATAGGTTGATGTGAATGGAGGTAAAACTAAAGTAACATAAAATAAGTGCAATTTTACGTGTGTGGTTCCTAAAGACAATGACAGCGCAACATAAACGGAGGACACCTAATGTTGCTGTCATGCCTTAAAATCAAGAAAAAGAACGGATATACCTCGTAGCTGACTGGAGGGCTTCAAAGCTGGAGAGACGTCTCAGATTGGCTGCATGTAGCAAAACATGAATCAGATTTCAGCGTGGTGAAGATTAATGATATTCAGATGTTGTAGGAATACAAATGAAAGAAACTTTTTCTATGGGATCATGATGGCATAACTTCAAAAGGAAAAACAAATTCTATTTTTTGCAATGATCACCTAATGCAGGCCAGTGCATTAAGTTTATGTTTCAAATGAGTACATAGCCACAACATGTATCCACTTTAAAATTAAAAACACTAATTTAATTTAAAGATCTGGTATCACCAACCTCTTTCTTTCCGTTGAGAGGAAACACCCTGGATGGCAGTAAAAATATCTGGTGTAAACACATAGACACCGCAATTGATACGGTCACTTACCTGCATTATGGCAAGATATTAGAGCAAGAGCACCCATTAAATTCAAACGTTCAGTAAAACAACAAAAAATAGAGAATTCGCCAAATAGGAGTTGAATCTCTGATACTGCACATACAAAAGTTTCAGGTTTTTCTGTGTAATGTAACAGCTCATTGGTGACTGGATCTGCTACCAATTCCCCAAACTGACTGGCTGACTCTGCTGAAACCTGGAAAGAGAATAAGAATGAGGACACACTACACAAGAACATACCAGTACTAAAATATTAAGCCTTGAAATATATTTCCTTATTATAAACATCTTGCGAGTCAGCTGACCAACCTTGATTACTAGGATAGTCCCCATGCCACCAAATCTTTTGTGAGCCTCTGAATGCAAAAAGAAGGTAAAAGGAATTAATCCTCCAGAAAGAAAATAAACAAAAAAATAAAAATAAAAATCAACAACCACCCAATCATTCTCTATGTCAACATACTTCAGTCCTAAAATATTGACACCAGGATTTTGGCAACAAAAAAACACACTACACAGCATGATAGCATGATATCAGCAAGAAACTCTAATCAGAAATTTAAAATCGAAAAATTACAGGGTTCAAGCATTGTAAAAAGGATTACCAAGCATTTCTGGCAGTGGAAAACTGCAGCAAACATCACAATTCAGTAAGAAGATATGAGACTGCAACAAGATACACATGCAACACATTAGTTTGTCAATGTGATGTATGAACAAACAGTGCAAATTACACTCTGCAAATTACTCATTAGATCACAAGAAAGTGCCAAGACAGAAAGAATATGCCTCTATGAATGAAACAGGTTGTTAAGATATAAACCGGATTGTCTTCCATAATCATATCTCTGAAGTTGTAAAGCCCACCAGCTGAACCATGAGGTTTGTCTTCCCTTAAGTATCTAATAGCTCAAAATTAAAAAGGATTACCACAAAGATACAGCAAATGTAAGGACATATCAATCCCTAATCAGAATTCATATATACAAGTGAGCACAAAAGCAAGAAGTTACCTGACAGGAACTCTTAGCTCATTAGAGATAGATGAGACATACAAAGCAAATTCACGCTCCTCGTAGAAACCGACTAGATAGATCTGGGCAAGGTTTGGAATCTACAACAGAAACTTTGATCTTAATACATACCAGAACCATAAAGAAAAGTGCATTTTTATATTCTATTAGTATAGATCAAACAATGTACCCTTTTACAGGCAGAAATTGGATGATGAACCATAGGTTGTCCTGCCAAAGGAAACAGAGGCTTCGGAATGTTCAGTGATAATGGCCGAAACCGAGTGCCTGCAATATGCAAAATTCCGACAGGATTCAATGCGATTACATGTCAAACTTTCTCATTGAATCGAAAATGTTACTAAAATGCATTCCAATTTTCAGCCCAAAAATCCAAACTATTAATCTGAAATCTCAAACAAATAATTGAAAAGGAAAGAACTTCCTTAATTTGACTTCAAACGGAAAACAAAAACCAAAGAACAAGGGCAGAGGATCTCATTATTCATTGCAAAGAGACTCAATATCTAATCCAAAAAGAATTATAAACAAGCAAGCCACAGCGTCCAAGTTAAAAAATTTCCCCATAAAAGCTAATCTCTGCACAATCTTTAGAACATAAAAGCCATACCTTTAGTCGGTCCACCAACCATGATCACAGCAACCACCTTCTCCTCTGAGCTCCCCATCTCAAATCTACGAAAACCCAGATCTCCAATACACTGATATGCACACCAATTGCAAAAACGAACTCTTATATAACAAAGCTAAGAGTGCCCTTTCCTAAAACTACCAAAATATATTCACATTCCACACATGACCCAGATGTACAATTTCGATAAACATTCAGCCATCCACTACCAACCAAATAAGATCAAAGTAGCAGTACCCAAAACGTCTGTACCTTCCAAAGTAAAAGAGAAATGAACGGAATGTTTAGATAAAAGAGCGCAAAATAAAGGAAGGATTTTTTGAAGATCCAGTAAAGTGTGGATGAAGAGCGATACAAATGAGTAGAATATTCGATATGCGAAGGCAAGACAGCTGACATACACCACTCGCTTACGATAAGTAAGCTAAAAAAAATGAAAACATAAAACTAAAAGGCCAAAGCAAGGAAGTTTCCTTAGCTTTGGCCAGACTACGAAAATTTTCTGGTACTGAAACTGTATATAACAACGCGTCCGGTGTGTGTTTCTCTGGTGTCTTTTTACTCTGCTGTTATTGTGGGACGCAGGAAATGGGCTTTTTCGTTGGGTTTTCATCATTAATGGCGGTGGGACAGTTTCCCCCCACTTCACTGTTTAGGTTGAATTTGGAACTTGGGATAAAAGTGAAGGTAATTTTAGAAACACTAATCCAATAACTTGTTTTCTTTTAATTTGTTAAAAAAAATTGTATAATGGTAATTCTTTAATAGATATTAGGTTTAACCTAAAGATTAATTTAGTAGTGCAAGATTTCGTTCAATTTTTTTTAAACAATTAATAGCATAAAGTTTCATATTTGAATCTTCACTCAATTAAATTTTTTTGGATTAATGGCAACAACAAAACACAAACAATGATTAATATCATACTCAATGTAATATAAGAACATTTCGTTTACACAAAAAAAAAAAGAGAGAGAGATTAGGTCATACTTGTACTTTCTATGAACAAAAAAATTGTATTTCATTCTTTTAATAAAAAATATAAATTTATTTATGATGGATTGGAGTCCGAATATTGGTAAATTTTTCCAAATTTTTCTTGCTATTTTTTACTTTTCTTTTGGTACATTGAGAGAGTAAAGATAAAACAAGAAAAGAAAACTACTAAACATATGATTATGAGTTCAAGCAACTCTAGTTAGATCTTTTATATGATGAGTTAAAATGCAACTCTAGTTAGATCATGGATTATTATCTCATAGGTGAAATTTGTAGATTCAACAATTCACACGATTAAAAAATTATTGTGTGTCCTTTTATATTTATTTTAATTTATTAGTTTTTTTAAATATTCACTAAAAAGATATGTGGTGGACTTTAAAAATCCTATTTTAACATTAGACCTGCTCAAGGATTGAGCTATCCTCTCAAACTCAAAGGCTTGCCCTATATCTGATTGGATTTGGACAAAAAAATAGGATGCATTTGCCGGGCATGGGCAAAATTTTTAATCCCGATTAAAAATCGGACTGGGCATGGGCTTGACCTTCCAAAGACCGAGCTCGGCTTGAACATAATTATTAATTAAGTTTTTTAACTATATTTATTAAGTACAATTTAATTATATGTATAATTTATTATTGATTAATAAATATGATTATATATATTTAATATGAAAATAAACATACAAAATTTAACAAATCAAATTAAATTTAAAGAAAATAAAAGAATAAAAAACAAATAAACAAAAAATACAAAAAAATAAATAAAATAATATGCGAGCGGGCCGAGCTGGACTAGAGCTTGTATAAAATAAAAAAGGGCTGGACTAAAAGCCAAGTCCAAATTTGTGGGCCGAGTCAGGCTTGGGTTTGCACATAAGGTATTATTATGTGGCTTGGACTCAATCCAAACTTGGCTCAGCCTGGTCCATGATCAGAGTTAATCAATTAGATGATTTTTTTTTAATTTTTTTTAAATTTTGTTTTAATAAGAGAATGACATTGCAACAGAACTATAAGAACCCTTCAACTATTACTATTGGTGATACTTTATTTATTGTTTTTGTGGTCTGTTAAATGATCTTGTTGCATGAAGCAATAAGAAGGTATAAAAGTTTTCCATCAAGTAGAGGTGTCAAATGGGCCGTGCTAGGCCGGCACGACCCATTTAAATATTAGTCCATGTGTTAATGGATTCGTGCTAGCCCGGCACTATTTTTTAATGGGCCGTGCTGGCACGGTCCCTGAAATTTAAGGACGTGGCCCAGCACAGCACATGGCCCATAGCACTAATGGGTTGTGTTGGGCCAAGCCCATAACACTAATGGGTTGTGCTGGGCCAAGCCCAACATTATTTTTCGTTCCTTATCGTGCCAAGCACGACCTATTAATAAATTTTTACATTTTTATTATTTTTAAAGTTTTTATTTATTAATTTAAATAACATGTAAGATAAATAAAAATAAAATAAAAAGACGCATAATTCACGTTGACAAATTGCCTATATCCACAAGAAAACATAATAATTTATTAAATAAAGAATGGGAATTTACAATCCTAAAAGGCAAAATACATATCTCCATGAGAAAACATAATAAAATTTACTTAATAAAGATACTGAAATTTACAATCCTAAAAAAAAGAGCAACACGATAAAAAAGGCTCCACTTTGTGGGGTCTGGAGAGGGTCATTGTACACAACCAAAAGACTTCCACTTTGTAAGGTCTAGGGAGGGTCATTGTATACAACCTTCCCTCTGCATTAAAAGAGAGTATTTTGTCTTGAACTCGTGATCTCCAAGTCACAAAGGAACAATATTTACCTCTGTACCAATATTCTCCTTTGAAATTTACAATCCTAATATTTAAAAACATAGACACACACACACACACATATACAAATACAAGACTATAAAACACAAAATATTATTATTTGATTTTTCATTCTCTTCACCTGATTATTTACTTATATAATATGGTTTATCTAATGCTCCAGCTTCTACATTTAACCAATCTTTGAATAAAATAATCTTTAATAATTTATTTTTCGAGGAGTTTTTATTAGAAGTGTATTTAATAAAAAGTTATGTACAAAATATGTGACATATCATACATTTTATATTCAAAATGAAAATATTATAAATTTATATATCAATAATTGAAATACTTCATACTTAGATTTGTTAGATATAATTTTATTTATATAAATGGGCCATATGGCACGAAACATGGGCTTGCGTGCTGTGCCGTGCTAATCCACGTTTTATGTGCTAGCACTGGCCCTTTATGGGTCGTGCCGTGCCAATCCATGTGCCTAAAAACCTCTAGCCCAGCACGGCACACAAATGTATATCATGGGTCGTGCCAAGCACAATCCACACCGTATTGAATCGTGTTGTGTCATGAGCCGCCCAGCCCGTTTGACACCTCCACCATCAAGTTTACATGGATAACTTTAAATGAATATGTATTAATTTTTGTAACTTGGCCATGATCATTAAATAAAGAGGTAAAGGAGAGATCATATCACTACTTTTATTTGTCAAATATCACAATCTCCCCAATAAGTTAAAATCTCTGAAAACTACACTCATTAGAGAAGAAATTAAGTAGACAATATATCTTGATTGATACTAATAATTTGAGTGATGCTTTTAGCTCTAGAATGAGGACTTGGTATGAAATGACGCTGAAATATCATAGTCTAATGATTAACATTAAAGGAAATTATTTTTGATAGGTAACAAATAAAAAAAATCGTTGTTGTTCTTATGGTCAAAATGATGACTCAATAGTACTTACAATGTTAAACTAGTTTATTATATGATAAGAGAATTTTGCTGCAACAAGAAAATATAACTCAATTGATGCTTTGCCAACGTATAAAAAGAGATAGAATGTATCCCATAGCCATGCCAATCACTACTAAATTAATGAATAACTCTTTGAATCTAAAGCACCAGTGTTTTGCCCACCAAGTTAGCCACACCCACACAGCATCCATTGGAAGCTTGGCTTAAATCTCAGAGTGGCAATCTTAAAAGTACAAATCAGTCTTTAAAGTTGCTTCTAAACTAAGACGACAAAAAGGTGAAATGGTTGAGAAAAAATATATAGCAATTGACAAGTTGCTCCCTCCACCATGTGAATTGTGACACCAAAAGTAACCAGAAAAAGAAAAAAGGATACACACGTAGCAATAAATTATGCAGAAAGTTGGGTAGATTTCCAAACTACAAAATGAAATCCAACTCTATAAAGGGTTCCTTCTATATGTATCAAAGATTAGGGAATCTTGGGATTTTTCTGTACGATGGTCAATGCTCGATGGTGTTGGTTTTCTAGCCAGTTGCTCTTCCAAACACTTTAATTCAAATATTAATGTGAAGTAATATTCCAATTTGAAGGATCACAATTATATTATAGAAGCTCTCTTCTACTTCAGTTATATTTTAAAACCTATTACAATTTGATTCAAAATAAATTGCTTCCAAACTGCTAATTTATGTAGAAAATTTAACTTGAGATCTCATAATTTAATTATGATGTCCTCTTTTTCATTAAGACAGACTATTGTGTTTAACTATCAACTTACTTGTAATACTAGTCATATATGCTATGTTACTCTTACAAAGAGGAGCTTTTTTTTTTTTAATATTTGAAGGGTGGAGTTGAAGATTATTCAAACATTACAATATGCTACAAAGCTAAGAGATTGTTGACAATAGGAACATAGTTATAGTACATGCATTAATATGAGGTAATTAATACACTGATCTGATTGAGATAAATATTTTTGGTTCATGGGGAGGTACATGAGAGAAGGATGATTCGAACTTTGGACCTACTTTCTTCTAAAGAATCGTAACAAATAACAACTGTTAAACCAAGTCTTAATTGTATAATTAGAGATAAATTGATTCCATCATAAGAAAATTCAAAATCAATTGACCCATTAGGATAATTTTTCTTAACTAATAAAAATTGACAATTACATAACATTAAGGGCTAGTTTGCATTGACAATGAGCATGACTCCAATAAAATTGAAAAAGATAAAATGATCATTAAGAATATATATTGTTTAATTAATTAATTTAAAAAAAATTAAAATTAAGGTTAAAAAAGTAATTTTACCCCACCTAACATTTTTGTCTTTGTCCATGTGACACATCAATCACGCTACATTGGTGGCAATTGGTGTGCCAAATGGACTTTAAGTAAAATAATTTAGGATTTTTTATGGATGAAAAGGCATAAACTTTCATTAAAAAGATAATATAGTGTCTGGATTAATCTTTAAAAAAATAGTATCTGGATTACAAAAAGAATTAGGTCACTCTTTATTTATCCTGCCTTACACTCTATCTTAGCTAACCGGCAAGAAAACATATTTATTTCTCTACACACATATACACTCCATAACAAGATCCATTTGTACCAAAAAAAATAATCCATAATATCCTCTAAAAAACTACCACCTATCCAAAATGATGGAGCAGACTTCAATAGTTCTATAATCGTTGTCAAACAACCGCTCTCACAAATATAGACAACAAGCCCTTCTCTTTAGCCAATATAATCACGAGTAGGATTGCCAACAGGGACTTTCTATCCACTTAACTTTGATTACAATAACAAATTAAAACAAATTATGTCTAATAGAAATATGATCCTTCGCTATTATTTTTAGGCTGTGCTTTGTATAGTTGAAAGTGAAAGGAAAGAAAGTGATAGAGGAAAAAATAAAAGGAAAATGAATTTTGAGAATACTTGGTATGAAAGAAAATAGGAAGAAAAGAAAATAAGAGAGATGAGTGTTTTCATCCTTACAAATATCAATCTCTCCAAATTGGAGAGAAAAGAAGAAAGAAAATGTGGTTCATGTGATAAATTAGGTGGAATTTATAAATTATCTATAATCAAGGAAATTCTATAGTAAAGTCAGAACTTTTTGACTTTACTGTGAGGTCAATGTAAACATACATGATAATAAATGTAAACTTAATATTAATAGACATAAAATATATTAAAAGTATTTTAAACACATGAGATAAATATAAAATTATTATTGATAGACATAAAGCCAAATTTTTTTATTATAAGATGTATTTATGTTTACTATTATATATTTGTCATACTTCTAATATATTTTACGACTAAAGATTCTAAATTTACATTTAGTATGTGTTTACGTTGATCTTATAGTAAAGTTAAAAATTTTGATTTTACTATAGAAATTTTCATATATAGAACAATTTTTAAAATATATTTTAGAAGCTCTGATCTTGAAACTTAGTTGATAGGAAAAATGATTCCTTTCCTTCTTCATTCCTTTTGACCCCACACAATCCACGTTTGGTTCAAAATTTTACTCAGAATTTGATTTTTTTGGGAATCATCAATTCCACATGGTGTAGAAATAAGAAATTTGACCAGGTGTTGCTAAATTTGTTTTCTGCAAAGTATGGAATTGGTCAATAAAATTTTTTTTCAAGCCTATTCTTGCAAATTTTGTGAAATTACAGCCAAAAACCTAGGATGCTCACTCCTTTAGTCCTTTTCTTCTCATTCAAACAATAGACGTTGGCGAGGAATTCAAAAGGCTGTTGCTGCAAAATTGTTGACCAGTAATTAACGTCCCAATCTCACATGTCCCAATCTCAGATCAAAAGATTGTGAGAATCTACAATGATATTTATGTAAAAACTTGAATTCATATTTACGATGTGCTTTTTGTAAAACAAAACTAAAAGACTTTTGGATTAAATCATACGATACCTCGCAAATTATTTGCGAGTCTCCACAAATGATATCATAGTATTCACAGTCGAAACACAAGAAATAAATGCTATACCGTGGGAATCATTTCTAGATTCTTACAAGAGCTAAGTGCTACACGGTGAGAAC